>CAWUFW010007140.1:0-600000 GCA_963921515.1 Calotriton arnoldi
TCCCATCCAGCCAGCCAGATAGCCCACCATGGAACGTGCTTGCATTGCAGGGAGTGGAAGTTGTCTCTCAGGATGTCAGTCAGTGGTGTCCTGCTGTTTGTTGGTGCACAGTTGGCAGCAGGGCCTTGTGCTCCCCACAGCAGTAGCCAGTGTCAGCCATCTTGTGAGTCCTTCTCCACTCCCTGTGATGTGAGCATGGTTCAGGGTGGTGTTGATGGGACAGTTGTGGGGGTGAGCTATGTCTGTGACTACGTCTCCCATCATGCTATTGCCTCCACCCCCTTCCCAGCATGCCCATGCTTCCTTCCTTTTGACTCTGCTTCCCTGTGGGGTGGGCTGGCTGTGCTGACAGGATGGCTGGGAGTGTTGTCCTGGCAGTTGTTTGGCTAAGAGTCCCAAGAGTGTCCCTGTGCTTCACACAACATAACCCAGGGTGGTGGTGCTTTGTGGGATCTTGTGTTAGGATGGAGGGCATTGCATTCTACCAGGTGGGTACTGTGGAGTTTGTGTTGGGGGGGTGTGAGGGGAGGTGCTGGTGACTATAGTCAGTGCTGCAAGTCCCCCTTCCCACCCAGCCAGCCAGATAGCCCACCATGGAACGTGCTTGCATTGCAGGGAGTGGAAGTTGTCTCTCAGGATGTCAGTCAGTGGTGTCCTGCTGTTTGTTGGTGCACAGTTGGCAGCAGGGCCTTGTGCTCCCCACAGCAGTAGCCAGTGTCAGCCATCTTGTGAGTCCTTCTCCACTCCCTGTGATGTGAGCATGGTTCAGGGTGGTGTTGATGGGACAGTTGTGGGGGTGAGCTATGTCTGTGACTACGTCTCCCATCATGCTATTGCCTCCACCCCCTTCCCAGCATGCCCATGCTTCCTTCCTTTTGACTCTGCTTCCCTGTGGGGTGGGCTGGCTGTGCTGACAGGATGGCTGGGAGTGTTGTCCTGGCAGTTGTTTGGCTAAGAGTCCCAAGAGTGTCCCTGTGCTTCACACAACATAACCCAGGGTGGTGGTGCTTTGTGGGATCTTGTGTTAGGATGGAGGGCATTGCATTCTACCAGGTGGGTACTGTGGAGTTTGTGTTGGGGGGTGTGAGGGGAGGTGCTGGTGACTATAGTCAGTGCTGCAAGTCCCCCTTCCCACCCAGCCAGCCATCCCACCATGGAACGTGCTTGCATTGCAGGGAGTGTAAGTTGTCTCTCAGGATGTCAGTCAGTGGTGTCCTGCTGTTTGTTGGTGCACAGTTGGCAGCAGGGCCTTGTGCTCCCCACAGCAGTAGCCAGTGTCAGCCATCTTGTGAGTCCTTCTCCACTCCCTGTGATGTGAGCATGGTTCAGGGTGGTGTTGATGGGACAGTTGTGGGGGTGAGCTATGTCTGTGACTACGTCTCCCATCATGCTATTGCCTCCACCCCCTTCCCAGCATGCCCATGCTTCCTTCCTTTTGACTCTGCTTCCCTGTGGGGTGGGCTGGCTGTGCTGACAGGATGGCTGGGAGTGTTGTCCTGGCAGTTGTTTGGCTAAGAGTCCCAAGAGTGTCCCTGTGCTTCACACAACATAACCCAGGGTGGTGGTGCTTTGTGGGATCTTGTGTTAGGATGGAGGGCATTGCATTCTACCAGGTGGGTACTGTGGAGTTTGTGTTGGGGGGTGTGAGGGGAGGTGCTGGTGACTATAGTCAGTGCTGCAAGTCCCCCTTCCCACCCAGCCAGCCATCCCACCATGGAACGTGCTTGCATTGCAGGGAGTGGAAGTTGTCTCTCAGGATGTCAGTCAGTGGTGTCCTGCTGTTTGTTGGTGCACAGTTGCCAGCAGGGCCTTGTGCTCCCCACAGCAGTTGCCAGTGTCAGCCATCTTGTGAGTCCTTCTCCACTCCCTGTGATGTGCGCATGGTTCATGGTGGTGTTGATGGGACAGTTGTGGGGGGGGCAATATGTGTGACTGCGACTCCCATGATGCTATTGGCTACACTGACTTGGCCAGCATACACAGAATTCCTTCCTTTGAGTGGTCTTCACTGTGTGTTGGTGTTGTTGTGGTGGCTACATGTGTGGATGTGTTTGTTAGTTCTATTTGTGCCACTGCCTAGCTGTAGTTGTGGTTGTGTTTGTACATGTGTTGGCACAGTTGGATGTGACTTTTTTGATGGCATGTGTTGTGTTTATCTGACTGACATACACATTTTGGGATGATTCTGTTCTAGTTGCTGTGTAATTGCTATGTGTGCATGGTTTGACTCTCCCCTTGACAGTGATGTGTGTGTTTTGTGGCAGTTTATTGTGTACATTTGTTGTGTACTCACCAGGCTCTGGGATGTTCTCTAGTCCATATACGCTCACTGGCGGAAGGATGGCCCGCACCTTCTCCTCCCAGGGCCTGAGGTATATTGGCTTGGCAGGAGGGCCACTGCCGGTCTGTTGGCTGTTGCTGTAGTCTATCTTCAGCAGGTCCCGTACCCTCCTGCGCACGTCATACCACCTGTTCTGGATGTCCGTCTTTGTGCGCCGACATGATGATTGTGCGTTCACCCTGTTGATGATCCTCTCCCACATCTTGGTTTTCTGCGACATGGGGGTCTGTTGGACCAGAGTGCCAAACAGCTGTGGCTCCACCCTGAGGATCTCGTCTACCAGGACTTCCAATTCACAATCTAGGAACTTGGGATTCTTCTTGGGGGCATGGTGATGGGTGGTGATGGTGAGTGATGTGTGTGTTGGTATGCAGGTGAGGGTGTGTGAGTGTGTGTTTTGCTGGGTGTATGTGAGGTAGGTATTTGTTGGTGTGCTGATGGTGTGTGGCTTGTGTGAGGGATGAGCTGTGGGTGTGTGGTTGCTTTCTCTTGGGTGCTGGCAGTGAAATGGCATTTGCAAAGGCTCATGGTAGTGATTTGTGTCCTTTATATAGGTGGAGTTGTGGGTGTGTCTTTGTTCTCTGTCCCCACCCCCCCAGTATTTATTGGCTTGGTAATTGCTTGTTTGGCCTTTTTTGGTTGATTTTTCCTTTGTGCTGTTTGTGTATGTTGGAAACGTTCTTGTGACCGAGTCGGACCCTGCATTGGTCTCGTACGGTGTTTTCCGTTTCGTTCACGCTGTGTTTGTGCAGTTTTGTATGCTGCGTACGCGTCGGTCGCGGTGTATTGTATTGCTTCGGCTCGGTTTTGTATGCGTGTCGGTCGTACGGCTTGTCCTCCGTCCGACTCGGTCGTGTTTTCGCGCCTTGCATCGTACTTTGCGGGTTGGAGTTGGCGGGTACGATTCGGTCGGATTTGTTCCGGGTGCGTGTCGGTCGGTTGGATTCGCGTGTTTTTCCGGCCGGATTGCTATTTTCCGAGCGGCTCGGTCGGTCGGCTTGGTTTCCTGACGTGTCGGTCGGATTTATCGCGGCTTGCATCGTACTTGGCGTGTCGGGCGCCACTGGTACGTGTCGGTCGGTATTTTTCCGGATCCGAGTCGGTCGGTGCTTTTCCGGCCCGAATCGGAATCGACCCTTAGTGGGAGCTTTAAAAATGTTCCTGTCGGGTGGGAGTAGACTTTTGTTTCCTTCCATGCCTGTGCTCTTGTGGACAGGGAAGCTTTGATTGCTCCCACCTGGCAGGAGCAAATAAAAACAGCATCTGCTCCCACCGGGCAGTAGTAATGGTGGCTCCTGCAGCAACCAGGATGGGTGCATTCTGGAAGCCGGCAGGGGCTGCGGGGGCCCTGCATGTCCCCTTGCAGTCCCTAACATTCTGTTTGGTAGAAGCCCCAGGTGGGCACTGAGACCCCCACCCTCAAGCAGCACAGCCTCCAGACGATGGGGTTCCTGGGCCTTTTTAGGCTCGGAGAAGGGACCGTGTGCCCCCTCCTCTTAAAACATATGTTTTGGCCCCAGTAGTAGGGTCCCCAGACACACTATTGGCTCGGAAGTGGGCTGTGTGCGCATCCCCTTAAAGGCCTCAGAGGATGTGGTCCTGGCGGCCCCTTGTGGCTCGGGGAGGGGGCCACATGCCCCCTCCCCATTACAAATATCTTTTGGCTCAGGGGACCGGGTGCCCAGGGCCACTGTTAGTTCAGGGAGGGGGCCGTGTGCCCTCTCCCCTTAATTAAAAGACCTTGGGCCCTTATTGGCTTGAGAACGGGGACCACGTGCCTCTCACCCCTTAATAAAAGAAAAGCCCCAGGGGGATTGGGTGCCATTCTTCAAAGCCCTTAGTGGCTAAGGGTGGGTGAACCGTGTACCCCCTCACCCTAATAAAAACCAAGGGTCCCGCGGAGGGGGCCCCTGGGCTCAAAGTGGCTCAGGGGGACTGTGAAACCCCCTCCTGTTAAAAAACAAAAACAAAAGGCAAACAGTGCGACATGTCCTGCTGCAAAAGGTGCAATGGTTGTATGAAAACTGGACATGTTTAGGCTATGTGTAAAAATGTTAAGTCAAATGTTTGTGTTTAATCAGATTGATTCAATGGTTCAGGAGGTGTTTGTTGAATTAACCAATGTGGTTTTAACTATTGAGGTTGGGATGGTTAATGCTCAACAGAAGATTTTTAAAGAACCAATATGTGACATCAGTATTGGTGAAAGAAAATATCTGTGTTATGGCTGATTCTGGGTTACCTGTCACCATACTATCTGAATCATAAATTTTGGATAACGAAAAGTTTAAAGACAACTGATATCAATCCGAATGCTTCTAGAGAATTTGATATCACTATGTTAGGTTACTTTCAGGATGTGTGAAAATTTAAAGGAAGACAGATTTTTACTAAAATATATGTGACTGTAAAGAGACGTGACATAATGGGTTGGCAAGACCTAGGAAGGCTGGGTAGATCCATTGAAGCCTGGCATGAATAATCCTGTGGTTTGTGTGAACTTCCTGTTTTGAGAGTGAATACACAAAGGGAGAAAGAAGCAGTTGCGAAATGTATTGTCAAGTATGACAACGTTTTGAGGACAAAGTTGGTTTGGTGAAAGGTTCTGAAAACAGAATAAAAATAAAAGATGATGTCAAGCCAGTTGTTCAAAAAGTTAGACTTGTACCATTGTCTGTGAAACCTGAGTTGAAGACGTTGCAGAACAAAATGTGTGCACAAGGTTTTATCAAACCCGTAGAATCCTGAGTTATTTTTGGCTGCTGTTATAGCTAGGAAAAAACCAGATGACATTTGTCTGTGCGCAGATATTAATTCTTTAAATTGAAATATAATTATTGATTGTCATCCTCTAACTTGTATTCAAGATATGCTGGCAAATCTGGGTGGAAGTAAATATTTTTCATCTATAGATTTGCAATCAGCTTATCATCAAATTCGCCTTTCATTGGAATCTTAACCTTTGACATCTTCTGTTTTGTCTTTTGGGGCATACATTTATTTGCGGATGCCATTTGATTTGGCATCCGCAGCAAGCTTATTTCAGAGGATGATGGACATGGTGTTTGGTGATGAAACTGGTATTCAGGCATTCCAAGATGACAGTTTGGTTTTTGCAGATAGTGTGGAACAGCAAATAAGAGATTAGAAGTGGTGTTGAAAATCTTTTACAACATAGTATGACTGTGAATAAAGACAAATACACAAATCAGATCTCACAGCTTGACTTTTTAAGTCACAATATAACACCGGAAGGTATTAAACCCAAAATGTCTTTAATCAAGGCAATTCAGGAGGCTCCTGTATCTGAGGAGATGGATGCACTTAGGTCTTTTTTAGGCTTAAGTGAATATTATGTGAGGTTTGTTCAAAGAAGTGCGTTTGTTGGGTAACCATTGCAGAATCTTTTGAAGAAGGGTTCCAGATTTGAGTGGACGGATGATTTAAGGGAGGCATGTGAGAAAACTAAAGAGCTTATTTTTCATGCACCAAATATAAAGCTGTTTGTTCACATTTATAAGAGCATTATAACAGTGGATGATAGTGCATATGGTTTAGGTGCAGTACTTACCAAATGTGAAATGAATCTGATCAAACAGTAACAATTGCTTCCCGTATATTTAGTGATGCTGTGTGCAAATACAGCCCTATCGAGAGAGAAGAGTTTGTATGCTCATGGCAGCTGAAAAGTTTAAAATGTACATTTGGGGAATGAGACTTGATTTATAAATGGACCATAAGTCTTTAATTTATATGTTAGGAAACAGTCATTCCAACAAAGCTTCTTCAAGGTTAATAAGGTTATCTCGTTTGCAGGAGTTCAATTATAATATCAAGTATTTGCCAGGAGGAAAAAATATAAGGTCAGATTGTCTTTCTTGTTTGCTTGCTAAGGTTGACTATTGCAATTAAGACATTTGTGATGAGGATGAATGTGTTATAACAGTTGTAGTTACCACATTTAAGTCTAAAATGTCATAGTAAGAATTAATTAGGGGTTACAGTGAAGATCATTTGTTAACCAAGGTTAAGGATTACATTGTTAAAGGTTGGCCACATGAGAACGTGTTGGATAATGAGTTTAAAGTATTTGCTCAAGTTTCTTCAGAACTAATAGTTGTTAGTGATATGGTGCTTAGACTAGATATGTTGGTACCACCATTATATTTGAGGAATAAAATAATTCACTTCGCTCATAAAGGGCACATGGGTATGTCAGCAATGGTGCTCAAAATTAAACAATTTTACTGGTGGCCTGGACTGTATAGTCAAGTCAGGGTGTTTGTTGATAGTTGGTAGGACTCTGTATTGTCTGATAAACATTGAAAATCGAGAGCAAGTCCTACTCCATGAGCTGAGAAGCCATGGGTAAAGTTAGGATTGGATTTTTCTGGTACTCACACCCTTTTATCGAGCGATTGTAAATTTATTGTATTGGCTGTTGAGTATTTTTCTAAACAGCTTTATAATTCCTTTGTTAAAACAGCTGTCTCAAGCAGGGCTACTACATTTTTGGAACAATTGTTTCATGTTTCAGGATTTCTAAAAATATTGTTACTGATTATGGTTCACATTTTATATCTTTGTAAATGTTGCAGTTCTTTGACAAACATGCCGTAAAACATGCTGAAGTACAACTATATAATACAGCTTCTAGTGGTTTAGTGGAGAGATTTAATTGATTTTTAATAGAAGGTGTGCAAGCTGCTACTGCCAATAACTTGAATGTGCCAAAGTTTTTGAAAGACAACTTTTGAGTAACAAGGCTACACCCCATGGTACCACAGGGGTTTCTCCTTTTCTGTTGTTAAGGGGTAGAACAACTGTTTCTAGTTTGAATCCAGCATGGGTTATGGAGATGGTTGGTTCTTCTGATGTTAAGATGGATGTATCAAAGATTCAGAAGTATTTTGAACAAAAGTAGAGAGTAAGATGTACGGATATTGTAAATGGAGATTTTGTAATCATAAAGAAACCTTTTAAAGTTGTGAAAGGTGAATAAAAGTTTTCTTGTCCAGTATGAGTTGTAAGAGTGCGTAAATCTGCAGCTTTGTTGGAAAATAAAGGATAGTGGAATAAGAGTGCTTTAGGGAAATTGACTGAGGAGCAATATACAAGAATGAGAAATGGATTGCGTGTTCAACGAAATAATGATGGTGTTTGGTTTGATTTGGATATCTTGACAAATAAAGCTCACAAACAAGATGTGGTGATCAGTGGTGATGGTAACTTGTCTCAAGATTGTCATGGTGGTTGCCAACATGTTGGTCAAAGCAGTGAAGTGAGAAATAATAGTTGTAGAGTAAGGTCTGTTCCTGTGAAGTTACAGGATTTTGTTTTATATTGATATGTGTTAATTTGTGTTTACAATGCTTAATGTATAGGTATTTTCCTTTTGTTCAAGTTTATTGTTTATAATTTGAAGAAAATGTTCTTAGAGAGATATTTGTTTTTTTTAAATTTTAGGTTTTTGCAATTTGCTGTTTTACATTTTTTGGGGAAAAGAGATGTTGTTATATGTATCACAGTATATGTAGGGTTTATTTATTCAATGCTTTGGGTTAGAGTGGATTGGAATGTTTTGATGCCATCACAATGTGGATTCTGAAATGGATCTTTGTTCCAGCCATTCAGTGAGAAGACCTCTTAAAGGCATGATAACTTGGCTAGCCTTACCATGTAGATGACACACACAATTTGCTGTGTGCAAGAAGTCCTTCTAGTTCTCGTCGGCCTACTGAAGGTCAAAAGGGTTAAATCTCAACAAAGTTCAGTGGGGTCTTGCTGCAGGGCTATAAATTTCCCTTTCGACTCTAAAGCCATTAAACTCCCTCCTGAGTACTCTTTCAATTGAATAGCATCCATGCAGTCAAGACAAAGAGCCTCATGGTGTGATAAGATGTTGAATTGAGTGTGAATGAGCAGGCTGAGATACAGTCATCAGCATTTTCTTTAATCTGTTCATTTATTCCGAAATAATTGCATTATGGTTGGATTAGTGTTATGTGTGAAGTTGGATGGTGCGAGCCCATTTCAGGAGCGTATATCTTAAAAAATATATAAACGTCTGCATCCGACCCAGATATTGCTAGATCGACTAGGTGCCTACATAAAGAGCATGAGCCCATATCTGTTCTGCACTCATTGCACTGCCTGTCTGAAGGGAATATTGCATTTAAGATCCTGTGTCTTACTTTTAAATATCTCCTATGAATGGTGATGGCATTTCTAGAGGGAAAGATGATTCTATATAGCACACTTTGAGCTCTACTGAAGCTCAACAGGTTTAAAAACCTTATTATGTAGCTTACAAACTTAGATAAGTTTGTAAGCTACATAATAAGCGTACATAACAATGATGTTGCTGTACTAAAATTAAAGTCTGTTGTTTTTACCTTTGTTTTGCTGAAATTAAAGATGTTCCAAAGAGAAGCCTGTTCGCACCTGTCAGTGTCCATTAGCACCCGCAGCCCGGCCATGCTACCAGTCTCTCCCATGATCCCCCTAGGGAGTTGTTTGCTTCACCCTATGGAGAGTATAGCGTATTCATCTAATCAGCTCTGTTCACTTTCTAGAGTTCTTTATCCCACTTAAAATACTTATATTGTGTAATAATCTAGATTAAATGCTGTACTCTGCAATGCTTGCTCTGTATTAGTGCACAGACACATGAGTGAAGTACAATCTGTTTGGAGCTTACCAACTAGGTGCATTCTTTATTACTGAAATAAGGCTAACAGCTCATTCAAAACAGCTATTCAATTAATATATTTCAGCTAATTTAAACATTTTCTAAGTAGACCAGGAAACCAAAACTGGCGGAGGAACAGCGGTTGTGGCCAGAGTCACTATGTGTAAAAACACAGGATACTGATGCATGATTTTTAGACAATTCTTTCAAATATCAGAAAATGTAGAATACCACGCTCTTTTAAAATATCGCACTCCACATTGTTCTACCACTAATTTACCCATTGTTGTAGAGGAATTAGGCTTATTCTGTTTAAGAGATGTTGATTTATGGCTAGAAAATTCACTAGTCACTAGAATTCGATTTAAAGAGTTGACAGAGGTTTTTGATTTTATTCTTAAATCCTCTAAACAAACTTATGTGAAAGGCCATTTACTGGATCAAAATCTGTGGTAACCTTATCACTGAAGACCCAACCCCTTTGATTTGGTCTGACCACTTTGCGGTATCATTTCATCTTATCTCCCTTGGAGTGCTCTTTACCATTTTATTAAACTAAAACTGGAGAATTTGCCCTCTTGATTTAATGATTTTGAAAATGCTGTAAACATAATTGTAAAAATGACATTAAGTGGCATCTGATCTGAATAAATCTTTACAAGATGGCCCTGCTAGGTTCACTCCTTTAAAAGCTAAAAACTCAGAAGATCGCGAAGAAGAAATACATGGTTTACACCAAAGATTTACAGTTTTAAACTTGAGACTTGCTGCCTGGAGAGAAAATGGAGAAGGATTTATTGCTTAAATTAAAAACATTCTTACCTAGAAAGCACCAATTTATATAATGCCTAGATTAAATTGTCAAAGCAGGCTTTTTATAATAAGCAACTTGTCCAGGCTCCAAACATGACAACAGAACTCTATTGTGTCACAGATGAATTGAAATATTCAGTCTTAGAGCTAAGTAATATAACAACTTTTGGCACTTTTTGTGAAGATTTGGCAGATTTTTTCAAAACAATTTCTCAAAGTTAAGCTATATTATTGTTGTTGAGCAAATCCCACAACCTCCATTCAGTGAAATGGGGTCTAACCGAAGTAATCTAACTTCTAAGTTATAAATTCTTCAATTTGTTTTTGGAGAATGTTTATTGGAAATTGTAAAAAAATGGCTCTTTTTGTATGATCAGTCCTAGGTTTTTGGACTGATGCTGCTGGTTTTCCAACTCTTAAGGTACACCGAGTCCTGTCAAGCAGGCCTCAGTGCCAGAGCTCTGATATTTAGAAAGATATGTCTAATTGGCTCACCCACAATTGGCATAAGTTAACCTACTTGTAAGTCCCTTGTTTATGGTACCTGAGGTACCCAGGGCCTGTAGGTTAATGTGCCCCTCTTGGACTGCAGCACTTACTGTGCCAACAACAGTGTGGCAAAGCATGACTCCAAGGCCACCATTGCCAGATGACAGAGCAGTTTTTAAATTGCTAACTTGACTTTGCTGTTAAAAGTTATGGCAAATCCCAAACCTTCCTTTTTAGGTGGAGCGTTTTTATAAAATTATATGTATAATATACTAATATAAAAGGGTTTTTCAGCCACATCTCTTTATCCATTGGTCTGTTCTTGTGCCATTCACATTTTGCTTCCGCCCACTACTGCATACAGCATTGGGCAATGGGTCAGCCTACTTTAGCCACCGTCTAACTTCACTTTGATTGACTGAATTCAGCCCTTCCGTACGGAGCACATCCACACGCAAGGTAGTTCCATTCAGTGCCAGTGTTTTTGTTTTTACTGTATTATTACTTTAGAGTTGCCTTTGTTTGTAGAGTTACCAGATGAGAGCACATGGCACATTCCAGCTTTACCAGTTCCTGTCTCCTGCCAATGCAAATTCCTTTTGAAGTGGCCTTTGTTTATTTATCAGACTACTGCTTTTTCACACTGTACCAGCAGCTCACATGAACTCTGTATATCTACTCATGAAATGAATGAAATTTGTACTTGTAAAGCGCACTTATACCCCCAAAGGGGTGTCCTGGCGCTGTACGCATACTGCTGTGGAACCCTTCCTGGCTTTTCCCTGTGAAATGTCCACTCCTGGGCACCCCCAAGGTGAAGCCAGGCATCCCAGCGCTGTTGGGGCCGTTGTGGAGATTAAGCAAGCTATTGCCCAGAGTTGGACCCATGATTAGAATAGGCACCGAGGCGAGAATTATCAGGTCCGAGGAAATTGAGCCCAAGACCCGCCGAGGTGGGAATTGAACCCTGGTCTCGGGCCAGATCTCTTCATCAGGGTCTGCCTCTCTAACCATTGAGCCACACTTCTCCACCTCATGAGGTTGCTCTCTATTTTCAAACTTGTCTGGATGTCATTACTTCTTTATTTATTTATTTCCTTCTTTCTTTCCCCTTTCTTTTTCTTTCTTTTCACTTTTTTCCTTCTTACTTTGCCTCCTTCTTTCTTTCTTTCTTGCTTTCTTTCTTTCTTGCTTTCTTATCTTTTCCTCTTCTTTCTTTCTTTCCTTCTTTCTTTCCTTCTTTCCTTTCTATTTCTTGCCTTCCTATTTCCTTCTCTCTCTCTCTCTTTCTTTCTTTCTTCTATTTTTCTAGCCTTCCTCTTTCTTTCTTTTCTTCTTCCTTGCTTTCCTTATTTCCAATTTTCTTCCTTTCCTTCTTCTTTCTTCCTTTCATTCTTTCTTTCATTCTTTATTTTTCGCCTTCTTTCCCAAAGGCAATAAGTTTGCAGTCAATGCCAGCCCAATTGGCTTTTTAAGTCAGTGTTAGCCAAAAGTTTTTGATTTTGCTAAAATTATGTGTATAACATAGTCACCTTTAGAGGTTTCCAGCCAGACTTCATCCATTAGTCTGTGGTTCTGTCATTCACATTTCCCTTCTGCCCACTCCAGCATGCATAAAGGGACAATGAGTCAGCCAACTTCAGTCATTGGCTGACTTCTCTATGAGTTGTGGTTTGCTGCCCTTTCACAGGGAGCACATCAACACACAAAGTAGTTCTCTTCAGTGCCAAGGAGTTTTATGGCAATGTGTGCTTTTTTAGAGACTAAGACAAAATGTTTGCCTTTAGCCAATGCTTTTGTTTAGATTGATGAGGGCCCAGCAGCTACCTAACCAATAAAGGTTTGTAAAAAACTTTGAAGAACCAAAACAAGAAGTGCTAAAAGGCGAGCAGCCAACAACAGCCCATTGGCTTTGAAAATGCTTGAGAGTATGTGTAAGTTTCCTGTCATACAGGCCTACTGAGCCCTAAAGTCAGGGTGCATTATTTTAAAAAGGCGGACATATGTTTTAGTAATTTTACAAGTCCTGCCAGTAAAAACCCTGCATCGTAATTTTTACTATTTAAAGGCTAGTAGAACTTTTCGGTCCAAACGATTTCCGTGCCTGTTTGCAGTTGCACGCAAGCTGGTGTCCTCAAGAAAGCCCTCTACCCTCCTGCGGAAAGGTGTGAACGGCTTTCAGGAAGGAACACAAAGGGCCTGCCGAGCGATGAGGTGTGACCTCCTATTGGCAGGATTGCCAAGCAGGGTGGGATGCAAAAAGTGAGTTTCTAAGGGGAAGCTGCTTTTGCAGGGCAAATGGTAGTCACATATGAGAGCAGCTGCTCTTTTGTTTTACCAGATGGGGTGGCATCTCAGACAAAGAGGGAGAAGCCATTGCCAAAACTTTTTTCCTTGTGAGACTATCCCCAGGTAATCACACCTCTGGGATGGGCTAGAGAACTCCACATCCCAAAAGAAGAGTTCTGCCATATTGAAAGTTGGTAGTATGGTGCGTTCTGGGCTACCTAGAACTGGAAAGAGAACCAAAGAAGGACTGCCCTGACATTCCCTAGACTCAGCAAAGAGAGGCTGCACAAAAGACTAGACTGCAGCTTCTTGGGCTAGCAAAGAAAGGATTGTGCCTGTGGTGTCCCTCTCGAGTAAAAGCCAACTTGAGCCACGGACAGAGGTGGTGATTCCAAGAGTCAGTTGGCTCGCTCACTCTCCGTTACAGCCAAAGCACCATAAAAGCTGAAAAGTCTGCTCCTCTGAGAGCCCAGTGCCAAGAACCCTGACCCCACAGGACGTCAAGGTGCAGCCTGGTAGACCGAATCCCAAATCTTAAAAGCTGTACCTGAATCTGCTGGACCGGTGAGAGTCATTGAAGTGCATTCTGGTTGCCTGGCACAGATGTTACTGCAAGTTAAAGGGAACCACTAGTTTTGCTGTGAACAGAAGTCAGTAAACCAGTGGCAACTGCTTTTTGGCCAGACTTCACCCAGACTTTGAGGGACAACAACTTCTCATTCCCAAGTCACCCTCCATGTTTGTGGACCAAGCAGTGGCCACAGGAAGACTCCCGACACTGGCTGAAAATCCTCAGCATCCTTGAGCATCTTCAGCATCCTGTATCCTTTGTGTCAGGACCACTCCATTGATTCATGTGGCGTTTCGCCCATAGACACTGAAACTGGACTGGAGACTGCCTTCCTTGCGAAGTAACTCAACACAGACCTGGGTTGACGTTGGCAATGCTTCAATAAAGGCACTGGATGGATGGATTAAGGGTAACAAGTTACACATGGATGAAGGGGTCTATTGTTTGTTGGTAAAGTAACACATACTTACTAACTCTCCTACAGAGACGTTACAACAGCATCTGGTAGATTCCAAGCTATCTATCCCCGGAAAGCTGAGCAAGATAGCAGATGAATGGGTGTGCACTAGGGTACCCAAGACGTTCCATGGAAGTGATCCTTTGAAAGGGGATCAGGCCCCTCTTCAGAGGAAAGATGTGGGCAACAAAAATAAAAAGAAAGAGTGCTCAAAAGGGACCCAAAAATACCTAAGGGAGAGACCTGAAATCTATCCCTTCAAAGGCTTGGATGTGTTTTGACTGTCAGCAGGCAGGACACAAGAGTAGATTCTGTGAACCAAGAAGCCACCCACTGGGGCCATTCCAAAGGGATTGCCAGTGTAGGGATGTGGGTAGAAGTTTTCCCTGGGGATTCCAATGGGTATACTGAGGTAAAGGCTCTGGGGATGCAGGTACCATCATAACAATAGTCATGGTCAAGCTGGTTTACCCAGGCCAAATCATTCATGATGAAGTGCACCAGATGATAAACTCTGACAATGACACAAAGTAGACAACAACGCACACAACAGCAAAGAGCTCTTCAACATCGTGAAGGAACTCTCCAACCCCAGCTCCAACACCAACGACATCCAGCCGTCGCGAGACCTGTGCGACTCACTGCCACCTTCTTCCACCGCAAAATCGCTGACATCCACGACAGCTTCAACACCACGACCGCCCGGCAACCACCGAGACCCCTGCCCCCACAACCACCAACCGCCTGCTCTCCTGGACCAACATCAACGACGAGGACACCAACGAGATCATGAACACCATCCACTCCGGTTCACCGCTAGACCCGTGCCCTCACCACATCTTCAACAAAGCCAGTACAGCCATCGCGCCCCATCTCCGGAAAATAATCAACATCTCCTTCGAGACAGCAACCTTCCCGGAAAGCTGGAAGCACGCCGAGATCACCGCCTTACTCAAGAAACCCAAGGCAGACCCCAAGGACCTCAAGAACTTCCGACCCATCTCTCTGCTCCCGTTCCCCGCGAAGGTCACCGAGAAAATCGTCAACAAACAACTGACCCGCTACCTCGAGGAGAACAACATCCTGGACCCTTCCCAGTCCGGCTTCCGCAGCAACCACAGCACCGAAACCGCCCTCATCGCCGCCACCGATGACATCAGGACCCTGCCAGACAACGGAGAAACAGCAGCCCTCATCCTCCTGGACCTATCAGCCGCCTTCGACACGGTCTGCCACCACACACTACGAACACGCCTTCACGACGCCGGGATCCAAGAGAAGGCCCTGGACTGGACCACATCCTTCCTTTCCGGCAGAACACAAAGCGTCCGCCTCGCCCCCTTCCGATCCAAGGCCACCAAGATCATCTGCGGCGTACCCCAAGGCTCCTCCCTCAGCCCAACGCTGTTCAACATCTACAGGGCACCCCTCACCCACGTCGTCCGACAGCACAACCTCAACATCATCTCCTACGCCGACGACACCCAGCTGATCCTCTCCCTCACCAAAGACCCTCACACCGCCAAAGCCCACCTCCACGAAGGAATGAAGGCCGTTGCCGAATGGATGAGGACCAGCCGCCTGAAGCTGAACTCGGACAAGACGGAGGTCCTCATCCTTGGTTCCAACCCTTCAGCCTGGGACGACTCCTGGTGGCCAACATCACTGGGAACAGCCCCGCCACCCACCGACCACGTACGCAACCTAGGGGTCATCCTCGACCCCACCCTCTCCATGACTAAGCAGGTCAACGCCGTTTCCTCATCCTGCTTCAACATCCTCCGAATGCTCCGCAGGATCTTCAAGTGGATCCCCACCGAAACAAGAAAAACAGTCACCCAGGCCCTCGTCACCAGCAGGCTGGACTACGGAAACGCCCTCTACGCAGGAATGACGGCTAAGCTCCTGAGACGGCTGCAACGCATCCAGAACGCCTCTGCACGTCTTATCCTCGACATCCCCCGACGCAGCCACATCACACCCCACCTGAGAGACCTGCACTGGCTCCCTGTCAACAAGAGGATAACCTTCAAGCTCCTCACCCACGCACACAAAGCACTCCACAACTCCGGACCAGCCTACCTCAACAGACGACTCAGCTTCTACACCCCCACCCGCCAGCTCCGCTCGACCAGCCTCGCCCTCGCCACAGTCCCCCGCATCCGGAAAACGACCGCCGGCGGCAGATCCTTCTCCCACCTCGCCGCCAAGACCTGGAACACCCTCCCCACCAACCTCCGACAGACCCAAGACCTACTGGCCTTCAGAAGACTCCTCAAGACCTGGCTCTTCGATCAGTAGCAGCACCACCCCCTCTTCCCCCAGCGCCTTGAGACCCTCGCGGGTATGTAGTGCGCTTTATAAGTGACATGATTGATTGATTGATTGAAAGTTTAACACAACGCTATGGCGAACTTTGATAGGGAGTGGTTACTGGCCTGAGGATGGACCCCTGCCATCCCAATGGAGTGTCTTCTTGGAAATGACCTTGAAACTTCTGCTTGGGAAGGTGTGAAAATGAGGGCTCATTCAGCAATGCTGGGCCTCCCTGATTGGAGGTATGTGGCACTAAGAGCTCAAATAGCCCTACAGGATAGTAAGGGAACCTGGAGTCTGGGAAAATGGCCCAGGCACCTAAGAGAGCAAGAAAAAGGACAGAAAGTTTGGTCAGTCAGACTCCTTGTGGGTATGAGGAGTTTTGGAAGCTACGTCTGAGGGAAAAGGGACCTGGTGTCTGCAGAGAAGGATGTCCCCTCGGGAGACATGCCAGAGTTGGCAAAACTTCAGTGGGCAGGTGGTCCCTCCAGAGTAGGGCAAGTCATCTGCCCTTGGCGCAAGTTCTCCTGGAGGGACCACTTGCCCATTGAAGTTCTGCCAACTCTAACAACAATGTCGTTCAACATCTATAATCTACCCTCGGCCTGCATTTAAATCAGTTAGGGTGAGATTTTGTATGTATGCTGACACATAGTAAGTTTTCAAGTTTGAAAGAAATCTCCAAACAACTCTATTATTTCTTTAATCCTATCCTGGTTGTGACGATGGATGTCTAAAAAATGTAAGTAAGTTAAATTAATCCGAAACAGGTTCATTAATTATACCTGACAATGCATTTTTGCCTAACAGCTTGCAATGACCGGAGGTCATGAGCACTTGTTACAAGCATTCCCTTGTGGTACGCAATTTATGTATTTCTCTCTTGATCCCAAGACGTACCTGGATGTGCAGGCTTCCAAAGTGGCTAACACATGTTTTTATCAACTATAACCTTTGCGGAACAATTTTACTTTTCTTGACAAGAATATTAATTTATCAATAATGAATTACTTAGGAAAATGTCCTCTCAATTTCAACCATGCAACCTATCTTGTAGCCTCCCAAAACTATGAAATTGGCTTCAAAATGAAGCAGCTTTACTTATCCTCAACACTCCAAACTATCAGCATATATCAGCTACATTAAGATAATTACACTGTCGAGAACGAAAGGAATGTCTTCCTCAAATCAATTTTAAAGAAAGGGAATTTTAAGCAGTGCCGGGTGGCACTCTGTTTTCTAAAATCATTACCTGACCCTTTGGTTTGTTATTCAATGGCGTCATTCCTATGGGCCTGCATGAGGAAGAGGAAGGGGACGGCGAATAGACCAGTGATATGAACTTATCTGATCTAACTAAGCACAAATCCCACAGATCAGTGAGACTGAAAAGAAAAAAAAAATGAGATAATATGGTTCTCTAGACTTAGTACATTAAATGATTTTAACGATATTAAGGCACATATGTTTTCTTTTTACCTTAGAATTATTGTTGAAATGTTTGTAATTTTAAAAAACAAAACTGTATAATTTTTATGACGATGTATCTATTTGTACTTTTATGATCATTTTTAATTGATTGAATAAAGAGAAATTGATTGATTGATTGATTGAATTACACTGTCATATCTGCAACAGTATAATTTATAAATCCATGGCTATAGACCAAAAACATGTTGAATGTTTATTTTGATTATATTGAGTCAAAATTCAGGCTATATTTCTTATAGATGTAGCAGGAGCCAAAAAGGTAAAATATGGAGACTGTTTCTGTTGCTGCAGCCTAAACTTGGAATTTGCTTCAATCTGATTTGCGAAAAGAGTCTTCACTTTCCTGCTTTAGGAAACATATGAAGACGTACTTGTTTGGAGGTTAGAGACAAAGTTTTGTTGTAATCCGCTCTGATTATGAAGTGCCATGAAACCTTTGTCAGCATGCGCTATATAAAAAATTAAAACATAACATAAGAAGTAGACAGGTGGTTTGCATTCGATTGTACCTAGATTGTGCAATGCTTTTCCTACCAATTTTCGACTTATCTCCAATCTTCTTTCATTTAGAAAAGCTGTTTCCAAAATCATAACAAATGTTCTATAAGGATGTATCATAGATCCACATTACAAGTTAAAAAAGAATTAGCATGACAGATCTAAACCTTGAAAGTTGTGTGTCAGAATACAGCATACAGAAATATTTTGTCATAAATATCACTTACTAAATTATTTTCTGTTTGGGTGTAGATTTCTCTGTTATTAACTCCAATGGGGCAATATTTTTGTTTTCACTATGTAGGATACAATATTTATGTTAGATGATATTCTGTCAACAATATTCCCATACCACACGGACATTGGCAAGTGCCAACAGTGTTTGTGGACACTAAAAATAGAACCTTGAATTTAGAATACATAGGCAATGTGGGCGACCCTTACATTAGACCTCCTTGGTACCCTAGATGCCCAATGGCTTTTAGGGGTGCACTGCTGGAACAGGTGAATGCCATGGTTGCCAAATATCAGTGTTGCCTTGACTTGATTACACATCATGCCCTACACTTCCAGTATATCTCACTCTTGTAGGCTCTTTCCCACGCCTGCTTTCTTTCTTTATCACTATTTTCCTCCTTTTTTCTTCCTCCTTTTTTCCTTTTCTGCATTTCTCTTGATCTGGGTCAAAGTCAGATGAAGAATAATAACTCTTGGTCCCCAGAAAAACGTGCCACAACCACAAACACAAATTAAGCACTGAATCAGTCCAGTATTATCCTGCAACTGTATCTTGGGACTGCATCCGGTTTTAGACTTTTGGGCTGAGCCAGGTGCCATGCAGCACGGGCACCACGAGGTCAAGTATAGAGTAAAGGTCTAAAACACCTCTAAAGTCGCAGGCATCGAGAATTCTTCACAGTAATATACCTTCCAACTTAGGGAATTGCTATCCAAACCAATATTTCTTTCTCAGAAGAACAGATCACTTGAATTAGGGACCTGCCTTCAAAGATTTCTACTTACCTTCTACTTCCATATCATGAAGTGGCACATACAGACAATTTTAATGTGGTTCTGCTTCAATGACAGCCAGTTAGGATCTTTTAATAATAGTGTGATGTAGTCTTTAAATTCTGATTGGTCAATGATTCTGTTAGCGTTATGCTGTAATTTATGCTAGTGATTTTTAGGAAATTGGAAAGATCTATTCGAAATATGGTGACAGCCCTAGTAATGGTTTTGTTAAGATAGAAGTGAAAAAGTACAGACTGCCTTTTGGTTAGGTCAATTTGTTTTTGATGATATTTGCAGTCTGCTGGATGAAAGAAAGTTTGTTATCAAAGATTAGTAAAAAATGTTTCTCTGTCGATCTCGAAACAATATTTAATGATCCGTTTGGGAAATAGTTTTCCTTTATGTGCAGTTGGATGTCATCAGCATATGTGTATTTTGAAACACTATGTAATATAATTAAACCTTGCAGGGTTTATTTATTTTTCAGTTTTCTATAGCGCTAGCTAGACCCGAAGGTATCAGAGCGCTTTTACAAGATGTGTGCATAGGTTTACTCGAGTTACAAGGGAGGATTTGTGTGGGATAAAAACAGTTGTAAACAAGTATACACAATACAGGATTAAGGTGGTTAGAACAGTCGAAAAGTACATAACAATAAAGCATTAAGGTAATGGCGTCAGTGCCAGATTAGAGACTGAACGGTCAGGTGACTGTCCCGAAAGATCCTGTTGAGGGGGTTGAGTCTAAGGAAAACATGAATCAGCTTGGGAGTGTGTTGAAATAGTTGTTAAGCAGTAGGGATTTGAAGTCCCATTTGAAGCAGGAAAAGGAGGCCTTGCAGCTATTATGAATGCATTGAAGCTTGGTAGTCATCCTAAAGAGTGGCAGTTTATAGTGACCCAGCTGTTAGAACTTAGAACGGCCCTTTAAAAAGGATATTAACCATGGTGGTGAAGCATCAGTTTTCCATATGCATAGATAAGATATCAAAATCATGTAATCTAAAATGCTGAATCAGCTCTTAGGTTTTCTATCTACAGTCTGTGTATAGTGTTGGCATGAGAGAACAGCCTTTCTGGCCACAGCTGCTCTGGACTTGGCAGAAGGGATCAAGACTGTACAATGTAAATTAATGCGTCCGATGATCGAGGGCATCATTAGTACTGGTATAATTTACCTGAAGTTATTCTTCACTCTGAGGATTGGCCAGGGAGGCAGAAATATCCTTTGTTCAAAACTGTGAATTCCATCTCTGGCCCTGTTTTACCATAATTGTCCTCGTGAATGGCCATCATAAATCATGACCAACCAAAATCAAGGAGGAGACACTTTCTAAATGTTTGCAGTTTCCACTGTGAGTTAAGCTCATAGTACTTGCTGATGGACCGCAATTTTGAAAAACGATTTCTTGCACTAAAACATGTATTTATTTATTTTTCAACTTTTTGAAGTGAAGAATTACCAAAAGTCACCCTGGTGCTACTAAACCTGGAGTACATTCTTCTCATACTTAAAGCTTGAGGAGCCATGTTTTTAACGTTGTCTTAAAGGTCAAGTAGTTAGTAGCCCGGTGCTGTTCTAAGAGAAGTAAATTCCAAGTAGTGGCAACATGGTAAGAGAAAACACATCCTCATTGATACCACTTTCAGATCTTAGGTGGCACTAGTAGGTTGGCAAAAGCCAAACAAAGAGGGCGTGCTGTGGAATACCATGATAAAAACTGACATATGAAGAAAGGTCCTTTCTTGTACAAAACTTTAAAACAGACGCAGAGGCTTTTGAGCATTACTTGCTTATGCCATTATTTAAACCTGAAACACTGCCCACCAGTCATCAGAAGATACTAGCTAAGCACTTACCTTTGTCTTTAACGTTGATGTAGCAGTCAATTCTTCTGTAGAAACTGAACCAGGTTCAAAGAATAAAAATAAAAAAATGTTATCAACATGTTGGCATAACAAAAGAAAGTTCAGCATTTTTCAGTTATACAAAGTGCAAAGTTCTGCAATTGCTAACACAAAAACAAAATATAAAGCAACATGCTAATCTATGTGTTCTTATTTATTCCATAATGTTGTACAGCAGGCATAACATTAAGTGTTTCCTAGTACTAATTTATTATTTTAAAACAGGTATTAGAGACACCATATTTGTCATGGATGATCATCTCTCCTAAATGTGAAAAAAGACCACCCAAGGGTTGATTTTGTTGGCTAACAGGAAATACAATTTTGCTTTTATGTTACAACCTTAGGAAAATGTTGATCATATCACATGATCCAATTTTCCAACTAATGGTAAACCGGTGGTGATGAGAAACAGGTGAATTAGGTCCTTTAGAAGAATTAGAACTAGTAATGGATTGCTGTGTTGAGATAAGCAATCACATCTTCACAGACCTTGAGACACTTCAATACGTGCTGCTTGAAGTTCTGGAATGATAATATGAATCAATTGTCTCCTGGACCCAAATAACAAATTTCAGGTGCATTTATGCCCAAGTAGGCATACAACAATTATGTGTACCCAACCATAATAACTCTTTCAACCCAACACGCGTTTAGGTTTTGGAAGCTAAATATGACAATCTAATTTTAATGATAGAAGATCACTTAAATCTCAGTAATGCAATATCAGTAATTCTTATTGACAAGAGTCTATTAATCCTAAAAGTCTGGGGGCCAGAGTGTTGACTTCATCATATCTGATAGATCATTATGAGACTAATTGTTGATGATTGAGATCCTCTAAACTTATTTGACAAGAGAAGCCCCAATACAAATTTGGAACATATAATTTTCTCAAACTCTAATAGCCAGAGGTTTGTGAGAAGCCTCTTGCAAAACATGTGTTGGCTGGCTGTAATTTAGAATATTTGAGGAACCAAGGTCCAAATTGCTTAAAAGATACCCTATGGAACGTTTTTAGATCTGATTCTCATAACCTCTTCAATTAAACTACAATTGTTTAGGAAAGGCAGAAAACACCACTACAACAAAGAAGATTACCAATTTTGGAAATATATTCCCTTTTGTAACTCTGGACACATGTATCAGGAATAGTTGATGGCTATTTTCAAGGATTTTCATTCTATTATTTTTGCTGATTTTCAAAAATTGTTATTATGTTCTTTTTGTTGCTTCTATCAAGTTTGTTGAATATAATTGGGTGGTTTTTAGCACTGAAAAAAGTTGAATTTATTATGTCACAATTGTATAAGTGGACTATTGGCCTTTGGGATGTCATGTGATCAAGACCTCTAGGTAGCTCGAAAGGTGTCAGTTTCTCCCCGGTGGTGGATGATTAAACACTTTGGAAAGCAAACACGGAGTGGCATGATGGTTTACTTTTTTCACTTGAAGGCAGCTCATGGATAAATATATATATATATATATATTACCTACCGGCGGTCGCCAGTAGGTAGTTATAGTTAGGACCTTGTTTCTATTCAAAAAGCGTTTTTTCTTTTGTCAATATCTTTGGTGCCGTTTGATGAATCTTCATGACATTTTCAAAACGAATGGTTCCCTCAGGTCAGATCCTGTCTTGAAAGTTTCGGGGTGATTCCTCAAGTGGGGGTCGAAAAAAAAGGGGGGTCCCAAAACGCGTTTTCCCCATGTTAATTTCCATAGGAACTTTAGACAAAGCTACAGCCCGAACTGCTGAATGGAATTACACCAAATTTGGCAAAAGGTAGGTCTTGGTTCAGAAAGCGTGCTTTTTTAAATGGTTAAATCCGTTCAGTAGTTCCTGAGAAATTAAAAAAATTAAAATATCGATATCTGAGGGCCGACGAGGATTCGCAAACCCTCCCAGGTACGAGCTTGATTCTGATTGGCTATCAACACTCCAAACCAGGAAGTGTTGGCAGCCATCTTGTGACTCAGTAAAACCAAGTCACAAGAAAACAGTAAAAAAGGATAAAAACAAGAATAGGGGGCAGGGTAGAAACACCCTGAACCCAAAGGACCAAAAGCATTTAAAAAAACAAATTGGCCGAGTCGTGCTGGCTGGGTGAATCCGGGCAATTTTTTTTTTTAAAACAAAGCGCGGAGCTCCTGCGATCGTTTCTTTGAGCCCCGGGTGGGCCAGGTCCTGGGGGCAATGAGAAAATGGGGACTGCCACCTCCCTGGGGCTTTATTTATTATGTGCAGGGAGCAAGCGGCCCCCCGCAGCCCTGGGGACCGCCACCTTCCCGGGGCTTGAAAATACAATGCATGGGGGCACCTGCCCCCACGCTGCCCGGGGAACGCCACCTCCCGGAGCATTGATCATTATGGGCGGGGGCCTCGCGGGCTCCCCCAAGCCCTGGGGACCGCCACCTCCCTGGGGCTTAAAATTAAATTATAAAGTGTGCGGGGAGGGGGCTCCTGGCCCTCCCCAAACTGCCCAGGGGACCACCACCTCCCCGGGGCATTGATCATGAAGTGCGGGAGGGGCACGCAGGCCCCCTGCAGCCCCGGGGACCAGCACCTCCCCGGAGCATTGAGTTAATAAATGTGGGGGCCTTGCGTGCCCCCCCAAGCCCCAGGGACCACCACCTCCCCGGGGCATTGATCATGAAGTGCTGGGGGGCACGCGGCCCCCGCAGCCCCGGTGACCATTTCCTCCCTGGGGCATTGAGTTAATAAATGTGGGGGGGGCCTCGCGGGCCCCCAAGTCCCGGGGACCACCACCTCCCCAGGGACCACCACCTTCCCGGGGCTGTGCAAATGATGGGAGGGCGGCCGCACAGGCCCCCTCCTGCAGCCCTCCATGGCCCTGGGTATCGCCACCTCCCAGGGCCGGCTCCTGCAATGTCCCGGGGTGCCCACCCCCCGGGACATTGCCGGTTGCTATGGCAGGGCGGGAGCAGGGCTCCCGCCCTGCCATAGTAAACACTGCTATGCTTCTTGGAAGTGAGAGCAGGAAACCTGCTCTCGCTTCCAAGAAGCAAAGCAGAATTGCTTTTGGACAAGGGGAGCTGCATGTTAGAAGCTCCCCTTGCCCAAAAGCAATGCCGGCTCCCGCAGGAGGCGGGGAGCCAGCTGGGACCGTGGGGGCATTGGGGCTCCCCCCACGGTCCCCAACATAAGGCCAGGCTCCGGGGGATGGGATCCCCGGGGCCATAATTGGCCTCAGGAGGGGGGCCACATGGCCCCCTCCCAAAAAAATAAATAACAAAGCTGGCCAGGCCCCAGGGATGGGATCCCTGGGGCCATAAGTGGCCTCAGCAGGGAGCCACGCGGCCCCCTCTCTTTATTAAAGAAATGAATGGCCGGGCCCGGGAGATGGGGTTCCCTGGGCTGAAATCGGCCTGGGGAGGGGGCCGCGCGGATCCCCTCCTTTAAAAAAAAACAAATTGCTAAAAAAATGGCTAGCCCGGGGGATGGGGTCCCCGAGGCGAGATTAGCCTGGGGAGGGGGCCACATGGTCCCCTCCCCTTTAAAAACAAAAAAAAGAAAGGCCTAGCCCCGGGGGATGGGGTCCCTGGGGCCGTAATTGGCCTCAGGAGGGGGGCGCACGGCCCCCTTCCTTTTCATTTAAAAAGAAATGGCTCAGGCCCCGGGGGATGGGATCCCCGGGGCCCAAAAGGGTTAAGGGAAGGAGGGCCACACAGCCCCCCCTTCCTAAAATAAAAAAAAAAGAAAGAAACCGACAACTCGTGGGAGTCCCCGCCTCCTCCCTGCACCACTCTGCAAACGCACCTCCTGGCACGTTCTGGGTTGGGGGATTAAGTCCCCTTCTATCCTAAGGGTCCTTAGGGGCCAACTAGCCCACCAGGTACCTCCAGTAAGCCCCACACAGTGGGATTGCAGAGAGGTGGTCCGAGGCCACACCCCTTTATGCACCACTCTGGAAACACGCCTCTTGGCGCACTGCTGGTGGGGCGATGAGGTCCCTTTCAGTCCTGAGGACTTCAAGACTAAAGTGGGCTTCATCCCCCAAGCAGCAGTGCGCCAGGAGGTGCGTTTGCAGAGTGGTGTAAAAAGGGAGCGTGGCCTCTGAAAAATCTCAGCAATCCAGCTGTGTGGGGCTTACTGGAGGTAACAGGAGGGCTAGTCGGCCCCCAGGGACCCTCAGGAGGCAAGGGGACTTCATCCCCCAACCAAGAGCGCACCAGAAGGTGTGTTTGCAGAGTGGTGGAGAAAGGGGGCATGGCCTGTGTCAACCTCTCAGCAATCCCACTGTGTGGGGCTTACTGGAGATAACAGGTAGGCTAGTTGACCTCTAAGGACCCCCAGCAGCTAAGGGGACTTCAATCCCCATCCGAGAGCGCGCCAGGAGCGTGTTTGCAGAGTGGTGGGAAAAGGGGCGTGGCCTGCTATGAGAACTTAGCCATCCTGCTGTGTGAGACTTACTGTAGGTAATAGGAGGGTAGTTGGCCCCCAAGGATGTCCTTGGGGCCAACTACCCTCCTGTTACCTCAGTAAGTCCCATACAGTGGGATTGCGAAGAAGGTTTTCGGAGGCCATGCCCCCGCAGCCCCAGGGACCACCACCTCCCGGGGACTACCACCTTCCCGGGGCTGTGCAAATGATGGGAGGGGGCAGCACGGCTCCCCTCCTGGAGCCCTCCATGGCCCTGGGGACTGCCACCTCCCAGGGCCGGCTCCTGCAATGTCCTGGGGTGCCCACCCGGGACATTGCCGTTGCTATGGCAGGGTTCTGCCCTGCAATAGTAAACACTGCTTTGCTTCTTGGAAGCAAGAGCAGGAAACCTGCTCTCGCTTCCAAGAACCAAAGCAGAATTAGCTTTGGACAAGGGAGCTGCATGTTAGCAGCTCCCCTTGCCCAAAAGCAATGCCGGCTCCTGCAGGAGGAGGATCTGGCTGGGACCGTGGGGGCATTGGGGCTCTCCCACGGTCCCCGACGTAAGGCCAGGCTCCAGGGATGGGATCCCCGGGGCCATAAGTGGCCTCAGGAGGGGGGCCACATGGCCTTATCCCCTTTAAAAACAAAAAAAAGAAAGGCCTAGCCCTGGGAGATGGGGTCCCTGGGGCCGTAATTGGCCTCAGGATGGGAGCGCACGGCCCCCTTCCTTTTCATTTAAAAAAGAAATGGCTCAGGCCCCGGGGATGGGATCCCGGGGCCCAAAGGGATTAAGGGAAGGGGGCCACACAGCCCCCTTCCTAAAAAAAAAAAAAAAGAAAGAAACCGACAACCCGTGGGAGGCCCCGCCCCCTCCCTGCACCACTCTGCAAACACACCTCCTAGCACGTTCTGGGATGGGGGATTAAGTCCCCTTCTATCCTAAAGCGTCCTTAGGGGCCAACTAGCCCACCAGGTACCTCCAGTAAGCCCCACACAGTGGGATTGCTGAGAGGTGGTCCGAGGCCATGCCCCTTTTTGCACCACTCTGGAAACACGCCTCTTGGCGCACTGCTGGTGGGGCGATGAGGTCCCTTTGAGTCCTGAGGACTTCAGGACTAAAGTGGGCTTCATCCCCCAAGCAGCAGTGCGCCAGGAGGTGTGTTGGCAGAGTGGTGTAAAAAGAGGGCGTGGCCTCTGACCACTCTCAGCAATCCAGCTGTGTGGGGCTTACTGGAGGTAACAGGAGGGCTAGTCGGCCCCCAGGGACCCTCAGAAGGCAAGGGGACTTCATCCCCCAACCAAGAGCGCACCAGAAGGTGCGTTTGCAGAGTGGTGGAGAAAGGGGGCATGGCCTGTATCCACCTCTCAGCAATCCCACTGTGTGGGGCTTACTGGAGGTAACAGGTAGGATAGTTGACCCCTAAGGACCTCCAACAGCTAAAGGGACTTAAATCCCCATCCAAGAGCGCGCCAGGGGGCGCGTTTGCAGAGTGGTGGGTAAAGGGGCGTGGCCTGCTATGATAACTTAGCAATTCTGCTGTGTGAGACTTACTGTAGGTAATAGGAGGGGTAGTTGGCCCCCAAGGATGTCCTTGGGGCCAACTACCCCTCCTGTTACCTCCAGTAAGTCCCACACAGTGGGATTGCTAAGAGGCTTCGGAGGCCATGCCCCCTTAGTCCACCACTCTGCAAGCAGCGCCTCCTGGCACACTACTGGTTTGGGGATATAGTCCACTTTACTCCTGAGGGAATTTGGGGGCCAAGAAGCCCTCCTGGTACCTCCTGTAAGTCCTACGCAGCAGAATTCCTGAGCGCTGGTTGGAGGCCCAGCCCCCTTTCTCCACCACTCTACAAACGCGACTACTAGTTAAACAAGGATTCGCAATGCAATAGGTCTCGCATTTGAGTTAGAGCTATTGGCGTTGTAAATGTAAAATATTTTTACTAATGTTTTTTGTAGTAGAGTAGATGTACGTTGTGTGTAGTGGAATTATGTGGTATGTTGTGCAGTGAAATTATGTGGATAGAAAGTGTGGTATTTAGTGTATAGGAATTATGTGGAGTGGGATTCTGTGTTATGGAGAGTAATTATGTAGTATTGTAGTCTGTGTTGTGGAGTTGTAACCTTAGGTTTAGTCTTCCTCGTTTCCATAGAAGCTAAACTATAAACTCAATGAGACACAAAAAAAGAAGGGACCTCTGAGGAGCACTTCTGGACCTAGTTGGAGGTATGAGCAGGGCCACTGGAATGATGTGCCTGTTAGGCTGCACCAATTTTCACATATTTAAACATTTTTCGCATTTGCCAAATATTCCATCATCTGCTGCATAATCTGCAGATTTGAACAAAAAAAACATTGTTTCTGGCTCAAATGTTCCCAAAAATGTAGCGTGACGTGTTACAGCGTGGTGGAAGGCCTTTTGCAAAGCTGGAATGGTCACGTGTTACTTATTGCTAAATGTGGGTGTTAAATTGGTACTAATGGTGCACAAACCTCCCTTACTTCTTTCTGTGCCTCTCTTGTCTCTTTCTGCATTTCTCTTGCTTCTCTCTGCACCTTTCTTCCTCTTTCTGTACCTCACTCTTCTTTCTGCACTTATCTTGTCTCTTTCTGCACCTTTCTTGCCTCTTTCTGCACCTCTCTTGCCTCTTTCTGCACCTCTATTGCCTCTTTCTGCACCTCACTTGCCTCTTTCTGCACTTCTCTTGCTTTTTTCTACACCTCTCTTGCCTCTTTCTGCTCCTCTCTTGCCTTTGTGCATTTCTCTTGCCTGTTTCTGCACTTCCCTTGCCTCTTTCTCTATACCTCTCTTGCCTCTTTCTGTGCCTCACTTGCCTTTTTCTGCGCCTCACTCTTCCTTCTGCACCTCTCTTGCATCTTTCTGCACTTCTCTTGCCTCTTTCTGCACTTCTCGTGCCTCTTTCTGTATCTCTCGTGCCTCTTTCTGCACCTCAAGTGCCTCTCTCTGCACTTCTCTTGCCTCTTTCTACACTTATCTTGCCTCTTTCTATACCACTCTTGCCTCTTTCTGCAACTCACATGCCACTTTCTGCTCTTCTCTTGCCTCTTTCTGAACCTCACTCTTCTTTCTGAACCTCTCTTGCCTCTTTCTGCACCTCACTTGCTTCTTTCTGCATCTCTCTTGCCTCTTTCTGCACCTCTATTGCCTCTTTCTGCAACTCTGTTGCTTCATTCTGCACTTCTATTGCCTCTTTCTGCACCCTTCTTGTCTCTTTCAGCACCTCTGTTGCTTCTTTCTGCACTTCTTTTCCTTTTTTCTGTACCCCTCTTGCCTCTTTGAGCACCTCTCCTGCCTCTTTCTGCACCTCTGTTGGTTCCTTCTGCACTGCTCTTGCTTCTTTCTGCACCTCTCTTGCAACTTTCTGTATCCCTCTTGCCTCTTTCTGCACCCCTGTTCCTTCTTTCTGCACCTTTCTTGCCTATTCTGCACTTCTCTTGCCTCTTTCAGCACCTCTATTGCTTCTCTCTGCACCTTACTTCCACTTTCTGCACTTCTCTTGCCTTCTTTCTGCACTTCTTTTGCTTCTTTTTGCACCTCTCATACCTCTTTCTGCACCTCTCTTGCCACTTTTGGCAGTTCTCCTGCCTCTTTCTGCACCTCACCTGCCTCTTTATGCACCTTTTGCCTCTTTCTGTACCCCTGTTCCCTCTTTCTGCACCTCTCCTGCCTGTTTCTGCACCTCTGTTGCCTCTTTCTGCACTTTTCTTGCCTCTTTCTGCACCTCTGTTGCTTCTTTCAGCAATTTTCTTGCCTCTTTCTGTACTTCTCTTACTTGTTTCTGCACCTCTTGCGTCTTTCTGCACCTCTGTTGCCTCTTTCTGCACCTCACTTGCATCTTTCTGCACTCCTCTTACCTCTTACTTCACCGCTCTTTCCTCTTTCTGTACCTCTCTTGCCTCTTTCTGTACCCCTGTTCCCTCTTTCTGTACCTTTCCTGCCTATTTCTGCACATCTCTTGCATCTTTCTGCACCCTTCGCGCCTCTTTCTGTCAGGAAACATGATGATCAGCGCCTGCCTAACCATTAACTACATTTCCCAGAAGGCAAGAGGAGGAGGAGTAGCGTCTACAAGAAGACGCGACGCGCGCTCATTAGCGTGTGTGATTCTAGTGGACTTTGTATTGGCTCGGCTGGATGTCGGAGCCAAGCTGTAAAGGAGCGTCCTGCACAGCGGGTGTTGTGCAGAGGAGAGACGCCGTTTTGTAGTGCTCGGCTGAGCACGTTCCGGTCCTGTGTGGGGGCTTTGGTGCATTGGAATTTCTACCGGCCGGTGAGTGCGCATTGGCTAGTAGCAGCATCGAGCGGCGGTGAGGAAACCGCTAAGCCCTTCTAAAGAACTCCGGGAGCTTGGAGTATATCCGGGCGACGGTGAGGGAAACCGCTAATGCCCTTTCAAAGAACTCCTGGAGCTGTGGGAGTACATCGGGCGGCGGTGAGGAAACTGCTGAGCCCTTGCAAATAGAAACTGTCATTGCTGGAGAAGTAGGGCTGTTAATTCCTACTTAGGTTATTTTCTTTAATAAAAGAACAGAAGGGAACCGCTTTCATTTTATTTGGGTTGCTGCATTCTTTTGACACTTATCACGGAGTGTGCTACGTCAAACACTCCTGCAATGGCCATGGACTAGTTATACTTTTGAGCATCGTGACTTTATGAATCGAGACTTTGGCAAGTTATTCACCTTTCTTTCCGCTGACCTTAGAGAACCAGTAAGCAGTGGGATTCATAGGATTCAAGGGTAGTGCTAGTGTTAGGATGTGGCATGAGTTGTTTTACTTACTGTGTTATGTTTTGTAGGATTATCCACCAAAGGGGACTGGTTGTTTTCAGAGGCTAGATGCAGGCTTGAAACAGCACTCCGGTGGATAAGGTATTTATAGCTCATTAGTGAGATCCTATGAGAGTAGCATTACGTATATCTGTATTCTTTATATCTGTTATTTTTCTCTTATAGGTTCTCATCCCTGCTGTTCTCAACCCTTCCTTTCCCTCACTTGATCGCCCGAATACTCCGTAACATTTAGTTGGAGGTTGGGGATATCAAGGGGTGGACCCCTTATTGCATCGTCCAGACTCTGAGGAGTATAAGATCCTGTCACTTTCAGCACCTCTGTTGCTTCTTTCTCCATTTTTCTTCCTTCTTTCTGTATCCCTCTTGCCTCTTTGTGCACCTCTCCTACCTCTTTCTGCACCCCTCTTGACTCTTTCTGCACATCTCTTGCAAATGTATGTATCCCTCTTGCATCTTTATGCACCCCTGTTCCCTCTTTCTGTACCTTTCCTGCCTATTCTGCACCTCTGTTGCTTCTTTCTGCACTGCTACTGCCTCTTTCTGCACCCCCTCGCCTCTTTCTGCACCTCTGTTACTTCTCGCTGAACATTACTTCCTCTTTCTGAACTTCTCTTGCCTTCTTTTTGCACTTCTTTTGCTTCTTTGTGCACCTCTCCTGCCTCTTTCTGCACCTCTCTTGCCTCTTTCTGCAGTTCTCTTGCCTCTTTCTGCACCTCACTTGCTTCTTTCAGCACTTCTGTTACCTCATTCTGCACCCCTCTTCCTTCTTTCTGCACCTCTTGCCTCTTTCTGCACCTCTCTTGCTTCTTTCTGCACTTCTCTTGCTTCTTTATGCACTTCTCTTGTTTATTTTTGCACCTCTCCTGCCTGTTTCTGTACCTCTCTTGCCTCTTTCTGCATCCCTCTTGCTGCTTTCTGCACCCCTCTTTCTTCTTTCTGCCCTTCTCTCGCCTCTTTCTGCACCCTTTTTGTCTCTTTCAGCACATCTGTTACTTCTTTCTGCACTTCTCTTCCTTCTTTCTGCAACCCTCTTGCCTCTTTCTGTACCCCTCTTGCCTCTGTGCACCTCTCCTACCTCTTTCTGCACCCCCTCTTGCCTCCTCCTGCACCTCTGTTGGTTCCTTCTGCACTGCTATTGCTTCTTTCTGCACCTCTCTTGCAAATTTATGTATCCCTCTTGCCTCTTTCTGCACCCCTGTTCCCTCTTTCTGCACCTTTCCTGCCTATTCTGCACCTCTGTTGCTTCTTTATGCATTTCTCTTGCCTCTTTCTGCAACCCTCTTGCCTCTTTCAGCACCTCTCTTGCTTCTTTCTGCACTTCTCTTGCTTCTTTCTGCACTTCTCTTGTTTCTTTCTGCACCTCTCCTGCCTGTTTCTGTATCTCTCTTCCAAATACAACAAGGAGCTAAAGGGGTAGAGAACAGGTCATCCCCCACTCAAACAGTCTCAAACAACAAAGGACCTTTATGAATTAATCAATTTGGACCAGCGGTTAACCTTATACCGTCTGTACAGGAGGGACCTGGATCACCATTCTATTATAAAAACAAAAGACAAGGTGTGGGGTGTGGTATTGTATGCTGCTAATGCACCAGAGAGTTTGTCCTAGTGTGCGGCAGTATCAACCCTATAAAGAAAGACGGGATCAACCTGGAACACCACCCTTCCCAATTAAAACCGAGCTGGACCACACTAGCTGTGTATCTTTATTCCATGCTGTGTGTCTGCACCTTGTCTTTTGTTTTTCTTTCACTTGATCACAGTTTGTGTTACGGGTTGACGGTTGCTGATGATGAGAACCTGAGGACACAGGCGAGTACCTACCTGCTTACTCCCATGGTGTTACTTCCGTGAGGCACCGTCAACCTTTTCTCACCTTTTTCTTCTCACTTTTGTCCACATTCGTTTGGTCATATTACACCTTGGGGTGGGTTTGACTGTGGGAGACTTAAACGAATTGACGCAACAGAGACTTTTTATAACAAATTTTTTTTATAATAGAATGGTGATCCAGGTCCCTCCTGTACAGACGGTATAAGGTTACCCGCTGGTACAAATTGATTAATTCATAAATTGCAATGGAAGGACTCTGAGTAATATATTCACTGTGTGAACAGGTCCTTTGTTGTTTGAGTCTGTACCTCTCTTGCCTGTTTCTGCATCCCTCTTGCTTCTTTCTGTACCCCTCTTCTCTCTTTCGGCACCTCTTCTGCCTGTTTCTGCACCTCTGTTGCCTCTTTCTGCACTTCTCTTGCCTCTTTCTGCAACCCTCTTGCCTCTTTGTGCACCTTTCCTGCCTATACTGCAACCCTCTTGCCTCTTTCAGCACCTCTGTTGCTTCTCTCTGCACATCACTTCCTCTTTCTGCACTTCTCTTGCCTTCTTTCTGCACTTCATTTGCTTCTTTGTGTACCTCTCCTGCCTCTTCCTGTACCTCTCTTGCCTCTTTCTATAGTTTTCTTGCCTCTTTCTGCACCTCACTTGCTGCTTTCTGCACTTCTCTTGCTTTTTTGCTTTTTTATGCACTTCTCTTGTTTCTTTCTGCAACTCTCAGGTCTCTTTCATCACTTATCTTGCTTCTTTCTACACCTCTGTTGCTTCTTTCTGCACTTCTGTTGCCTCTTTCTGCACTTCTCTTGCCTGTTTCTGCACCTGTCTTGCCTCTTTTTGCACATCTGTTGCCTCTTTCTGCACCTCTCTTGCTTCTTTCTGCACCCCTCTTGAGTCTTTCTGCACCCGTCTTCCCTCTTTCTGCACCTCTCCTGCCTGTTTCTGCACCTCTGTTGCCACTTTCTGCACTTCTCTTGCCTCTTTCTGCACATCTGTTGCTTCTTTCTGTTCTTCTCTGTCTCTTTCTGCACCCCTCTTCCCTCTTTCTACACCTCTGTTGCTTCTTTCAGCAATTCTCTTGCCTCTTTCTGCACTTCTCTTACTTGTTTCTGCACCTCTCTTGCGTCTTTATGCACCTGTTGCCTCTTTCTGCACTTCTCTTGCTTTTTTATGCACCTCTCGTTTCTTTCTGCAACTCTTGTGTCGCTTTCATCACTTATCTTGCTTCCTTCTACACCTCTGTTGCTTCTTTCAGCACTTCTGTTGCCTCTTTCTGCACTTCTCTTGCCTGTTTCTGCACCTCTATTGCCTCTTTCTGCACCTCTCCTGCCTGTTTCTGCACCTCTGTTGCTTCTTTCTACACCTCTCTTGCCTCTTTCTTCTCCTCTCTTGCCTCTTTGTGCATTTCTCTGGCCTGTTTCTGCAGTTCCCTTGCCTCTTTGTGGACGTCTCTTGCCTCTTTCAGAACCTCACTTGCCTCTTTCTGCACTTCTCGAGCCTCTTTCTGTACCTCTCTTGCCTCTTTCTGCACCTCAAGTGCCTCTTTCTGCACTTCTCTTGCCTCTTTCTGCTCCCTCTTGCCTCTTTTTGCACCTCTGTTTGTTCTTTCTGCACTGCTCTTGCTTCTTTCTGCACCTCACTTGCTTCTTTCTGCACTTCTCATGCTTCTTTCTACACCTCTGTGCTTCTTTCAGCAATACTCTTGCCTCTTTCTGCACTTCTCGTCCTTGTTTCTGCACCTGTCTTGTGTCTTTTTGCACCTCTGTTGCCTCTTTCTGTACCTCAATTGCTTCTTTCTGTACCCCTCTTGCCTCTTTCTGTACCCCTCTTCCCTCATTCTGTACCTCTCTTGCCTCTTTCTGCACCCCTGTTCCCTCTTTCTGCACTTCTCATGCTTCTTTCTACACATCTGTTGCTTCTTTCAGCAATACTCTTGCCTCTTTCTGCACTTCTCGTGCTTGTTTCTGCACCTGTCTTGTGTCTTTCTGCACCTCTGTTGCCTCTTTCTGCACCTCTGTTGCCTCTTTCTGTACCTCACTTGCTTCTTTCTGTACCCCTCTTGCCCCTTTCTGTACCCCTCTTCCCTCATTCTGTACCTCTCTTGTCTCTTTCTGCACCCCTGTTCCCTCTTTCTGCACCTCTCCTGCCTGTTTCTGCACCTCAGTTGCTTCTTTCTGCACTTCTCTTCCTTCTTTCTGCAACCCTCTTACCTCTTTCTGTACCCCTCTTGCCTCTGTGCACCTCTCCTACCTCTTTCTGCACCCATCTTGCCTCTTTCTGCACCTCTGTTGGTTCCTTCTGCACTGCTCTTGCTTCTTTCTGCATCTCTCTTGCAAATTTCTGTATCCCTCTTGCCTCTTTCTGCACCCCTGTTCCTTCTTTCTGCACCTTTCTTGCCTATTCTGCACCTATCTTGCCTCTTTCTGTACCTCTGTTGCTTCTTTCTGCACTTCTCTTGCCTCTTTCAGCACCTCTATTGCTTCTCTATGCACATTGCTTCCTCCTTCTGTACTTCTCTTGCCTTCTTTCTGCACTTCTTTTGCTTCTTTGTGCACCTCTCCTGCCTCTTTCTGCACCTCTCTTGCCTCTTTCTGCAGTTCTCTTGCCTACTCTGCGCCCCTCTTACCTCTTTCAGTACCTCTGTTGCTTCTCTATGCACATTGCTTCCTCCTTCTGTAATTCTCTTGCCTTCATTCTGCACTTATTTTGCTTCTTTGTGCACCTCTCCTGCCTCTTTCTGCACCTCGCTTGCCACTTTCTGCAGTTCTCGTGTCTCTTTCATCACTTATCTTGCTTCTTTCTGCAGCTCTGATGCTTCTTTCAGCACTTCTGTTGCCTCTTTCTGCACCTCTTTTGCTTCTTCCTGCACTTCACTTGCTTCTTTCTGCAGTACTCTTGTTTCTTTCTGCACCTCTCCTGCCTGTTTCTGTACCTCTCTTGCCTCTTTCTGCATCCCTCTTGCCTCTTTCTGCACCCCTCTTCCCTATTTCTGTACCTCTTCTGCCTCTTTCTGCACTTCTCTTGCCTCTTTCTGCACCCTTCTTGTCTCTTTCAGCACCTCTGTTGCTTCTTTCTGCACTTCTCTTCCTTCTTTCTGCAACCCTCTTGCCTCTTTCTGTATCCCTCTTGCCTCTTTCTGTACCCCTGTTCCCACTTTCTACACCTTTCCTGCCTATTCTGCACCTCTCTTGCCTCTTTCTGCACCTCTGTTGCTTCTTTCTGCACTTCTCTTGCCTCTTTCTGCAACCCTCTTGCGTCTTTCAGTACCTCTGTTGCTTCTCTCTGCACCTCACTTCCTCTTTCTGCACTTCTCTTGCCTTCTTTCTGCACTTCTTTTGCTTCTTTAAGCACCTCTCATGCCTCTTTCTGCACCTCTGTTGCTTCTTTCTGCAGTTCTCTTGCCTTCTTTCTGTACTTCTTTTGCTTCTTTCTGCACCTCTCATGCCTCTTTCTGCACCTCTCTTGCCTCTTTCTGCAGTTCTATTGCCTCTTTCTGCACCTCACTTGCCTCTTTCTGCACTTCTCTTGCTTTTTTATGCACCTCTCTTGTTTCTTTCTGCAAATCTCGTGTCTCTTTCATCACTTATCTTGCTTCTTTCTACACCTCTGTTGCTTCTTTCAGCTCTTCTGTTGCCTCTTTCTGCACTTCTCTTGCCTGTTTCTGCACCTATCTTGCCTCTTTCTGCACATCTGTTGCCTCTTTCTGCACCTCACTTGATTCTTTCTGCACCCCTCTTGCCTCTTTCTGCACCCCTCTTCCCTCTTTCTGTACCACTCTTGCCTCTTTCTGCACCCCTGTTCCCTCTTTTAGCACCTCTCCTGCCTGTTTCTGCATCTCTGTTGGTTCCTTCTGCACTGCTCTTGCTTCTTTCTGCATATCTCTTGCAAATGTATGTATCCCTCTTGCATCTTTATGCAACCCTCTTGCCTCTTTCTGCACCCCTCTTCCCTCTTTCTGTACCACTCTTCCCTCTTTCTGCACCCTCTTCCCTCTTTCTGCACCTCTGTTGCTTCTTTCTGCACCTCACTTGATTCTTTCTGCACCCCTCTGTCCTCTTTCTGCACCCCTCTCCCCTCTTTCTGTACCTCTCATGCCTGTTTCTGTACCCCTGTTCCTTCGTTCTGCACCTCTCCTGCCTGTTTCTGCACCTGTTGCCTCTTTCTGTGCTTTTCTTGCCTCTTTCTGCACATATGTTGCTTCTTTCAGCACTTCTGTTGCCTCTTTCTGCACTTCTCCTACCTCTTTCTGCACCCCTCTTCCCACTTTCTGCACCTCTCTTGCCTCTTTCTGCACCTCTTTTGCTTCTTTTTGCACTTCTCTTGCTTCTTTCTGCAGTTCTCTTGTTTCTTTCTGCACCTCTCCTGCCTGTTTCTGTACCTCTCTTGCCTCTTTCTGCATCCCTCTTGACTCTTTCTGCACCCCTCTTCCCTCTTTCTGTACCTCTCCTGCCTCTTTCTGCACTTCTCTTGCCTCTTTCTGCACCCTTCTTGTCTCTTTCAGCACCTCTGTTGCTTCTTTCTGCACTTCTCTTCCTTCTTTCTGCAACCCTCTTGCTTCTTTCTGTACCCCTCTTGCCTCTTTGTGCACTTCTCCTACCTCTTTCTGCACCCCTCTTGCCTCTTTCTGCACCTCTGTTGGTTCCTTCTGCACTGCTCTTGCAAATTTCTGTATCGCTCTTGCCTCTTTCTGTACCCCTGTTCCCTCTTTCTGCACTTTACCTGCCTATCCTGCACCTCTCTTACCTCTTTCTGCACCTCTGTTGCTTCTTTCTGCACTTCTTTTGCCTCTTTCTGCAACCCTCTTGCGTCTTTCAGTACCTCTGTTGCTTCTCTCTGCACCTCACTTCCTCTTTCTGCACTTCTCTTGCTTCTTTAAGCACCTCTCATGCCTCTTTCTGCACCTATCTTGCGTCTTTCTGCAGTTGTCCTGCCTCTTTCTGCACCTCACTTGCCTCTTTCTGCACGTCTCTTGCTTTTTTATGCACTTCTCTTGTTTCTTTCTGCAACTCTCATGTCTCTTTCATCACTTATCTTGCTTCTTTCTACACCTCTGTTGCCTCTTTCAGCACTTCGGTAGCCTCTTTCTGCACTTCTCTTGCCTGTTTCTGCACCTGTCTTGCCTCTTTCAGCACATCTGTTGCCTCTTTCTGCACCTCACTTGATTCTTTCTGCACACCTCTTGCCTCTTTCTGCACCCCTCTTCCCTCTTTTTGTACCTCTCTTGCCTCTTTCTGCACCCCTGTTCCCTCTTTCTGCACCTCTCCTGCCTGTGTCTGTACCTCTGTTGCCTCTTTCTGCACTTCTCTTGCCTCTTTATGCACATCTGTTGCTTCTTTTTGCTCTTCTCTTGCCTCTTTCTGCACCCCTCTTCCCTTTTTCTGCACCTCTGTTGCTTCTTTTGGAAATTCTCTTGCCTCTTTCTGCACTTCTCTTACTTGTTTCTGCACCTCTCTTGCATCTTTCTGCACCTCTGTTTCCTCTTTCTGCACCTCACTTGCTTCATTCTGCACCCCTCTTACCTCTTTCTCTCACCCTCTTTTCTCTTTCTGTACTTCATTTGCCTTCTTTCTGCACTGCTTTTGCTTCTTTGTACACCTCTCTTGCCTCTTTCTGCACCTCTCTTGCCACTTTCTGCAGTTCTCTTGCCTCTTTCTGCACCCCACTTGCCTCTTTCTGCACTTCTCTTGCTTTTTAATGCACCTCTTTTGTTTCTTTCAGCAATTCTCGTGTCTCTTTCATCACTTATCTTGCTTCTTTCTGCAGCTCTGTTGCTTCTTTCAGCACTTCTGTTGCCTCTTTCTGCACCTCTTTTGCTTCTTCCATCACTTCTCCTTCTCCTTTCTGCAGTTCTCTTGTTTCTTTCTGCACCTCTCCTGCCTGTTTCTGTACCTCTCTTGCCTCTTTCTGCACCCCTCTTCCCTCTTTCTGTACCTCTCCTGCCTCTTTCTGCTCTTCTCTTGCCTCTTTCTGCACCCTTCTTGTCTTTTTCAGCACCTCTGTTGCTTCTTTCTGCAACCCTCTTGCCTCTTTCTGTATCCCTCTTGCCTCTTTGTGCACCTCTCCTACCTCTTTCTGCACCTCTCTTGCCTCCTCCTGCACCTCTGTTGGTTCCTTCTGCACTGCTCTTGCTTCTTTCTGCACCTCTCTTGCAAATTTCTATATCCCTCTTGCCTCTTTCTGTACCCCTGTTCCCTCTTTCTACACCTTTCCTGCCTATTCTGTACCTCTCTTGCCTCTTTCTGCACCTCTGTTGCTTCTTTCTGCACTTCTCTTGCCTCTTTCTGCAACCCTCTTGCGTCTTTCAGCATATCTGTTGCTTCTCTCTTCATCTCACTTCCTCTTTCTGCACTTCTCTTGCCGTTTTTCTGCACTTCTTTTGCTTCTTTGTGCACCTCTCATGCCTCTTTCTGCATCTCTCGTGCCTCTTTCTGCAGTTCTCTTGCCTCTTTCTGCACCTCACTTGCCTCTTTCTGCACTTCTCTTGCTTTTTTATGCACCTCTCTTGTTTCTTTCTGCAAATCTCGTGTCTCTTTCATCACTTATCTTGTTTCTTTCTACACCTCTGTTGCTTCTTTCAGCACTTCTGTTGCCTCTTTCTGCACTTCTCTTGCCTGTTTCTGCACCTGTCTTGCCTCTTTCTGCACATCTGTTGCCTCTTTATGCACCTCACTTGATTCTTTCTGCATCCCTCTTGCCTCTTTCTGCACCCCTCTTCCCTCTTTCTGTACCTCTCTTGCCTCTTTCTGCACCCCTGTTCCCTCTTTCTGCACCTCTCTTGCCTGTTTCTGCACCACTGTTTCCTCTTTCAGCACTTCTCTTGCCTCTTTCTGCACATATTTTGCTTCTTTTTGCTCTTCTCTTGCCTCTTTCTGCACCCTCTTCCCTCTTTCTGCACCTCTGTTGCTTCTTTCTGCACCTCACTTGCTTCTTTCTGCACCCCTCTGTCCTTTTTCTGCACCCCTCCCCTCTTTCTGTACCTCTCTTGCCTCTTTCTGCACCCGTGTTCCCTCGCTCTGTACCTCACTTGCCTCTTTCTGCACTTCTCTTGCTTTTTTATGCACCTCTCTTGTTTCTTTCTGCAAATCTCGTGTCTCTTTCATCACTGATCTTGTTTCTTTCTACACCTCTGTTGCTTCTTTCAGCACTTCTGTTGCCTCTTTCTGCACTTCTCTTGCCTGTTTCTGCACCTGTCTTGCCTCTTTCTGCACATCTGTTGCCTCTTTCTGCACCTCACTTGATTCTTTCTGCATCCCTCTTGCCTCTTTCTGCACCCCTCTTCCCTCTTTCTGTACCTCTCTTGCCTCTTTCTGCACCCCTGTTCCCTCTTTCTGCACCTCTCCTGCCTGTTTCTGCACCACTGTTGCCTCTTTCTGTAATTCTCTAGCCTTCATTCTGCACTTATTTTGCTTCTTTGTGCACCTCTCCTGCCTCTTTCTGCACCTCGCTTGCCACTTTCTGCAGTTCTCTTGCCTCTTTCTGCACCTCACTTGCCTCTTTCTGCACTTCTCTTGCTTTTTTATGCACCTCTTTTGTTTCTTTCAGCAATTCTTGTGTCTCTTTCATCACTTATCTTGCTTCTTTCTGCAGCTCTGTTGCTTCTTTCAGCACTTCTGTTGCCTCTTTCTGCACCTCTTTTGCTTCTTCCTGCACTTCACTTGCTTCTTTCTGCAGTTCTCTTGTTTCTTTCTGCGCCTCTCCTGCACTGTTTCTGTACCTCTCTTGCATCTTCATCCCTCTTGCCTCTTTCTGCACCCCTCTTCCCTCTTTCTGTACCTCTCCTGCCTCTTTCTGCTCTTCTCTTGCCTCTTTCTGCACCCTTCTTGTCTTTTTCAGCACCTCTGTTGCTTCTTTCTGCAACCCTCTTGCCTCTTTCTGTATCCCTCTTGCCTCTTTGTGCACCTCTCCTACCTCTTTCTGCACCTCTCTTGCCTCCTCCTGCACCTGTGTTGGTTCCTTCTGCACTGCTCTTGCTTCTTTCTGCACCTCTCTTGCAAATTTCTGTATCCCTCTTGCCTCTTTCTGTACCCCTGTTCCCTCTTTCTACACCTTTCCTGCCTATTCTGTACCTCTCTTGCCTCTTTCTGCACCTCTGTTGCTTCTTTCTGCACTTCTCTTGCCGTCTTTCTGCACTTCTTTTGCTTCTTTGTGCACCTCTCATGCCTCTTTCTGCACCTCTCGTGCCTCTTTCTGCAGTTCTCTTGCCTCTTTCTGCACCTCACTTGCCTCTTTCTGCACTTCTCTTGCTTTTTTATGCACCTCTCTTGTTTCTTTCTGCAAATCTCGTGTCTCTTTCATCACTTATCTTGTTTCTTTCTACACCTCTTTTGCTTCTTTCAGCACTTCTGTTGCCTCTTTCTGCACTTCTCTTGCCTGTTTCTGCACCTGTCTTGCCTCTTTCTGCACATCTGTTGCCTCTTTATGCACCTCACTTGATTCTTTCTGCATCCCTCTTGCCTCTTTCTGCACCCCTCTTCCCTCTTTCTGTACCTCTCTTGCCTCTTTCTGCACCCCTGTTCCCTCTTTCTGCACCTCTCCTGCCTGTTTCTGCACCACTGTTTCCTCTTTCTGCACTTCTCTTGCCTCTTTCTGCACATATTTTGCTTCTTTTTGCTCCTCTTGCCTCTTTCTGCACCCTCTTCCCTCTTTCTGCACCTGTTGCTTCTTTCTGCACCTCACTTGCTTCTTTCTGCACCCCTCTGTCCTTTTTCTGCACCCCTCTCCCCTCTTTCTGTACCTCTCTTGCCTCTTTCTGCACCCGTGTTCCCTCGCTCTGTACCTCACTTGCCTCTTTCTGCACTTCTCTTGCCTGTTTCTGCACCTGTCTTGCCTCTTTCTGCACATCTGTTGCCTCTTTCTGCACCTCATTTGATTCTTTCTGCATCCCTCTTGCCTCTTTCTGCACCCCTCTTCCCTCTTTCTGTACCTCTCTTGCCTCTTTCTGCACCCCTGTTCCCTCTTTCTGCACCTCTCCTGCCTGTTTCTGCACCACTGTTGCCTCTTTCTGTAATTCTCTAGCCTTCATTCTGCACTTATTTTGCTTCTTTGTGCACCTCTCCTGCCTCTTTCTGCACCTCGCTTGCCACTTTCTGCAGTTCTCTTGCCTCTTTCTGCACCTCACTTGCCTCTTTCTGCACTTCTCTTGCTTTTTTATGCACCTCTTTTGTTTCTTTCAGCAATTCTTGTGTCTTTCATCACTTATCTTGCTTCTTTCTGCAGCTCTGTTGCTTCTTTCAGCACTTCTGTTGCCTCTTTCTGCACCTCTTTTGCTTCTTCCTGCACTTCACTTGCTTCTTTCTGCAGTTCTCTTGTTTCTTTCTGCGCCTCTCCTGCACTGTTTCTGTACCTCTCTTGCATCTTCATCCCTCTTGCCTCTTTCTGCACCCCTCTTCCCTCTTTCTGTACCTCTCCTGCCTCTTTCTGCTCTTCTCTTGCCTCTTTCTGCACCCTTCTTGTCTTTTTCAGCACCTCTGTTGCTTCTTTCTGCAACCCTCTTGCCTCTTTCTGTATCCTCTTGCCTCTTTGTGCACCTCTCCTACCTCTTTCTGCACCTCTCTTGCCTCCTCCTGCACCTGTTGGTTCCTTCTGCACTGCTCTTGCTTCTTTCTGCACCTCTCTTGCAAATTTCTGTATCCCTCTTGCCTCTTTCTGTACCCCTGTTCCCTCTTTCTACACCTTTCCTGCCTATTCTGTACCTCTCTTGCCTCTTTCTGCACCTCTGTTGCTTCTTTCTGCACTTCTCTTGCCTCTTTCTGCAACCCTCTTGCGTCTTTCAGCATATCTGTTGCTTCTCTCTTCATCTCACTTCCTCTTTCTGCACTTCTCTTGCCGTCTTTCTGCACTTCTTTTGCTTCTTTGTGCACCTCTCATGCCTCTTTCTGCACCTCTCTTGACTCTTTCTGCAGTTCTCTTGCCTCTTTCTGCACCTCACTTGCCTCTTTCTGCACTTCTCTTGCTTTTTATGCATCTCTCTTGTTTCTTTCTGCAAATCTCGTGTCTCTTTCATCACTGATCTTGTTTCTTTCTACACCTCTGTTGCTTCTTTCAGCACTTCTGTTGCCTCTTTCTGCACTTCTCTTGCCTGTTTCTGCACCTGTCTTGCCTCTTTCTGCACATCTGTTGCCTCTTTCTGCACCTCACTTGATTCTTTCTGCATCGCTCTTGCCTCTTTCTGCACCCCTCTTCCCTCTTTCTGTACCTCTCTTGCCTCTTTCTGCACCCCTGTTCCCTCTTTCTGCACCTCTCCTGCCTGTTTCTGCACCACTGTTGCCTCTTTCTGTAATTCTCTTGCCTTCATTCTGCACTTATTTTGCTTCTTTGTGCACCTCTCCTGCCTCTTTCTGCACCTCGCTTGCCACTTTCTGCAGTTCTCTTGCCTCTTTCTGCACCTCACTTGCCTCTTTCTGCACTTCTCTTGCTTTTTATGCACCTCTTTTGTTTCTTTCAGCAATTTTTGTGTCTCTTTCATCACTTATCTTGCTTCTTTATGCAGCTCTGTTGCTTCTTTCAGCACTTCTGTTGCCTCTTTCTGCACCTCTTTTGCTTCTTCCTGCACTTCACTTGCTTCTTTCTGCAGTTCTCTTGTCTCTTTCTGCGCCTCTCCTGCACTGTTTCTGTACCTCTCTTGCATCTTCATCCCTCTTGCCTCTTTCTGCACCCCTCTTCCCTCTTTCTGTACCTCTCCTGCCTCTTTCTGCACTTCTCTTGCCTCTTTCTGCACCCTTCTTGTCTCTTTCAGCACCTCTGTTGCTTCTTTCTGCACTTCTCTTCCTTTTTTCTGCAACCCTCTTGCCTCTATTCTGTACCCTCTTGCCTCTTTGTGCACCTCTCCTACCTCTTTCTGCAACCCTCTTGCCTCTTTCTGCACCTTTGTTGGTTCCATCTGCACTGCTCTTGCTTCTTTCTGCACCTCTCTTGCAAATTTCTGTATCCCTCTTGACTCTTTCTGTACCCGTTACCTCTTTCTGCACCTTTCCTGCCTATTCTGCACCTCTCTTACCTCTTTCTGCACCTCTGTTGCTTCTTTCTGCACTTCTCTTGCCTCTTTCTGCAACCCTCTTGCTTCTCTCTGCACCTCACTTCCTCTTTCTGCACTTCTCTTGCCTTCTTTCTGCATTTCTTTTGCTTCTTTGAGCACCTCTCATGCCTCTTTCTGCACCTCGTTTGCCTCTTTCTGCACCCCTCTTCCCTCTTTCTGCACCTCACTTGCCTCTTTCTGTACTTCTCTTGCTTCTTTATGCACCTCTCTTGTTTCTTTCTGCAACTCTTGTGTTTCTTTCATCACTTATCTTGCTTCTTTCTACACCTCTGTTGCCTCTTTCAGCACTTCTGTAGCCTCTGTCTGCACTTCTCTTGCCTGTTTCTGCACCTGTCTTGCCTCTTTCTGCACTTCTCTTGCCTCTTTCTGCACCTCACTTGATTCTTTCTACACCCCTCTTCCCTCTTTCTGTACCTCTCTTGCCTCTTTCTGCACACCTGTTCCCTCTTTCTGCACCTCTCCTGCCTGTTTCTGCACCTCTGTTGCCTCTTTGTGCACTTCTCTTGCCTCTTTATGCACATCTGTTGTTTCTTTTTGCTCTTCTCTTGCCTCTTTCTGCACCCTCTTCCTGCACCTCTGTTGCTTCTTTCTGCACCTCACTTGCCTCTTTCTGCACCCTGTTCCCTCTTTCTCCACCTCTCCTGCCTGTTTCTGCACCTGTTGCTTCTTTCTGCGCTTCTCGTGCCTCTTTCTGCACATCTGTTGCTTCTTTTTGCTCTTCTCTTGCCTCTTTCTGCACCCCTCTTCCCTCTTTCTGCACCTCACTTGCCTCTTTCTGTACTTCTCTTGCTTCTTTATGCACCTCTCTTGTTTCTTTCTGCAACTCTTGTGTTCCTTTCATCAATTATCTTGCTTCTTTCTACACCTCTGTTTCCTCTTTCAGCACTTCAGTAGCCTCTTTCTGCACTTCTCTTGCCTGTTTCTGCACCTGTCTTGCCTCTTTCTGCACATCTGTTGCCTCTTTCTGCACCTCACTTGATTCTTTCTACACCCCTTTTCCCTCTTTCTGTACCTCTCTTTCCTCTTTCTGCACACCTGTTCCCTCTTTCTGCACCTCTCCTGCCTGTTTCTGCACCTCTGTTGCCTCTTTCTGCACTTCTCTTGCCTCTTTATGCACCCTCTACCCTCTTTCTGCACCTCTGTTGCTTCTTTTGGAAATTCTCTTGCCTCTTTCTGCACTTCTCTTACTTGTTTCTGCACCTATCTTGCATCTTTCTGCACCTCTGTTGCCTCTTTCTGCACCTCTGTTGCCTCTTTCTGCACCCCTCTTACCTCTTTCTGCACCCCTCTTTCCTTTTTCTGTACCTCTCTTGCCTGTTTCTGCACCCCTGTTCCCTCTTTCTGCACCTTTCCTGCCTGTTTCTGCATGTCTCTTGCCTCTTTCTGTTCCTCTGTTGCTTCTTTCTGCACTTCTCTTGCCTCTTTCTGCACCCTTCGCGCCTCTTTCAGCACCTTTGTTGCTTCTTTCTGCACTTCTCTTCCTTCTTTCTGCACCCCTCCTGCCTCTTTCTGTACCCCTCTTGCCTCTTTCTGCCCATCTCCTACCTGTTTCCGCACCCCTCTTCCCTCTTTCGGCACCCCTCTTGCCTCTTTCTGTACCTCTTTTGCTTCTTTCTGCACTTCTCTTGCCTCTTTCTGCAATCCTCTTGCCTCTTTCTGCACCTCTGTTGGTTCTTTCTGCACTACTCTTGCTTCTTTCTGCACCTCTGTTTCTGTCTGCACTTCTCTTGCTTCTTTCTGCACCTCACTTGATTCTTTCTGAATCCCACTTGCCTCTTTCTGTACCCCTCTTCCCTCTTTCTGTACCTCTCTTGCCTCTTTCTGCACCCCTGTTCCCTCTTTCTGCACCTCTCCTGCCTGTTTCTGCACCACTGTTGCCTCTTTCTGCACCCCTCTGTCCTCTTTCTGCACGCCTCGCCCCTCTTTCTGTACCCCTCTCCCCTCTTTCTGTACCTCTCTTGCCTCTTTCTTCACCCCTGTTCCCTCGCTCTGCACCTCTACTGCCTGTTTCTGCACCTCTTTTGCTTCTTTTTGCACTTCTCTTGCTTCTTTCTGCAGTTCTCGTTTCTTTCTGCACCTCTCCTGCCTGTTTCTGCACCTCTCTTGCCTCTTTCTGCATCCCTCTTGCCTCTTTCTGCACCCCTCTTCCCTCTTTCTGTACCTCTCCTGCCTCTTTCTGCACTTCTCTTGCCTCTTTCTGCACCCTTCTTGTCTCTTTCAGCACCTCTGTTGCTTCTTTCTGCACTTCTCTTGCCTCTTTTTGCAAACCTCTTGCGTCTTTCAGCATATCTGTTGCTTCTCTCTGCATCTCACTTCCTCTTTCTGCACTTCTCTTGCCTTCTTTCTGCACTTCTTTTGCTTCTTTGTGCACCTCTCATGCCTCTTTCTGCACCTCTCGTGCCTCTTTCTGCAGTTCGCTTGCCTCTTTCTGCACTTCTCTTGCTTTTTTATGCACCTCTCTTGTTTCTTTCTGCAAATCTCGTGTCTCTTTCATCACTTATCTTGTTTCTTTCTACACCTCTGTTGCTTCTTTCAGCTCTTCTGTTGCCTCTTTCTGCACTTCTCTTGCCTCTTTCTGCACCTGTGTTGCCTCTTTCTGCACATCAATTGCCTCTTTCTGCACCCCTGTTCCCTCTTTCTGCACCTCTCCTGCCTGTGTCTGTACCTCTGTTGCCTCTTTCTGCACATATTTTGCTTCTTTTTGCTCTTCTCTTGCCTCTTTCTGCACCCTCTTCCCTCTTTCTGCACCTCTGTTGCTTCTTTCTGCACCTCACTTGCTTCTTTCTGTACCCCTCTGTCCTCTTTCTGCACCCCTCTCCCCTCTTTCTGTACCTCTCTTGCCTTTCTGCACCCCTGTTCCCTCGCTCTGCACCTCTACTGCCTGTTTCTGCACCACTTTTGCTTCTTTTTGCACTTCTCTTGCTTCTTTCTGCAGTTCTCTTGTTTCTTTTTGCACCTCTCCTGCCTGTTTCTGTACCTCTCTTGCCTCTTTCTGCATCCCTCTTGCCTCTTTCTGCACCCCTCCTGCCTCTTTCTGCACTTCTCTTGCCTCTGTCTACACCCTTCTTGTCTCTTTCAGCACCTCTGTTGCTTCTTTCTGCACTTCTCTTCCTTCTTTCTGCAACCCTCTTGCCTCTATTTTGTACCCCTCTTGCCTCTTTGTGCACCTCTCCTACCTCTTTCTGCACCCCTCTTGCCTCTTTCTGCACCTCTGTTGGTTCCATCTGCACTGCTCTTGCTTCTTTCTGCACCTCTCTTGCAAATTTCTGTATCCCTCTTGCCTCTTTCTGTACCCGTTCCCTCTTTCTGCACCTTTCCTGCCTATTCTGCACCTCTCTTACCTCTTTCTGCACCTCTGTTGCTTCTTTCTGCACTTCTCTTGCCTCTTTCTGCAACCCTCTTGCGTCTTTCAGTACCTCTCTTGCGTCTCTCTGCACCCCACTTCCTCTTTCTGCACTTCTCTTGCCTTCTTTCTGCATTTCTTTTGCTTCTTTGAGCACCTCTCATGCCTCTTTCTGCACCTCTCTTGCGTCTTTCTGCAGTTCTCCTGCCTCTTTCTGCACCTCACTTGCCTCTTTCTGCACTTCTCTTGCTTTTTTATGCACCTCTGTTGTTTCTTTCTGCAACTCTTGTGTTTCTTTCATCACTTATCTTGCTTCTTTCTACACCTCTGTTGGCTCTTTCAGCACTTCTGTAGCCTCTTTCTGCACTTCTCTTGCCTGTTTCTGCACCTATCTTGCCTCTTTCTGCACATCTGTTGCCTCTTTCTGCACTTCACTTGATTCTTTCTACACCCCTCTTCCCTCTTTCTGTACCTCTTGCCTCTTTCTGCACACCTGTTCCCTCTTTCTGCACCTTTCCTGCCTATTCTGCACCTCTCTTACCTCTTTCTGCACCTCTGTTGCTTCTTTCTGCACTTCTCTTGCCTCTTTCTGCAACCCTCTTGCGTCTTTCAGTACCTCTCTTGCGTCTCTCTGCACCTCACTTCCTCTTTCTGCACTTCTCTTGCCTTCTTTCTGCATTTCTTTTGCTTCTTTGAGCACCTCTCATGCCTCTTTCTGCACCTCTCTTGCGTCTTTCTGCAGTTCTCCTGCCTCTTTCTGCACCTCACTTGCCTCTTTCTGCACTTCTCTTGCTTTTTTATGCACCTCTGTTGTTTCTTTCTGCAACTCTTGTGTTTCTTTCATCACTTATCTTGCTTCTTTCTACACCTCTGTTGGCTCTTTCAGCACTTCTGTAGCCTCTTTCTGCACTTCTCTTGCCTGTTTCTGCACCTATCTTGCCTCTTTCTGCACATCTGTTGCCTCTTTCTGCACTTCACTTGATTCTTTCTACACCCCTCTTCCCTCTTTCTGTACCTCTTGCCTCTTTCTGCACACCTGTTCCCTCTTTCTGCACCTCTCCTGCCTGTTTCTGCACCTCTGTTGCCTCTTTCTGCACTTCTCTTGCCTCTTTATGCACATCTGTTGCTTCTTTTTGCTCTTCTCTTGCCTCTTTCTGCACCCCTCTTCCCTCTTTCTGCACCTCTGTTGCTTCTTTCTGCACCTCACTTGCCTCTTTTTGCACCCTGTTCCCTGTTTCTGCACCTCTCCTGCCTGTTTCTGCACCTCTGTTGCCTCTTTCTGCGCTTCTCCTGCCTCTTTCTGCATATCTGTTGCTTCTTTTTGCACTTCTCTTGCCTCTTTCTGCACCCCTCTTCCCTCTTTGTGCACCTCTGTTGCTTCTTTTGGAAATTCTCTTGCCTCTTTCTGCACTTCTCTTACTTGTTTCTGCACCTATCTTGCATCTTTCTGCACCTCTGTTGCCTCTTTCTGCACCTCACTTGCTTCTTTCTGCACCCCTCTTACCTCTTTCTGCACCCCTCTTTCCTCTTTCTGTACCTCTCTTGCCTGTTTCTGCACCCCTGTTTCCTCTTTCTGCACCTTTCCTGCCTGTTTCTGCATGTCTCTTGCCTCTTTCTGTTCCTCTGTTGCTTCTTTCTGCACTTCTCTTGCCTCTTTTTGCACCCTTCGCGCCTCTTTCAGCACATTTGTTGCTTCTTTCTGCACTTCTCTTCCTACTTTCTGCACTCCTCCTGCCTCTTTCTGTACCCCTCTTGCCTCTTTCTGCCCATCTCCTACCTGTTTCCGCACCCCTCTTGCCTCTTTCCGCACCCCTCTTCCCTCTTTCTGCACCCCTCTTGCCTCTTTCTGCACCTCTTTTCCTTCTTTCTGCACTTCTCTTGCCTCTTTCTGCAATCCTCTTGCCTCTTTCTGCACCTCTGTTGGTTCTTTCTGCACTACTCTTGCTTCTTTCTGCACCTCTGTTGTTTCTGTCTGCACTTCTCTTGCTTCTTTCTACACCTCTATTGCTTCTTTCTGCACCCCACTTGCCTCTTTCTGCAGCCTTCTTCCCTCTTTGTGCACCTCTCTTTCTGCACCTCTCTTGCCTCTTTCTGCACCCCTCTAGCCTCTTTCTGCATCTCTTTTGCTTGTTTATGCTCTTCTTTTGCCTCTTTCTGTACCCCTCTTGCCTCCTTCTGCACCTCTGTTGTTTCCTACTGCACTGCTATTGCTTCTTTCTGCACCTATATTGCAAATTTCTGCACCCCTCTTGCCTCTTTCGGCACCCCTCTTCTCTTTTTCTGCACCCATTTCCTCTTTCTGCATCTCTTCTGCCTGTTTCTGCACCTCTGCTGTCTCTTTCTGAACTTCTCTTGCCTGTTTCTGCACCTCTGTAGCTTCTTTCTACATTTCTCTTGCCTCTTTCTGCACCCCTCTTCCCTCTTTCTGCACCTCTGTTGCTTCTTTCTGTACTTCTCTTGCTTCTTTCTGCACCTCTCTTGCTTCTTTCCTCACCTCTCTTTTCTCTTTCTGCACCCTACTTCCCTCTTTCTGCACCTCTCTCGCCTCTTTCTGCACCTCTCTTGCCTATTTCTGCACACACAGGGCTACTTTTAAACTGACCTCAGGCTCAGCAGTGCACACATGCAAGTGCAGACAAGGGCTGCTGGCCTCTAAACTGCCATGTCCTGTTATATGCTAGAGACTTAGAGGTAGTTTTAATCCCCCTGCCCTATTATGTACTAGGGCCTTACAGGGGAGGGTATGCCAATCACAGGGGTACCCAACCCATAGTGTACCCTAGTGTATGTAGGTGTTTTCACTGTATTCTAAGTGTCTTTCAGCATAGCAATGGCTCCGGGCCTGGTTAGGCAGAGCCCATGGTTAGTCAGAGTCAGTTACCACCAGTACCAGTCAGCAAAAAGTTTCTGCACTTCTGTTGGTTCTTTCTGCATATCTCTTGCTTCTTTCTGCATCTTTCTTCCTCTTTCCGGACTTCTGTTGCCTCTTTCTGCATTTCTCTTGCTTCTTTATGCGCCTTTCTTCCTCTTCCTGCACATGTCCTACCTCAATAGGCATAGTTGAAATTAGCATTTAAAAAACCTTTGAAATTCACTGTAGTAACTGGTATTGGTGTGTCTATGGTTTCGAAAATGGTAGTCTGTATTTTAGAGTGGGTGTATCAAAGGTTATATTAGGGTATGAGGAGGCGCATCAGATTATCACGTGGATGATGTCATCAGTGATGTCATTTGAGATGTCATCAGTGATGTCATCAGTGATATCATCAGTGATGTCACTGACCATGTTATGAATGATGTAATATGTGACGTCATCAGCAGTGCAGTGCGGGGGCGCTAGTTATAGTTAGCTCAACTAACTATAACGGCCGAATTTCTCTGGTTTTGTTTGAGTGAAATGTCCAACTAACTATAACGTACCTGAAACCTGTGGTTTTTTCAGTGAATTTCTAAGGTTTTTTAAATGCTAATTTCTAACTATAACGTCCCTGAAACCTATGTTTTTTTAGTGAATATAAATATATATAAATAATGTCTGGCGGCCGAAACGCTTCATTTGGACATTTGATGCTCGAATAAACCATCATTTAACTTTCTAACTTTGCCTTTGGAGTCTGTTTCCTGGTGTTGCGCCTTTCTTTGGATGGTGGTACCCCTGGGATCCTGCTGTGGAATATATATATATATATATATTCACTGAAAAAACCACAGGTTTCGGGGACGTCATAATTAGTTGGACATTTCACTCGTACAAAACCAGAGAAATTTGGTCGTTATAGTTAGTTGAGCTAACTATAACTCACGCCCCCACAATGCACTGCTGATGACGTCACATATTACATGTTTCATGACATGGTCAGTGTCATCACTGATGACATCACTGATGACATCTCAAATGACATCACTGATGACATCATCCAGTGACTGTGTGTTTCTGTAAAGTTTAAATATGTTTATATATATATGCCAAGGTGTATTGAAGAATGAGTGGGTGTATAAGTGTCTGAATGGATGATTTGGTAGATGCTTGACTGACTGTATAAGTGAGTGATTAATCGTGTCTTACTGAATGCATGGGTTAGTGACTAAACTGTGTGAGTGTCTGTATCAGTCTGTTAGTTGGTGTGTAAGCGGCTGCATGGGTTGGTGAGTAGCTACATGAGTGTTTATATGGGTTATTGTTTGGTTGTCTGAGTATCTGTAGGGGGTCTTGAGTAACCCTGGGCAATGAACTCCACTCGCGGAGATTGCGGAGATTAATTAACTACGCATTACACTACAAAAACGGAATTCATGCAATAATTCCAACTCTACTGCGTAGCAGAGTTAAGCTATTGCACCCACAAACCTGTGATAAATCATCTTGTACCTTTTACATGCTAAAAAGCATATAATTCAATTCACAAAGTGCACTTTGAAAAATATCAGGCAATGAGAGAGGTGATGATTTTCGGGTCACCCCTAACCTTGGGGGAGGGCAAGCAGATGCCTTGAACACAAAGAGCATATCATGCTGAACGATTCGGTGGTGGTCCCATCCTCCTAGGACCACCCCAAGCAAAGTTATGGGCAAAAATACAATGCCAACCAAAGGCCCAGCAAAGCATTATGGGGCGAGATTCTAGAGTGCAGTGAATATTATAGTATTAGCTCTCAGCTGAGCCAGAGAGCCTGCCCCTTGAGGAATGTTTTGATATTGGATACTATAATATTCACGTCACTCTTTGCAGGACCTTTGGTTGGGATTGTATTTTTGCCCATAACTGTGCTTGGGGTGGTCCTAGGAGGATGGGACCACCACCATCGTTCAGCATGATGTGCTCTTTGTGTTCAAGGCATCTGCTTGGTTCTCTCCCTAGGTTAGGGAGGACCCCAAAATCATCACCTCTCTCATTGCTTGCTATATTTTCATTTTCACTTTTGTGAGATGACTATATGTATTTTAGCATGTAAACATAATCATTTGTTGATTTACTAAAGGTATGTGAGATTTCTGTTTTATTAATTCGTATTACATTGAAAACACAATATTTCTGTTTTATTAATATGCATAACATGGAATTCATGCACAAACTCTGTCGTAAGCTATTGCACCCACAACGCTTTGATAAAACAACTTTACCTTTCCATGCTAAAAAGAATATAATCAATTCACAATAGTGAGCTTTGAAAAATATCAGGCAATGAGAGAGGTGATGATTTTAGGGTCCCCCCTAACCTAGGGGGAGGACCAAGCAGATGCATTGAACACAAAGAGCATATCATGCTCAACGATTGTGGTGGTCCCATCCTCCTAGGACCACCCCAAGCAAAGTTATGGGCAAAAATACAATGCCAACCAAAGGCCCAGCAAAGCATTATGGGGCGAGATTCTAGAGTGCAGTGAATATTATAGAATTAGTTCTCAGCTGAGCCTGGAGAGCCTGCCCCTTGAGGAATTTTTTGATATTGGATACTATAATATTCACTGCCCTCTAGAATCTCGTCCCATAATGCTGTGCAGGGCCTTTGGTTGAGATTGTAATTTTGCCCATAACTGTGCTTGGGGTGGTCCTAGGAGGATGGGACCACCACCGAATCGTTCAGCATGATGTGCTCTTTGTGTTCAAGGCATCTGCTAGGTTCTCTCCCTAGGTTAGGGAGGACACCAAAATCATCACCTCTCTCACTGCTTGCAGTATTTTCATTTTTGTGAGATGACTATATGCATTTCTACATGTACAGTTAGAGTTAATTCTTATTTTATCAAGGGTATGTGAGGTTTTTGTTTTATTAATTGGGTTGAGATGCAACGGAGTGAGTTTATGTTCAATTCTCGAGAATTCCGTGTAGTGGCACTCTGCCAACTACGTACACCCTTAGTCCTGAGTGGGTGGGGGGTGTGACTCTGCGCATAGATGTGTGAGTGGGTGATTCACTGGGTGTATGGGTTCAAGAGTGCATCTGTGAAGGGCAGTATGGGTGGGTGATTGTGTGTTGGTGAGTGAATGGATGTCTCAGTGGTACATATGTGAGTAACTACATATGTGAAAGGCAGTATATGTAAGTGTTGGAGTATATAAATGACTATATGTGAGAGTGAGTGATTGAGAGACTGGCTGTATGGATGAGTGTGTGCTTGTATCAGTGATTGTATAAGAGACTAAGTATGTGTTAGTATCTGTATGAATAAGTGAGGTGGTGTTTATAACTGTATAGATGAGTAAATGGGAGTGTGATTGATTCTTTGCATGACTGACTAGGTGTGTGAGTAACTATGGATGAGTGGCGGTGTGTGAGTGTCTATATAGGTGTATGAGTGCATTTGATAGTGCTGTATTGATGAGTGACTGCATGTGTGAGTGACTGTTTGGGTGAATGAGTGGATGTGTGTGTAGACCTAGGAATCAGTGAGTGGGTATGTAGTAACTGATATTGGTGTGTCTATGGTTTCAAAAATGGCAGTCTGTATTTTAGAGTGGGTGTATCAAAGGTTATATTAGGGTATGAGGAGGTGTATCAGATTATCACGTGGATGATGTCATCAGTGATGTCATTTAAGATGTCATCAGTGATGTCACTGACCATGTCATGAATGATGTAATATGTGACGTCATCAGCAGTGCATTGCGGGGGGCGAGTTATAGTAAGCTCAACTAACTATAACAACCACATTTCTCTGGTTTTGTACGAGTGAAATGTCCAACTAACTATAACGTCCCTGAAACCTGTGGTTTTTTCAGTGAATTTCTAAGGTTTTTTAAATGTTAATTTCTAACTATAACGTCCCTGAAACCTATTGTTTTTTTCAGTGAATTTCAAAGGTTTTTAAATGCTAATGTCTAACTAGAACGTCCCTGAAACCTATGGTTTTTTCAGTGAATTTCCAAGGTTTTTTAAATGCTAATTTCTAACTATGCCTACAGAGGTAGGACATGTGCAGAAAGAGGAATAAAAGCGCAGAAAGAAGCAAGAGAAATGCAGAAAGAGCCAACAGAAGTCCAGAAAGACGAAGAAAGGTGCAGAAAGAAGCAAGAGATATGCAGAAAGAACCAACAGAGGTGCAGAAACAGGCAGGAAAGGTAGAGAAAGAGGGAAAAAGGGTGCAGAAAAAGGCAAGAGAGGTGCAGAAAGAAGGGAGAGGGGTGCAGAAAGAGGCAAAAGGAGTGCAGAAAGAAGCAAGTGAGGTGCAGAAAGAGGCAACAGAGGTGCAGAAAGACTCAAGAGAGGTACAGAAACAATCACAAGAAGTGCAGAAAGAGGCAAGAGTATTGCTGAAAGAAGCAACAGAGGTATGCAAGAAGCAAGAGAAGTGCAGAAAGAGGCAAGAGAGGTACAGAAAGAAGCAAGTGAAGAGCAGAAAGAGGCAAGAGAGGTGCACAAAGAGGCAACAGAAGTACATAAAGACGCAAGGGAGGTGCAGAAACAAGCAAGAGAAGTTTAGAAAGAGTCAAGAAAATTGCTGAAAGAAGCAACAGAGGTGTAGAAAGAAGCAATAGAAGTGCAGAAAGAGGCAAGTGAGGTGCAGAAAGAAGCAAGAGTAGTGCAGAAAGAACCAACAGAGGTGCACAAAGAGGCAAGAGAGGTACAGAAAGAGGCAGGAGGGGTGCAGAAAGAAAGAAGAGAAGTGCAGAAAGAAGCAACAGAGGTGCTGAAATAGGCGCAAAGGGTGCAGCAAGAGCAAGAGAAGTGCAGAATAAAGCAACAGAGGTACAGAAAAAGGCAAGAGAGTTGCAGAAACAGGCAGGAAAGGTGCAGAAAGAAGGAAAAAGGCAAGAGGTGCAGAAAGAGGGGAGAGGGATGCAGAAAGAGGCAAAAGGGGTGCAGAAAGAAGCAAGTGAGGTGCAGAAAGAGGCAACAGAGGTGCAGAAAGATGCAAGAGAGGTGCAGAAACAAGCACGAGAAGTGCAGAAAGAGACAAGAGTATTGCTGAAAGAAGCAACAGAGGTGTAGCAAGAAGCAAGAGAAGTGCAGAAAGAGGCAAGTGAGGTGCAGAAAGAAGCAAGAGCAGTGCAGAAAGAACCAACAGGGGTGCAAAAGGAGGCAACAGAGGTGCAGAAACAAGCAGGAAAAGTGCAGAAAGAGTGAACAGGGGTACAGAAAGAGGGTAGAGATATGCAGAAAGAGAAAAGAGGGGTGCAGAAAGAAGCAAAAGAGGTGTAGAAAGAAGCAATAGAAGTGCAGAAAGAGGCAAGTGAGGTGCAGAAATAGGCAAGTGAGGTGCAGAAAGAAGCAAGAGCAGTGCAGAAAGAACCAACAGAGGTGCAAAAAGAGGCAAAAGGGGTGCAGAAAAAGGTAGCAGAGGTGCACAAAGAGGCAAGAGAGGTACAGAAAGAGGCAGGAGGGGTGCAGAAAGAAGAGAAATGCAGAAAGAAGCAACAGAGGTGCTGACATAGGCGCAAAGGGTACAGCAAGCGCATGAGAAGTGCAGAAAAAAGCAACAGAGGTACAGAAAGAGGCAAGAGAGGTGCAGAAACAGGCAGGAAAGGTGCAGAAAGAGGGAACAAGAGTGCAGAAAAAGGCAAGAGAGGTGCAGAAAGAGGGAAGAAGGTTGCAGAAAGAAGCAAAAGGGGTGCAGAAAGAACCAAGTGAGGTGCATAAAGAGCCAACATCGGTGCAGAAAGACGCAAGAGAGGTGTAGAAACAAGCACCAGAGGTGCAAAAAGAGGCAAGAAAGGTGCAGAAACAAGCAGGAAAAGTGCAGAAAGAGTGAACAGGGGTACAGAAAGAGGGAAGAGATGTGCAGAAAGAGAAAAGAGGGGTGCAGAAAGAGGCAACAGGGGTGCAGAAAGAAGCAAATGAGGTGTAGAAAGAGGCAACAGAGGTGCATAAAGTCGCAAGAGAGGTGCAGAAACAAGCAAAAGAAGTGCAGAAAGAGGCAAGTGAGGTGCAGAAAGAGGCATAATAGGAGTAGAAAATGGCAAAAGAACAGCAGAAAGAGGTAAGAGGGAAGCAAAAAAAGAGAAGAATGGTGCCGAAAGAGGCAAGAGAGGAGCAGAAAGAGGCAAGAGAGGTGTAGAAAGAAGCAAGAGAAGTGCATAAAGAGGCAGGAGGGGTGAAGAAAGAAGCAAGTGAGGTGCAGAAAGAGGCAACAGGTGCAGAAAGATGCAAGAGAGGTGCAGAAATAAGCAAGAGAAGTGCATAAAGAGTCAAGAGAGTTGCTGAAAGAAGCAACAGAGGTGTAGAAAGAAGCAATAGAAGTGAAGAAAGAGGCAAGTGAGGTGCAGAAAGAAGCTAGAGCAGTGCAGAAAGAACCAACAGAGGTGCAAAAAGAGGCAAAAGGGGTGCAGAAAAAGGTAGGAGAGGTGCACAAAGAGGCAAGAGAGGTACAGAAAGAGGCAGGAGGGGTGCAGAAAGAAAGAAGAGAAGTACAGAAAGAAGCAACAGTGGTGCTGAAATGGGCGCAAAGGGTGCAGAAAGAGCAAGGGAAGTGCAGAAAAAAGCAACAGAGGTACAGAAAGAGGCAATAGAGGTGCAGAAAGAGGCAGGAAAGGTGCAGAAAGATGGAACAAGAGTGCAGAAAGTGGCAAGAGAGGTGCAGTAAGAGGGGAGAGAGGTGCAGAAAGAGGCAAAAGGGGTGCAGAAAGAAGTAAGTGAGGTGCAGAAAGAGGCAACAGAGGTGCAGAAAGACACAAGAGAGGTGCAGAAACAAGCACGAGAAGTGCAGAAAGAGGCAAGAGTATTGCTGAAAGAAGCAACAGAGGTGTAGAAAGAAGCAAGAGAAGTGGTGAAAGAGGCAAGTGCGGTGCAGAATGAGGCAAGAGATGTGCAGAAAGAGGCACTTGAGGTGCAGAAAGAGGCAAGAGAGGTACAGAAAGAGGCTCGAGAAGTGCACAAAGAGGCAAGAGAAGTACAGAAAGAGGCAAGACAGGTGCAGAAGGAAGAGAGTGAGGTGCAGAAAGAGGCAAGAGACATACAGAAAGAGGCAAGGGAACTGCAGAAACAGGCAAGAGAAATGCAGAAAGAGGCAAGAGAAGAGCAGAAAGAGGCAAGAGAGGTGTAGAAAGAAGCAAGAGAAGTGCAGAAAGAGGCAAGTGAGGTGCAGAAAGAGGCAAGAGAGGTGCAGAAAGTGGCAAGGGAGGTGCAGAAAGAGGCAAGCGATCTTCAGAAAAAGCAACAGAGGTGCAGAAAGAGGCAAGTGAGGTGCAGAAAGGGGCAAGAGAAGTGTAGAAAGAGGCAAGTGAAGTGCAGAAAGAGGCAAATGAAGTGCAGAAAGAAGACAGTGAGGTTCAGAAAGAGTAAGAAAGGTGCAGAAAGAAGCAAGAGAAATGCAGAAAGAGCCAAGAGAGGTACAGAAAGAAGAGAGGTTTGTGCACCATTAGTACCAGTTTAACACCCACATTTTGCAATAAGTAACACGTGACCATTCCAGCTTTGCAAAGGGCCTTCCACCATGCTGTAACACATGACGCTGCATTTTTGGGAACATTTGAGCTAGAAACAAGGCTTTTTTTGTTCAAATCTGCAGATTAGGCAGCAGATGATGGAATATTTGGCAAATGCGGAAAATGTTTAATTATGCGAAAATTGGTGCAGCAGAACAGTCACATAATTCAAATGGCCCTGCTCATACCTGCGACTAAGTCCAGAAGTGCTCCTCAGTGTTTCCTTCTTTTATTGAGTCTCATTGAGTTTATAGTTTTGCTTCTATGGAAACGAGGAAGACTAAACCTGAGGTTACCACTCCACAACACAGACTACAATACCACATAATTACTCTCCAAAACACATAATCCCACTCCGCATAATTCCTATACACTAAATACCACATACTTTCTATTCACATAATTTCACTGCACAACATACCACATAATTCCACTACACACAACGTACATCCACTCTACACCAAAAAACATTAGTAAAAACTTTACATTTACAACGTTAATAGCTCTAACTCTCGCAAATGCGAAACCTATTACATTGCAAATGCTTCTTTAACTAGTAGTCGCTTTTGCAGAGTGGTGGAGAAAGGGTGCTGGGCCTCCGACAAGCGCTCAGGAATTCTGCTGTGTAGGACTTACAGGAGGTACCAGGAGGGCTTCTTAGCCCCCAAAGTCCCTCAGGAGTAAAGTGGACTTCATCCCCCTCCCGTAGTCTGCCAGGAGGCGCGTTTGCAGAGTGGTGGAGAAAGGGGGCGTGGCCTCCAAAGACGTCTTAGCAATCCCACTGTGTGGGACTTACTGGAGGTAACAGGAGGGGTAGTTGGCCCCCAAAGACATCCTTGGGGGCCAACTACCCCTCCTGTTACCTCCAGTAAGTCCCACACAGCAGGATTGCTAAGTTCTCATAGCAGGCCACACCCCCTTTGCCCACCACTCTGCAAACACGCTCCCTGGCATGCTCTTGGATGGGGATTGAAGTCCCCTTCACTGCTGGAGGTCCTGAGGTTCCAACAAGTCTACCTATTACCTCCAGTAAGCCCCACACAGTGGGATTGTTGAGAGGTGGACACAGGCCATGCCCCCTTTCTCCACCACTCTGCAAACGCGCCTCCTGGCAAGCTCTTTGTTGGGGGATGAAGTCCCCTTTCCTCATGAAGGTCCCTGGGGGCCAACTAGCCCACCAGGAACCTCCAGTAAGCCCCACACAGCTGGATTGCAGAGAGTGGTCTGAGGCCACGCCCCCTTTTTACACCACTCTGCAAACACACCTCCTGGCGCACTGCTGCTCGGGAGATGAAGTTCACTTGTGTCCTGAGGTCCTCAGGACACAAGAGAATCTCATCGCCCCACCCAACATGCCCCCCTCCCAATATGCAAATAGCCCCAGGGAGGTAGTGGTCCCCGGGGCCGGGGGTCCACAACGGACCCCTATATTTCAATAAACAGTGCCCCGGGGAGGTGGGGTCCCCAGGGCAGTGGGGGGGGCTCGAGCCCCCCACACTAATTATTTGAGAAAGCCCCGGGGAGGGGGAGGTTCCCGGGGCTTGGGGGGCCCGCGAGGCCCCCGCCCTTATTTTAATAAAGTCCCGGGGAGGTGGCGGTCCCCAGGGTTTGGGGGGCCCACAAGGCCCCCCGATTTTAATTACCAATGCCCCAGGGAGGTGGCGGTCCCCGGGGCAGCATGGGGGGAGGAGCCCCCCCAAGCATTTTAATAAAAAAGCCCCAGGGAGGTGGCGGTCCCCAGGGCTGCGGGGGGACCACGTGCCCCCTGCGCATAATAAAATAAGCCCTGGGGTAGGTGGTGGTCCCCGGGGCTGGAGGGGCCCCGTGGGCCCCCGCATATATTATAAAGATTGCCCTCGGGACCTGGCCCACCCGGGGGCTTATAGAAAACGAAGCGCGGGAGCCCGCACTTCGTTTTTTTTTGTTTTTTCGGCCATGTTCGTGCATTCATCCCGAATGCGGCTGATTTTGTTTTTAAAAAAATGCTTTTTTTGGCCCTGGGGGTGCTTGTGGGACCCCCTGAGCAGGCCTAGGGGGTCAGGGTGTTTCTACCCTGCCCCCGTTTCTTTATTTGTAACCATTTTTTTACCTTTTTCTTGTGACTCGGTTACCGAGTCACAAGATGGCTGCCAACACATTCTGGTTTGGAGTGTTGGCAGCCAATGAGAATTAAGCTTGTACTCTGGAGGGTTCGCGAACCCTCCTTGGTGCTGTTAAGAGGCACTCACCTGTACTCCATATTGTTTCATCTTGATGATGAGAAGGCCCCCAAACCCTCCGAAAACTAACAGTGCGACAACAAGTACTGAACACTTCACTGTCACTCTGCAAGTTCCCGGGGGGAAGGGGATGGGATGAGAGAAGAAACAAGAAAGAATGAAGATTTCAGAGGTCTTCACTCGGGACAGTCAATCTTAACCTTAGGACTATGCACATCTCCTAATAGCAGAAACAAATAAACATCACGTAAATGTACTGCCTAAATCAATAATTATCATCAGAGTATGACTGAACTCATTCTGTTCTTTCTTACCTAATACCTTCTTAGGTTGAACATACAAAACTGCTAGAAATTCAAATTAGGCACTGTCGCAGCAGACGCACTCTTATCTTTGTTGTGCAATCTAAAAAATAAACAATATGTATAGTATCAACCAACCCTTACAACCTTTGCCCACAGTTTTTTAACGTTACTTAAAAAGTGTACCTGAATTCTGTGCGAAGCACTTTTCTCCTGGGGTTCCATCAATCAGCAATAGCATAAGGAAAAAACAAGACAAATAACTAGTAATAAAGCATAACGATTCTATCGTCTTACAATCCTAAAAATCTCTTGATTCTTTGCTTTCAATTGTCCAGTGCCAATTTTTCCTTTCTTGGCATTTATAATGTCTCTGTTGATTAAAAACAATGCAATGTCACAACACGGTTACATCACCGCAATGTCAAGTTCAATGAAGTTTTCATGACTTTCCTTTCCTTGATTGTTTTTCAAAGCGCTCCAATATTTGACAATCATACGTCTCAAAAACTCCTTGTCAATGCGCTTAATGTAGTCTTAATAGTTTTTTCAGAAGTGTTCTTTTATTATTAGCAAGATAAAACTCACCGCGATTGGCCTGAGTTCAGAAATACCTGCATTCACCTCTTTTTCATTTTCTTGTCTTTTCCAGGAATTACGGGATGCAGACGAGCCGAAGAGGACGACCGGAAACAACCGGAACTGGAGCAGGAAGGCAGGGAGAAGGAGAGCTGGTATGCGGAAGCAGAGGAGTCCGGAGAAGAATCCCCGTCGTCTGGAACTGGCCGGTAGAAGAAACTGGAGGCAGGTAAGTGCAGGGAAACGAGGCCAAGCAGCGAGTGTGGATGAGAGCGGTTTAAATACCCTCTCATTCATGTGAAAGCTATTTACATACACGCGTATGCCGCTTGACAGTTAGCACATGTGAGCACCTTTGAATATTCATGAAGACAGGTTTCCAGGAGTTCCTGCTTGTCAGTTGGCACATGTGAGCCTTCTTTGCATATTCTAGAAACACACGTTTTTCCAAGGGGTTCATGGCTGCCTCAACTTTTGTATACATGTTGGTTTAATACTTTTGGCAGTTGATTTTTTAAACATTTTCTAAACATAATTTCCTGCAGAACTATCAGACTGCTTTCTTCACGTGTCAATCCTGTTTTTAGCCCTCAGTACCCTGCTGCATAACAGTACAAGAAACCCTTGAAGCATGAGACTAGACATAAAGTGAAAACATTTACATGGTCTAAGTTAGGCCCCGCTATAGGCAAGATGTGCTAATGCACTATTAACGTGAAGAATGCTGGACGAGGCGGGCATGAGAGAGCACACTCGTAACAGGTGCTCAGATATCGATATATTTTGAATTTCTCAGGAACTACTGAACGGATTTACAACATTTTAAAAAAAGGTCGCTTTCTGAACCAAGAGCTACCATTTGGCCAAATTTGGTGTAATTCCGTTCAGCAATTCGGGCTGTAGCCTGTTCCAAAAATTCCTATGGAAATTAACATGGGGAAAATGAGTTTTGAGACCCCCCTTTTTTCTCAGCCCCCGCTCATTGAATCACCCCGAAACTTTCAAGACAGGAGCTGACCTGAGTGAACCATTAATTTTGAAAATTTCACGAACATTCGTCAAACGGCGCCTAAAGATATTGGCAAAGATAAAACGCTTTTTGAATAGAAACAAGGTCCTAACTATAACTACTTACTGGCGACCACCAGTAGGTATATATATATATATATATATATATAGAAATATATATATAGGACAACTAATTTTATATATAATAAATTCACCATATGTTGCAGGAGTCCGTGCCCGCTTCTTTTGACGTTTGCCATTATCGGGATTTCTTTTATATTACACAAAAGACCCGCTTCCCAAATCACGAGCAGGCTCCGACACAGCTTGAGATCACTCTGTGGATGTATGGGGCCACAACACAGGACTCCAGAAATCTTTCTCTCCGGATTTTATTGCAACTCCATGCAGACGCGTTTCGTCCATTTGGCCTTTCTCAATGCAGGTTACTGCGGGAGTGTCAGATTCGAATCCTTTAAAAGTACAATTGACGGCTCCCATTGGAGGAATTACGTAGTCATAGAGAGAGGACTGTCACAGTTTGTGTATAGTACTAAATAGTCGTACAACCCACATCAGATGTTATCACGGATATAGAGCCTTGATGGGCATCTTTGTGTGCCGTTATTCATATTCAATGTATAAATGACATCACTCTCCATACATGGAAACAAGCACGTCAAACTCACCCACGTGGTTGTACTGTCCCTAGTCCTCCTCTGCAGTTTTAACTACTCAAGGATACTACCACTGCACTCTCCTCAACTTGCTTAGCCGCATTACAGCTTCTAATTGTTTTTTCCATGTTTCACTGAGTTTGTATGATAATGAAAACTGATGGAAACTTTCTGACTTACAGCATCAAAAAGAAAATTCATAGATGAAAATGATGATGTTTCTAAGTAATTAGAAATGTTAAAGTATGGCAGAAGGATATTGGTTTATGCCAGCTGTTGATGATGAAGCTATGATCTGATCAAAGAATAAAGATGGTGAGACCAAAGGTGAATATGGCATCAGAGATGGAGTTTAAGAGATAGCTTTAGTTGCTGAAGCATTTTGTAGAATGACACTGATTACCTTAAAAAATTGTACCATTTTTCAGTGATCTGGCACATGTCCAGGTCACCACAGGTGACTTCACATATGTAGTATCATACACAGCAGCTTTGATAATGGGAACTGCACTGCAGATTGTTTGTTACACTCTGCTTGGTAGAATTACTTCGCAGATGTTGATGGGTAGTCAAATCTCACTCGAAGAACTTGAAATATGTGAAAAGACAGACTCCAGTTCTCACTTAACTTCGCAAGCAGGTCTACCGCTAAATAGAATGTCACAGTTTCGCAACATTGCTATTCAGTTGGATAGGATACATCTCCATTTACATTTGCTTTCATGCTGACTTTTATTTCATTACTAGGTAAAAAATAAAAATGTAACTATCAGGAATGTACTTGATATCCAACCAAACAAAATAAAAAATAAAGAACTGAAGAAGGATTGAATGAATCCAAAAATAGTCTTAAAGCCAGTCAGCCATCCAGAGCTAATGGTTTTAAAAACATTGTTGTATTTGAAGCAGGAAATAAAGTGTGCAATAAGTCAACAAAATCCACCAGCAACTGGGTCTGTAAACGTTTCTGAAGCTCAGATGCAGGGTGGTTTGTTGGTAGGCAGAGATCAAAGATCCCTCTTTCTGGGTAAAATTGCAATAAACATTTTCATTTATCAAGGTGCATATTAATGATGCCTAATTTCACCGACAAAACTCTTCCAAACATCTTTATCCGAGGAGTATAAAATGCGATATCATGGCATTTTGCTGTTTTTTGAACCGTTAAAACATATACAAAACTCAAGTCATTTGTTTTTAATTATGTGGGATCAATTTCCTATAAGTATGTGATAAGAAGGAATAAATGAAGCAGGTGCTGCAAGGAATTTAGAGGTGTTTTCAAGGGAACCCATGGTATACATGAAGACCGTGAGTATGAAATGTTTATAGAGGAGCAGGTGGTCCTTAGTATGAATTTTCACAGAACAATAAATAAGTTCTTTGTCAAAGGAGCTTTTAAATTAGAAAATTAAAGGTATTTATTCAATCACATAACACATAAAAAAACGTACTCAAAGTGGGAAACAAAAGACAAAAAGCAACTGAGAAGATACTCAGACATTTTTTAGAGTGACTTGTAACAATGTTAAGCAGATTCTGTCACAATTTTGTTCAAGTACCAATGCTATATACTTATAAAACAACAGTATTTGCGATAGTCATGGTACTGTATGTCGATGGCGTTTCAATCCCACTTATTAGTTTGGGGATCATCATCAGGACTTTAATTGTATGCCTGAGACTTAAAAATGTTTGTAAGAAAGAAAAGGCAGGAAGGGAAAGAAGGGAAGAAAAACAGGGAAGAATTGAAAATGTATTAATAATCCTAGTCAGTGGTTGAAGGCAGCGCTCTTTCATACCATGCACATACATGAATCAGTGTTGTGCATCAAATTGATGAACAGATGGTGTCCCGAGAAGCATGCTCATAATCTAAGTGCACAATGAGTATATCACTTTAATGTGGCTTAAAACAATTTTCTAGAGGGAGTGCAGACTGATCGAATGGTGGTAATGAACAATCAAAAGACTGACCTAACATCAATCCTAGTTAGGATGATGAGCTGAGACTGTAGGAATTAAGGCGAGTTAATGAAAACTAAAGTGCATTTTTAAATAGTATCACTGGAGGTGAATAATTAAAGCACGGTAGTTAGATTTAATTAGAAAAAGTGCTACAAACCTGGTGCTGCCATAAGAAATGAATGAACTTCTGGCTAGGGTCATAAATCAGCCGGTGTTAGAAGTTGAATTTAAAAATGGAAGGAGGGCGAATGAGGCACATCGAGGCAGTCGCACATAATTAAATTGTCATGCCCGATAGGGCAGGTAGCGGCGCTTACAGAGAAGCTTTGCAATTAGCAAGGATCGTTTTGGAAAATAACCAGGTTGCGTGTTGAAAGCACTCCCGCGGTGGGGGAGGCCGGCAATGCTGAAAGAAATGTGCCACGGTGTTAAATGACTAAACGACAGCCTCTGGAACCAGTGTGAGTGCTCAGGAGAAGCAACTGACCTAACGTGATTGCTCAATGAAGGAAGGGCGATCTGCAACAGTCCGTCTACGTGAATCAGACAGCAGTGTCGGAAGCCTGTGCGCGGAAGTTATCCAAACAAGGGCTGCGCATGAGTGAAATGTGTTCAACGTGATGGCGTAACCAGTGCTGGAGTGAGTAGTGCTGATTGCAGGTAAGTGGAAATTCGGCAGGCATCTTAAAGATCTGCGACAGAAAGAAGGCTGAATAGGAAAGTTGTGGGATTAAGGTAAAAGAAAAAAAATTACTTAATTTGTATGATATATGTACAATTTTCCTTATCCTAAATCATTGTGGTATATTTTACGTACATTGCATTCCCACAGAACCAATTTGGGGAATCAGAACAAACAATCGGTTGAATGTTTTATAGTGTGAATTAGACTTAAACAGTACAGTTATTCGGCATCATTTGGACGAGTGACGTAGTGAGCCCTTAAACATGGACTTATAAAGTATGCATGCATTGAGGGCAGATCATGACTTCCATATTTACAGACATAAATCAATAGACTGTAGTTGCATAAGAATTGCGCAAAAGACAGGCGAACTTGGAAAATATATGGCGTCTGGCATTTAGAAGCAAGGCTGGGCTCCAAGGGATTGCAGTGACTTCTGTTCCACAATTATACTGAAAAGGACAATTCCAGATGTGTTGTAAGAAGCACTGTGCATGGTTCCATATAATTCAAGAGATGTATATTTTGACAATTATAGAAATTAAAAGCAGTGTTTGGTAAGGATATCACTCAGTGCAAGAACCAGATAAGATATGGATCTTCAGCAACAGAAAAGGAGTACACTGTATGTTCAATTGAGAGAAAATTGTGTCATGCACCTTTCAAGGATCATTATCTGTCTTGATGTAAGACTATAATTGAGAAAGAAGGCCGACTTGTTTATGAGCCGCCATGGCTCTTTGTGTATTTTGAATGTTTGTAATACCCATATTAATGCACACATTTGATCCTGTCATTGGTGTAAAGAATTCAACTGTTCTTTCAGGAGATTGAAAGCAGAGGAGGTGATGGTAAAAATTGCCGCTTGAGCCGGCAAAGCAGGTGAGCCCTCTCATCGCCTGTAGTAGCCCATCCTGGACATACTGAGACATGGTGGGCTAGTGCATGGACCCCAGGTCACAGGCGCCCTCAGTCCAGGCCAGCTGGAGCTTTAGCCCAAGGTCAAGTCAAAGTTCCTTAAGCTGGCTAAGCGGAGAGCAGCCCTCCCAGGCACTCTGAGACATGGTGGTTCAGTACATGGACCCCAGGCCCCGAGGTCCCTCACGCCAGGCCAGCTGGAGCTCTGACCCAGGGCCCGGTCACAGCTCCTTAAACTGGTGAAGTAGGGGAACTCTCCCCATGCCTGGGGGACCTCATCCAGGTAACTTTGCGACACGGCAGGCTGGACAATGGAGGGCGGGGGCTTGCACCTCTGGGGCAGTTGGACCTTCAACAGGGCTCGGTTGAGCTTCTTATTGTGATGCAGCAGGGGAGCTCTCTCTGGCCATGCAGGACCCTGTCCCAGCACTTTGTGACAGGGTTGGAAAATGGAGCTCAGGGCTTGCTCCCCCATGTCTTGGTTAACAGCTGTGGCGCTGGGCCCGGTCTGAACCGCTTTAGCCAGTGAAACAGGGGAGTCCTCCTTGGGAGACACAGAGGACAGGTGCATAGACCTAAGGTCCCGGGGAACCCCAACCAGGAGCTCTGACCCATGGCATGTTCAGAGCTTCTTAACTGAGTCATACCGAGGAGCATTCCCTGTGACTGTGGGACTGTGGTACTTTGCAACATGGTGACCCAGAGAACAGAGCCCACCGCCATGGGCTTGCACCACTGGACCAGCTGGAGCTCTGACCTGTGGCAGCCCATCCTGAGCACTCTGAGACACGGCAGGCCTGTGCAAGCACCTCAGGTCCTGAGGGTCCCCCTACCTAGTGCCCACCAGAGCTTTATCATAGGGCCTGGTCAGTATTCAGCCTCAGGCGCCGCCGGCACAGGTAAGAGTGGTGGGGTGGGGTGGGGAGGGGGGAAGTCGGCAGACAAGATTGTTAAAAAATAAAACCACTTACCTTGGAAAGTTAAATAGCTAACTAGATGTAACAGTTTGATCCAAATTTATAGGGCTGAAGTAAACACACTGTGTCACTGAATTTCAGTGTCACAATACACACACTCATACTGCAAGCAAAAATTAATCCATAAAAAGGTGAAAAATCTAGAAAGAACACTCAAAAAAGGTGCATTTGCTACACCATAGGATTGTCACTTACCAATCAGTGAGGAAGAAGCCTGGGGAGAAGGATCTTGAGCTGCTACAAGAGATGAAGTGGTGCCATTCTGATTCAAGGTTTTAATTTTCTTAGCTTCATTTTGCTCTGGCAACACCTCTAATCAGGAAAATTAAAAAACAAATAAAACCCAAGGTCAGTATTAGTTTTTATGTGTGTTATTTTTTTTTTCTTAAATACAAACCCCTATCTTTTTCATTGGTGACGAGTATCAGGCGAATGAATATTTGTGCATTCATACATCCTACATTGGGAACTCACACGATTCAGATAAGTTGTAGCCCTCAACAATATGAATCTAATCTGTTTTTGTCTGGTAGCTTGCCTGTAAGACCGAGGGCCTGCATGCTAGAGTTCCTTCTACCCAAGCTCCTTAATGTAAACTGAATTCAACAAGGTCCCAGAAAGACAATCAAGAGTCAAGGACACAGTGTTTCTAACCCATGCTACATCACATCAGCTGAGGCCCTGTTTTTTAATGATTCAGAATGGAGATGCACAGCCACACTTCAGGGGCAGTGTTGGGGAAAATGCAACTTCAATAGTCACAGCACAGGTTCGGCTGCAGTTAGTGCCAAGGAATGGATGTGATGGAGTGGAAATCACATTTCATTTGTAGGGGTGCATCATAATCATGTGTAGTGCGCACCAGCAAATAAGCATCCACTGTATTAACATGAAGTGCTAGAATTGTGAATTGTATTGACATGAATACATGACGTATTTTAGGCTATTGACAAGTGTGTGGAGAATTAATGTAGAAAATTAATGTAACTAGCAGACACGTTAACATGAAGAACTTGTGTTGCGCAACTGACAATTTCTTATGTGCTAAATGTGTTTGTTAATTATGACGTTTCAACGTAGACAAATGCTTTCGTTGAAATTGCATAAATGTTTATGTAAATTCGTAGGCTTACATGTTGCATTCTTATATTAGCTAAAGTCGTAGGCCTGAAATGTAAGTCCCTGAAAAGTCTTGCTTTAGAATTAACAGTTGGATTTCATGTGTGCTGTGGAATCTGTTTTTTCTCACGTTTTTGTATTGCAGGTGAAGAAGCGCTCTCTAGGTAGAATAATGCCTTTGTTTTACTAGCTAGACAAAGCAGGAAGAAGTTACAATTGTGCGACTTGGGTCAATAAAGGAATGACGTTACGATTCACACGGAGGAAGATCTGGGATCCAAGGACAAATTGTTGCAAGAAAGGTCCAGGAACGACATCATGGAAAAGTACATCCAGGACTGCACCCAGAGCTGATGGCGTGACCAAGGGGCACTGTGGGAATACTACCTGTGGATAACTGATTGTTGGAACTAAGGAAAGCTCCCACTTCTTTCTTGCCTTCAGAGGGAGAACCTAGAACAAGCTCTTTCTTTGTGATGGTGGCTTTATGCTACCCATTGATGGTGGAGGGGCTTCTTAGGAAGACTCCACGCACTGAGAACTTTTTTCGTTCCCATCTGAAATATCTGGATTAGGGAAGTCACCTTAGTGCTAAAGTAGGGATTGAATTAATGCTTTTCACTTTTCAACTCTCGATGCATGGAAATTTGGACTCATGCTTCCTGATCTTCTGTATCCTACTTCTTCAATTAATAGTTTTGTTTACTTGTCTTCCTGGAGTTGAGAGAGTGCCTGTGTCGCGCTCCAGCTTTAGGAATGCCTGATTACAACAAAGTGTTTTCACTGTTCTGTCATGAACGAGAGGGTTGTGCTCTATCTCTACTCACCCAGACACATGGAGGTGCCCGTTGACCAGTGGCCGATTTCTCAGCTACTCTGGATCCTGTAGCTTCATCATTGCCCGAATGTCTCAAATCTGTTGCTGCAACAGGTGTCAGTACTGAACGATGTGAAAGCATTGTGATGGGTCATCTTCTTACAGTATATGTACCACATTCAGTTTAGCTTTTGATGATGAGAACCAAAATGCAGCATTTGACAAACAATAGGCTGACAAAGTATGAACAGGTGTTACTCGCTGCCGAAAATGTTACTCTGAAGCGGTGTTCTGTGCTAAATCCTGCTACCTAATCCAAATGCTGATGAGGAAGAATGTGAAGACCATGACTGTCTAGATGTCACTGAGCTTTGCACGAAACCGAGGCCTGACATTGTCAATGAGCCATTGTCTGATCCCGATCAAGTCCTTTTTGTTGATGGTTCATGCTTAAGAGACAATAAAGGAAATTTGAGAGCAGCGTTTGCTGTCTGTACCATCTCCGGAGTTGTGGAAGCTGCTTGCTTACAGGGAGCACACGCCGTACAATGGCTGAAATCATTGCCTTGACCCATGCATGTCGAGTCTCTGAACAAATCCGAGTCACGATCTATACCGATAGCCAGTACGGTTTCGGTGTGGTTCATGACTTTGGAAAGCTATGGTTGCATAGAGGGTTCCTAATGTCATAAGGTTCCCCGATATGGAATGGGGAGTATGTGAGACAACTGTTGGAAGCTTTACAATTGCCAAGAGAAGTGGCTGTCGTTAAGTGCAGAGCCCATGGAAAGGGAAATTATTTATTACCATCGGAAATAGGTACGCTGACGAAGTTGCACGTTACTGTGCTGTTCATGCATGTGTTTTCAATGGGGAATATACTGGCAAGAGTACAGAGAAGACCGAACTCAGCATGATGCTAGCAGCTACTGACACATAGTATGAAGTGAGATGGTTGCAAATGGAGGCCACAGACAAGGAGCAAGCGGGTTGGGTTGGATTAGAGCAGGTTACGAGAAAGGGGAAGATGACATTTGGGTGTCAGCTGATGGCAGGGTGATATTACCAGATTGTTTGTTACATCCAATAACAAGGCAGATTCATGGAGCAGCTCCTACAGGAAAAGATGCAATGGTGAGGTTGTTCAGGCAGACTTAGTTCAATCCGAAGTTTTGAGTGATTGCAGAAACTGTGTGTCACCGGTGTGTCACGTGTCAACAAATGAACGCTGGGAAGAAGACTGTTGTTGCTTTGAGTCACATTGGCAAATCGGTGGGTCCCTTTAATCGGATCCAAATGGATTTTGTTGAGATGCCTGTGTGTAATGAGTTGAGATACATTCTGGTTGTTGTATGCATTTTTTCTTGATGGGTTGAAGCCTACCCGACTAGAAGGTGTGATAGTCTCACAGTAGCTAAGTTGCTGTTGAAGGAACTCATTCCTAGATTCAGACTACTTTGGAATCGGATAGATTTGCACACTTCCACAATGAAGTCGTGAAGTTGCTGTGCACCGCCTTGAGTATGGATCAAAGACTACATTGTAGTTACTGGCCAGAGGAATCAGGAATGGTGGAGCAAATCAACGGTACCTTGAAATCGACGTTGACTAAAGTGTGTGTTTCAACATCTCTGAAGTGGCCTTATTCATTGCCTCTAGTGCTAATGACTCTGCGCAGCATTCTTGACAGGAGAACTGGGTTGTCGCCTCATGAGATACTTATGGGAAGAGCAATGGGCTTGCCTGTCGTGCCTTCTACCGCGTTTCTGAACATCACAGATGATTTGATCCTTGACTTCCATGACCTGAACCCAGGAGATTGGGTTCTCATCAGAAAGCACGTGAGGATAAACTGTCTTGACTCTTGTTGGCCTGGGCCATACCAAGTGATACTGGGGACTAACACTGCTGTGAAGTGTGGCAGAGTGCCGAATAAGGTCCATGCTTCTCACACCCGAGTCCCAGGTCCCTCTGATGAAACAGCTCCTCTTCCAGAAGTATTTCCAGCCGTGACCAAGGGGTCACAGGAGGGGACAAGCCAAGTGTTAGCGTACCCAAAGAGGCTGAATACACACCAGACCAGTCTGAGGGGGGTCAAGCTACACAAGACCCTGGTATAGACTCTGAGGGAGACGGTAACATTGCGAGTGATAGAAAGTCTGACTCAGTGGAAGAGACTAGTGTGACAAGTGGCTGTGTGCAGTTAAGGAAGAAAGATGCTACAGGTGAAACGTGGCCTGTGAGACAGAGAAGAAGAAATTTGAGACTTGCATCTGAAAGAGAACTTGCACCAATAGATGAATCTTCGGAGTCTGATCTGAGTGAAACTGGCCAAACTACAGAAAGTGCAAGAAGGTCCAGGAGAGCTCAAGTGCTGTGTTAGTAATATTCCTCTCCCAAGTTGACTTATCTTGTTGCCAATGCCAGGGAGAGCGAGGTCCGAGATTTCAGTGCTGATTGTCGAGATCTTTTTGAGAGTTCCTGGAATTGAAGCTAATGCCCTTCTGTCGTTGACTGTACCTTTCCCACCAAGGCTAAGGGGCTTACGGACTCTGATTCTGGAAAACATTGAATTCCCAAGTTTCGGAGCTCCACAGTCTCCTCAAGGAATTGCAGCATTGAGAGCTGAACTGTTACAACGAGTCATTGAGGAGATCGGCTCTGATCTGATAAGGGATGTGAACTGAACTCTGAACTGTAAATAAGTTGTTTGGAGATGATAACCTAGGCCTGAGTGGAAGAAGAATAAAAATAGGGATTTCTATTGAGAGGAAGAAGAAAGAGGGCTTGGGAAGTCTTCCAAGATGTGTTAATTCTGTAAACAGAGAATGTTGAAAATGAGCTTTTCAAGACTTCGAAAAGAAAATTGGTCAAGGACTTTGTTAATAATGGACAGAGTAAGAAAAAAGAGACTCTGTGTGTTGATACTCTTTCGAACTGTGATCCAATCTACTCTAAAATGGAGTCTGGAAATTTGAATCTTAGGCACAAATGTATTTTAGGTATACTCATGGTAGGAGTAATTATAGTAATAGCTGTAGTCATTCCGGAGTCAATTTTAAGCACACGCAAAAGTGAGGAACATGGGGTGGGGGTACACAGGACATTTGCACCTACCACTGCTGCCACAAAGGAGGGTATATTAGGATCTGAGAAAGGCTTAATAGAGCAAACTAGTCGCTTCCTTCATGTAGACCTATCCAATGGCGATTACACGTTGAATGCTTATGCTAAGATGTTGTATGAGCATGTTGACACTATAGAGGTGAGAGACTGCTATGTGTGCATGCAATTACCTGCTTTGGTTGAGGAGGTAATACGTTACCATCACTTACCCTTGACTTATGGTATTAGTTGTAGTTTACTCCTTAGTATGGTTTATGGAAAAGGCCATTATGAGTACTACTTCTCAAATTATGATGTGGTACTTTCGGAAATACCGGTCTATAAAAGCCTGAACAAATATGATTACTATAAGCAAATAGAAAGAACGGAATATTATTTCTCATCAACAGTGACACTAGATACTGCTTATGCGCATAGACATAACCTAACCTGCATACTAACAGATATAGAAAAGAAATGTATAGATCAAGTAGAAGATAGACGTAGGGGATTAGTTACTAGGACTGACAAGAAGGACAAAGATTCAGATTGGACCAAAGAGGAGTTAGCTCATTAGGCTAAGGGAAGTTCTGGTCCTATAGCTTTAGACTGGCAACAACGAGGCAAGCTTTACATTCGTCAAGCTGGGAGTCATTACAATACACTATTTGTGGGACAGAGAGTGTGTGATCATATCTTCCTAGTTAATGGTCTTTGGAAGACGTTTTTGCAAGAGTCCGTTCGAATGGTACCAGGAGTGTATTTTGTGTGTGGAAAGGATGCATTTGTTAGACCACTGAATAAATGGTATGGTACTTGTTATCTGTCAGTGGTGTTTCCGAAAATATATCATGTGGATGATCTGGAGAGATCTGAAGGGAAGTCGAACAACATGGAAAAACATGGACTGACTGCTGGAGAGGTTGTGGGAGATATATTTGGAGCAATGATACCTAATTTGGGAGTGGTGTTGAATGACTTCAAGATTAGAAGGCTGTCTACCATAATGGATAAGTTATCCGTTTACACAGCTCAGTCTTTGCTACTCATAGATGGGAGATGGTCTTGATAAGGGCGATGGTGATGCAGAACCGTCTTGCATTAGTTGTGTTACTGGCAAAGGAAGGCGGAGTCTGTCAGATGCTAAAGTTCCAACAGTGTTGTATGTATATCCCCGATAGAAGTTAAGATCTGAGGGGATATATTAATAGCATCACTGATATACATCATGAAATACAGGATTTGGCAGCTGAAGGAGTTTGGGATAAAATTGTAAGAGGATTGGGTGCAGTGGGAATTGGTTTGCAAATCTAGGAAGTGAAATATTTGGATACATCTTGAAAGAAAATGGAGGAGTTCAGACAGAGAAGATTAGCTACGACATCTGTTTGGATCGGTCTGCTCTACAGGTATGTTTTGGAGTGTTTTATGATGATTCAACTTCATCGGAGGAGGGAACTGATGAAGTGGAAATCTCATTTGATTTGTAGGGGTGCATCATAATCATGTGCAGGGTGCACCCGCCTATAGTCATCCACTGTATTAACATGAAGTGCTAGAATTGTGAAATGTATTAACATGAATATGTGACCTATTTTAGGCAATTGACAAGTGTGTGGAGAATTAGCGTAGAAAATTAATGTAACTAGCAGAAACTTTAATATGAAGAACTTGAGTTGTGCAACCGACAATTTCTTATGTACTAAATGTGTTTGTTAATTATGACGTTTTGACATAGATAAATGCTTTCGTTGAAACTGCATTAATGTTTATGTGAATTCGTAAGGCTTACATAATACATTCTTATGTTATCTGAAGTCGTAGGCCCAAAATGTAAGTCCCTGAAAACTCTCGCTTTAAGAATTAAGAGTTGGATTTCATGTGTGCTGTGGAATCTGTTCATTCTCACGTTTTTGTATTGCAGGTTAAGAAGCGCTCTCTAGGCAGAATAATGTCTTTGTTTTACTAGCTCGGTAAAGAAGGAAGAAGTTACAATTGTGCGGCTTGGGTCGATAAAGGAAGGACATTACGATTCACACAGGGGAAGGTCTGGGAACGAAGGACAAATTGTTGCAAGAAAGGTATAGGGATGACATCGTGGAAAAGTACATCCAGGACTGTACCCAGAGCGGTTGGCATGACCAAGGTGCATTGTGTGAATACTACCTGTGAATAACTGATTGTTGGAACTAGGGAATGCACCCACTTCTTTCTTGCCTTCAGAGGGAGAGCATCCTTGAACGAGCTCTTTCTTTGCGATGGTGGCTTTATGCTACTTTACACATTGATGGTGGAGCAGCTTCTTAGGAAGACTCCACGCACTGACACCTTTTTTCTTACCCATCTGAAAATACCTAGATAAGGGATGTCACCTTAGTGCTAGAGTAGGGATAGAATTAATGCTTTTCACTTTTCAACCCCCGATGCAGGCAAATTTGGACTCATGCTTCCTGATCTTCTGTATCCTACTTCTCGAATTAATAGGTTTGTTTATGCTGCACCGTCTAAATTAGATGCACAGATTTGGCTTCATGCTAATTCCTTTGTAGTTCTATACCCTCGGGTTGATGTCCTTATGTCCAGTCTTTGTAATAAACTAACTAACCTTAAATAGTTGTCGGTGAGTTATTATGTATCCAAGAGAATTATTGGCTAATTGACTGTTCCTAATGACTTTTCTCCCCCTTACACTATCATGTTGCGAAAAAGAACCATCGGAGTGTGACTCTAGAACTGGTCTAGAACTTATGAGCCCGGCCCTTTCAGATGTGATCCAGAGGCAGGAGACCTGTTGCATTGCAGCTGTGCTCTGAAGATGAACTGAAGCCACATGCAGGGATCAGGTGCGGTCTTAGTAGTATTTTTGGAAGAATCAGAGACCTAGATGACAACAAGGGTTCAGGTTGGTCATGTATGCAGCTATTGTCTTTGGATTGCAAGGAGAGTATAGCAGTTGTCACAAGCAGTATTCCCTTTTCATCAGACTTTGTATTGGCATTTGATTATGTCCTAATGCCCGCTTTTCAGAGTAACTCTACCTGCACTATCTATACCAAAGAGGAATTAAAGTGCTGCACATCTGGGGTGTAGGCCTTTGTTATCTAATCCTTAGGAAAGGGAGGGTTGGGGGTGTGGACAAGTTTGGGAGATACATTCACAAAAAAGCTGCTTTACCAGGGAACTGGCAAGATCACATTGAAAGTCAGAAAAAATATGTTAATTGAAATGTTGGGTGGGAGCTTTTCTAAGTTTCACAGCAGATCTTTCTGGAGGGCATAGTGAAAATCAAAGAGAATCTCTAATATTAGAGCAGATGCCAATATGAGAGATGGTTATCAAGATAATGTAAGGAAAGGACATACTGAGGTTCCTAGAACTGAAATAGTAGGAGTTGTGATAAAGATGTCAAGAATATTGGGCAGACTAGACAGGTCATTGGTAGAAACCAAGACAAAATACATCTTCTGCCCAGTCTTGTATAAGGATCTCAGGTGCAATATACTCATCTATTCCCACCTTAAAGCTGATACAATATTTAAATTTAAATCTAATGCACATTCAGTGCAGTAGCTGTCCTCTCTTGCGGTTCCACCCATTATGCCTCCTGTGTCCATTGATGCATCCAATTCAATTGTTGACCTTACAATGTTGAGTATGAATGAAGATAATGCAGCAGCCCACAACACTCCTTTACAGTTGGTATTGAACCATTTATTTCAGCTCAGAAGCATGTTTTCCCACAAATGTTGCAAAATCAGCTTAAATCCAAGTCTTAGACTCAGTTGTAGAATCTACACCTTATTTAGAACCATTAACAGCCAGTGCGTGGCCGAAAGTTCTTACTGAATGCAGAGATTTAGGCTGAATTTCTGTGTCAAATCAGTTCAGTGTTTTGGCAGACAGATGATGGAAATAAGCCAGTGAAGACTGATTCAGTGGATAATCAAATAACCCCAGCTGCAACAGTGAAATCCGTTGCAGCACAGATCAATTCAGAGGCAGTAGGAGCTGCCACTGAGATGAATACATCACGTTCCCATATTATGATTGCTAATTTTGAAGTATCAGAGAGATATCAGAAAGATTCAAGTCTTATGTATTAATTTAGATTTTAAAAAGTGGATGATGTTTCAGAGAAATATGAATCTCATAGATTAAGTTTATGGTGGCATTTGAAAACCATGCTGGACATTACAACATACAGATTGTGAACATCCTGAGGCAACTGAAGTAAAAGACATTAAGGATTCAATTTGTTTCAAGATATTGGCTAAATAGACCTGGCATCTGAAACTCATAGGGTGCATATGGACCCATTCACTAAATCATACTACATTCCAAGAGGAAAAATAAAATCTTGTGAATTGTTCTAACTTAGACAGTAAGTGGAAGGATCCGTTCTTCCACTTTGGAAGTTAGGTCATCTCAAGCACAGGCCCTAACCTTTGCAAAATATTATGACATATGCAGAGCAAGTGATGACAGTCTCTGAGAACTCGTGTAAAGGATTGAGGATTTGAAGAAGTTTGAGACTAACACATAGTAAACATTCTCCAGATCTTAAGATCATATGGCAGTTCTAGATGTATAATCGCAGACAAGTTGAGGAGGCAAACACACTCGGAGAAAATGAGGGGCGAAGCAGTAAGGGATAATTGTAGGTAGCGGAGGGCCTGATTCACAAACGTAACATATACTTTTGAGTTATTTACACTTTTGAGTAATTTTACTACTTTTTGGCTTGTTACAAAATCTAAGTGCAAATTTTCTCCAAAAGTATAACTTAAATGTCCCTACCAAATAAAAGGGCCTGGGAGCTATGCACGAACTGCATTTTGTAGCATGTTTTGAAGTACTACAATAGTACTGCCAACACATTCTGGTTTGGAGTGTTGGCAGCCAATCAGAATTGAGCACCTGCTCGGGAGGGTTTGCGAATCCTCCTCGGTGCTCAGATATCGATATTTTTATTTTTTTAATTTCTCAGCAACTACTGAACGGATTTACACCATTAAAAAAAAAAAGAGTGCTTTCTGAACCAAGAGCTACCTTTTTGCCAAATTTAGTGTAATTCCGTTCAGCAGTTCGGGCTGTAGACGTGTCTAAAGTTCCTATGGAAATTAACATGGGGAAAACGTGTTTTGGGACCCCCCTTTTTTCTCAGCTCCCGCTTGATGAATCACCCGACACTTTCAGGACAGGAGCTGACCTGAGTGAACCATTAGTTTTGAAAATTTCGCGAAGATTCGTCAACCGGCGCCAAAGATATTGGCAAAAGAAAAAACGCTTTTTGAATAGAAACAAGGTCCTAACTATAACTACCTACTGGCGGCCGCCAGTAGGTAATATATATATATATATACATGTATATGTATATATATATATATATATGTATATATATATATATATATATGTATATATATATATATATATATATATATATATCCATATATATATATATATATATATATATATATATATCCATTCGTCTCCGTTCACTCACTGGATACTCCAAAAAACGGGTCCGGACCACGAAGGTAAGTGCAATTTTCTTTATTCAGTGCAAATCAAGTCGGCATAACGCGTTGTAGCTCTCTCGGGAGCCTTGATCACATGACACAATTCTGCATTACCATTGGTCTTTTAAAGTGCCCAGTGCAAGTGTAATTAAAATCACATGTGCAAAATACGCCATAGACATAGAAAAGTTACATATGTAGTTTTTTTCAACTATATACGTTTTTTTTTCTCTCTCAATTGTGGTTTTTTACTTATTGCCAAATCAAGGACACACAACTTTTTATAATACACTTTTTGACAAAAATTATGTCAATAAATTAATTGTTGAATATACCCCAACCTAAATGTGTTATAACATCAAGGCATTTGGCAATGAACTTTATATAAGCAATCTATCCTTTTCAGTTTTTCTTTTAAACAATGTCTAGCGTATGTTATGTATTAGTGATACTAAAGTGCTCTTGTGTTAAAGTGCATATCACCTAAAAGTGTATATAAAAGTTAACACTAGTCACAATTATCTGTATGAATACAGTTGCATTCATATTGTTTTTGGTGCACGGTGATATTGGAGCCCCAATATACTGCACTAGGGTTCAAGCCCCTTGTATGTTTATATCGTGTGGATTTACTAAGTATATGGCATTGGATATTATTTATTGATTTATTTATATTTGGAATGCAACTTCAAATAAGTTGATGCCCCTAATATCGGTATAAATACCAGATGGCAAATATGTTACTTGAATAGATGGATATGTTTGTGCAAAATTTCAAGTTTGTATCTAATAAATAAATGAATTATTAATATATGTGCAAAAACGTGCAAGTCTGTACTAGTGCAATATTGCATTGTGCAAAATAGCCATTGAGTCCCTCATGTGTTACTGTCAATACAATAAACAATGTATAGTAAACGTAAAATATTATTGATAGAATCATTCATAAACCACTACAAAAATATATAAAATCATAGTAAAATACCAGACTTTAAAACATCACTATATCATAAGGAACCGTCGATGAAAAACATGTATAAGACCCAGGCTGAAACTTCGCAAAATTTCAAGTTGTATCTAATAAATAAATAAAATATTAATTTATGTGCAAAATGCGCAAGTCTATATTAGTGCAACATTGCATTGTGCAATATATTTTTTTGTTTTTACAGACCACTCTGTAGATATAGTTAGGATTCCCAGGTATAGGAATTACTTAGATTTCTACTCGCTAATAACTTTGCACCATTTGACAAATCTCCACCTATTGCTTTTTCTACATTGGCAGAGGATAGATAAAAGGAGGGTCCCAAAATGCATTTGGGCACCAATGCATTTTCCATAGACTTTGCACTCACACATAGTGGGCAAATGAACAGTCGAATTTCCTTGAAATTTGCCAAGATTGTAGATTATGGTGTTCAGATGATCCTTTCTGATGTTACAGGTAAGTATGCTAAGTATTTTTTAGATTATAAGCCATTTACACTTGGTGATATCTGTCATCACAGTAGTTTTGTGAAATTGTGTGGTATTTCGCTGAATTACTCTAGTACATAGCTCTGACAAGACATTAGGAGATTGGCTAATGACTGCCGTTACAAAAGTTGAAGGCATCCATGCTGTTTTAAGGCCACTTTCCCTGTGTTCTTGGTTAGGGCCTTAAATATAGGTAAGTATTAGGTATTTATAATTTTCTCCTACCTATTGCCCCTTAATTAAAGTGGTAATAGGTAGGGAAAAATTATATATAGTGTCTATATATCTTTAAAAAATGTCATGGAGTACACGATAATTCACAAATATAGAGCACTACAGTGCATTTCTTTGATTTTACATATTTAATTCTTTATAAAAAAAATGTACATAGTACCACGAAAATACAGAGAAATTGCTGCGAAAACAAGTTTTAAAAAGGTACTTTTCTTTAAAACAAAATGGTACTTCCTAGGTACTAGTGCGGTACTCTGTAAAGTTTGTAAAAAATATATAAAAATATAGATTAATTTCCCTACCTATTAACACTTGAATAAAGTGGTAATAGGTAGGGAATAATAACGAAACCTACTACTCACCTATAATTAAGGCCCTAACGCAGAACACACGTAAAGACTATTAACAAAAAATATGCACGCCTTTTAATTTTGTAAAGGCAATACTGCCTTCCCATCAGGATGTACCGCGGTATACTGCGAAGTTACCGCAATATACTATGGCACAATATATAACTAAGGGCCAGATGTATTATTGTATTACGTTACCCTTGTGTCACACATGGCCTCGCATGGGCAATACAATACTTAAGTCACATTTACAAAGCAACACGAGGCCATGATGCTTGGCCCTAGGTTGCTTGGTAAATTTCGACAAACGCAAGTCATCGCTAATCGCTGTTGTGCATTAATCTGCACACCATATTATACATTCCTGACAAAGTAAATCTATGTCCGTACACCACTCCACTCTACCCTACTCCACTCTAAGTCACTTCAGCCTATGCACTCCACTGTACACCACAACACTATACGGTACTCCACTCTACGCATTTCCACAGTATGTCACTCCACTATACTCCACTCTACCCTACGCTCTTCCACTGTATGGCACTCCATTCTATGGCTCTTCATTTTATCCTATTCCATTGTATGCCACTCCAGTGTATGCTGCTCCACTCTACACCACTCCACTGTATACCAATCCACTCTACGACACTCTACGCTATTCCACTCTTCACCACTCCACTCTACGACACTCCACTGTATGCTATCCCACTGTATGCCACCCCACTGTATGCCACTCCATTGTACGCCACTCCACTATACCCTGCTATTCCACTGAATGCATCAAACTCTATGGCACTCTACTATAGGCTATTCCAGTCTAACCCACTCCACTGTATGCCTCTCCAGTCTGCGCCACTCCACTGTATGCTACTCCACTCTACACAATTCCATTCTACGCCACTTCACTCTATTCCACTCCACTCTACGCTATTCCACTGTGCACCACTCCATTGTACGCTATACACTGTATTATCACTTCATCAACACTGAGCTAATTAAAGAAAGCCTACATCCACTACATCAAAAAAAGTTCAAACATGCAATTACACATACCTTGTACTTGAGACAGATTCGACTGCCACAATAGTTATTACTAGAATTGCTACCTTTTGCTAACAACTCTACAGTATAGCACAACCTTCTCAAGCCCACTTCAAAAAATAGTATTTGGACGCATTTGTCCCACTTAGCAGAGTGATTAATAGCACAGAATAAAACTCATATAGGTGTAGATGCAACTTTAAAGATTTAAGGTAAGTATAGTGCTTAAAAGCAAAAAACGCCACTGCTGTGCGAGAAGAGGTGAAAGTCACAAGTTCATGCCGACCACGATGGAATGCAGGCCAGATACAGGGACCAGGTTAGTCCAGCTGAAAAAGTTATCTTCTAAAGTCCAAGACGAAGAGTTCCATTCATGGTGGAGGAGGCTGCAAGGAGCAGGGACAGCCCCACGGATGGTCATTGCTATAGTGTGAAGAGCAGGCCGGGTGTTGCAGTAGTTTATTGCTGTAGGGCAAAGATCCTGTTGGGCAATGTGGATGGTCATTGCTGGAGATTCACATTGGCGGTCACCTTGGGATGTCAATGCTGTAGCACAAAGTGCAAATCTCATGTTGACAGTTGTCGCTAGTGATCACTGTAGCGTGAAGATTCAGGATCACAGGAGCTTCACTGTGGCATGTGGTGCGGGCGGCAAGATCTTGGCTTGAACAAGCTCGTTCACAGTCGAGAAGCTCAAAGCTTCGGGCTTTCTCCTTTTCTTCAAGGAAGAGCTCAACTGATCTCACATCAATGGTCCTGGACCTGAATGGCACCTCTTGAGGATCAGGAACTCACTCCAGCAGAGGCCAGCAGGGCTCAGGCAGTTCCAATTGCAGGTCCGGTTGCAGGTCAATGCAGCAGGTTAGCTGGGCAGATGCAGAGAGGCCTCTGGAGCTTGTTATGACCCTGTAGCTCAGAACAGGCGGTCAGTCAGCTGACCCTCGGAGTCACTTCAGCCTAGGGTGATAGGTGAAGGTTCAGTCTCTAGAATCCAGCAGGGGAAGCATCCAGTTGCCAGGATACAACACATTCCCCTTCTTTAATTCTAATAGCTGCTACACTATAATTATTTTACTCATACATCTAAATCAATTATAGAGCTTCTAAACTCTTCATAACTAACATACAAGAGTTTCAAATACAGTAAGCATTTGTTCATCAATTAGGTGCATACTTTAAGTGCATACATCAACTTTAAACAGCTTAGGACTTCACCCATACACAGGTATCATGTTCCTCCTTACAAGTCTTTGCCTTACTCTTCACTCAACAGATTCATTTCCACAACTCTCCTCAGTTTGGACAACTTGGCATAACCTTTCATCAACCTGCTACAAACTCTCCTTAGTTCGGACAACTTAGCATAACCTTTCATCACCCTGTTACCTGGAAACACCCTCTCATGCACACCGTCTTCCAATTTCCTTTCTTTCTTTTCATTCCTTTCATTCTGTCTCCAAACATAAAGAGTTTGACACTTTTCCATCTTCTTATTCGACTTCCCATCATCCAACTCTAGATACCTAGACTTGACCCTCCTTGCTGGCTCCTCTACAGTTCAGGGCACGCTCCCTTTAAGTAGGGGAAATGGAGACTCACCTGTCATAGAGAGCAGAGTGGACCTATAGTTCCACAACACCTCTTTAACCTGACTCCTCCAACAAACCTCACTCGTCACTAACAACCGTAGGCTTTCTTTCAACATGAGGTTAAAGTGCTCCATTACACTCTTCCCCTGGAATGGTACAATGTGGTCCTACAATGCTTAATCCCCCTCTCTTTCAGGAAAGACTCAAACTCTTTCAAAATAAATTGGGGACCACTATCAGTCAGTATGGAGGCAGGATAACCCTCTTGTTGGAACACATCCTTACAAAAAGCAACCACCTTCGATGCCTTTGCTTCTCTCATAAATGCCACCTCTGGCCATTGCGAAAAACAGACTAGCATAACCACTGCATACCTTTCACCTAGACCCCAAGCACTCAATGGAATCACATATTTCCATCGCCAAATGTTTCCATGCTCACTCAGGAAAGGCTATTTGTGATATGGGGTTTGGATCCACATGTTTTGGGTGATTTGGGTTTAAAATCATGCCCAATGCTCATTGTTCCTTCCACCCCAACAAAGATCTTCCCTTCTCAACCACATAAATCTTTCCCATCGCCTTCCTATCCTGAAATTCCACTTCTGCACGGAAATATCCTAAATCTGGCAATTTTTCCCACAATACCCTTTGGGTTCATCATCCGGGGAACACAAATCACATTCATCCAGTCCTTCCCATGTCAATTTATCGATGATGATAAACGAAGAGCATGAATCAGCCCAAACATGTACCTCTTTGCCCTTCACCTGTACTGCACATTTAGGTGGGAGATACTCCTCACTAGACTCCCTTGACTGACCCGTAAGTTGTTGTTCCTTCTCACTCACCACTATCATTTCAATCTCTCCATCATTGCTTCATTCCAAGTCCATCTCGTCCCCTGGTACTTCATGTCCATTCACCAAATTCACCGCTTTCCTGGACTTCAAGTTGTCCACCAACTTGCACACTCTGGAGAAGCGACCCATCTTTTTACATTTGAAACACCTGCTCTCAGCAGCAGGACAATTGATCACCTCAGCCGTGTGTCCCTCACTCCCACACCTATAACACACTCTCTTTTTCTCAATATTTTGATCTTTATCTTCTTTCTTCCCTCCTTTGTTACCCCTTTGCAAGGATTTCTTCACCACGTTCACATAACATCCATTCTACAGTTCACCTGCTCCCTTAACAGCAGCACCTCCCAATTCCTTGACATAGCGAGAGGTATTCTCCATACGCCTAGCCACTTCAATGGATTTATCTAAAGTAGGGTATTTCAGTCACACAGTTTCTCCTGTATCCTAATATTGTTTGTCCTGTTAATCCTCTGATTTCTAATAATTTCATCCCAGATATCTCTGAATTAACACGAAACAGCCAACCTTCTAAGGACTCCTACATACTATTCAATAGTTTTCCCCCTGCACCTGTGTGCGGGAAAACTTGTGTCTTTCGACCACAATGCTAATCTTCCTGTCAAAATTCTCTTCCAACGCTCTCATTGCAGATACATATTCATCATCCTCCTCCGCATCAGACCTCTCATCTGCATATCTCCCTTCCATTACAAGTTTTGGCAAAGTCTTGAGAACTTAACTGCCTCCCAGCCCCAAACTAGGATTTAAAATGGGCAATTTTCTTATGGCAACGAAAACATCCCCCCTACTGCCTCCAAATAGGTTTCAAATGTTTCCTTCGAGACTTCCCATCCCATACATGGAAGCCCTGGATCTTGCTAAAAGACTTGCGGTGCAGGGATTGATTGAGTAGCCATGACTGAACACCCAAGATAATATTTTCTTCAGTGAAATTTTCCACAAGCAAACTATGGAAACTTTACTACAATAGGTCTGTGCCTCAATGTAAAGGTAAAACTTGGACTTTTGCAAACAACACCATACAAACTCCACACAAACAGAAATCTCCTGGCCCTGACATCAACAATGAATTGGAACAGTATTACTTGACGTTATACATACGTTACTTTAGTAGGTCCGCACATTAATTGCAACACTTCAATGGCAAGTCCGCATTCTAGCTTACCTAAAATCCATCCCCTCCCTGCACAGTACAGCCCAACAAAAAGAAAACAGTATGCAAAGTCTGAAAATAGGCATGGAATTAGGAATAAGGGAACAGTACTGTAGGTGAAGTATGCTTAACACCACTATAAAACTGCCCACTGAGTAGTGTTCTCGAGCTAAAACTCAATATTGGAACTGGTTAGGCGAGTTTACTAAGTTTCACCTAGATACTGTTATAAAACAACTGTGCTCACCAGCACTGGTTCCATCTATTGACGCAGCACGCAACACTTTAAAACTGTGTGCATCAGCGACGTTTCTTCACAAGCTGTGCGCATCAGCAACTATTGTTTCTCACCTCCAAATGTTGTGCGCATGAACACAACTTTAAGGCACCTTTCTTATTCATTGCACTCTTCGCAAGTGCGTCAGCCCCGTAGTCCTACCTCGCTTTCAGCATAGCAGGATTACAAGATACGCCCTAAACCACGGCCGCTTCAAACCACAGTGATTCTATTACAGGACGGGAGGCTTCGGATTATGCTTTCTCTTTCTTTACTGAATTTTAACAGCAGCCAATGCAAAAACTTTTCAAATACAATAAACTACATTTCCCACAATGCTAAGTAGAACCACCAATGACCATAGAGACTCTCCCAGTTTAAGACACTCTTAAACATGAGCGCTTCCTCTTTCTTTGCTGCTCGCAACCAAGATAAGTGCTCCTTCTTTGTTTCCTAATGTATTTCTTATTGGTGCTATTTGCGTAGTTTATAGGAGTGTTACCAGCATTGTTGCATTGCTGTGACTTTACTGTAAGCTGTGGTGTCTGTGAATACACTCTGCGTTGTCACGAGAGGTCACGTGGTCACGTGCTCTCCTGCGTACCTGCGGGGATCCTCTGTTTTCTTGCTAAAGAGTCAGCTTGCGGTGGTGAACGGGGGCAGCTCCGGGGCACCTTCCGACCCGCCGCAACAAGTCTTTGCCCAGATTGAGCCCAGGCGGTGCGCCTCCATTTATTGCAGCAGCGGTGTCTCTCTCTCGTCGGGCCCGCATTAACTAGAGAGCCGGTCGTCGCGTAGCTCATTTGGGCTACTTTTGGGCTAGTTTGGGCTACGTGACGCCCAAAATAAATGCGGGGAAGTTCAAAATCTTCCCAGAACCGCGGAATTGCCCAGGCAGTGCCGATTTCTGTCGGGACTTACGCCCCTCCTTGGCTGGAATAAATTGGCAGGCCCAGGCTGGGTGCAGGCCAAGTATCATATATATATATCAAGTTTGGCTCTCACTTACGCCCTGCGGGCTGGAATAATAGTGAGTACAGCTGGGCTGAGGAGTTGGTGAAGTTGCGCACGGTGGGTGGCTCCCCCCTGTAATTCCTTTGGAATTTATTGGAATAACTGCATTCTACGCATTCTGACTGCGCTTCCTAGTGCAAAACTCCATTATGGAGGATTGGGTCGCTTTTGAAGATGAGGATTACTCATACTATGAGGAGCGGCAGGGTCCCCTTTTGGAGGACAGGTTGGTGGATGCCCTCCACGCATCAGTGCAGCAGTCCGTGAATCGAGCTATTGAGAATGCAGTCCCGCAAACAGTGAACCAGGCGTTAGCAGCGGCCCTTAAGCCCATCACTGCTCAGCTGGAAAAATTTGCAAAGCGGCACGGTTTCCAGGCCCCTGATATTGCAGGCCCGGCGCATAAATCATCGGATGGCACGGGCAAGGCCAAAGCCCCCTCATGGCCTCATGCACAGGCCTTGGCTACCCTTCCCCAGACCTCCGGAACGGATCATCAATATTCCGTGCCAGTTTCAGCGCCACCCGGGCCCACTAAATCCCAAGATACAGATGCGGGTACAGACACTGATTCCTCGGCCCACAAGTCCCCTCCTAGGAAGAAGAAGGCCAAGAGGGCGCATGTAACCCCGCCCCCCCCGATCCCGCCTCATTCCAAACGGTGAGTCTCTTCGATTTTAATCCCCTGGACATTGTCCATCCACGGTCCTGGGAATGGGCTCCGGCTCTGGAGGTTTCGAAATATTTCCACCAGAACCTCCGCAGGCATTTTGATAAGGAGGTACGCAGTAGACTGCGGTCCGAGTGCCCCCACCCCGACATACCAAATAAGGTGGCCGACACGCCAGGCATTGACCCCAGCATGCTGGCGTTCTTAAAGAAATTAGCGAAAGACCCCAAAAAGGGATAGATCGCGCCTGGAGGGGTTGCCAGGACAAACTGCTCGATGTGACAGGGCCCCTGGCCAAGATCCTGGAGATGTCGTTAGTGGCCAGGGAGACCGGAGTCCCGGTGGACCCCAATATTTTGGCGGGATGGACACAGAGAGCTATTTGTTTTGTGGACAATGCGAATAGCGCCATCTCAGCTGAGTGTAGTGTCGTGGTACTTCAATAGACGACACCAACTCGAGGTATGTGTTCTTATCGGAGCTTTATTATATTTACGTCTGCCTGCTCCATCTCCCTAACCCTCACTGCCCCTTGGCTCCTCCTGTTCCCTCTGCCCGGTCTCCTCCCACCTTTACCCTTGCTGTGCCGGTCCTAATGTCCGACACAGTTTACAACATTACATCTTCCCCCTTCTTAAACAACTTGAATCACATGGTATGTGTCTGTTCATATAACAATAAGTAACAGAAAAAGAAACAACATAGTTACAGTTCTTCAATGAGACGAACGGGTCTTCGATGGGGTCGCTGCGGCCGGTGAGCTCCCTCCTGCTTCAACGGCTCCCCTTCACCAGGAGGGGTGAAGTGCAGGTGCTCATTTTCCATTGCAGGTACGTTCCCTTGTACTGCACTGTCAGGCACAGCCAGTGCGTCTCTGACAATGGGTGTGCATTTCTGGAAGTGCGCCACATTCCTTGTAATTCTCTTGTTCTCCGACGCAGCTGTGATCAAGGTCCCTTTTTGTTTTGTCACCACCAGTGGGCAAGCATGATATCGACTGTCTGCTTTCTTTTGTTGTTCTTGTCGCACCAGCACCCAGTCCCCTTCCTGGATAGATGATTGTACCGCTTTCCACCGACTGTCCGCGTATTCCTTCATTTTCTCCTTTTTCAGTCTGTCTCTTTCTGCTAATTCTTCATGATCAAAGTCTTGATGAGTACCACTACTTATGTCTTCCCACGCCGGTATTCTTGTGCGAACCGTGCGTCCTGACATCAAGGTTGCAGGACATCGGTCTGTGGTAGTATGTGGTGTGGTTCAATATGCACGTAACACCTCATTTAATGCCACTTGAACATCACACTTTGAAAGTTCTGCTTCCTGAATGGTTTTTTTCAGAGTGGCCATAAATCTTTCCAACATCCCATTAGCCTGTGGCCACAGGGGAGTGATCTTCCTGTGTCTGAAATTGAGGTGTGTGGCAAATGCGGCAAAGTCTTGCCCATTGAATGGTGGGCCATTGTCTGTCTTCACTACCTTCGGTATACCCCATGCTGCAAAAACTTCATCCAACACGGGTATGGTGGTGACAGCTTTGGTTGATGATATGAGATGTGCAATCGGAAAACGTGAATACTCATCCATTACAACTAGGATGTATTTGCCAGATTGTATCGGTCCAAAGAAGTCGACTGCGACATGTTGCCAGACGCCATCCGGCAATTCTGACATTTGTAGGGGTGCAGGTGGCTCCTCTCGACTCACTAGCTGACACTGAGGGCAGTCTTTCAGTGTGAGTTCAACCATCTGATCAAGTGTAGGGAACCAGACCTGCTCACGCAGTGCTCTTTTCGTGGCTACGATACCTCTGTGCCCTTCATGCGCCAAGTTGATGACTCCTTGACGCAGTGATTTCGGAATGATAATTCGTTTGTCTCGTAGCACAAGACCATCTGAAGTTATGGACAATTCATCCTTCACATGTCTAAAGGAGGTCAATTCATGACTGTCAATATGTTTGCTCTGTCCGAGGTCTTCCAGATGTCTCCAGCTGTTTGTGTGGATGCGGTGTTTCACATTTTGTAAGGTGGCATCCTCCTTGGTGGCTTCAAGAATGGCCTCCAGAGGGACAGCCGGTGGTTTAGCGTGGGCCACTACAAAATAGATGTATTCCTCCGCTACGGACGGGTTTGATTTGGAAGTGGACTTTGGATGTCTCGACATGTAATCAGCTGGGTTTGCAGCTTTCCCGGGTTTGTGGATGATGGTGTAGGTATATTCTTGCAGACGGATGCCCCAGCGCTCTATTCTGGGTGGCATTTTGGCTCGGGATTTCCCAAAATAGTTAGTAGGGCCTGATGGTCTGTGATGAGCGTAAAGTGTTTACCATAGATGAAAATGTGGAAATGTTTGCAGGCCCACACTACCGTCAAGCTTTCCTTCTCAGGCTGGGAGTATGCTCTCTCTGTGTCTGTTATGGTCCTGCTGGCATATGCTACGATGTGTCGTTGATCACCCTCTCTGTCATACTGAGCCAATATAGCTCCCAGACCCACGGAACTCGCATCCACAGTGATTTCAGTTTTCCGCCGAGGGTTGAAATACGCGAGGTTGTTAGCAGATTCCACTGAAGCTTTGATCGCATGAAATGCTTGATCACATCTCGTGGTCCATTGAAATGGATGGCCTTGTTTGGTCAGTTTTCTCAGAGGGTAGCTGAGAGTGGCGTAATCCTTGATATATCGTGCACAGTAGCTTGCCATGCCTAAAAATGATCGCACATTCCCAGCGTCTCGAGGCCGAGGGGTATCGTTCAATGCCGCGATCTTTTCAGGATCAGGTCTCATGCCTGCACCTGAGAAAATATGTCCAAAGAATTTTAGCGTGGATTTGTGGAATTCACACTTGTCTTTATTTAATGTGAGGTTCGCATCCAAGAGAGCATGACAAACCCGGTCTAGCGCCTTGTCGTGTTCTTGTATCGTTGCTCCATAGACGAGAATGTCATCACTGTAGTTTAAAGTGTTGGGAATATAATGAATTACTCTCCTGATTGCCTCTTGAAAAATCTCAGCTGCAGATGAGACCCCAAAGCTGAGTCGTTTGTATCTGAACAGGCCTTGGTGGGTCGAGAATGTGGTGATATATCTCGATTTTTTGTGAAGTTCAAGCTGGTGATAGCCCTTATTGAGATCTAGTTTAGAGAAGATTTTCGCCCCATTGAGTGACGCAATCATGTCGCTGATATGAGGTCCCGGGTGTCTCTCCCTTTCAATGGCAGTATTGGGTGCCCTCATATCAACGCAGAGCTGCACTTTGTCGGGTGAGCCCTTTTTCGGTACTACGACCACTGGGGAGACCCACGGAGTGGGCCCTGATGTTCTCTCAATGATATCAGCCCGGAGAAGATCCTGCAGTTCCTCCTCTACAGACTGTTGAAGATGGAATGGAATTTTCCTGTGATGTTGTGCTACGGGTGTCACCCGTTCATTTATGTGCAATCGAACTTGACAATGAGCCATTTTTCCAAGCCCGGTGAATAACTTTGGAAACTTGTGGACTATGTCAGGTTCGTCATCAACTCGGTTCAATATTTCCACTAATTGAAGTCGTTCCGCTGTGGGCAAGCTAAGAAGACAATCCGCTTCCGGACCATCAATGACATGGATGCGAGCTGGAATGGTCCTGTCCTTGTATGTGAGATCAGTCTGAAATTGACCTAGACAAGGGAGAGGTTCCTTTGACATCCACGTATAGACTCGCACGTTAGCTTTGTGAAGGCGCGGTTGTGGATTCATTTGGTTGTATTCTGCAACTGAAATGTAGTTGAGGGATGCCCCGCTGTCTAATACAAACTTGGCCATGTGTGTGTCCATTTGAAGATGGAGTCGCGGATATTTCTTCAGCCTGTCGGGATCCGCGACCATGCAAACATATTCATCACTGTCTTGTGATATTGGTGACGGCGACCTCGACTCTCGGGAATGTGATCTGCGCGATTTGTATGTGACATGAGAGCAGAGGCTGGATTGTGATGAACCGGTGGATGGATCTCTGTGGTCCCACATTGCCTTGGCATGATGGCGAGTGTTGGGTTGTCTTGATTGTCTGTGAGTATCTTTGTGAGGAGTTCTGCAAACATTCTCAAAGTGATTGTCCCTTCCACATTTCCTACATCTTTGGCCTAATGCAGGGCACGTCTCAGTGTGAGGGAAGTCATATCCACAGCGATAGCATTTCAGTTGGCGCTCTTGTCTTTTGTCAGTCCGACTGAGACTGCGACGACGACGACTTGTCTGGTGAGAATGAACTTTGGATCTCGAGGATCGTTGCTTTGCAGGGGAAGACCTGTACTTTGCAGATGAAGACCTGTCTGTGTTACGAGATTGGAGCCGAAATGCTTGTTCTCGTTTTTCACTTCTTCCAGCTTCCATACGTTTTGCATGTTCTTCAGCTTGATCATGTACCCGTGTCATTTCCTCTATCTCATCAAGAGAGTAACTTTTCTTCAGAAGGCGTCTTCGTAACGACTCAGACTGACATCCTTCGATGATTCGAAAGCGAAGAGCGTCCTCCGTTGTGAAAGAGTCAAACTCACAATAGCGGGCTAAGCGCCTGAGACGCGTGATGAATGTTCCCATAGGCTCCTCTTTTTCTTGTGAAGCCAGATTGAAGGTGTACCGTTCATAATCAATGTTTCTTTTGTGAAGAAATTTTCTGTTTAAGGCGTCACGCACATCTGCGTAAGACGACGCAGCATCAGCCGGAAGTTCTTTTATAATTTGCCCAACCTCTTTCCCAATTAGATTGCGTAATGCAATGAGTTGCTGATCTTCATTAGTCACATGTGACCCTTTCATGAAGTCTTCAAAATCTTCTAACCATTCCTGCCAGCTAAGGCCCATTCCTCCCCCAGAGATGAGACCCAGGGGTTCCGGCGGGCGTAGAAAAGGCACTCCCAACATGGCAAGTCTGTGACCTTCTGTCTGATACGTCGATGTAGGGGACCCCGGCCTGGCGCTGGTGCTAGGGGAGACATGACGCTGTCGTGACGTAGGGGACCCAGACATGGCGTGACGTGATGCAGAGGATTGACAGAGAGGTGTCCAACACAGAAAACCGCAGAGCGCCCGTTACCTGGCGCAAATGTAGTAGACTAGATGACGCCAGCACTTGCAGCACGGTGCAGGATGAGCAGCACGAAGCCCAGGAGTACAGTGAGCGCACCAGCTGATGTACAGAATCCACACACTATCATCAGCCTTAATGATCTTAAGACTGGTCGAAGAAGCTGAATTACGCGTTTCCCCCCTTTGCCCTCATTCCCAGGGTAGCAAACCAAGTAGTTCACCAACAGGCAGAGATACTCTTAATCACCCCAGTGTGGAAAGCACAACCGTGGTTTCCTACTCTTTTAGAACTAACGTGCGACTTACCGGTGCTCCTGCCATGCTCTCTGACAATGCTTCGAGGACCTCAGAGAGAACTGCATCCACTAGTCATGTCGGGGCAGTTGTCCCTGATGTCCTGGAGGCTTTCAGGCAACAGTGGACGTTGCCAGGAATTTCGAAAGAAGCTTCGGAGTTCATGCAGCAGGCCTGGGTTCCCTCAACCAGGAAAAGATATACCTCATCATGGCGAGCATGGTTGGGTTGGTGCTTGGAGAGACACGTGGATCCCGTGGAGGCAGATCTCTCACAAGTATTTAATTTTCTCTCTGAGAGAGCATCTGAGGGGTTGTCTTACAAGTCAGTTAAAAACTTTCGATCAGCCATTTAGGCTGGGTATTCTCGGGTCAACGGTAGACCGGTAGGTATGCATCCAATGGTATGCAAACTTCTCAAGGGAATACGAGTGGCGAATACCCATAAGGCTAAGTATTCCATTTTATGGGATGTTTCTAAAGTATTGAATTTATTTGACTGTTGGCCAGATAATTCACGTCTCTCTAGAAAACAATTAACGGCTAAGTTGGCAATGCTCTTATGTTTATCGGCCTGCCGGCGGGTTTCTGATGTCAGACTGCTGGACCTAACAGGGAGATTTTTTTTCCCCTGTAGGGGTTTCATTTGTTGTCTCTGCAAGAGCAAAGACCTTTTCTCGGTCTATTGACTATTTTGCATCTCCTGCTAATGATAAATTGTGTGTGGTCAAATGCCTTAAAGTGTATGAAGAAAGTACCCGACCTCTCAGGCCGGAGGGTTGTTCAAGGCTGTTAATTGCATTACAAAGACCTTTTAAACCTGTTACCTCTGCCACCATTGCCAGATGGCTCAGATATATAATGAATGAAGCTGGTATTAATATTGAAATATTTGGTGCTCACTCAGTGAGAGGCGCTATGGCGTCAAAGTCCTTTATGCTAGGTTCCAGTGTTCAGGATATGAGAGCAGCGGATTGGTCATCAGACTCTACATTTAGACAGTTTTATTAAAAACCTTTGGGCAATATATCTTCTGCTGTTCTTGAAAAGCGTTAAACTAGCACAATCCGAAGCCTCCGGTCTGTAATAGAATAAAAAATTGCTAGCATTCGTGCCAAGAATTTTCAATTCTATTAAGGACACGGAGGCGAGGATTATCCTGCCCAGGGTATGATGCATGCTATGACTGTTATTTTACCCACCCGATGCACTTTTCCAACACAGTTGTTACGATTTAATATTTCTGTTTCAGGAGCTGAGCAGAAAGGGGAATAAGCGATCGCTTATTTGGATGTCGTGGACAGCTGTTTCCGCATCTGTCTTATATATAGATTTCTGTTGAATCAGTTATGTCAAGTGGTTCCAGTTTGGCTTCAACAGGATTCTGCCATCATTGGAACAAGATGCGTATTTACATGGATGTTGCTCGTTTAAAGCAAAGAAAGAGGAAGTGCTCATGTTCAAAAGTGTCTTATACTGGGGCAGTCTCTATGGTCATTGGTGGTTCTACTAAGCATTGTGGGAAATGTAGTTTATTGTATTTGAAACGTTTTTTCATTGGCTGCTGTTAAAATTCAGTAAAGAAAGAGAAAGCATAATCCTTGCCTCCGTGTCCTTAATAGAATTGAAAATTCTGGGCGTGAATGCTAGCAATTTTTTTACTCTTGTCAACACCGTGCAGCTGTAATCAGGCTCACTGCTAGCACCCGGTAAGGGCCTTCCTCCCGCACCCATGCAGATCCAATTGCATGTCTCCCTGCATGCCGTGTGGCAGTTTTTCTTTTCTATTTTTATGGGAGTCCCTGTTATGCGATCAAACAGCAATCCTCAGATGACCCGAGTGGCTGGCAAGGCTGACACGCGTATTGTGGCACGAGCGCTGGAGAACAATCAATCCTCATGACGAAGGCAAAAGAAGCATGTGCCTGAGCTCAAGCCTTCATACAAAGGTAACGGTCAGCGCGCAATTATATCCCAAAAGTTTACAGTGCCTTTAAAATGCCTCACACGCCCCTTCAGGCTGGCAGTAACATGGTCTGACAGAACACTGAATTCTTTCAACGTTCTGGGACCAGGGATCGTATGTTCTTCACAGCACAGCTCAGCCGTTAAACAGATATCTCCTCCAGTGTGTCCTTTCTTTAGCATCCGACCCTCATCACCACTTTTAAGATGACAGAACACAGCCAATAGTCGAAATTAAGACTTTTATCAGGCAGCATATAACGACCCTGTCACTTCCCAGCTCCTCAGCAACTTTCATCTTCCCATGCCTCCGGGATTCCAACACTCTAGAATCCAGTAGTGGAAGCATTGAGTTGCCAGGATACTAGACTAAGACCTAAAAGTTTTCTCCCTAGCTTAATTGTGGTTTCATTTAAAGAATAGCAGACATATCCTAAAACAGAGGATAAAAAAACAAGAGCTTACTGTGAACGTGAAATGGTTTTCTTCAGTTTGTTCTCCTTCATATTCTAGAGATAATTTATTAGCATTTCTAAAGCTCTTGTCACCTCTACTCAGTGGTTGTGGTCCCAAAACTATACTGCAGCATGTTCAGAAGGAGAGTTCTTTTGTTGAATGGGACTAAATTGCGTAATTGTTTAATAGGCTATTCTTAATATTTGGCATCCTAAAAGAGTCAATAATTTAGGGAGTATTAGCCAGCAGCAGTGCCACTGTTTTTGCTTTCTTCCAATAGAGGAACTCAACTTCATCCATGGCTATATATAGTCAAAGTAGTTTGTGATGTTGATTTTACACCCTTCACTACTTGCCTTGTATGGGCCGGGGCTGGTGGCCTAATGTGTACACTGTAGGGGCCTGTGTTTAACCTCATGGTCACAGGTTCAAATCCCAGTGGGTCTACTCAGACTTTCATCTGTCTGAGGTTGATAAAATGAGTACCATTGAGTTGGGTACCAATGAACATTTGTTATTCAGTGGCAAGATATCCTTCTGGGTGAATGTGCGCTTTACAAATACACATGTTATTTTATGTATGCATGTAAATGGTATTTCTATAGCACGAAACTAGCCAAAAGATTCAGTCGAACGCTGTACAGGATCAAAGAGAGGCATAAAGTCAATGAGTAATAGGAGAGGTAGCTTGTATGTTGACGGTTAATGCATTGTGATGTTATGTCCTTTAAAGAGATGAGTCTTCAACTCTTTCCTAAATTGGAGCACCATTGCTGCCTTGTTTTTTTCCCTTTTTTTTACACTTCTAAGTCTGCAGTCTGATGATGTCCTGGCTGTGGATGTGCTGAGAGATAGTGAGCATGTCTGCAAGATAAGAGAGATTGGTGGCTTTCTAAATGAGGTTATTTTAAAGATGGTGTGGGCAGTGCTTAATTTGTAAAAGAATAAGTGCTGGAGCATAAAAGGTGCTGGAGCCCAAAGGTTTGGTCGGAAGCCCATGGCCAGTGCCATTGAAAGTAGGAGTGCAGAGTACCAAGGCTGTGTAAACCTGGCTCCAGCCCATGCCTCTTTAATACACCACCAGAGACTACTTACCACTTTATCTCACTCTTCCAGGTTCTATTTTATTCCTGCTTTATTCCTTTGTCATGATTTTCCAGTCATCCTCTTTCTTCTTATTTCTCCCTTGTGTGTTTTTTTTACGCTTGCTCTAGGTTGTGTGATGAAGAAAAATAAGAGCCGATGACCACAAATGAGTGCTGGTGTGCCCCACCTGCAACCCCTGGCTCAAATTAAGCACTCCGTGTGGGCCAGCAAGGTGAGCCAATGGAATTCCTTCAGGATTGGAGTGATGTGATCATATTTCTTCAAGCTGTGTATGAGAAGTGCTCCAACATCTAGGATGCCAGTGTGCTGTGTGGGGGCCATGGAGCAAGAAGTTACCACCATCGAAATGCAAGACTTAGAGGGCTTGAACAGCAGCTATAAGGTCCCATTCTTGAAGAAACAATTTCTTTAGAAGAGAGAGCTGGTACCAGACTATCATTGTTTTTTTGTATTGTGTTCTTTGAGGGTGAGGTTGGTACCCAGGATGAATCCAAGTGGCTTGACATTCAGTGAAACTTGGGGGTTTGAAGCTGTTTAAGGTTCATGTCATTGAGCCAGATTTGTATTGTTTATTTTGTTATTCGCTATTGCCAATTCTGTCTTGGTTGGGTTGAGCTTCAAGTAGGCACTAGACAGCCACATCTGGATGATGTGCAGGCAGTGTTGAAGGTGTTGAATGCCTGAAGCAGGGGTGATTGTCAAGCAGAGTTGTATACCTTCAGCATATTGGTGAATCTTGATGCTGTTTTTTGTAAGTAGAGCACCAAGTGGCTCCATGTAGAGGTTGAAGAGGACAGGGACAGAATGGAACCCTGGGGTATTCTGCAGGTGATTTTTTGGGACCTGGAGGTGCCCACATCAATGAACTGCTGTCTCTTGGAAAGGTAGGAGGAGAACCCGTGAAGGACATTGTGGTGAATCCCATTCGAGACTTGAGGGTTCATACAAGGGTGGAATGGTCAGCAGGTCGAAGGAAGGAGTCATCTCCATCTGTGGTCAATAGGTTGTTAAAGTAGTGGTCTCTGTGCTTCAGCGTGATCTGAAGCCAGACTGATAGTTGTGCAGAAGATGTCCTTGATGTAGATTTTGATTTGTTTATCATCCAAATGCTACTGGATGCTTATATTGAGCTGTTGAGCGTACAACTGTTGGAGCTTTGTTTTGTTGTGAGCTCCAATACATCTTTCCGTTTAAAATTTGTAACTCTGTGCTGGAAACCAATTGCTGATGAAAACCATAATGCCAGACTATCCCACCCTTAAGTCATTTTTTTTTTTTTGCATGCTTTGGAAAGGCTAATTTCCATTTCCACTGCAAACAACTAGAAATAATCTAGAATGAGTAAGAAAAAGTCATTAACGCTGCATAACTTTCTTTAGCGGAATATATATTCTTTATAATTGGTTGTTTTTCAAGGACGCCTTACTGCTGTGGAATTGGCTGAAAAGATACATCTAGGAATATTTGAATTAGCAGAGTGAGGGACTCCATCCAGCATGAGTTGGCTATCTTATAAAAAGCTTATTTTCTTTCAGAACACGGGACGCATAGTCATGTTCTATGTGTTTGAAAAATGTGCATTGAGTGGGAAATGGATAAGAACCCAAAAGGTGGTCTAGAAGAATAAGTATGAACAATAAAGGAGAGGGTGAAAATATAGGTTAAACACCAGAGGATCTTGTCAGTACGACTGGTTTGTGTGGGGAAAATGAAAGAAGAGAGAGAAATATAGTAAAGTTTTAATCAGAAGACTACAGGTGTGTGAGATAGCAGAGTTAGGTAGGCTGTGAATGACCCTACATTGAGAGTTAGATCTTGCAGGGTTGGGTACAAGAGTTGGATCCTGCACAAAAAGGTAAAGTAGATTTGTTGCTTGGGGATGAGATGAAAGGCTGATTTCATACAGCTGATTCCTACAGTGATTTCATACATCTACTTAGGGACACCTGATATTTCTGAAGCATCATGTCCATTTTTGTCCAGGGGAGTCAAATTAATGATTGTACACTCCTCTATTACTCTGAATAGACTTATTATGTATTACAATATATCTCCCCTTCCAGTATTAGCAGGAGAATTTAACAGTACATTTAAGCCACTTGGGGAAGTTAACAGCACAATGGAGCTAGAAGATAGAAATATGGTATTTCTCCACTTGACCTCCCACTGTTTGAGACCAGGACAGTTGCAGTTACATTTAGCCGCTCTCACTCTGACACATGGTCTCAGAACTTGCAATGGGCAAACAAAATTGGATAATTGAGTGCTCATACTTATAATAGACCCCAATGAAGTAGCAGGATTCATTACATATTGGTAGATATCAGGCTATGGGCCACTTTTGGGGATATGAGAATAGTAGAAAGAACCAATAGCGATCATACATTGACAGGCATCTAACATTGACAGGCATTGTCAAGTTTATGATGGGCCTGGCCTCATGCTTGATTGATCCACAATTGGGAGTAACCAACAATAAAAGATCTATTAAATAGGCACATATCAATCAAATTCCAAAGACATTAAAACTCATTTATAAGGCTCTAGAAGACACTATAAGCATATATCTATGATGCCTCTGAGAAAATTGAGCATTATGTTTGTAACCGACATTCACACAATGATGTTTAATCAAATCAAATGTTACTTCTTCATAGAAACCAATTGCCACGCCCTAACAGAAATAAAATGTCATGGTTAAATAGTGATTGTGTAAGAAATTGGGTTATTAGTTGTGTGGCTTGCAAAAGTTATAGGTCCACGATTGTCCTTACTGGGAAACAATCACCCCGTTGTAGCGCTTGATTCTCTCAGGTTAGTGAGAGAGAGCAGTCCAAGGCCTACTCAGGGGAGGTGGTTTGGGCTAGTAATCCCCATTCACTGGCATGCAATAATAATACTAAATAAATGATTGTCCAGTCAGTACTTTCTCTTTAGAAAAGGAGAAGTACATTTATTACATACACACTACTAAATACTTCGCAATCATTTACAAATATGTACATTGGCAGATGGAAAATACCATAGATGATATTGCACAATCACCTTTGACCCCCAAAGGGGGTCATACAAACATATCATGTAAGTGTATTGGCTTGGTCAAGGTTCAAGAGCAACAAACCACATATTAAAATCATCATTTTGCACGTAAATGCAATCACCACAACAATAATACTGTGTAAATGCACTTATTAATGCTAGTAAAACATATACAGTGTGAGCAATATTCCATGTCAACATTGCATGAAACCCAAAAAGCATCTAAAATAAGCAGGTGTTTGTGTATTTTTTAATACATTTTCCAGCACCAAAACTGCAATTATAAAAGCCGCCCACAGAAAGCATCACATTGCATTGATATTGCTTTGCAACCATGAACTTGGCCCCAAGAGGACACTTCAACCCCTGTATCTTATTTAACTACTTTCAGGCCACAACAACTGCAACCAAAACATAACCCATAAAGGGAGCAGCACTTCCAGCTGTAGAGCAAAAGCTTCAGCCTAGGGGGTAGTTGAAAGTGCACTGTAAATCCTTGGTTAGTCTTTCTTGTTTAGTTCCACCCAACTAAAGATGGAGACTCTTCAAATCGTTTTTGGAGCGTGGCTGGCCTGCTCCTGCAGTTCCCCCGCACTTTTACATTGTTGGCAATACTGGGGCCACCATGAGGAGAATAGCATGCACATATGAGAAAGACCCACAGGGCATAATGAGGTGCTCAAGCCGGACCAGTGAAAATTATAGCAGCTGGTCTCCCTCTGGGCTGAGAGCCTGCCTGTATTTTCTTGGTGGTGTTTATTTCATTTTGGGAGGTGTCCCACTCGGACACCCCCATGCCTCCAAACATTGGGGGCAGCTGAGGGAGCCCATCCCTTGTAGCCCCGCCGGCTCCTGTGCGGCACGTATCTCCAATTGCAGCAGTGGGAGCCGGTAGCCGCAGGGTGTAATCTTCAGCGGTGGTCACCCAGCTCTCCCCAGACAAGAGCACAGGGAGCGGGGGCGAGTCCACCACCATTCAGGGGCGCAACTGCTCTATCCCATCTACTTTTGTTTTGGGGTAGCCAGGGATGGGGTCCTGACCCCAATTTTTAGTAAAATGGCCCAGGGTTGGGGTCCCGGGCCAGTGGACTATCGGGGAGGGGGCCCCACTATGCTTCCTCCATGAGAGAAATAAACCTTGTGGCGACCCCCGGGCCCTGGCCTACCCCGGGGGCATTTACAGGACGAGGCAGCGTAGCCCCATGCGCTCTGTGCGAAGAAAGGTCGACAAACTTAAAAAAGCCATAGCTCAGGCCCTGATGGGCCGAATCTGATTATCTTGGGCTCATTTTACTCCTGGTGGTGAGCTCTAGCACCATGTTCCAGCTTTCCTCCTGATCTTGGTTTCTGGGCACAAAAGTTCAGGGATTACCCCCAACAGGTCCTCAGGGATTGTAAGGGAACCTGCCTCACTGGCCCTTGGGGAGACCCACTTTTACTGTGGTCAACTGGGCAGAGTCCTTGGTTCTGTCTGGGCATCAGGGAGTTCTTCCCTCCACTTCTCCATGTTCCTAGGATCCAGCAGTGAAGCGCAGAAAAACCAGGCAAGATAGAGTATTCCACCTTGTGCAAGAGTTTTTAAAGGGAAGATGATAGTTCCAGAAGCCATGCACCCCTGGCCTGTCCAACGGTGCCACGTCACCTTTCCACTCCTGTTCCAACCCTCCTGCAAGCATGCTCGGACAGTTAAAAAAGGGGTCATTCAGGAGTCACTGGTCACATCTGCTCCTGAGGCCTCAGCTCCGCCCCTCTATGGCATCACTGCCAGGGTCTTGCACACTAAAAATTCAAAGAGAGCCCCCTCTTGGGTTGACTCCAGTTGTCCAGGCTTCCTCCTTTGTTCAGTGGGCTTGGCATTCCTAAATCTGGTACAGTATGACAGCTGAGTGATTGATGCAGATCATTCTGTCCCACCCCTTTCCTCCTCAGAAACTTGGTGAAGTACTGTTAATTGCTCCCTTTGTGTAGGGAGGCTTTTGTTCCTGCTGCTGGAGACAAATGTAATTAACCGGGCACAGCAGAGTGACAAATGGCCTGGACTCTGAGTCAGAGAAATATGACAATTCTGGATGACCCATAAAGTGATCAGATATCATTTTGGAAATTACAGAATTGATTTTCCCGCACAGGTTACACCCCAATTCGAGACGTCAATGGTCTCTATAGGCCAAAGGGAAGCGAAACTGCACTATAAGGCAGTTCTCTCCCTTTGTGTGTAATCAAGTGTCACTACAGACAAAACAGTAAATTACACTGATGTTCCCTTTCAGTGTACACTAACATAGGCTTATCCCAGGTCAATATCTAATCCTGCAGAGTCCCTATTGCACCAGGCTTACTGTGTGCAGTTACCGGGCTGCGCATGACAGTAGTCTCCTACATGCAGCCCACACGTGTGTGCACGCCTGTGCACACACATGTTCACGTGTAACCAGCAACGTGCCCCTTACCCTTGCTGCATCGCAGAGGCCATATCTTAAAAGGCAGACACTGGTGGTGAACACGCGCAGTCCTTTTGGCGTGTGATTACCGTAGGTTAGACACCTGTAGTGAGACTCACCCACAGTAATAAGTCCAAGACCAGATGATCAAAAAAGCAAACAAATACGGGCGTACTTAATGGACAGAACCCAATTGCAACAGGCTGCAAAAAGCCCAAATCAAAACTTATAGCTGCGATCACAAACTAAGAAAGGACAGTAATAAAGGGGGTGAGATCTAACTATGAACATCTGTGGCTCATAGGAAGTAACAATGGGAGAATCCAATGTGGTGTGATCTTGTGGGGGCATTTAAACGAAAAGATGTTAAGGCATTTTTGCACACAGTGGCCCATGGGGGTCCTAATAATAACGTAAATAAACATGTAGGCACACACATCCCACCCTACGTCTGGATAAAACATTTTAGAGATTTATACTTGAATACTTCATTAGAACTAAACTGAAGCAAAGATCAGGAATTATTGAACTTTACCTACTCTATTGGAGGCGCTGGAGATTAATCTTGAGGACACCAGAGCAGCATTAATAAAATGGTAAAGCCCCTGGACCCGACAAAGTTCTGCCATAAATCTTGGCCCCATAAATAAATATTTTTACAAATGCTATTTTCTTGGGCACAGCAATCCCGGTGACCTGGTGTGAGGCTGTGATAGTCATGATAAACAAGAAAGGTAGCAAGGACGACCCCATGAACAATATGCTCATTAGCCTTCTAGGTAACTTGAGGCAGTTCCTTGCTAGGCTCCAGGACTGAATGTTAGAGAAGGATTCTCTCTCTCACTTCCAGACAGGATTGAGACCCAGTGGGCCGCGTTTTTCGTTTTTCATTAATTCTCTGGAAATACTATAGTTTTACAAGGGGCCGTCCCTATGTAGAGTTTATTGATCTACAGTCATCTTTTGATCTATACCATGAACTAAACTTTGGAATTGGGGGTTCCATACTCATTAGGCTTCACTCTGAATATTATGCGCAGTGAAGTTGGGTGAAGAATGGGAAGGTAACCAACAACATTGCCATAGAAAAAGGAGTCTGTCTGGAATTCATGTTGCCACTGACCCTGTTTTCGCAGGACATTAATGGTGTTCTTTAGTATCTGGAAGCGTGTAATAATCATTCACCATACTACGCCAAGGAGAAGGTCACAGCTCGATAATACGCCAATGACACTTTACTGATTTCCCATGGGGCTCCAGGCTTTTCTGGTTTTGTACTGACAGGATATTTGAAATTAATCCAACAAACTCTAAATACATATGTTTCAAATGGCACACATCCTATTAGATTGGGGAATTGTGCCATGGAAAGGGATAGGAATTTTGCATATTTAGAAGCCAAGATTGCTGACACCATGTTGGGGGCCCCCAAATTATAAAGTGGCAATTATCATTACATCGCAATGCATCTGCTGTTGTGAAGATATTAAGATCTCCCTCCATCAGGTCGATTTCTCCAGCCTTCGAGGTGTACCGCGGCAAAGCTATGGGAGTGGCTGTCTATGGGGCAGAATTGTGGGGATTGAACAATGCTATTGGTTTATTCAAAGCTGAAAATACGCTTGACACAGAGCACATCCCCGGACACCTACATCTGGGTACGGGCATATGTATTGTAATAGGGAAACAGCCTTTAGAACGATGACTGAACCTCTCATGCCTTTACCACGCAGGATTCTACAACGAATATGCCTTTACCATGCAGGATTTTACTACGTAAATGTATTTCCCAGGTAAGTGTATTACATATATGTGTATATATATATATATATATATTGCAAAACAAAGATGATGAACGGAATGCTGAACAGTGTCAAACATTCATCACCAGCCCAGTCTGGGACTAAATCCATCATTATTTTGCTCCTAGCCATATGCAAATCAGTCTTGACCTTCTCCTTACGGGAACAGTCCAGCCCGAACTGACAGGTCCTCCCTGGACCAGAAAACACACATATGTGATCAAGGCAGGGGATCCTGCCGAAACGCGTCATAGCCTGTAATGAGGAATTAAATATTGAAGGAAACTGACCTTTGGATTACCGTGTTATTCTTCTGGCTGAGCGATCGCCGAATACCGGAAGTGGTTGTGGTTATATATACCGCCAACTGTGGCGGAGGCTCCTGCACCGCAGGACTTGTGCAAGCGGTAAGGCGTCTTGGGACTTGAGGAGATGAGGTTTTAACAGGCACAGTACAGGTACATTCAAAATCTGCACACATTCACGCTACTCACCGCCACCAGCACTCACTATGGGATTTCAAAAGTCCGTTTCAAGACGTTCTCCTGTCTTGCCAAGATGGTGCATTATTGGGGTGGCAGTCTTCCGATACAGGCTGCCATAACGTCTCAACCAACAGGACTCAGCTGGGCCTCCACCAATGGGAGGTTGACTCTTTGTATAAATAGCGGACCGATGCAGACACCTGGCTCCAAGCATATGATTAAGGCTATACTGCCAAAACGCGTCATGCTGATGCTGTCTGTCCTGCAATAAAGCATTTTCTCCATGGAATCCCCTGCTGTGTCCCCTCCGGTTCTTCGTTAGAAGTAATCTTTCTCTGCATATGTGCGTGCTAGCCCTCGGCGCCCATGGGGGGACCCGTCTGTAAAGTTGGCCGGAGCGTACGGGCATGGGCTTTCAGCTCGTTTTCTAGTTGTCAAGGTATTGACTTTGCTCCGGCCCCTGCTTCCAAGGACTGCGTGTTGCTGCTGGGGAAACAGCCCGTGACTACACAGGGAGAACAGCCAACTGTGGCGGAGGCTCCAGTACCGCAGGACTTGTGCAAGCGGTAAGGCATCTGGGGACTCGAGGAGTTGAGGTTTTAACAGGCACAGTACCAGGACATTCAAAATCTGCACACATTCACGCTACTCACCGCCACCAGCACTCACTATGGGATTTCAAAAGTCCATTTCAAGACGTTCTCCTGTCTTGCCAAGATGGTGCATTATGGGGGTGGCAGTCTTCCGATGCAGGCTGCCATGACGTCTCAACCAACAGGACTCAGCTGGGCCTCCACCAATGGGAGGTTGACTCTTTGTATGAATAGCGGACCGATGCAGACACCTGGCTCCAAGCATATGATTAAGGCTATACTGCCGAAACGCGTCATGCTGATGCTGTCTGTCCTGCAATAAAGCATTTTCTCCATGGAATCCCCTGCTGTGTCCCCTCCGGTTCTTCGTTTGAAGTAATCTTTCTCTGGCGGTCGCCAGTAGGTAGTTATAGTTAGGACCTTGTTTCTATTCAAAAAGTGTTTTTTCTTTTGCCAATATCTTTGGCGCTTTTTGACGAATCTTTGCTGAATTTTCCAAACTAATGGCCCACTCACTTTAGCTGTTCTATTGAAAATTTTGGGGTGATCCGTCAAGCGGGGGCTGAGAAAAAGGGGAGGTCCCAAAAAGCTTTTTCTCATTGTTAATTTCGGTAGGAAACTGTTGACGCAGCTACAGCCCGAACTGCTGAACGGAATTACACCAAATTTGGCTGCAATGTGGCTCTTGGTCCAGAGTGCACTCTTTTTGTTAAATGGTGTAAATCCATTCAGTAGTTGCTGATAAATGTACAGAAATTCCCAGTTGTATATCTAGGGACACAAAGAATCCGCAAACCGTCCCGATCTCGACCATACGATCTGATTGGCTGCCAACACTTCAAACCAGGAAGTGTAGGCAGCCATCTTGTGAATCTGTTGAAACGAGTCACAAGAAAAAATGTCAAAAAACGTGAACAATCAAGAAAAGGGGGCAGGGTAGAAACACCCTGACCCCCCCCTAGGCCTGCTCAGGGGGTCCCTGTGGGACCTCCAGGGCCCAAAAAAAGCATGTTGGATACATTTTTGTCCGGATTCGTGCCTGATCTGCAAATCCGGACGAAAATGTAAAAAAAAAAATGAAGCGCAGGCTCCCACGCTTCGTTTTCTTTAAGTCCCCTGGGGGGCCAGGTCCCAGGGGCAATGATAAAAATAGAAGCGGGGGACCGCCACCTCCTTATAGATTGAGTGTGGGGGGATACCCCGCAGCCCAGGGACTGCCACCTCCCCGCGGGGCTAAATTTAGAAACATGCGTGGGGAGGCTCCAGCACCCACAGAGCCCTGGGGACCGCCACCTCCCCGAGGCTATGTTAAAACATAATGTCTGGGGGGCTACAGCCCCCCCACACAACCCCAGGGACCACCACCCTCCCGGAGCTACATAGCAGATGGGAGGGGGCCCTTGCAGCTCTCCTCCAGGAGCCCTCCATGGCCCTGGGGACCGCCACCCCCCAGGGCCGGCTCCAGCAATGTCCCAGGTTGCCCACCCCCGGGACATTGCAGTTTGCTATGGCATGTCAGGAGCACTGCTCCCGCCATGCCATAGCAAACACTGCTTCGCTTCATGGAAGTGAGAGCATGAAAAATGCTCTTGCTTCCATGTAACGAAGCAGCCTTGCTTTTGGGCAGAGGGAGCTGCAAGTTTGCAGCTCCCTCTGTCCAATAGCAATGCCGGCTCCTACAGGAGGCGGAGGGCCGACAGGGACCTCGGGGCCTTGAGGCTCCCCCCACGGTCCCCAACGACTTGACCAAGCCCCGGGGGATAGGGTCCCTTAAGCCAAAAATGGCCCTGGAGGTGGGCCACTCAGCTCCCTCCCTTTTTTTTTATTTAAAAAAAAATGGCCGGCCCCAGGAGATGGGGTCCCTTGGCCGAAATCTGCCTGGGAAGGGGGGAACGCGCGGCCCCTCTCCCCTTTCGGATAAAAAATAATAAACATATCCCCCGGGGCCGAAATCGGCCTTATGAGGGGGGCTACGCGGCCCCCTCCCTTTTTATTTTAATAATAAACAAGCATTTGCAATGCAATCGGTCACGCCTATCAGACCTTATAAGTCTTTATCTATGCAGCACATTATCCTGGGTGCCGCAACGAGGGAGGGACGAGAAGCCTGGAGGGAACGGGTAGCAACGAGGGAGGGACGAGAAGCCTGGAGGGAGAGGGGAGGGACGAGAGCCTGGAGGGAGAGGAGAGCAGCAGAGGAGGATGAGAAGCCTGGAGGGAGAGTGGAGCAATGAGGGAGGGGCAAGAAGCCTGGAGGGAGAGGGGAGCAACGAGGGAGGGATGAGAAGCCTGGAGTGAGAGGAGAGCAATGAGGGAGGGACGAGAGGCTTTGAGGGAGAGGGGAAGGACAAGAGGCCTGGAGGGAGAGGAAAGCAGCAGAGGAGGGACGAGGGCCTGGAGGGAGAGGAGAGAAGCATGGGAGGATGAGAAGCCTGGAGGGAGAGTGGAGCAATGAGGGAAGGCGAGAAGCCTAGAGTGAGAGGAGAGCAATGAAGGAGGGACAAGAGGCTTGGAGGGAGAGGGGAGGGACAAGAGGCCTGGAGGGAGAGGAAAGCAGCAGAGGAGGGACAAGAGGCCTGGAGGGAGAGGAGAGCAGCATGGGAGGATGAGAAGCCTGGAGGGAGAGTGGAGCAATGAGGGAGGGACGAGGAACCTGGAGGAAGAGGGGAGCAACGAGGGAGGGACAAGAAGCCTGAAGTGACAGGGGAGGGACAAGAGGCCTGGAGGGAGAGGAAAGCAGCAGAGGAGGGATGAGAGGGCTGGAGGGAGAGGAGAGCAGCATGGGAGGGACAAGAAGCCTGGAGGGAGAGGGGAGCAACAAGGGAGGGACAAGAAGCCTGGAGGGAGAGGGGAGGGACAAGAGGCCTGGAGGGAGAAGAGAGCAGCAGAGGAGGGAGGAGAGGCCTGGAAGGAGAGGGGAGCAATGAGGGAGGGACGAGAAATCACATTGTTTTGACATTCAGGAGTGAGAAGCACAACGTCAGCCCTTTGAACTTGAGAGCATCCTTGACTCGCACAGATGAGACCCCCTTCACGTCAGCTTCAGCAAAAGCCGCAGGTCACACAACACATCATGACAAATAACGAAATGAATACAACACAGGTAGTTTGTCGTTAGATGGGGTGGGTGTATGCAACCCTCGAGTTTCTGTGCTAAGCGAGGCTCAGCTCCCTGCAAGCTCTGCCTCGAGTGTATCTCTGAGAATGGCTGACAGCCAGAGGGGTGGAGGGGGCGCTGTGCCCCGGCAGTGCATGTTCTGCTAAGGAACATGCCAACGCTGCTGCCACCCTAGGCTGTGCCAACTCATATCTGCATTTCTCAGAGGAGGGGCGAACAATTCGGAGTGCAAATGGAGGGAGAGGAAGGGACGAGAAGCCTGGACGGAAAGGGGAACAATGAGGGAGGGATGAGTGGCTTGGAAGGAGAGGGGAGCAGTAGGGAAGGGGGGTGGGGAAAAGGGGGATACAGAGCAAGCGTGTGTGAAAGATAAAGCACGATGTCCATGAATTGGGCATTGAGCTGAGACAGGAAAATGTTCATTAAAAGTGACGGTGAAGGGCACTGAAGGATTAAAAATCACAAGCAGTGATGGAGGGTGGGGCACAGGGTAGTTTCTCTAAAGAATATTTAAGGGCTTCAGACCAAACCATGAAGCGCAGCATTTTCACTGCATGTTTACGATCGGTGCACACAAGACAATGTGGAAATCTACCACCAAATCCCGTTCCAGTTTATGTTATCGTTTAGCTGGTGCCGGGAAGGTGGTGAGAACTTACCGGGCCTGCAGTTCGACTATCTTAATAAATCCCAGTGCTCTGCATTATGAGGTGGTGGTGGGGGATTGCACAGGGATATTAAGTTACAGCGAGGGGCAATGAGAAGGATTAACAAGCAAAAGTAAAACAGCAGGAAGGAGAGAGAGAGACCGTGGTGTAACCTCCAGAGCTGCCGACTTCGGACCTGGGGAACCGGTCTCCGCAGTCGTAAAACAGTGCATTTAAAAATAAAAAATAAATGACGATCGTCACTAAAACGATGGCAGGAACGCCAATAAACCAAAAAAAGATATATATCCAGCAAGAACTGTGATGTTGAGATGACTAGGAGGAACCCTGAAGGTCAGAGGGGAAGTGGCAAGGAATGACTCAGGGGAAGTACCAAATCAAAACCAGACCCGCCCTCCTCCTGAGGGACAACCAAAATAAACCATTCGTGAAATCTCCATGGGAGGAAGGAGCCACACAAAGGAGGGACAATTGCAGTAATAGATCAGAATGCCGCTGCTAACAGCCAATGGCAATGGGTGTGTTTGCGAAAGCCCCACAGAGAGATCTAAAAATGGGGGGAAATCCTCATGTGCAAGCACCAAAGGTTCCTTTTAATGCACCCCCAGTGTCAGTCAATGCGGAGCTAGTGCACACTAAAGGGGTTAAACAAAGGCATCTGGCTCCCTCCAGTGGTAATTATAAGTAATTGCAGTTCAAATTAATTATGATAAATAGTGACAGAATTCTGTCATTTTATTGGATTTCCAAAATGTATCTTAAAATTTGCATTCAAATATTAACACTGATCCAGCATTTCCCCCCTTGAAAATTGTGACTTAAGTATGTAGATCCGTTTTGCCGATTCTTTTAATCTGCCCTCCCCCCAACGGGGGTTTTCTTTTTCATCAGGACTAGTTTTCTGAGGCTCTAAGTTCACAAACAAATTACTGCTCTGAATTTGCATAACTTTGTCAGCTGTACCTCTGAGCAGCCCTCCTCCTCTCACTTTGAATCTAAAAATGACCACATTGCCTTCCTCCGAGAGTACACTTTACCTGCAAATACTGCATCTTCCCTGAAGAAGCTTCTCAGGGCGCATTCTGTGCTCGGGTTGAGTTGTATGGCTTGAGGTGGTGTGCAGAATAGAGCTGACTTTTGTGTCTCTACAAGCAGTTGTACTCAGCAAGCTATTATATTCCACTTTGAGTTTCAGATGTAAGAATCTCAACTTGCAGCCTGGGGCAACAGATTAGTCAGCTGGATCGAAACAGTGCTGAGATCACTGTTTGATGAAATTCAGGTGGTGGACAGTGGAACTACTCAGATTCAAGATGGATTAGCTGCAGTCAATGCAGAATGTAGCTGCTTTTGTTTTCCTACATTTCTGAAAGTATGACAGCATATCTCTGAATAGAAACTCTCTGCTTGTTGCCAGTAGACTCCGGATTATTACAAATGACATGCCTTGCTTACGAGTCTCTCTCACGCTTACATTCCATTATACTCCTTGTTCGCAGGGGTTCAGGGCCGTGATAGATCTGAAGAGGGTCAATGGGTAGGTGCATTCTAGCTCACACTGGAGGTTTTACAGCACGCTACTCCACTGGTAAGAGCAGAATATTTTGTGGGCATGGTAGAGCTTCTTTATGCATTCTTTCACATCCTGGTGACAGCCCAACATCAGAGATTTCTCTGCTTGGTTCTTCCAAAGTGCAATCATCAGCACTGAGTCCTACAGTTTAGTCTTCACTCAGCAACTCACATATTCACCAAAATGTTGGTACCTGTGGTGGTTTTCATTCACTCCTAGGCATGCCCTGTTTCTTCTTACCTTAACTCAGGATGCTTCATTTCCTGTCCCCCAGAAAGGCCTGGGGACACTTGGCTCCTGCGTAGAACAACATGGATTCCTTACGGACAAGCAAGTAGTAGTGTTAGTTTGATGTCATCAAATATGTTGCCTCCTGTGTGCTTGCTTCAAGACAGACTGAGATGTAACTTCTCCTGGCTGCCAGGGCAGAGCGACACAATACTTCTGAGTCAATGCAGCTCCAGTGAGACACAGGTGGCCTTTTATATGTTTATTCACACCGGAGCTCAACTCCATTTCCTCACACTCCTTTCCCACATACACAGGCACTGGGTTCCAGCATTTTAGGACTTCCAGAGTCAGGCGTGCAACGCCCGTTGGGCTCAAAGGGCTTCAGCCCCCCGTCGTGTTTGTCAGCCCGGGATGAGACAGCGTCCCGGGCACACACACAGACAGTTTTTGAGCTTATCGCAGCCGCACCCGAGTACTTCACAGGTCTTTAAAAGACCATTTACTTGTTAACAAGGCTTTGTTTTTTCACCCCTTCATCTCCACTCGGCCTATTGCTGGAAGAATTAGCCCCCCCTTGAAATTTTTAGTAGCCCCCCCCTGAAATTTGGCTCTAGTTGCGCCTTTGTCCAGAGTGTATTCCTGTGGCCACTGTGAAGCTTGGACCTTTCCTTGCTGTTCATGGCTACAGCTCCAGCGGCTTCATAAGCCAGAGCATTCCATCGAGGAGCAACAGTGAGTGAGAGGACAAGTCGGGACAGAGGGCCCAGTTCAGGGTGTGGGTTTCGGGCTCTTGAACATTTCAGGCCTGTAGTGCATTTGCGTGGCCTAGGAGTGAGACTGAACAACTGTGGCTGCTGCTAGAAAAGCAGAGTGTGTCCCGCTACATGCTCTTGAGGTCAGCAGCGCTCATGTGTGCTCTTTAGGCTTAGTAAGACCATCTGTCTTTGCCTTCCACCCACCTCAGAGGCGTGGACAATATCCTGATAGAGCGACTGAGCAGGATCAGTATTTCCCCCCACCGCTGATTAAAGGTGGTGACACAGAGGGCAGTATGTGGGCTCAGTGTGCAGAGTGGGGTAGCAGCAGATATTAGTCACTAAAATGAGCAGCAATGCCAACTCCTTACAGTTCACAAGTGAATGAGCCTGCCACACACTTAGGCCCTCCCGGCAATTCCTCCCGATTTATATTCCGATTTGAGTCACGTGACCCAGACCTCACCAAAACATTTGTGAACTCGGCTCCCATGTTCCCTCACCGACCTCTGAGAGCTTCTCTCTACTAGGCCTGGGCGGTAAATTCCGTTCCGCTCGCGGAATTTGCAGAGTTTGGGTAATTTCACGTTCTGCGGAGAACGCGGAATTACCAAAAATTCCGCGGCTTCGCAGAATTATTTGCTTGTTCGCGCTTTCAAAATGCGTGTTCGCGAGATATTTCTCCCCGAGCACACAAACAGTGTTCGCGAACAGGAAAAAAGCACCGCGAACGGGCGGAACAAGCAATTCCGTGTGTTCGTGGAACTTTTGCGTGCTCGCGGAGATTTTTTACCGTTTCGCGGAGCTTTGTGTAGCGCGACTACGCAAATTCCGCCCACCCCTACTCTCTACCTCGACTCGTGCTTTTAACTTCAGGCGCTTCACCCCCGAATCAACGCACACACAAGAGCTAGTGCCGCGGCTGGAGCACTGCAGGGTGAGGCTGTGGTGTATGTGTTCTATATCGTTTGCATGGACAAACAGGAAGAAGTTACCAAAAACTCTTGGCACCATCTTTATTGAGTGCAGAGACGCAGATAATGGTTAGAAGTAGTGTTTAATTTGTGAGATGTCCACAGCCAATTCAATTAAACATCGGCGCGCCAAATACCAACGCTGATGCTCTTGCGCTCAGCAAGTATCTGTGAGGAAAATAAGTGCCGTCCTACCCACCGGCTGAAATTAAGCACAGATTAGAAGACTGCTTGCCAGTCAATGCGCTTCTCTGCATTGGGAGCAGCACTGCAGCTTTGTATTTAACTTGTCTGCTCTTAAAGAGCGATCAGCTATTATCCAGTGTCACAATGCATAGAAACAGTCTCACCTTTTCAGCGTCTCATTGTGCGCTATGGTGCTTGCCGGCCTGCCTGATGACCCTACGGGAAAACGGAGACTACACGTAATAAAAAAGGACTGAACAATAACAAGTTGGCGTTAAGTTTAGTTGTTGAACTTCTAAAAGGTGTGGACGTTCCCATTGAGAAGGGGGCCGTCAAACGGGTTTGCCACCTGCTGATGGCTAACGATCGGAGATCACTGAAAGAAAGTGGCAGCTGGTGAAAGTTAAAAGTGACCAGCCGCCTCTGATACTGTCTGCTCTTTAGCGCCTCGTCACCATTTGCCCCTCACTCCCTGGTTCAGTTCATCCAGTGCCGCTAAAGGGGGAATCCCTCTCTCATGTGTTATGCAAACTGTCCCTGCACCCTGCGGAGACAGGCGGAGCAGAGAATGCAGGCCCCTGTGCTACAGGCATAAAGGTGCCTGCCCAGGTGCACTTACCTTCTCCACTAGAAGGAGCTCTTTCTAGCCGCTCTCCGGTCTGGCGGGTGCCCATTCTGCAAGGCCCTTATTCTGATTTATGTTTTCCCTTCTAGAAGATTCTCCCCCAGGTGAGTTTTCTATCCGGACCATGTCACTTATAGATGTTTTTGTTTCAGAAAAAGTTCTGGTAGAAAGGTGCTTGCCATTCTCTACTTCCCGCCAAACAGTGCTGTTTCTTAAAATTCTTGTGAAAGTTTCTGCAACCTCTGACTTTTTAATTGTGCTCTTTATTGCGGGTAAAAATGTGTGTTAATAAAAACCTGTAACAGATATAGTGTACGCAGTTCTAGCATTATATTCCCGAACCTATTCACTTGATTGCTGTGAATGTCTCAGTATCTTGCAAGGGCAGAGCAGCTGCTCGGTACTTCGTAACCATGCAATGTTGGCTTGTGATGACAAGGTGACATGCACCATCTCACATTTTATGATGCAGTCATCCGATAAAACTGCTGTGAACCAAAGCTTTCACCTCAGTTCGGCGGCCCTCGGGTTCACATTTTCACCCTTCTGAGGTAGATATAGTTATTGCTGATTCGGTGAAGAGCCAAGGGCCACGGTAAGAGTTAATAGTGTTCCGCTACTTTTCAGGAAGTTTTCCCAGCAGAGCGCTGCAGATTGATTTATTTGCAAAAGTGCCCCGTGCAGCCCTTTCACGTTAATGGCGGCTGTGCCCCTTTCCTTAGACACGGCTTGTCTGAAGAAAGGGGTGTGGCTGCTATTAACGTGAAGGCGCGGCATACAAACAAAAGTTACAAAATAGACAAGCGATGGAGATTGTCCCGGCTCAATAAAGGAAAAAAAGTACACCTACCTTGTAACAACTAAGTAAAGGGGCCAGTAGCCATGGGAGGATACAAATAAGGACATGGTCGTACTAAGGAGGGACTAACAAGCCTCATAATGAATAAGACCCCAGCATTTACAAAGGACAAACACATGAGCCAATAAAAAATATGTGCAGGGTAGTGGGCGTGGCTTCTCCCCGTACTCTACTACCACAGATCTTCCCTAAAGCAGCGCTTGCGCACTGACTCTAGTCTCGACCTAAAAAAGAATGAGTGAGGCCCAGGGGGATGGGGTCCCCAGGGCCCAAAAGGGTCAAGGGAAGGGGGGCCACCTAGCCCCCTTGCTAAAATAAAAAGAAAAAAGAAACAAAGCCAGCAACTTGCCAGAGGCCCTGCCCCGTTTCTCCACTACTCTGCAAACGCGCCTCCTGGAGCGCTCTTGGTTGGGGGATGAAGTCCCCTTCATTCCAGAGGATCCTTAGGGGCCAACTAGCCCACCTGTTACCTTCAGTAAGCCCCACACAGTGGGATTGCTAAGAGGTGATCCCAGGCCACCCCCCTTTTTCCACAACTCTGTAAACGCGCCTCTTGGCGCACTGCTGGTGGGGCGATGAGGTCCCCATGCGTCCTGAGGGTCTCAGGCCTAAAGTGGACCTCATCCCCCAAGCAGAAGCCCAACAGAGGGTGCATTTACAGAGTGGTGGAGAAAGGGGGCGTGGCCTCTGACCACCTCTCAGCAATCCAGCTGTGTGAGGCTTACTAGAGGTAACAGTAGGGCTAGCTGGCCCACAGAGTACCTCAAGAGGCAATAAGACTTCATCCTCCAACCAAGAGTGCCCCAGGAGGCACGTTTGCAGAGTGGTGGAGAAAGGGAGCATGGCCTGCGACCACCTCTCAGCAATTCCACTGTGTGGGGCTTACTGGAGGTAACAGGTAGGCTAGTTGGCCCCTAAGGACCCCCAGCAGCGAAGGGGACTTCATCCCCCAACCAAGAGGGCACCGGAGGCGTGTTTGCAGACTAGTGGAGAAAGGGGGTGTGGCCTGCTATCAGAACTCAGCAATCCTGCTATGTTGGACTTACTGGAGGTAATAGGAGGGGTAGTTAGCCCACAAGAACGTCCTTGGGGCCAACTACCCCTCTTGTTACCTCCTGTAAGTCCAACACAGTGGGATTGCTAAGAGGTCTTCGGAGGCCACACACCCTTTCTCCACCACTCTGCAAACGCACCTCCTGGCGCACTACTGGTTGGGGGATGAAGTCCACTTTGCTCCAGAGGGACCTTGGGGGCCAAGAAGCCCTCCTGGTAGCTCCTGTAAGTTGTATGCAGTGGAATTCCCGAGAGCTGGTTGGAGGCCCAGCCCCTTTTCTCCACTACTCTGCAAATGTGACTGCTAGTTAAAAAACCTTAGAAATTCACTAAAAAAAACAAAGGTTTCAGGGACTTTATAGTTAGGAATTAGCATTTAAGAAACCTTAGAAATTAACTGAAAAAACCACAGGTTTCAGGGACGTTATAGTTAGAAATTAGCATTCAAAAAACCTTAGAAATCCACAGAAAAAACAGGTTTCAGGGACGTTATAGTTAGGCTGACATTTCACTCGTATAAAACCTGTGAAATTCAGCAATTATAGTTAGTTGAGCTAACTATAACTCGCGCCCCCCAATGCACTGCTGATGACGTCACATATTACATCATTCATGACATGGTCAGTGACATCACTGATGACATCTCAAATGACATCACTGATGACATCTCTGATTACATCATCCAGTGACTATGTGTTTCAGTAAAGTTTAAATATGTTTTATATATATATATATGCCAAGGTGTATTGAAGAATGAGTGGGTGTGTAAGTGTCTGAATGGATGATTTAGTATGTGTGTCACTGACTGTATAAGTGAGCGATTAAATGTGTCTTACTGAATGCATGGGTTAGTGACTAAACTGTGTGAATGTCTGTATCAGTCTGTCAGTTGGTGTGTAAGCGACTGCATTGGTTGGTGAGTAGCTACATGAGTATCTATATGGGTTATTGATTGGTTGTCTGAGTATCTGTATGGGTACCTGAGTATCTGTGTGGGTGGGGGTGGGGGTGACTCTGTGCATAGATGTGTGAGTGGGTGAATCACTGGGTGTATGGGTTCAAGAGTGCTTCTGTGAAGGGCTGTATGGATGGGTGAGTGAGTGAGTGTATGGGTGTGTTGGTGAGTGAATGGATGTCTCAGTGGTACATGTGTGAGTATCTACATATGTGAAAGGTAGTATATGTGAGTGTTGAAGTATATAAATGATTTTATGTGAGCGTGAGTGATTGTGAGAGTGGCTGTATGGATGAGTTTGTGCTTGTATCAGTGATTGTATAAGAGAGAAAGTATGTGTTAGTCTCTGTATGAATAAGTGAGGTGGTGTGTGTATAACTGTATAGGTGAGTAAATGGGAGTGTGATTGATTCTTTGCATGACTGACTAGGTGTGTGAGTAACTCTATGGATGAGTGGCGGTGTGTGAGTGTCTGTATAGGTGTATGAATGCCCATGATAGTGCTGTATTGATGAGTGACTGCATGTATGAGTGACTGTATGGGTGAATGAATGGATGTGTGTGTAGACCTAGGAATCAGTGAGTGGGTATGTAGTAACTGGTATTGGTGTGTCTATGGTTTCGAAAATGGTAGTCTGTATTTTAGAGTGGGTGTATCAAAGGTTATATTAGGGTATGAGGAGGTGTATCAGATTATCATGTGGATGATGTCATCAGTGATGTAATTTGAGATGTCATCAGTGATGTCACTGGCCATGTCATGAATGATGTAATATGTGACGTCATCAGCAGTGCATTGCGGGGCGCAAATTATAGTTAGCTCAACTAACTATAATGGCTGAATTTGTCTGGTTTTGTACGAGTGAAATGTCCAACTAACTATAACGTCCCTGAAACCTGTGGTTTTTTCAGTGAATTGCTAAGGTTTTTTAAATGCTAATTTCTAACTATAACGTCCCTGAAACCTATGGTTTTTTCAGTGAATTTCAAAGGTTTTTTAAATGCTAATTTCTAAATATGCCTACAGAAGTAGGACATGTGCAGGAAGAGGAAGAAAGGCGCAGAAAGACGCAAGAGAAATGCAGAAAGAGGCAACAGAAGTCCAGAAAGAGGAAGAAAGGTGCAGAAAGAAGCAAGAGATATACAGAAAGAACCAACAGAGGTGCAGAAAGAGGCCTTGTTGCAAAGTCATCCTGTGCCCTGGGCACCCCCCAACATTTTGCTGACTGGTACTGGTGGGAACTGACTCTGACTGACCCTGGGCTGTGCCTAACCAGGCCCAGAGCCAATGCTATGCTGAAAGACACTTAGAATACAGTAAAAACACCTACATACACTAGGGTACACTATGGGTTGGGTACCCCTGTGATTGGCATGACCTCCCCTGTAAGGCCCTAGTACATAATAGGGCAGGGGATTACAACTACCTCTAAGTCCCTAGCATATAATAGGGCATGGCAGTTTAGAGGCCAGCAGCCCTTTTCTGCACCTGCATGTGTGCACTGCTGAGCCTGAGGCCAGTTGAAAAGTAGCCCTGTGTGTGCAGAAAGAGGAAAATGAGGTGCAGAAAGAGGGAAGAAGGGTGCAGAAAGAGGCAAGAGAGGTGCAGAAAGAACCAAGAGAAGTACAGAAAGAAGCAACAGAGGTGCAGAAAGAGGGAAGAGGGGTGCAAAAAGAGGCAAGAGAAGTGCAGAAAGAAGCAACAGAGGTGCAGAAAGAGGCAAGAGAAGTTCAGAAAGAGGCAGCAGAAGGGGCAGAAACAGTTAGAAGAGGTGCAGAAAGAGGGAACAGGGGTGCAGAAAGAGAGAAGAGGGGTGCCAAAAGAGGCAAGACAGTGCAGTAAAAAACAACAGAGGAGCAGAAGGAGGCAAGAGGGGTACAGAAAGAGGCAAAAGAAGACCAGAAACAAGCAAAAGAGATGCAGAAAGAGGCTAGAGGGGTTGCAAAAAGAGGCAAGAGAGGTGCACAAAGAGGGAAGAAGGGTGCATAAAGAGGCAAGTGGGGTGCATAAAGAAGCAAGAGAGGTGTAGAAAGAAGCAAAAGAAGTGCAGAAAGAAACAACAGAGGTGCAGAAAGAATCAGGAGCAGTGCAGAAAGAACCAACAGAGGTGCAGAAAGAGGCAAGAGGGGTGCAGAAAGAGGAAAGAGGGGTGCGGAAAGAGGCAAGAGGGGTGCAGAAACAGGTAGGAGAGGTGCACAAAGAAGCAAGAGGGGTACAGAAAGAGGCAGGAGGGGTGCAGAAAGAAGGAAGAGAAGTACAGAAAGAAGCAACAGAGGTGCTGAAAGAGGTGCGAAGGGTACAGAAAGAGGCAAGAGAAGTGCAGAAAGAAGCAACGGAGGTACAGAAAGAGGCAAAAGATGTGCAGAAACAGGCAGGAAAGGTGCAGAAAGAGGGAACAGGGGTGCAGAAAGAGGCAAGAGGTGTAGAAAGAGGAAAGAGGGATGCAGAAAGAGGCAAGAGGGGTGCAGAAAGAGGCAAGAGAATTGCTGAAAGAAGCAACAGAGGTGTAGAAAGAAGCAAGAGAAGAGCAGAAAAAGGCAAGTGAGGTGCAGATAGAGGCAAGAGAGGTGCAGAAAATGACAAGATAACTGCAGAAAGAGGCAAGAGGGATGCAAAAAAGGGAAGAAGGGTGCAGAAAGAAGCAAGAGAGGTGTAGAAAGAGGAAAGAGGGGTGCAGAAAGAGGCAAGAGGGGTACAGAAACAAGCAAGTGAGGGGCAGAAAGAGGCAACAATGGTGCAGAAAGACGCAAGAGAGGTGCAGAAACAAGCAAGAGAAGTGCAGAAAGAGGCAAGAGAATTGCTGAAAGAAGCAACAGAGGTGTAAAAAAAAAGCAAGAGAAGTGCAGAAAGAGGCAAGTGAGTTGCAGAAAGAGGCAAGTGAGTTGCAGAAAGAGGCAAGAGGGATGCAAAAAAGCGAAGAAGGGTGCAGAAAGAAACAAAAGAAATGCAGAAAGAAGGAACAGAAGTGCAAAAAGAGGGAAGAGGGGTGCAGAAAGAGGCACGAGGGGTGCAGAAAGAAGCAAGAGATGTGCAGAAAGAAACAAAAGAAGTGTAGACAGAAGGAACAGAGGTTCAGTAAGAGACATCAGGGGTGCAGAAAGAGGCAACAGGGGTGCAGAAAGAGGGAAGAGGAGTGGAGAAAGAGGCAAGGGGCTGCATAAAGAAGCAAAAGAAGTACAGAAAGAGGGAAAAGCGGTGCAGAAAGAGACACAAGGGGTGCATAAAGAAGCAAAAGAAGGAAGAGAGGTGCAGAAAGAGGCAAGTGGGGTAGAGAAAGAGACGAGAGAAGTCCAGAAAGAAGCAACAGAGATGAAGAAAGGGGGAAGAGGGATGGAGAAAGAGGCAATACAGCTACAGAAAGAAGCAAGAGAGGTGCAGAAAGAAACAAAAGAAGTGCAGAAAGAAGGAACAGAGGTGCAGAAAGAGGGAAGAGGGATGAAGAAAGAGGCAAGGGGGTGTAGAAAGAAGCAAGAGACCTGTAGAATGAAACAAAGGAAGTGCAGAAAGAAGGAACAGAGGTGCAGAGAGAGGCAAGAAAGGTGCAGAAAGAGGGAAGAGGAGTATAGAAAGGGGCAAAAGAAGTGCAGAAAGAAGTAACAGATGCAGAAAGAGGGAAGAGGGGTGGAGAAAGGCAAGAGGAAAGCAGAGAGAAGCAAGAGAGATGCAGAAAGAAACAAAAGAAGTGCAGAAAGAAGGAACAGATGTGCAGAAAGAGGCAAGAGGAGTGTGGAAAGAAGTAAGAAAAGTGCAGAAAGAAGCAACAGAGAAGCTGAAAGGGAGAAGAAGAAGGGTGGTGAAAGAGGCACGAGGGGCGCAGAAAGAAGCATGAGAGGTGCAGAAAGATACAAAAGAAGTGAAGAAAGAAGGAACAGAGGTGCAGAAAGAGGCAAGAGAGGTACAGAAAGAGGGAAGAGGGGTGCAGAAAGAGGCAAAAAGGTTGCAGAAAGAAGGGACAGACGTACAGACAGAAGCAAGAGAACTGCAGAAAGAAGCAACAGAGGTGCAGAAAGAGGGATGAGGGGTGGAGAAAGAGGCAAGAGAAATGCAGAAAGAAGAAAGAGAGGTGCAGAAATAAATAAAAGAGCAGAAACCAGGAACAGAGGTGCAGAAAGAGGCAAGAGAGGTGCAGAAAGAGGGAAGAAGGGTGCAGAAAGAAGCACAAGTGGTGCAGAAAGAAGCAAAGAGGTGCAGAAAGAAGCAAGAGTAGTGCAGAAAGAAGCAACAGAGGTGCAAAAAGAGGCAAGAGTGGTTCAATAAGAGGGAAGAGGGGTGCAGAAAGAGGCACGAGGGGTGCAGAAAGAAGCAAGAGATGTACAGAAAGAAACAAAAGAAGTGCAGAAAGAAAGAACAGAGGTGCAGAAAGAGGCAACAGGGGTAAAGAAAGAGGGAAGAGGGGTGGAGAAAGAGGCAAGGGGTGCAAAAAGAAGCAAGACAGCTGCAGAAAGAAACAAAAGAAGTGCAGAAAGAAGGAACAGAGGTGCAGAAAGAGGCAAGATGGGTGCAGAAAGAGGCAAAAGGGGTGCAGAAAGAGGCAAAAGGGGTGCAGAAAGAAACAAAATAAGTGCAGAAAGAAGGAACTGTAGAAAGAGACAAGAGGGATGCAAAAAAGGGAAGAAGGGTGCAGAAAGAAGCAAGAGAGGTGCAGAAAGAGGAAAGAGGGGTGCAGAAAGGCAAGAGGGGTGCAGAAAGAAGCAAGTGAGGGGCAGAAAGAGGCAACAGAGGTGCAGAAAGATGCAAGAGAGGTACAGAAACAATCAAGAGAAGTGCAGAACAAGGCAAGAGAATTGCTGAAAGAAGCAACAGAGGTGTAGAAAGAAGCAAGAGAAGTGCAGAAAGAGGCACGTGAGGTGCAGAAAGAGGCAAGAGTGGTGCAGAAAATGACGAGAACTGCAGAAAGAGGCAAGAGGGATGCAAAAAAGAGAAGAAGGGTACAGAAAGAAACAAAAGAGGTGCAGAAAGAAGGAACAGATGTGCGGAAAGAGGCAAGAGGAGTGCAGAAAGAGAGAAGGGGGTTGCAAAAAGAGGCACAAGGGGTGCAGAAAGGTTTAATGGGTGCAGAAAGAAGTAAGAAAAGTTCAGAAAGAAGCAACAGAGGTGCAGAACGAGGGAAGAGGGGTAGAGAAAAAGGCAACAGAAGTGCAGAAAGAAGCAACAGAGATGCAGAAAGGGGGAAGAAGGGTGGAGAAAGAGGCAAGAGGGGCACAGAAAGAAGCAAGAGAGGTGCAGAAAGAAATAAAAGAAGAGCAGAAACAAGGAACAGAGGTGCAGAAAGAGGCAAGAGAGGTGCAGAAAGAAGGAAGAAGGGTGCAGAAAGAAGCACGAGTGGTGCAGAAAGAAGCAAAGAGGTGCAGAAAGAAGCAAGAGTAGTGCAGAAAGAAGCAACAGAGGTGCAGAAAGAGGTAAGAGGGGTTCAAAAAGAGGGAAGAGGGGTGCAGAAAGAGGCACAAGGGGTGCAGAAGGAAGCAAGAGATGTATAGAAAGAAACAAAAGAAGTGCAGAAAGAAGGAACAGAGGTGCAGAAAGAGGCAACAGGGGTGAAGAAAGAGGGAAGAGGGGTGCAGAAAGAAGCAAGAGGCGTGCAGAAAGAAGCAAGAGAGTTGCAGAAAGAAAAAAAAGAAGTGCAGAAAGAAGCAAAATGGGTGCAGAAAGAGGCAACAGAGGTGCAAAAAGAGGCAAGAGAGGTACAGAAAGTGCAAGAGATGAGCAGAACGAGGCAAATGAAGTGCAGAAAAAGAAAGAAAGGTGCAGAAAGAAGCAACAGAAATGCAGAAAGAGGCAAGAGAGGTGCAGAAAGAAGCAAGAGTGATTTATACACCTTTTGTACCAATTTAATACCCACATTTAGCGATCAGTAAAAGGTGACCATTCTAGGTTTGCAAAGGGCCTTCCACCACGCTGTAACACTTGTCGCTGCCTTTTTTTTACATTTTTTAATTTTATTTTTTTATTTTACGGAGTTTTATATAGCGCGAATTTGACCCGAAGGTATCGGGTATCAGAACGTTTTACATAGCACCAGTTGCGTTACGTGAAGACATATTCATTTTTGTTAGGCATGGCGAGATATAGTGATTTGCCCAGAATCACAGGATGTTCAGCGTCATTGCCGAAACTCGAGCCCGGTTCCCCAGATTCGAGGTCGACCGCCCTAGCCGTACAGCCAAAACTCCACACTTAGAACCGTTGGAGGGGACGGGGACGTTTGAACCGTTTGAGCTAGAAACATGTTTTTTTTGTTCAAATCTGCAGATTATGCGGCAGATGATGGATTATGTGGCAATTGCGGAAAATGTATAATTGTGCAAAGGTCAGTGCAACCAAACAGTTGCATAATACCAGTGGCCCTGCTCATACCTCTGATGAGGTCCAGAAGTGCTCCTCAGTGGTTCCTTCTTTTTTTTTGTCTCATTGAGTTTATAGTTTAGCTTCTATGGAAACGAGGAAGACTAAACCTGAGGTTACAACTCCACAACACAGAGTATCATAGCACACAATTACTCTCCATAACACAGAATCCCACTCTACATAATTCCTATACACTAAATACCACATACTTTCTATCCACATAATTTCACTGCACAACATACCACATAATTTCACTACACACAACCTACATCAACTCCACTCTAAGAAACATTAATAAAATACTTTTACATTTACAACGCCAATAGCTCTAACTCTCGCAAATGCGAAACCTATTACATTGCAAATGCTTCTTCAACTGGTAGTCGCGTTTGCAGACTGGTGGACAAAGGGGGCTGGGCCTCCAACCAGCACTCAGGAATTCTGCTGCGTAGGACTTACAGGAGGTACCAGGAAGGCTTCTTGGCCCCCAAAGTCCCTCAGGAGTAAAGTGGACTTCATCCCCCAACCAGTAGTGTGCCAGGAGGCGCGTTTGCAGTGTGGTGGAGAAAGGGGGGCGTGGCCTCCAAAGACTTCTCAGCAATTCCACTGTATGGGACTTACTGGAGGTAACAGGAGGGTTAGTTGGCCCCCAAGGACATCCTTGGGGGCCAACTACACCTTCTATTACTTCCAGTAAGTCCCATACAGCAGGATTGCTGAGTTTGGATACCAGGCCATGCCCCCTTTGTCCATCTCTCTGCAAACGCGCCTCCTGGTGTACTCTTGGTTGAGGGATGAAGTCCCCTTTGCTGCTGGGGGCCCGTAGGGGCAAACTAGCCTACCTGTTACCTCCAGTGAGCCCCACATAGTGGGATTGCTGAGAGGTGGACACAGGCCATGCCCCCTTTCTCCACCACTCTGCAAACGCACCTCCTGGCATGCTCTTGGTTGGGGATGAAGTCCCCATGCCTCCTGAGGGTCCCTGGGGGCCAACTAGCCTTCCTGTTATCTCTAGTAAGCCCCACACAGTGGGATTGCTGAGAGGTGGTCCAAGGCCACGCCCCCTTTTTACACCACTCTGCAAACGCTGCTCCTGGCGCACTGCTGCTCGTCTACTTTACTCCTGAGGCCCTCAGGACACAAGGGGACCTCATCACCTCACCAGCAGTGCGCCAAGAGGCCCGTTTGCAGAGTGGTGTAAAAAGGGGTGTGGCCTAGTACCACCTCTCAGCAATCGCACTGTGTGGGGCTTACTGGAGGTAACAGGTGAACTAGTTGGCCCCTAAGGACCCTCACCATCAAAGGGGACTTTTCATCCCCCAACCCAGATCGCCATTTGCAGAGTCGTGCAGAGAGGGGGCGGGGCCTCCCGGGAGTTGTGGCCTCCTTTTATTTTCCTATTTTAGGAAGGGGGGCTGTGTGGCCCCCCTTCCCTTGATCCTTTTTGGACCCTGGGGACCCCATCCCCCAGGGCCTGTCCCATTTTTTCTTAATTTTAAATAAAACGGGAGGGGGACCGCGCGGCCCCCCCTCCCAAGGCCGATTTCTGCCCTGGGGACCCCATCCCCTGGGGCCTGGCCATTTTTTAAATGTAATTAAAACATAGGGAGGGGGGCCGAGCGCCCCCTCCCCAGGCCATTTTTGGCCACGGGGACCCCATCCCCTGGGGCTTGGCCATTTATTTATTATATTTATTTTCGGGGAGGAGGGCCGCGCGTCCCCCCTCCCTAGGCCGATTTCTGTCCCATGGACCCCATCCCCCGGGGCCTAGCCACTCCATCCCCCGGGGCCTAGCCACCCCATCCCCCGGAGCCCGGCCACCCCATCCCCCGAAGCCCGGCCATTCCTTTTTTGTTTTTTTTAAAAGGGAGGGGGGCACGCGGTCCCCCAGGGCCTGGCCTTACGTTGGCGACCGCAGGGGGACTCCTAATGCCCCCGCGGTCCCAGCCGGCTCCCCGCCTCCTGCGGAAGCTGGCATTGCTTTTGGACAAGAGGAGCCGCTGACATGCAGCTCCCCTTGTCCAAAAGCAATCTGCATCTTTTCCATGAAGAGAAGCATAGTTTGCAATGACAGGGCGGGAGCCGTGCTTCCGCCCTGCCATTGCAAACTGCAATGTCCCAGGGGGGGCACCCCGGGACATTGCCTTAGCCGGCCGTAGGGGGTGGTGGTCCCCAGGGCCAAGGAGGGCTCCACGAGCGCAAAATTCTGCCCAAATTTGTTTGTAAACAAAATTCTTTTTTGGGGCCTGGGGGTCCTTGTGGGACCCCCTGAGCAGGCATAGGGGTTCAGGGTGTTTCTACCCTGCCCCCTTTTCTTGTTTTTTATCCTTTTTTTAACTGATTTCTTGTGACTCGGTTTTACTGAGTCACAAGATGGAAGCCAACACATTCTGGTTTGGAGTGTTGGCAGCCAATCAGAATGAAGCTCATGCTCGGGAGGGTTCGCTAATCCTCCTCGGCCCTCAGATATCGATATTTTTATTTTTTGAATTTCTCAGCAACTACTGAACGGATTTACACCATTTAAAAAAAAGCACGCTTTCTGAACCTAGAGATACCTTTTTGCCAAGTTTGGTGTAATTCCGTTCAGCAGTTCGGGCTGTAGCCGTGTCTAAAGTTCCTATGGAAATTAACATGGGGAAAACGTGTTTTGGGACCCCCTTTATTTCTTGGCCCCCGCTCGACCACACACCCCCAAACTTTCAAGACAGGAGCTGACCTAGTTTTGAAAATTTTGCGAAGATTCATCAAACGGCGCCAAAGATATTGGCAAAAAAAAAAACGCTTTTCGAATAGAAATGAGGTCCTACTACCTACTGGCAAGCACCAGTAGGTAATACATATATCTCGAGTAGGACTATGCAGCAGGAAGCCGAATCCGGTGTTGATCCGGAACTGATAGTTCTCCTGGAGGAGAAAGCTGCTTAACCCCCAGACGGTGGAAAAACGACTACGGATTGTGGCGAAGCAGTGGGACCTGGGTCGGAGGACGCGGGAATCCAAGGCGGGAGCACAAAAGGTAGGAGTTGCCATCAGTGTCTGGTGAGAGGTGTGCATGGCGAGGGACAGCTGAGAGGTGTCTGATTTCCCGCCACTAAGAACAGTTAGTGCATAATTATGGTCGCCGACGTACTACGTGGTAGAGAAGAGGCAACGGAGAAGATGTTTGTGGAGGTTGCCAGCGCTCTAATTGAAATGCAAATGCACGGTGAGAGCAGCGGCACCACCAACATAAGGGAACTTTATAGAAAACTGGAAAAGCTGATGCGATCGGAGCAAGCCAAATGGTGAGAGCACCGGTCCCTTTCTAAGTATTTGGAGGTGGGCCGGGTCCCCGGGGACTTCGAATTATGCTTGCTCCGAGTTACGACAACCCCAATCCCAACATGCTCAGGGATTGGGGGGAATGCAATCTTGAATCTTCACGGAGATTAATAGAAATCCTAATCAAATATGCCGACATAGATAGAACTGACTTGCAATTACAAATTGACCAATTGAATGTGTTAATCCAATCTATCGAGGGGAGGATGTCAACTCAAAACTTAGAGAGGAAATGACTACACGCCTGAAAAAAGAGGAAGACATAATCAAGAAACAAAAAACGTTTAAGTTTCAAAGCGACAAAAATGATTATGATCAAGGACAGATTTTTACTTTTGCCCGTAAATACGATGCAGCCAAAGCAGTACACAAAGGTAGTGTTATGGAAGGGGGAACGGTGGCGGGCCCCAGCAGGGCATTGCAAACCGAGTCATCCATCTCAGATTTGAGCTCATTGGTTGAAACAGAGTCTGAATCCGAGGGCAATCAAGGAGCTATAGACGGGAATCAATCTCAGGCACGTAAACACACATTGGCTGAGGAGTTGGGTTTTTTAAGAGAGGAGAGGTGACAAACACTACGCCAGAGAAATCCAAATCCGAGAAACAAAAGAGGAGAAATGCCCAGCGACGCGAAAGGAGGCGAAGAAGGCGCCAAAATAAAAACAAACGACAAGAAACCGAAAAACAGGGGGTGGCGGAGCAAGTAAATCAAGAGCCCCAATGCGCCAACACAATGATCAACTTATCAGATATAGTGTTGGATCGAGCGGAGCAACAACTCCTGGCATTGGGCCTTACGTATTGCCCTGAGAACAATTTTGATTACCCCCAAACTAGAGCAGACATATACATGTTTATCAGAAAGCTCAAATTACAAAAATATCATCACCAATGGACAAATAAAGCAGTAGATCGGAGGACACAAATAAACTCTAGTAGTGTTGGAAGTATACTAACTGCTTCAGATGTCAATATCCTGTGTGATTTACATGCTTTAGATCAGAACTCCGATTCTACGGAGGAAACATCCACCCAAAGAACCATGGAATTACAATCCATTAATATCAGCGCTACTCCCCAAACTTGGTTTAAACCTAAATCTATGTTCGTGCCCGTAATGCCGAGGGATTCTGTCGATACCTTCTATGATATTGTTACAGCTGAAGTAAAAAAACTGTACTTCAAAATTCAAAGGGAGGCCAAAAATCGAACTATACAAGTATCCCCAACTAGTCAAAGAATTGCGGGACAATGATTCAATAGTAGTGCGCAGTTCTGATAAGGGTGGTAACGTGGTCATTTGGCCACTAAAACAATATCAGGAGGAAGCATCCCGACAACTGTCTGACCGAGATTGCTACAGACTAAGCAACAGACAAGTGACCAGGGCTGTACAGAATCAACTTCATTCAAAACTTTTGGCCAGGAAAAGCATGGGTTTGATCAATCAGGATGAATTCAAATTTTAAAAAAACGATTACCCCACTATGCCCATTATGTACCTAGTACCGAAAGTGCATAAGGATACTTCCCATCCACCTGGAAGACCAATACTATCGGCCAAACAGGGTCTTTTGGAAAATGTTTCTGTGTACATAGACTCATTCCTTCAAGAACATGTAAAGACCCTTCCATCATTTATCCACGACACCACAGATTTTTTTAAACAAATACATGACTTTGAATGGCATAATGAGTATTTACTTATTGCATTAGATGTGTCTAATTTGTATACATCCATTCAGCATGGTGATGGAATAAGGGCTCTGGAATTTTATTTGGGCACTAGACCCATTGAATACTATGCACACAACAAATGTTAATAGATCTTACCAGATTCTGTTTGGAAAACAATTACTTTCTGTTTAACCAGCAGGTGTACCATCAGGTAAGAGGCGTAGCTATGGGGGCGAGTTTTCCCCACAGCTACGCCTGCTTACATATGGGTTGGTGGGAGAGAATGGTATTGACAACAGAGTATGCAGACATTATGACTGAGAATATTGTCAAGTGGGTCCGTTACGTAGATGACCTTTTTGTGGTTTGGCGTGGGGACAGAGGTAGTGCAGAAGAGTTTATGTTTAAACTCAACATCAATGAATACAACCTGCATTTTACCCATAGCATCAGTAACAGTTCCATTACCTTTCTCGATGTCGAATTATTTGTTGCAAATGGGAAGTTGGAAACCAAACTCCATCGTAAGCCAACAGCCGGCAACACTATACTCCACTCAATCAGCTTCCATCCCAAGCATACTATCTGCAGCATTCCCTACGGTGAAATGCTAAGAATTCGCAGAATATGCAGCAGGGAGGAAGACTTGGTAGTAGCACAAGAAGAGTGTAGGAATAGATTTCTTGAAAGGGGTTACTCCAACCACACAATAGATGAAGCAATCAAACGAACTAGGTCACTGTCTCGTAATGACTTACTGATGAAACCATCCCGAGACAAAAACATGACCCACAACACAACAGATCAGAGTAGCAGCAATCCAAGACTCATCCTCACCTACAACAGACAAAAGGATAGCTTGTCCAAGATTCTCAAGAAGAATTGGCATCTGGTTTTGAGCAACCCCATATTGGGTGATAAGTTACCACGCACCCCTATGATCACTTATAGAAGGGCCCCTAGTACCAGAGACCTAGTGGTCAGTAACAGCCCTGAGATCAAACCAGATAGCAATTGGTTAAACAACCGTTGAGGGTTTGTCAAGTGTTCTAACTGCAGAGCTTGCAAGTATGGAATGAACAAAACAACTTTCATCTCACCATTTAAAGAGAAGCCCTGTATAATAGACAAATGGTTAACCTGCAAGTCGGAATTTGCTGTTTATGTGCTGGAGTGCTCTTGTGGACTGCAGTACGTTGGTAGTATGAAACTGGAAGTCCACAAGAGAGTGCTCCAGCACCTAAGGGCCATTACCAACTCAGATCCAAATTACCCCGTGGCACGCCACTTTAAAGAGGTCCATGGAAATGACCTGGAGAAATAAAAGTACTACGTGGTTGATGCCGTGCCACCACTTAGACATGGAGGCAATAGGGAGGCTGTTCTAAGACGCCTTGAGACCAAATACATTTTGGAATTCGATTGCAAGAGCCCGAATGGCTTGAATACAACTGAGGATCTATACACGTGGTTATAAAGACCTTAACACCTATAGCCTTCCAAATCTCTGGTGAGATACCACACACAAGAGTTATCCAGTTCTCAATGCATTCCCCGGTAGGATGTAGATATAAAATCACCTCAGAAACAGTTATATCTAGTTATCCCCTCCGCTGTGACATCTTCCTACTTACTTAGTTTCCCTATTCTTTTCTAGCTACCTGGGCATTCCGACTCAGGCCGCCCATGGTATGCAGAATCAATTTTAATTACACATTAGCACTTTATGTACAGGGGTCTAATTTTAGACACTGGATAGAAAATTTATGTTTATATCACTTTTTGCACTTTTAGGGCACATATTTGTAACAGGACATTTATACAGCAGGTCTTATTTGCATGGCAACAGCAAATATAGTACCTGTGCAGAGTGAGAGTGGCATTAGGCAGGAGGTTGTTCACCCTCTGAATTGAATATTAAACTGATCTTTGTTAACGATATGTAAATAGGAGAGGGAATATGTTTTTATGCTATATATTTACCGCATGCCAAGGTCCAACATAGGAAGTTTAGTTGTAGACAGGTAACAAGGCATTGGCCGGAAATCTGTTCACATCTACACTGTCATTTTCATTATGTCTTTTTCTAAACATGAAAGAGGGTGCCGTATGCTACCGTGTAAAAAGCGTTATTAAGTTATCATTTATTGACTTTTTAATAGTGGTTTTACAAAATATTTATTCCGCATCTGTATTTTAAACAGTTAGTATTGCCATACCTGCACAAGCACTTTTTGCATGCATTAGATCCAAACATGCAATAATTAGTATTAACAGTGATATGTATGTATTTATACTGCCAGTATTGCGAATTTTGCACATGTAGTGATGACCGGTTATAGGTTATTGTTTACATACAGTATATTGCGTTAATTGCACATGGTATAAAACAAAATTTCTTATGTATGTATTTATACTGCCAGTATTGCGAATTTTGCACATGTCAGTGATGACCGGTTATAGTTTATTGTTTACATACAGTATATTGCATTAATTGCACATGGTATAAAATTTCTTCTACAGCTTGTGAATAGACTTCGATAATGCTGTAAGGAAAACAAACAGGCAGTCTGTTTTCAGTCTCTGTTAGCACTTGGCACTTTAAATTCTTGGGGAATCATGGGTACGTCATGTGATCAAGGCCTCTAGGGGCTGAAACGCGTATTGGCGGATGAGCACGTTTGAAAATAAAAAAAACTACTTGCACGCAAAAAGTGGTGTCTGTTCCTTTTCTGATGCCGGCGGCAGGGAATCGTGGAGAAATGGTAATGTGGAGATATATATATATATATATATATATATATATATATATATATATATATATATTCACCACACTCCCCCGAAGAAGGAACAGGATAGCACAACGCCGTTTCAAACAATTTATTTTACTTGATTGATTATTCAGCTCATTATCTGGTGCAAGCTACAGATCACAGATCAACGCGTTTCGGTCTTGGCACAAGACCTTGTTCACGATCATGCTTTGCGGACGCAAACAAGCAAATCTTGCTGAAACATACAAAGGCGAAAAAAGAAAGGGTTGCCTAGCGCTTTGGAATATAAGCTCGAATAATTACAATAACGCTGCAAGTGAAAGTCTACAACTATGGAAAAACGAGAAGCCAAGAGAAATGAATTCATGACCACAATGTTTGAAAAAGGCAGTGATGCAGAAAATGAAACCCAAATAAAAAGCACTGGGGGAAGAACGGATACCAAAAGTAAATTGAGAATGTGGGAGAAATTGAGCAGGAAGGAAATAAATAAATCGTGGGAGTTAATTACGCTAAAAAATACCTGGAAGTCCAGAGAGTACCCCGAGGTCTGAGAATTATGCTTATGCCAAGTAATCAGGATTCAACAAATGAACTACTGCAAGAATGGGGAGAATTCATTTTAAATTCATCGTTAGGCTTAATGAATATTTTGACAAAACATATTGAAATAAGCCTCAACAAAATTAAGGAACAACTGCAAGAAATAGAGAAGGAATTGCAAACACTCAAACTGACACCAGATATGACAAAATTTAAAGAGGAACTGGAGGGTCAAATTGAGAAACACGAGTTAACTGTAAGAAATAGAAAACAAATCAAATTCATGCGAGACAAAAATGATTACATGGAGGGACATATTTTTACATTTGCCCGAAAATTTGATGTTTTTAAACAACAGGACAGAACGATGAGTGCAACAGGAACTACCAGTAGCCTCTCCTCACTCACATCAACTGAGGCAAGCGAGGGGAGCCAGAAACACCAACAGATCCCACTAAATTGACTTTTTTAGGGGATATGCGCCTCGTCCTTCAACAAAGGCAGTGGGAGCAAAATCGAATGAGCCAACAGTATCAAAGAGGCAGGGGAAGAGGACGAACTTGGACATCAAGAAATCAAAGAGAAGAGGCAAGAGAACTAAACGAAACATCAGAGAAGATAGGAGCCCAAACAAGGAGTATGCGGCAGAAGAAAAATTATTAAACTCAATGGATGAATTACAAGTAGTCAATCTATCCCAAAGAAAAATGACGAATGCTGAAATCTCTCTACTGAAACGGGGTATAAACTTCTGTCCGACACAACAGATGGATGTTGCACAACTCAGAATCGATTTTTATAAATATGTTAGAAAAATCAAACTTGCTAAGATTTTTTATGAAAACCAAGAAACATGGATTAAACCCAAAACAATAACAGAACCAGTGTCTAACTTAAGGGCAAAAGATTCTGAAAGCTTCGTGACCTTACTCAATTTGAATATTGAAGATGAAGATGAGAATATCTCTTTACAAGCGGCATGTACCCAAATGGGAGCAGGTCTGAGTGAGAAAAAACCAAAATCAAAATTTTATCCCCAATTAACACCAGGAATAAGGTGGATGTATTCCAGGAAGCGGTAGTACAGGATATATATAAAATGAAAAAAACCAAATACACGGACAACCTGACAAGGATAGAAAGGGAAGCACTCGAATGCCTCACATATGACAATCAAATTGAAATCAAAATTACGGACAAAGGGGGCAACATAGTGATATGGGACCGGAGTGCCTACGTCATAGAAGCACACCGCCAATTGAAAAACGCAGAATACTATGAAAGATTAAAATCCAATCCAACTGTAGACATCAAAAGAAACTTAGATAGAAAACTATCGGCTTGGGCCTCCAATAATTTGATTAATGAAGATGAGGTTAAGTACCTCACAGTACAAATTCCCGTAACAGCAACAATTTATTTCCTCCCAAAGCTGCACAAAGACTCCAAAAAGCCACCAGGAAGACCGATTCTATCGGCAAAAGGCTCCTTGTTAGAACCTATAGCCAACTATATTGACTTCTTCTTAGCACCGTTTGTTTCCAAATTAAACTCCTACTTAAAGGACACGACAAATCTATTGAGGAATTTGCAAAATATACCCTGGCAAGAAACCTACCACCTGGTAACAATGGACGTCATAGCCCTTTATACTAACATTGAAAATGAAATGGGCTTGAAGGCGTGTGAATTTTTCCTACAAGAAAGAAATATACACTACAGTGATCACAATAAGATGCTGTTGGAATTAATATCAATCTGTCTCACGCAAAACATCTTTGTCTTTGGTGAAGAGATTTACCGCCAAAACATGGGGACGGCAATGGGATTTTCCTTTAGCCCAAGCTATGCCTGTCTAGCGATGGGTTGGTGGGAAAAGAGGTGGCCTGGCATCCAAAACATGATCATTATGTGAATAAAATAATAATGTGGAGCCGATTTATAGACGATCTACTAATCATTTGGGACGGCTCAAAAGCCGAGTTCCAGGAATATTTCACAATCTTAAATACAATCACCACTAAACTCAAGTTCACCTATGAGATAAGCAATGAGAAAGTAATTTTCCTGGACACCGAAATTTACATAAAAAATTGCCAAATTGAGACAACACTCCACCGTAAAATGACAGCTACAAATGCAACGTTAGAAGCAACAAGCTTCCACCAGCCCTCCCTCATTGCGAGCATACCTTATGGAGAATTCTTAAGGATTCGTAGGATCTGTACGGAAGAAAAGGAATGGAAAAATCACAGCGAAGCAACGGCTAGAAGATTCGAACAAAGACAATACAACAAAAGCACAGTAAAAAGATGCTTGACAAGAGCGAATGAAAGATCAAGGGAAGATTGTCTAAATTCGAAGCAGGATACAAAACCTAGCAAGCCTGAACCCATAAGAATGATCATGGATTATTCAAATAACTCCAAGGAGATCAACAGAATCCTAAGAAAGAATTGGAAAATTTTACAAATGGATGAAACTGTGGGAAAAATGATAGGGAAACATCCAACGATAACATATCGAAGAACCAGGAACTTGAAAGACCGATTAGTGCATAGTCACTATAAAGGAAAGAAGAGCACACAATGGCTAAATACAAAAGGATTCATTAAATGTCACAATTGTAAGATGTGCCAAATTGCAAAACCTACAACCGAAATCAAACTAGCGAATAATAAAAAATGGAAAATCAAAGAACTAATTTCGTGTAGAAGCCAATTCACGATTTATGTTATCGAATGTCCGTGCCAATTGAAATATGTTGGGAGCACAATTTGTGAACTGAAAAAACGTATATTAGAACATGTCCGAGCAACAACTAATAAGGACAAAACAAACGCTGTGGCAAGACATATGGAACAAGCCCACATGAGCAATTGGAAACTTTTGAAATTCTATGGCATAGAAACAGTTCCACTGAATGACAGAGGTGGAAATAGAGAAAAAATTCTACGCCAGAAAGAATCGCGTCACATTATTAACCTCAGGACACTGACACCTAATGGCCTTAATCAAAGTGAGGAACTGTACAGTCATCTCTGAAAATATGCAAAAAGAAGATGTATATATCAGGACACAGAATATTTTTTTACCTATCTTGACTTCTCGTAATGAATGTTAACAGGTGCAACCAAATATATGAAACAAAATATTGTAGATAACACAGGGTAAACACAAGAATATATTAATGTCATCCCACTGGAGGGAATTTTATTTGGAGTAACTTAGCTAAAACATTGGGAGATGTATGCGAACATTATATCTCCAAGTACTTTGTGTGAAGATAAATATTGAATGAAGGTTGCACCTCTATACACCAAAAAATGTTTTTTGATACTTAGGATTTGTATTTAATCACTAATTGTCACATGTACATAGTATTTGCACGAATTAAGCACACAAGTGTTATTATACAGTCACATCATTTTTCTGAACTACAAATCCCATAATGCTTTGAGTCACCTGAGTAACCTAACAGGAAATGACATGTCATGGAAAAAGTATTTGAACAATGAGGGTTGGCCGCAAAGCATGATCGTGAACAAGGTCTTGTGCCAAGACCGAAACGCGTTGATCTGTGATCTGTAGCTTGCACCAGATAATGAGCTGAATAATCAAGTAAAATAAATTGTTTGAAACGGCGTTGTGCGATCCTGTTCCTTCTTCGGGGAGTTTGGTGAATATGTAACGGTCTGGCTCGACCGTGAGGATCCCGCACTGGTACTGAGCGCCGAGAATCCGACAAAGGAGCCGTTTGTGGGGATATATATATATATATATATATATATATATATATATATATATATATATATATATATATATAGTTTTTTTGGTGGCAAGAGTATTTTCAGTGTTCTGGGTGGGTGTGGGTTTTTGAGTGGCAAGGGTATTTTTAGGGTTTAGGGTGGGTATGGGTTTTTGGGTGGCAAGGGTATTTTTAGGGTTTAGTGCGGTATGGTTTTTGGGTGGCATAGGTAATTTTAGGGTTTAAGGTGGCTGTGGATATTTTGGCGGCAAGGGTATTTTTAGGGTTTAGGGTCAGTGTGGTTTTTGTGTGGCAAGGGTTTTTTTAGGGTTATGGTGGATGTGAGTTTAGGGGTTGTTTTTCCTTAATCTGACACAAGCTGTCTTATTGTGTTCTGCATTTCAAGATATATGTTTTTATCTTGGTGTTTGAGTAGGAAAAGATGTAATCTTAGATACAACTATGTAGTTTAAACGAATACCTTTAAACTATTTTTATGTTACGCTTTTACCTTATACATTATGTTGTAATGCTGGATGTTTTCATCTGATATTTTATATCTAAATTAATTTTAGCTGAACCAAATGTATATATTTGGTGTGTCTTGTTTGATGGGTAATTCCAGAGATAAACAAATATTTGAGATATATAAGACTAGGTGCATTATTGCCCTGGCAATGCTGTTTTATCACAGAGAAAATCAATGTTCATGTTTTCTACATTTGCATTGTTTTGTTGCCACTGGAAGACAGCAGTGATCATCAAAAAAATTAAATGGTGCAAAAAAACAAACAGAATAGGTACCATGGTTCTCACAAGCATCACACAGACAGTTTATGCAATTCAGCCCCAAATGCATTGAGGACAATTATCATGTTCATGTTCACTTTCTGCAAAACATTCTTTAAAATAATTTCAATAGCAATTTTTACTTAAACTTTGTAGTAAAATAAAATACGACATACCTTCGTCATTTTTTCGTTTTGATTGGTATTTTCCCGGATTCTCATTGGTATATCTAGAACAGCACAAAGATTTGTCAATAATCACTTGGAAATTATAGATAATAGCATTTTGAACAATGGCAAGTGTTCAATATTACCAGTTTAACAGCAGCCACATCTCAGTCTATCAGATAACAGCACACCATATAGAACACCATACATTTCTACTGAACATTCAATTGTGTAGGCGTTCTGAGTGTTACGTTATATCGATGAGAACCCACAATCTTGATGTGAACTGTGTATGTGCTCCCAAGCAGCCCAAACAATCTTACTCCTAATTGCTATTTCTGTGAGGGGTACATAGAGCAACGCTGTTAGTTTGGCTGAAATTGCAAGACTTCCAGCACATAAATGTATGAGGTACATATACAAAAAACATAAACAATACAAAGAATAAAGTTAATTGAACAGAGGAAGATGAATAGTGTATAATTATATAAAAAGAAAAGAAAAAGAAATCAATTCTATAGTTAGAGAGAAAAGCAAAAAAGTGTACCAATATAAATAATGGCAAATTAAAGATCCAATGCTGATTCATCTTCTAATTTCCTTTGCATTTAGTCAGCTCTTTACAAGGTGTGTGGTAAGGAGGAAAATGCAAAGAATAAAACTAGCTTGTGATTAGTGATTAACCCTGAGTGAATCCAACTGAGATTTCCATGATTCCACCTCATATGGTATGCAGCAAAGTAATGTAGTTCCTGTTCGAGGGATAGGCTTCATGAAAAAGCTATCACACTGTCCCTTTCACCAGAGAAAACCGAAATAGTTGCGTAGTGGGTCCACGCCGCTCAAAGCCCTCTCTCACCAAACGTCTCCTAATTCTTCCACTAAGCCTCCATCTGTGCTACCTTAAGCTACACTTGTCTAAGGAAGGTCCCCCTTCTCAAAGCACCATGGTGTTGACTAATCCATTCACAAGGAACTATGGGGCAGATGTATCAAGGATTGCATTTGCGATTCCTTAAGGCCAAATTGCACTTTTTTGGTGCTTCTTACATTGGATTTAAGGAATCGCAATTTGCGATTCCTTAAATGCAATCGCAAAATAGGGAATCGCAAATTTTGCGATTCCTTATTTTGCAAGACAGTTTTGCCTTAATACATACCACTAAGCAAAATTGCGTTCGCAAACGCCGAAATTCTGCGAATTTTGGCGTTTGCGAACGCAATTTTGCTTGATACATCTGGCCCTATATCATGGATGTCTTGGAACACATTTTCTCACCTTTCCTAAAATTAAACCTTTTTCATTAAACATTCAAGAACTTACCCAGCAAAGCTACAATAAATATAGCCCATTATCATGGCCTGCCACTTAACAAGCACTACACAGAACAATTTTTAGGGTTTTTAGGATAATAATCAACACAGATTATTACATAAAGGTGAAGAAGAAAGGGGAGACTCGGAGATGGTGGAGAGTAAATCAAAATATAAATTATTTCCCCCAGGTCGTAACCTCTGTTGTAGTTGCCATAATTTCACATGCAGACAAGGCAGTTATCATCCGTTTCCTCTGGCCCATGAAAAGGGAGATAAAACATCAGGTTGGACCAAGAGATTGGAAATAATGGATCATTACATCAACATCAACAGCAAAATACAATCATGTGATCTCACTTTGGGTGAGTAATACTGTGTATCTCCTCAACTTTTGAAAATATATATATGTGTGTGTGTGTGTGTGTTTTCCCCATGTATGTCCCTTTTCTTCTTAAGCCTCTTGTAGGCACACAGGACACTTTAATCACTGACACCATGCTTACAACTTCATCATCCAGAGGAACTTCAGACATAAATCTATGTACCTCAGTTTTGAGATCAGTCTCTTCATTTAACTTTGAGAACCTTTTGTTGGATGTAAGCTTATTATCCTCTTTATCTATATTTGATTCTAATTTCATCATTGATGCTAATGCACAGCTCTGAACGCGTGACTTCTGTGGGTTATCTCTGTTCCGATCTTCCAATTGAAGCCACTGGTTTAGAAAGCTTACATCTTACTCAGGCACAGAAGCACAACCTGCAATGCCCTCCCTAGGGGAAACATCCTTTACCGCGCAGTCAACCAGCCTTTACAACACAGTCACTACCCCGACTGCAACATTACCACATGTTGCTTTAGCACGCAAGTCGTTACAACGACTTGCCTTAGGGAGGGGCGCGCTGTTGGACTGGTGTTGGATTTTAATCCAAAACCCTCCCTACTGTTGTGCAGACTGGAGTTGGAATAGTAATTTCTACTATTCCAAAGTCCAGTGCACCCTAAGGCAAGTTGTTGTAACGTGTGGGAATGTCGCAGTCGGGGTAGTGACTGCATTGTAAAGGCATGTGGGTGAAATGCATGTAGGGTTCCATCATACATCCCCTCCCTAGCTATGTCCAAAGAGGTCATCCTTTTATCAATGCTGCTAGTCAAGATTTCAGTGTGGCAATCATCAAAAATATCTCCTTGTGTGAGAATGATTCCCTGACCCACAAGAAGGCCTGTTCCTTCCCCTCGTGAGCCAGCTGGCAAATGATGCTGCAGTATAAAGAAATCGCCCTTGTTTTTAGTTCCTCACTGTTTAATGTCTTCAGGATGCACTGTAAAACTGGGGTGGAAATACCACTTTCTTATCTATCTCCCTTGATTGTGGAGACCTGTCCGACATCGGGAAGAAAAGAACTCCCTTTATTGGACCACGCCCTCCACCCCAACCATGACCACTTCTCTCCCACACCTCAGTGCCTTAATATCAGGGTCCCCAACAGCAACCCTCAGCATTTGGTTCTCTTTGGAGAGATCAGGCAAAGGGAGGACCTTGTAAAATCGGAATGGTACACTCCAGCTCGACATTTCTCCACACGCTGATTGCCGAACACCTCTTCTACTCTTGCAGGTACCTGATGATCCCAAAGAGAGAACTGCAATAGAGCCTAAAAAACTGTGACGATGTTGGAGTGCATCAACCTCCATCCCTTCTCCTCCCTCCTTTCTGAGTTCATTATGTGGTCTGCCTCTGATGTGCGAATTGCTGGCCTCCTCAGTCCCAGGGGAGTTTAGCTGTAAGAAAAGGAGAATAGATTGATCATTGGGAGGCCAGTCATAGATGTGAATTGTTTCATGCTAAACTAAGACATTGATCCTTGCGTAGGCGCCTCAAAATTAGGTCCACTTCCTTCTCCCACAATTAAAAGAATTTGAAATTCCTGTTTCGCTCTACTCTCTTTCATTTGCCAAGGGACTCCTGTGGCCAATAGCATCAATATACATCTTTCTCTGCTCAGAAACCTTTCCTGTTCTCCTCAGAAGAGATCCCCAAGTTTAACTGACAAGAGCTCTGAAGATGACACACCTTGATTATTGCAACTTCATCTACACCAGACTCCTGATGGAATTTTAATAGGCTCCGATCGCTCCAAAATCAAGTTGCCAGAAAGTGGTTGAACTTAAAGAGGAGAGATCACATCAAAATGTTATGTACTATAGATAAAGCTTCTACTCCTCACCGAGACTTCAAACAACTTAAACATGGAGTGAAGACCCTCAGAGTACAGTGAAATTCCCTGTCCAATCTTAAGGTTGAAAAAAGACTATGGGCATTTCAGAAAGAACATTAAAAAAACGTTCCCAGTTTGCCTGAAATTTAACTTGATTCTCATGTGTGTTGCAATACAAAATATCAAACTTGAGCCTCAAAACAGTGGTTGAATTCTGCTTTTCTGGTACCCCAGTGACACTCCATTCTGACCCATCCAAGAGCTGTAAAGTAGCCCCAAGATTATACATTGTGATTTACAAAACTCCTAATAAATAAATATTAATTTACAACATGAACTAACAGCATATGTCATCAAAATATAATCTTTCTGTCAAATGTTTTGTACTTGTTTACCTACAGTCTGCACATTTGGAGCCTGTAGCAATTCCCCTGCAGAATTTAGAAATCATTTTTATACATGACCTTTGGTTAAGATCAGTTTGTGCAGCCTGCAACAGGAAAAACTGGGTATTTAAAGTTCATGTAATCTTTTTAGGTGCAAGTGGAGAAAATATGGCCATCACTCATTCTCACTCTAACTTTGTGCAACTGTGCGCAACTTTTATGTGACTTACCAAAATGTTAGTTTTAGCAACCTTAAGCAAAAAAATTATTTTCTTTTGCAAGAAGAACGTGTGTATCTGGGTCCTGGTCAGCAGGCTCAGCTACTCCAGGACTCATAATACCAGTTGTCCAGAATTACAAATAGTGGAAACGCTGGGAAATGAATATCTACATTTGTGAGGTGCATACCAGCCCTGAATGGTCTCATGACGCCTTTCTTTGTGTTTTCTGTTTTCAGAATATACGGAACGAGGATCATTTGGAAGAGTTAGGTGATCTGGGAGAAACATCCAGGCAGGTGGGTCCTGGACGTAAAATTCTCGCCAGTGTTTGAATTTTAATTTAGTTCAAGATCCTCTAATACCAAGAAGTGGAAGTGGTGTGGAGGAAATAGGGGTGAATATGCGTGGTCAAGTAGTTGAGGGCTTGACGACCATTCATGTACTTGTACATCCAGAAGGGTAGTTTGAAAGTGATTGTATTCCACACTGGGAGGAAGTGGACAGACATATGGAGTCTGATACGAGCTCTTGGTTCGCGAGTCCCATAATCAATCAATCAATCAATCAGGGGATTGTAAGCACGCTACTCACCCGTGAGGGTCTCAAGGCGATGGGAGGAAGGGGGGGGTCAGCAGGTCTTTTAACCGAAGAGCCAGGTCTTGAGGGTCTTAATACCTGCATTCTGCACACTCTGCAGGCAACAGATCTGGGAGGCGAGAATGCCTATATAGAAGCAGTTTCAATAGTTGAGTTTAGGAGCTTATAAATTAATTACTTTTCCTACAACCAGAATGTGGGGGGAGGTTAGACAGGAGGGGAAGGATGCGTCTCAATTTGGGAAACTGATGACAGCAGCTAATAAATATTGTGCTGACTTGGGTGTTGAGAGACATATCAACATAAGAAGAGAACTTTAAGTTTTTTAAGCCATCTTTGCCATTTGGGGTAGCCAGGCATCGCATTTGTGACCCTCAGCTTCCCTCTTGTGACCCCTAGCCTGAGAGGAACATAGTTTAATCAGGGCTACATCAGCATTTACACTTTATTTAGACTGTAGCGAATGGGTCACCTTTGGCCGCCATAAATACATTAGGCGGTGAAGTGCGCCCTGCAATTAAAGAAAATATTGCAATCATTTGTGACCTGGGGCTTTGGCCTGAGCTGCCTGTGCAGTGTTGTGAAGAAATTTGCTACATAATTGTGTTTCGGTGTTTGAATGCCTGAGGCTGCCCCGGGGCATTGTCAGGGGAGAGGAAAATAAGACAGAGGCGAAAGAAAGGAAGGGAAGAGTTAACAGTCAACCAGGGGCAGCAAAGTGCCCAGAAGAGAGAAAGACACATCAAAAAGACAGGTGAGTCACAGGCAGGGAGCGAGGAAGATACATGAGAGATGTGACAGGCACACAGATGAGAACTCACAGCTAAGGGAGACAGCAAAGAGGAGGAGACAGGTGTGAAAAAGGGATTATAGCAAGACAGGCTAGAAAGAGACAGTAGAAAGAGAGGACTTTTGAAAAAGAGGCATCTGAGGTAAGGGGGGGATAAGTGAGAGATAGGTGAGAGACAGGTAAGAGACAGCCCAAAGGGAAAGACTAGGAGACAGGTATAATCAATCAATAAATGAGGGTTTTGTAGAGCCTGGCTACTCACCCGAAAGGGTCTCAAGGTGCTGGGGGGGAGGGAGGTGCGCAGCTCCTGCAAGTTCACAGTGCTTCGTCAAAGAGTCAGGTCTTGAGGTCCTTCAAGAACTTGGGGGGTGTAGGTGTCTGTCGGAGGTGGAGAGGGAGGGAGTTCCATGCCTTGGCCGCGAGTCGGGAGAAGGAGTGTCCTCCTATTTTTTTTCTTCTTGTTGCGTGGTACCATCGCAAGGGAGAGCTGGGCTGAGCGGAGGGATTTTTGTGCTGCGTGAAACGAGAGGCGGTGGTTCATGTATGCGGTTCCGATGTTGTGAAGGGCCTTGTGGGTGTGAGTGAGGAGCTTGAAGGTGACTCTCTTCTCGACGGGGAGCCAGTGCAGTGACCATAGGTGTTGGCTGATGTGGCAGTGGCGTGGTAAGTTGAGGACTAGTCTGGCGGCAGCATTCTGGACGTTCTGAAGTTTGTGGGTGAGGTTTTTGTTGATCCCGGCGTAGAGTGCGTTGCTGTAGTCCAGTCTGCTGCTGCTGATGAGGGCATGGGTGATGGTTTTCCTGTGTTCGGGGAATCCAGGAGCATCCATGGTCTGACTATGGATGCAAGTGGGGTCATGTAGACGTTGAATAGGGTGTGGCTGATGGAGAATCCTTGGGGGACTTCACAGATGGACGGTGTGGGTTCCGAGAGGAAATGAGGGAGTCTGACTCATTGCGTTCTGCCGGAGAGGTATGAGCGGATCTAGTCGAGGGCCTTGTTCTCGATTCCTGCGTCGTGGAGTCTGCAGGCTAGGGAACGATGTGAGACTGTGTTGAAGGCCGCGGAGAGGTCCAGTGATTTAATAAGGACAGCTAATAAGGAGAGACTGGTATGAGAGAGCTCAGAGAGTGTGAAGGAGAGAAAGCGGTGATATAAGCAAGAGGGGGGTACTACAGAGACAGACCAGATAGAAAGACAGAGTTGACAAGTGGGGGAATGGGCTCCCTTTGTGAGACAGTCAGATTTGTCGTAGAATGCTAGAGATAAAGAGGTGAGGGTATGTCTACCTTTGGTCACTAAGTAGAATTATTTCTCTTTTGTTACTAAACTAAGTTTTAGGAAATTCCCACTCATCCATGCTTTCGCTTTGCTCTGGATAGTTTGCCAGTTATTCATAGGGATGATATCACTTGAGAATTTTGGTATGCCTGTTTGTGATTGAACCCTGACAAGTAAATCATGCAATATCCCGAATAGTAGAGCCAAGTACCTATCAAGCAGAGCTGGTGAAAGAGAAGAACCCTGTGGGACTTCTGACACGAATGGGCCATATGCACTCTTTGGGAATGGTAGGGTAAGAAACAGGTGAGCCATTTTAGTGTACGCTTATCTGCATGAGCTTAAATGGGAGTGTGCCCAGGAGGATGTATAGTCAACTTATCGAATACTGACGAAAGAGCTAGCATCATCAGCAGGAATTCACCGCCCCTTATCATTACTCCTGAGAGTATCATCCCAAAAGCCTGCAGCTAGCTGGTTAAAATTGTCTCAAAGACTGGTGAAGCCACAGATCTCCTGTGTGCAATACACAGAAAGAGGGCATTGAGTCAGCACTGTTTAGCCATGCTTAACGACAGTGTAATGAACATCTTGGTCCAGCCCAGAGAAGTATTACCCTCTCACACTGTCATTGTGATGGCTGTTAGCGTTTTTTGCCCTCCTCGGGATTGCTTCCATTGCAATGCATGAGCTGCACTGTGTTCAGGAGCTGCAGCAGTTGGCAGGGACTATGTTAAGAACACAGAAGCCATCATAAAAAGCAGGCTTCCCACGCTAAAAGCAATACAGTTAGTATGAATAACAAATGATTGCTTGAAGTATGACTTAAATTACTTTATTAATATAAAATGCCCTAAAGTTGAAAGTTATTTTCAATACAATACTATCCAATACAAAAATACTATATAAATAGAAAACACATTATTTTGTTCAAAAATAAGACTTGAAATGTAAGATAATGAATTTGTATATTTTCTTTATCATAGTTCAAGTGTTTAGTTCTTATTTTACTTGTGAGTCTTTTAATGTTGAAAACCACTGTCTGAGAAGATTTTGTCACCAAAGCATGCATTTTATTCTCTAAATAATTGCATGGGAGCTCTGTGGCACACTAGGTAGGCTTTCACTGCTCATCCACCGGGGCACATTTTCCTGGGAGTCTGTGTGGTGTCCAATAACCTAATAATTAGTTTATTGAGTTGGCAGTCTGGAATGGGACTCCTACTCGAGTTTAGCAGCGTCTGGTTCAGGTTGCAGGTGCTTTCAGCTGCTTTCAGACAAGCTAGCAGCACACATGTGTCCTTGTGATCCTTTGAAGTGTTCCCTTGAGCCACTCACTCGTCCACACCACGGGCAGGAAGAACATAACCATATTGAGCACTGAGGGCCCTATTATCAGCTGATGCTTAGAACGCTTTCACATTTTAAATTGTGCTTCTCATCCTTTGTGGATGATGAGAATATGTTTTCACTTGTGATGGAGCAGGGTTTTGAGAATATAAAACCTGCTCGAATTAACGCCTCAGTAACGTTTACTAATAGTGTGCTGTGATAATATTATGCTCCAACACGAACACATTGGGAAATGCTTTGCGCATGCGTGCACTAAAGCTAAGACTAATTCATGAAAGACAAGGCCGCAATTTCCTTCTGCTTCTAAAAATTAATAAATAACGCTGCTTTGGCAATATAATGCTTTTTGCTTGGAAAACATAACATGGGGTTAGTGCAACAGTGGGAAGTAAACAGTGAGAAGTATATTTCGTGGAAGTAATAATATCTGTGTCCTCATACATTTTAGAAAAAGTATGTGCCTATATTTCTGCATGAATGCTAAGAGTTAAATTGAACAATTTGGAAAATAATGTGCTGAAAATCGAGCTCTGACAGAGAGGAGAGAAGTGGCAGAGGCTAACATGGTTAACCTTCAGAAAAGAACATTGCATGTCTGCCAAGGAGCATAAATACAGCCATAGGAACGAAAGGAAGATGTATAATTTCTTCTGTCGAAAGCGGCAGATGCTGAACAACGAGAGTGTAAAAAGTTACAATTTGTTGTCTACTAAAGGGAATGTGCTCAGTGGATGTAGTAATGTCATGGGAAGTTGTATTAAACAAAGAACTCTATGAAGAATATGAATGAGACTATGGTGGTGTGATAGAACACCTCCTGAATCAACCAATGAGGGACTGAGTTTTCACAAATGTTTTAACTATCGTGGGATGGAGATGTAGGTTTTAGGGTATAACTGGGGTGTCTTAGGGGGTGTGGTTAGCCAAGCTGTGTGAGGGAAGAGGCTTCACTCGAGAGTAGAGGGAGATCGTCGCTGTCCGTCGGTTTGCTGATAGAGGCCTACCTGTTTCCTGTTATCCTGTACTAATATTTGTTCCCTGAACCTGTCTCAGGGGACCTCTTACTATCTCTGTGGCCAGGGGGTGGTATTTCCTCAATTTCCTTCGGTTAGTATTAGCTACATGAACAGTACTTTGCATAATAATTTGCAAATGTATTTTGTCTCTGAAACTTTTGTCTCTTCGCCTATCCACTCCTTCATGTGCATTTATTCATATTGATATGAGTTTGACACTGTTTGCATTGATATATGTTCTCTCTCTCTTTGTGTTTAATGCATTGATCGCCTGTGATTCTGTAAATTTTTAGCTATATTACTTTACATTATTTGAAGATAAACACTATTAACCTTTCACTGAGTTTGTTGTTATTTAGTGTCATGGTTAGATGGAAAGTTTAGTACTATTATTACCATCAACTTCTCAACTTTTGGTCCATCGACCAGAGGAAAGAAGTTTGATATGCAGGCTCAGTTAGTTATTTAGAGTGTTATATTTGAGCCTGTACAATGAACAGCTGATTTCCATTAGTGTTCATTTAGTCTTGATAACTGAGAAAAAATATACAGCGTTTCAAGTACAGAGGGTTATGTGGGGTAAGTGTGTGAATTGGGCCCGTGGTTGTTGTGTTGTGTTATCAACCCCCTGACTTGGCGCTGGATCAGTTTTTGATAGCAGATTGATGGTTAATTATAGATTAGTTTGGTAATAATTATTGATTATTTGTTTTTCTAACATGAAAAGTTAGTGTTTTGTTATATGTTGTCTAGAAATGCGGGTACAGAGTTACCTGAGATCCCGGGATAAAAATGTTTTTTAGCCTGAAGTAGGCAGAAGAAGAGTGTGGATAACGTATCACACTGGAGAAGTACTTTGTCTGTTGTCATAATACTGAAAAGCGAAAGTCTGTAGGTGTTATATTAGGGACTATTCGTATGGGAGTAGGTTTTTGTGTGTTATAGCGAAGGGTCCACTTCCGAAACTCTGGCCTTACATCCTCAAAGGAGTACCAAGACCTCTTTCTACGTGAAAGTCCTCTTCCGAAACTTTGGCTAGTATCCCTAGAGGAGTACCAAGTCCTCCTGTAGCTTGTTTGGGTGTAGAATAGGGCTGGTCGTTGTTCTACTCGAAGTGAAAGAATCTCGTTTTGAAGTGAAAAGCTATCTCTTTATTTAGTGGAACAGACAAGGTAGCATTGTTTTATGTTGTTATTAACAAGATTTTGGTTAAGAAAAAACATAGAAAATACATTGCCGTATTATTTTGAAAAGGGAGGGTCAGTAGAAGGAGTAATACTGACGTCAGAAAAAGCTGCGCTGGCATTGGTCAGATAGCAGACGCTTAGGGAGTTGTGATTGGTCGATTCTTGTGAGCTGCATTTGTATTGGTCGAGTTATTGCTTACGTAGTGGAGCTCTGATTGGTTGGTTGGTGTGAGTCGCACTGGTATTGGACGATCGTTAACCAATAGAAATTGTAGAAGTACGAAGAGTTTGTTGTTAGCTTATTGTGTTGTGTTTTGCGCAAAGAATCAGAACAATGAAGCTGATCAATAAAATAAAGAATTTCTTTAAAAAAGATAAACCAATAGTGACTAGAGAGGGAATTCTTATACCACCTCCAGGAACGCCTGCTTCTTTTATGATGTTGGAATGTGGTTACCATACGTGTACTTGGTTAGAGAATTGGGTGAAATATACAGAAAATGATGGAGTTTTGGCTTTTCCAGAGCATGGTACATTCAATGTAAGTATTCTACAGAATCTGAGAGCTCGAATGAATTCTTTAGAACCAAGACCTAGGCCTACTCAGTATGAAGCACTTGAGGAATGGGAATACGAGGCGTTTGACCGAGAGAAGTATAGGGGTGGAAGAAGATACTGGAATATAATGTCTAGATATCCTTTTGAAAGTCGGCAAGACAGAATAAAGAGATGGAGGAGAGCTGTAGTAACAGAAGGTTTATATCCAGTTTTAGTTGCTGAAGAGTCGACTGGAGGAAAATGTAAAGAGAAAAAGAAAAATGTGGAGACATCAGCATTAAACTTTGACCCGAATGATTCTGATGATGAATTGTTAGATGATATTTTAACAAAAAGACCTCCACCATATCAAGAAAGCCCAAAGGAGACAGTTCCGAATGCACCATTAATGGGAACACCACTGGTTCCACAGGTTTCACAAGTTCCGGTAGTTACTAGAGTAGTACAAGAGAGTGAAATGGATTTGTTGACAAAGGCAAGAGAGGAGTTAACTCAGAAAATTAATCAATTGAGTCTGAATGCAGAAGCATTGACAGTGCCAGTAACGATTGGTCCTATAGTTCCATTGTATGGAGATAAACAGAATGTATCGGGAGTACATGCATTGACAGTTCCAATGAATAGTGTTAGGAATGAGGTGGTAACAGTGGCTGATCAGGCTGAATGAGTAGAGGCAAATACTTCATTGATTGATCTTCCAGTTTGTGAGTTGCTAACTGAAACTCCAAAGAGAAATGCGCAAATAGAGCCAAGGAAAATAGTGCAGAATGTCACTCCAGCGTCAGGGAGTTCATTGGGTCCCTCGCCAGATGAGTTAGATGACTGGATAAGGGGAATGGAAAAACGAAAACCTCAACCACAGAATATAGATGTGAGTAATTTGAGAGTGGATTTGGAAGAAATGATTATTGGTACAATAGGTCCAGCTAGATTGAGTACTTACAGAGATGAGGAGTTGTTATTTTTGTGTAAGAATATTACTTGGAAAGCAAGAAATCTTCATGAGAAACTGACAGAGGCTTCTTGTGAATATGGAATAGATATAGAGAAATCAAAGGTGTTACAGAAAACGTATAGGTTGGATTTTACCAAGAAAGATTTAGAAAGTTTGAATGCGTCTGGTAAAAGGCTGCAAATAAGAGTTGATGAACATCTTGAAGAAATGGGGAAATGTAGAACATTGGAAAGGCAGATGGGCGAAGAAGAAAGATGAAATGAACACTGACAAAAGTGCATCTTTGTTTCCATTAAGGGAGACAGGACAAGCTGAAAGGGTGTGACTGATGAGAGAAGTTCCAGGTGGTGTATATGTTCATGTTTCTTGGAATAGACAGGATATATTGTCATTTACAAACGATTTTCCTAAACTGAGGGAGAAACCAGTTGAGTGGTACAAACAAGTAGAGAGGTTTGTGAAAGTTTCAAAGGTTTTGTTGAAGGATTTAGATGGTTTGTTTGAGATTGTTGTTCCAGCTGATGTGTGGAGTGAATGTAAAATTACTGTTGATTGGCCTAAAGAAGAATACCCAAGAGGTCCAAAAACAGGTGCACCTTCAGATGAGGTGATGAAAAAGTACAATCAGGTAATAACTTACCTGAAGAGTAAAATTTCTCCAAAGGAAACGGATTGGGTTAAAAAAGACAGGACGACACAAGAACCAAAGGAGTCAGTACATGCTTACTATGAAAGGTTGTTACAGGTGTTCAAACAGTATAATGGATTTGAGAATATTGGTGATAAAGATATGGAACATTTTGTACATCGTTTTGTGTTTGGATTGAGACCAGAGATTAATAACATGATTCAGCAGCATTTGATTTGTTGGCAGAGCAAAACGATTGACTAAATACTTAGGTATGCTAAATATTGTAGTGATGATATTGAGTCGAGACATAAAAAGTTAAAAGAGAAAATGATGTGGGCACAAGTGAAGGTAGCGGAACAGCAAGAAGCAAGTAATGGTTCTCAAACAGATTAGCAAATGAAAGGTCAGAATCAGAATGCTCAGGTATCTGGTGGTGGAAGAGGTAGAGGAAAAATGAATAAAGATGATTTGAAAAAGAAATATTCTTGTCATGCGTGCGGAAGGTTTGGACATTGGAAGAACGAGTGTAGAACTATTCAGAAAAATAATGGGGTAAATCAAAATTTAAATCCACAGCTGCAGAATGAGGTGGCTGTGACTCAACAACAGCAACAGCAGCAGCAGGTAGTTACTCCACAGTTACAGGTGCAACAAGCTCCTATGCCAAATAATGTGATTGCTCAAGTACAGAGGTACAGTGCGAACACTGGATTTCACGCAGGTGAACAAGTTGGTAATAATCAAAATGTGCAAATGGTTTCGCAATATTTGTTACAATGCAATGAGAGTGATTCAGACTCATCTCAATGATGGTGCCTGAGGGGGGAGGAAGAGTGCGTGCTTGGCGCAACTCTAGAGGTAGATCAGTTAGGTCCATTTGTTGATGGAAAAGTGGAAGGTAATGATATTACATTCCTAGTGGATACTGGTGCTACCCGTTCTACTATGAGAGCAGCAGAAATTCCTCACCTATCCCTCTTAGGAGAAACTATCCAAGTCATAGGAGTGTCTAATAAGCATATTAAAACTCCAATCATAAAGCCAATAGAGGTTCATATTGGAAAATTCAGAGACATGCATCGGTTTGTGGTATGTGATGCGAGTCCGGTGAATCTTTTAGGGAGAGATTTGCTCTGTAAAATTAATTGTACCATCTATTGTACGCCTGATGGTATTGCTTTCCAAACACCAGATGAGGATGTCGCGTTTAAGATGATGCTAGCAAAGCAAGGGACAGAAGTGGATGAGTTGTTTTCACTTCTCGCTGAACAAGATTTGCCTGCAGAACTGAGAGATTCAGTAAGGTCCGATGTATGGGACTTTACAGGAAAAGAAATTGGTTTGATGAAAGGTGTGGATCCTATTCAGGCTACAGTGAAACCTGGTGTAGTATATCCAAATACACCTCAGTATAAGATGAGTCCCGAGATAATAGCAGGAGTTTCTCCTGTGATTGACCAAATGATTGAGCAGGGAATTCTAAGAGAAATACTAAGCAGTCCTTGTAATTCACCTATTATGGAAATTAAAAAGCCAAACGGAAAATATATAATAGTACAGGATTTACGTAAAATCAATAAAATTGTGGTACCCTGTTGTCCAATAGTGCCAAATCCAGCAGTGATTCTTTATCAAATTTCCTGTGATGCGGAATGGTACACGGTGATTGATCTGTGTCAAGCTTTTTTCTCGATTCCTTTACATCCGGATAGCCAGTATTTATTTGCTTTCCGGTTCAGAGACCGTGTTTTGGCATGATGCCGAGTTCCTCAAGGGTACGCAGAAAGTCCTTCAATTTTTAATCAGATATTGAAAAGGTGTTTGAAGACTTTGATCATGCCAGAAAAATCAGTTTTGATTCAATACATTGATGACCTACTGGTGGCATCAAAAACACGAGAGGCATGTATGACAGATACAATTGCCTTACTGAATCATTTGGCCGAAGGTGGACATAAAGTATCACCAGCAAAATTACAATTTTGGAAGCAGGATGTCCAGTATTTGGGACATAAAATAGAGAAGGGAGTCAGGAAAGTGACACCAGAAAGGATCAGTGTGATTCAGCAAATGAGTCCTCCCAAGACTCAGAAAGCAGTGCAAATGTTTTTAGCAATGGTTGGATACTGCCGACAGTGGATCAGTGTTTTTTCACTGATTGCAAAACCTTTACAGAGGTTGACACACAAAGATGTAACTGATCCGATTGAGTTGGATAATGAGAGTATGAAAGCCTTTATTGAGTTGCGAGACAGTCTTTGTCGAGCACCTGCACTGGGAATGCCTGACTATGGAAAGGATTTTGCATTATACTGTTGTGAGAGAGATGGGTGTGCATTATCAGTTTTGACTCAAAGACATGGAATGGCACGACATCCAGTGGCATATTTTTCTGCTACTTTGGATTCAGTGGCTGCAGCGTTGCCAGGTTGTTCGAAAACAGTTGCTGCAACTTGTGTGAGTCTGGGACAGTGAAGCGATTGCGATGGGACATCCAGTCAAGGTATATGTTCCACATTCTGTTGAGATCCTTTTAACAAGGACAAGGACTCAGCATATGACCTATAGTCGGCTGACTAGGTATGAGAGAGTAATTTTGGGTGCTGAAAATGTGACAGTGGTGAGATGTACGACCCTAAACCCAGCAACCTTGTTGCCTAGTCCATTTTGTGAGGAAGTAAGAGAGGAAGCAGATCATGATTGTTTGGATGTGACAGAGTTGTGTACAAAACCTAGGCCAGACATCAAGGACTCGCCACTAGAAGAATCAGATAGTGTGATGTTTGATGATGGACCGTATCTGAGAAATGAAAGTGGTGTATTGAGTTCTGCCTATGCAGTATGTACAGTGGCTGAAGTACTAGAAGCATCCTGTCTAATTGGGGTAAAATCTGCACAAATTGCTGAACTAATCGCTCTGATTAGAGCTTGCAAAATTGCCAAAAATTTGAGAGTAACCATATTTACGGACAGTCAATATGGTTTTGGGATGGTCCACGACTTCGGGCAGCTATGGATGCAAAGGGGATTTTTGACTTCTTCAGGTTCTGTTATTAGAAATGGGAAAAATGTGAAAGATTTATTGGACGCCTTGCAATTGCCAAGAAGGATTGCAGTGGTCAAATTTCTGCACATAAGTCAGGAAATGATTATGTGACGAATGGCAACAGATACACAGATCAAGTAGAGCGTTTATGTGCACAAAATTCAATTGCCATCAACAGAGGGGTGGAAAAGAAAAATGCCAATTGCCACTTGATGTTTTCATCTTTAGAAAGTTGGGATGAAATTAGGCAGTTGCAGGATGAGGCAAGTGATGAAGAGAAATAGCTCTGGATAAATGCAGGTTGCACAAGGAGAGCAGAAGATGAAATATGGGTGTACACAGATGATAGACCAGTCATGCCAGATTGTTTACTTTCCCAAATGGCAAGAGTATACCATGGAATTGCACATGTTGGAAGAGATGCAATGATTAGACTCTTCAAGCAGTCATGGTATGACCCTAAATTCAGGGTCATTGCAGAGAGTCTATGCCAGAGGTGTGTCACCTGTCAGCAGCAAAATCCAGGTAGAAAGTCAGTTGTTAGTTGGGGACGAATTGGAAAAGCAGCAGGACCATTTACGAGGCTCCAGCTCGATTTCATCCAGCTTCCCCCATGTAACGGACTAAAATATGTGTTGGTTGTTGTCTGTTTGTTTTCTCGTTGGGTAGAGGCTTATCCTACAAGAAGGAACGATAGCCTTACTGTAGCTAAACTGCTTCTGAGAGAACCAGAAACACGTGTCTAGAGATCAGCACTATCTGCGCCAACTCTGGCGAAACACTCTGAATACTAGAGCAAAGCAAGCAACAAGAGACTGCATTTACCAGAATGCCAGGGGTGAACCTTGCTGGGAGGTGAAGCGGTGTGCTCCCACCCCTGTTCCTGCTTCTGAGAGAACTGATCCCAAGCTACGGATTTCCAGTCACTTTAGAAACAGATAGGGGATCCCATTTTAATAATGAGATAATGCGGATGATTTGGCAAGCATTACAAATTGAGCAAAAGCTGCATTGTGCCTAGACCAGAGGCTTCTGGAATAGTGGAGCAAATCAATGGCACAATAAAATCTAGATCGGGAAAGGTATGTGCATCCACAACACTGAAATGGCCTGACGCTTTACCCCTGGTATTGATGAGTCTTTGAAGCATTCCTGATAAAAAGACTGGATTGAGTCCTCATGAAGTCCTAATGGGAAGAGCAATGAGACAAGCGATTGTACCTGCAAACAAACTGATGAATATTTCTGATGATCTAGTGATAGATTATTGCAAAGGATTGGCTGATCTGGTGCGTTCTGTGTCTCATCAGGTTGGAGAAATTGCAACAACAACACAGCCGAATCAAGCACATGATCTGAGTCCAGGAGAGTGGGTTCTTATCAAGAAACACGTGAGGAAGTCGTGTTTAGAACCCAGGTGGCATGGACCATATCAGATCATTCTGGTGACAACAACAGCAGTGAAGTGTGGTGGCTTGCAAGTCATACAAAAAAAGTCCCAAGTCCACTTGAAGAAGGTGAGCAGCAACTGGTCAACAAAACAAGAAACCAGAAGCTGAAGGTTGTGAAGCTAAAGAATATAGAGTGACAGATTCTGATGAGCCTGTGGATGAAGAACAACCGAGTACGAGCCAAGCTACTGGGACTAGAAAGACTGTTGTTGAAAAAGAAAAAGAGAAGGCTTCTGAAAACAAAGAACAAGCACAACAAAGAGAAGGGCGGAATAAAAGAACTAGTGAACCTGAAAAAGAAGGTGAAGAAGAGGTTCAAGCTAAGAGAGCGAGAAAAGGAGACAATTGGCCAAGTGGAGAGAAAAGACTGAAATACACTCTTGAAAAGAGAAAGCCAGAACAGATAAATGAGGTCTCAGGTCAAACCGAACAAGAAGAATCAAAGAAAGAATCAGTGCAAAAACAAAAAGAGTAAGAATTCCGAGCAAGAGATATACAGCTCCAGAATGGACTTACTTGATACTGGAAGAAATTGAAAGCACTGATCAAATAAAAGAGAAGTTGGAAATGATACTGAGCAAGTTGATGAAAGCAAATTGAAACCGCCTTAAAGAAAACTGTGAAAAGTTAAGGTGCAATAATTCCAGTCAAATTAAATTGAGAGATCAGGTAGATCTGAAGAAGACTTTGAGAAGATTTAAAAAAAAATAAAAAAAAAGAGGGGGGTAAAGAAGAAAGCATTGAAGTGTTTGGATACACTAGATTGGTGGATTTTTGGGTCCCTAGAAAGTTATTAGAGTTTTCTTAGATTTTTAAATTTTTCTAGTTTTTATCTTTTCGAAATGGCAGAAGCTACTGTGACTGAGCATCCGAAACCTAGTTTAAAACGTCGATGTATTAAAGCTTGCTTATGTAGTGTCCTACTATTAATATTAATGTGGTTAATACTAACTGTCATTGTTCCTGTTCTAATGGTGACTAATAACAAAAATAATACTAATGATGTAATAAGTGAAAGAGTGAATGATGTGAAAGTGAAAGAGTGAATGATGTTACTAAAGAAACACCAAATACTAATATGGATCAGATAGATGAAAGTATTTATGATCAGGATAAATCGATTACTGATTTCTCGTTAAATGTTTTTACAAAATTACTCTACGAATATGTAAAGACGATGGATGTGAGTGATTGTTACGTCTGCATGCACTTACCTTCGTCTGTCTCGGAGGGAGTTACTTACCATCACTTACCCTTAACGTATGGTGTGTCGTGTAGTGTACTAACCAGCCTGTTCTATGTGATGGGGAAGTTGAAGTTCTATTATTCTGACATGGATTTAGTATTTTCAGAAATTCCTATTAGAAAAGATATGAATAGGGTGTATAGTGGTAGAAAAGCAGAATATATGGGGGAATTTTTCCATATTACTAAAACTTTGGATATAGTATATGCTCATAGAAATAATCTTACTTGTAGTTTACAGACTGTAGAAAAGGATTTTATTAATATGGTAGAAGATAGAAGACAGGATTTCCATAGAAAAGCTGCTGAACAGAAGTCACAATTACCACCGTGGGCTTTTAGAGAAGGAAATTACAAAAAGGGTGAGACTTGCAATGTCTCTGGATTGGTATCATACCAATTGCTTGCTTAGACTAAAAACTGACTATAATAACTATTTCATTGGTACTAGTGAATGTGAACATACTTTCTTAATAACTGGCGGATGGGGATTGAAAAGAGGAACAGATCCTGTTTTCCCAGGAGTTTATTATGTGTGTGGTAAAAGTGCCTATTATAGGTTGCCTGCACATTGACATGGTAGTTGTTACTTTGGGATTGTATTTCCCAAAGTGTACCACGTAGATAGAAATATCAAAATAAATGAAATAAAGCATGGACTAATACGTAAAAAGAGTGCAAGTTTTTCTGAGATAGTAGGTGATATTTTTGGTGCACTGATACCTTCAATTGGGGTCGCTCTAGATTCACATAAAATTCGAAAATTGTCTACAGTGGTTGATCGTTTATCAACAGATACCGCTGGTTGGTTCCTAATGATTGATACTGAGATGGTTGCAATTAGATCAATGGTTTTGCAAAATCGACTTGCCCTTGATATTTTATTAGCAAAAGAGGGTGGAGTATGTGGCATGTTGAAAATTCAACACTGCTGTATAAAAGTAAGAATCTTGAGGGGTATATTAAGAATATTGTGTGATAATACATGAGGATTTGACCAAACTAGAGGTTGATGGTGTTTGGGAGAAACTTGGTAAGAGTTTTTCCTCCGTAAGTAAATGGTTTTCTACTTTTGGAAGTAGCTTGTTAGGGAAAATAATAATACCAATTATTTCGATAGCTGTAGTAATTCTATTAATAATGATGACATATAAATGTTGTAAGTGTAGATGTGGGAAAAAGAAGATGATAGAGTCAGACAATAAACGTAAAGCCAGAAAGAGAAAGAGAGAAGAGATAGAATTAGAGGATATGAAAGGAAAATATTATGAAACGAAGAAAGACTTAGATGAGAGAATGATGAAGAGAGAAAAGAGTACAGACCTTTAGATGAAAATAAAGGTGACAAATGGGATGATGGGTATTTTGTGATGGCTCAAAAATGACATCAAAGGGGGGGAATTGATGGAGCAGGTTTTTGAGAATATAAAACCTGCTCGAATTAACGCCCCAGTAACGTTTACTAATAGTGTGCTGTGATAATAATATGCACCAATACGAACACATTGGGAAATGCTTTGCGCATGCGTGCACTAAAGCTAAGACTAATGCATGAAAGACAAGGCCGCAATTTCCTTCTGCTTCTAAAAATTAATAAATAACGCTGCTTTTGCAATATAATGCTTTTTGCTTGGAAAGCATAACATGGGGTTAGTGCAACAGTGGGAGGTAAACAGTGGGAAGTATATTTCGTGGAAGTAATAATGTCTGTGTTCTCATTCATTTTAGAAAAAGTATGGGCCTATATTTCTGCATAAATGCTAAGAGTTAAATTGAACAATTTGGAAAATAATGTGCTGAAAATCGAGCTCTGACAGAGAGAGGAGAGAAGTGGCAGAGGCTAACATGGTTAACCTTCAGAAAAGAACATTGCGTGTCTGCCAAGGAGCAGAAAGACGGCCATGGGAACGAAAGGAGGATGTAAAATTTCTTCCGTCGAAAGCGGCAGATGCTGAACAACGAGAGTATAAAAAGTTACAATGTGTTGCCTACTAAAGGAAATGTGCTCAGTGGATGTAGTAATGTCATGGGAAGTTGTATTTAACAAAGAACTCTATGAAGAATATGAATGAGACTATGGTGGTGTGATAGAACACCCCCTGAATCAACCAATGAGGGACTGAGTTTTCACAAATGTTTCAACTATCGTGGGCTGGACATGTAGGTTTTAGGGTATAACTGGGGTGCCTTAGGGGGTGTGGTTAGCCAAGCTGTGTGAGGGAAGAAGCTTCGCTCGAGAGTAGAGGGAGATCGTCGCTGTCCGTCGGTTTGCTGATAGGCCTACCTGTTTCCTGTTATCCTGTATCCTGATCTAATCTTTGTTCCCTGAACCTGTCTCAGGGGACATCTTACTATCTCCGTGGCCAGGGGGTGGTATTTCCTCTATTTCCTTTGGTTAGTATTAGCTAAATGAACAGTTTTTTGCATAATAATTTGCAAATGTATTTTGTCTCTGAAACTTTTGTCTCTTCGCCTATCCACTCCTTCATGTGCATTTATTCATTTTGATATGAGTTTGAAACTGTTTGCATTGATATATGTTCTCTCTCTCTTTGTGTTTAATGCATTGTTCGCCTGTGGTTCTGTACATTTTTTAGCTATATTACTTTACATTATTTGAAGATAAACACTATTAACCTTTCACTGAGTTTGTGGTTATTTAGTGTCATGGTTAGATAGAGAGTTTAGTACTATTATTACCATCAACTTCTCAACTTTTGGTCCATCGACCAGAGGAAAGAAGTTTGATATGCAGGCTCAGCTAGTTATTTAGAGTGTTAGATACGAGCCTGTACAATGAACAGCTGATTTCCATTAGTGTTCATTTAGTCTTGATAACGGAGAAAATATATACAGCGTTTCAAGTATAGAGGGTTATGTAGGGTAAGTGTGTGAATTGGGCCCGTGGTTGTTGTGTTGTGTTATCGACGACCTGACTTGGAGCTGGATCACTTATTCATCTTTTGATCTGGTACTTGGAGAAAGGCCAATGGACACACTCGGCCAAGATGTTTTTTCTGTTATGTGAGAGGAGAACAAAGATCACATGCCCCCTATCGATAGCTCTTCTTTTTTTGGGTATAAGGGGGAGATGGAACAGGACAGGAGAGCAAGATAAGAGAGTAGTTATCCTTGCATTTTTGTGTTTTGATAGGTATGTGTGAACTGTCATTAGATCACTCCACATATATATCAGTTGCCTTACTGCAGCAGGATAATGCTGGTTTTTAAAACTATAGGCACTGTCCCACCGACAGACAGCCCTCCGGGCCGACCGCCGCATTACGATGCAGGCGGTCGACCCCTTGACTGTCGGGGGACGGATCCCGACAGGGCGGCTGTCGGAATCGTGATCCTGAATGGAGTCGGTGCCAACTCAGGCACCGACGTCAGGATTACGATGTCCTTTTTCCGACTGCCTGTTCATGGTGGCCCCACCTCCATGAAAAAGTAGCCGAAAAGAGACTTTGGGGGCCCCATGCAAAAAGAACAATTGATGGACAGAATGCAGAACAATGTCATAATTCACCGCAGTAAAGAGATCTGGGCCTAAATCCATCGTTTTTTTCCTCACCATGCATTCCAGTTTGAACCCAGCCATATGCAAATCAGTCTAGACCCTGCGCCCAATGGGAACAGTCCAGCCCGAACTGCCCGGCTAGGTCCTGCCTGGACTGGAAACAAGCATCCTAGGGCCGGTTTTGGGGTTTCACCCCTCATCAGCAAGGACAGCTTGACTCCAGTGGCATGGAGAGCACGGACCCACGTCTGGGCATTCCCATCCCACTTGGGGTGACAAATGCAAAAAGAACAATTGATGGACAGAATGCAGAACAATGTCATACATTCACCCCAGTACAGAGATCTGGGCCTAATTCCATAGTTTTTTTGCTCAACATGCCATTCCAGTTTGAACCCAGCCATATGCAAATCAATCTTGACCCTGTGCCCAATGGGAACAGTCCAGCCCGAACTGCCAGGCCAGGTCCTCCCTGGACTGGAAACAAGCATCCTAGGACCAGTTTCGGGGTTTCACCCCTCATCAGCCAGGACAGCTTGACTCCAGTGGCATGGAGAGCACGGGACCCACATCTGGGCATACCCGTCCCACTCTGGGTGACAAATGCAAAAAAGAACAATTGATGGACAGAATGCAGAACAATGTCATACATTCACCCCAGTACAGAGATCTGGGCCTAAATCCATCGTCTTTTTGCTCACCATGCCATTCCAGTTTGAACCCAGCCATATGCAAATCAGTCTTGACCCTGCGCCCCCGTGGGCCAATGTAATGTAACATGTAGTGCCCCCACGCACATTCATGCACCGTGTGTCAGGCACCACATGGAGCCTGCCACACGGAGCATGAATGTGCACAAAGTGCTCAATAGCACTGTGGTTTTCCAGGGCTGCAGCACAAGCCACAGTGTTATTGGACACTTTTTTCCGCCTGCCAGCACAGCAGGCACATTGTGTCAGGCGGTCCCCTGCATGCGGCGATGGCGGTCGGACGTTCGTCCAAACGCTATCGTAATGAGGTTCAAGAGTGCATTTTTCTATTGTTAGAGTGTGGAGCATGGAGCGATGGAACAGGTGTCATGATGATTGCGCACAGGCTCATTCATCCATTTTGAGAAACAACTTTTATTATTATCATTTTCAGACATACTCATTTTAACCTTGCAGCCTGCACATACAGGTTTCTTCATGTGACCAAAAATGTGATTGTGAGCAAATTGCTGAATATCCCTGGGATCAAACTGCAAATATAAACAATATGTAATGTAAAAACTAATTGTGCATTTTGTTGTCTATTTATATTACGTTGCTGTCACTCAACTCTTCATATTCCAGTTTTTCTAATGTGATTTCAACCAAAGTCTTCACCCAGTAGTGCTCTGGGTACAGCACCTAAAGTTTAAGAGGCTCCTGATTACATAAAATATTATCTGTATTGCATCCGTGGAGTTAGATTCAAATTTAGGAAATATATAACAAAAAATGGGCAAAACCTTCTGGGGACAAACATGCACACACACACAGACTTGGGCAGCAGGTACGTTAAACCCACCAAGGTATTTTGCTGGAAGTGGAGCCTGTGACTCACAAGATTTAAACTGCAGGTTATACACAGCAGCAGAACTTAACCTCATTTGCTAACTTACTGGGAATGGAGCCAGCAACCTACTGGTGACACAGTTTCCTTGGCATGAGTTCAACTAACTAATCTATTTGATAGAGTTTTCTGAAGTTCTTATCACACAAAAACATCAACGTTTGAATAGATTTGAAGGGCTTCAAGAATGCCCTTTACTAAAGGGAATGTCAGACCCCGTTGCGGGGGGCCAAGGGGGCAAGCAGGGGCTTCTGGCACACAGCTGTGGAGGCTGGTTCATTTGCCTGTGGTGTCCTACTATGGCTCTGCAAACTTGGCCAAGTATAACCCCCTTCAGCACTTGACTCTCAGCGAGGAGCAGTTCTGAGGCACCCCACACTACCTCAGCGAGGTGCATCAGGCTCAGAGCGCACATTCACCTAACATAGCTATGACTACTGATTGTCCTACTCAGTGCTTGTCTTTTGTAAAAACTCACTTAAAATGAAATACTACACACTACAATATGCAGGTACTGTTCCACTGACATACCTTGGTGTAAGGTCCCCTTCTTCACCTCCACTTACCTTTATCATAAAGTAAGGCCTTGTTGGAGTATGTTTTAGACAAGACGGTGTTATGGCTGTGAGTGCAGGTGCACTCCAGCTCTGTTCTAGGTTGTAGCAGCTGGAGGGGCTAAGGGCTGCCACATGGGTCTGGCTGTTGATAGGCTCTGAAATCGCAGATGTTGCCAATGGTCAGCAGCCCTCTTCCAGGAACACGGATGAGTCTGGCAGAATCAGAGGGCACCATTGGTCCTCTTGAGGGCAGATTGCTTCTCCCACACCAAGCTCTTTGATACAACACCAGCTTGTTCTATCTTTGGCCCAATGGTTACATTACAGCGGCACTGTCCTGTTTGTGCACACTTTAGGATAGTGCCAACAACCTGCATCTTTCAGGGTCACAGTGGCATTGCCCGCTTCAGACATGCTTCAAGACAGTGCCACACCATCAACCATGTCCATGGTTGCAGCGGTATCATCCACTTCGGGCCCACTTAAGGGCAATGGCACAGCTTTGCACAGTAGGCAGGAATGACAATGTTCTCAGTAAGGAGCCTAACGGTTGCTCTCCTTCAAGTCTCTCTGGGCAAATGGACACACACTCCAGGGTCAGCTGCTTCTGCTTGTCCTCGTAGTCAGCACATCCTGCATGGTTGGCATACTCCTGCCCCTTCTATTCAGACGAATCAGCTTCCAGGTACTTCAGGGCATGGAGGCAGTTCTTGTTTCTAGGTCAGACTCCAAGTGATGTCCCCTCATCACTGGGAAGCTAGCTGTCAGGCAGACACCTGCAGTCATCTGGGTATTGTGCAGACTTCTCCCTTCTTTGGTTGAAGAGAAATTGGAACTGAAAAACCAGTGGGTCAACAGCCTCCAACTTTACACAGATACATCAGACAGGAGATGTGTATTCTCAATCTGCACTTACTTTCAGAACCTGTTTAAGTCTGTTCTCTTTTGAAGTGTTATTTCCTGACTGTATTCCAGATACAGCCTTTTGTGTTGACACAGTTTCTAGATCTACTCCGTACAACTTCAGGAATATCAGCAATGCACTTCATCTCTCTAGGAAAACAACATCACCTCCATCTTTTGCACATGAACAGGTTAGGGTCTTCCAAAATGGATACCACAGGCCTTTAATATTTTTTTCACTCATTCACTATGCAAGTGCCACACACACACACATACACACGCTCACACATGAGTTAGCATGTAGGCCTCAACTCCTGTGACCCAGATAGAAAGGTCCAGTCACAAGTATTAATTTCTAAAACAAGGAATGCTGCCACTACCATGCTACATGCTAAACCACTCACAGGAAGGGTATTCCATTGTCCAGCAAATGAGGGCACGCTTTATGCACGAGTCCAGGTCCAGGACCTTACTTATGTCCAAGGACAGGCCTAGGCCTTCATGCACACACTAGATTAGTGTGAGGCTGGTGCCAAAATCAAAAATAGAGATACCACATTTTCACAGTTGATCACTCAGGGCAGGGGAGCACCACTGTATATCATGCAGGGGACATTCCTGTCTCAACAGGAAACATCATCCACCCTTCCTTGGACACTCCATTGGCACTGAAAGTGGGGTACCGGTGGTGCCACAGCTCCCCCATAATAACCATGCAGGAGGTCAAAAGGTGAATGAGCAAAAGAGATGCCATTAATTGTTGGTTTTATCTTGTGGCATTTCCTGTGCTTCAAAGTCAAATGTCAGGCTTTGTCTTCTGACAAAGTACTGCTTATTCTTTTAACATGGAGATTGATGTTTACTTTTCTTTCTTTGACTGCAAAGTGAACTGATTTTGTAATGTATTATGTGACAATTATTTCCCAGCACGCAACAAATTTTAGATACCTGAAATGAACAGTATGAATATTTCAAAATATATCAGCAGTTAGGAAAGTACAAATGAAACATATTTTTTGTAATTCTGAAGTGTACTGGTAATAAAGATTTTAATAAGGTCAAAGCAAATCAATACAAATAGTAATGTGGAAATTGGATATTTGTTGAAACCCGATTTCCACACATTATTGTGGCCATTTCAATGGAAAATATGCTGTCTGTAAATTACATAAATTGCATTGCACTACCACACCATCCTTTAGTAATTTATCCGCAATAGAGCATCACCAGATATGTACTTCACTCTTCCCACCCAGCGAATGCATTTGCTACACTTGTTCTTTCTGTGATGCTTGGATTTTTCACAATCACTATGACATCAGTTATGTAACATTGATAGCAGCCCCCCAGCACAGCTAGGACATTCCACCCCCCCTACCCTCAAGCCCTCTACCCTACTGATAACCCTCACCTTTCCACCACTCAATAGGCTGTGACTGAACCCTTCTCCACACATACTCCCTGCAAATCTCAGTGACTAAGATACCGACCTGTTCGTCCACATCTATCCAGATAATCAACGGCAAATGGAAGGTCAATTCTGTTGCAGAACAATAGCCCTGCACTGTCCTGGTTAAAGTGAACACCAGCACTCCCAGCTTCTCTATTGTGTGTCTTTGTGACTATACAGGCTGGGGAGAGCATGGCAGGGTGTTTTGGAGGTGACACATATTGTCAAATAATAATATATATTTCTAAATGCATATCACTCAATTACCTGGAGAGAATAACTATTTACATTTATACAACCCAGTAGAAAACAAAATTAACTATAAGCCTTTCACACCAACTTGTAGAACTGATAATTTTCTGAGGATCAGTGAGTGCACAGCTCTGGAAACAGTACCGCAACCAACACATACTGCATGCTCTGTGATAAGAGAACACACAGCAAACGCAAACGGGAAAACAAAACCCTCTCAAAGTATGACCAAAACCTCAGGGGCGTAGCTTCAGGGTTAGTGTTAGGGGTGTGAAAATCCCCAAATAAATGCATTCTTGGCTTGGTAGTTGGGTCTGGGGGCCCTGCATTTGGTCTGCTAGGTCTGTGTCTGTTTTTCACGTCATCCTAGTTTCACTAATAGGTTTTCATGTCTAATTTTTTGGGATCAGGAACTTACATATATATAGTGACCAGTTTACTAAAAAAAAGTAGCAAATCTGCACCTACAAAAGTACTACTTGGATGGATGGATATTTGCTACTTTTTAGAATCCACGAACATTGTTAGTAGTAGGTGTGGAAAGTTGCACCAGTCTTTCTAGGCATATTACTGGCAATCAAAAACCTATAAGGCGATGGGACAAATGGTGGCAAATAGTCTAATCACTGTAATTCCTCAGGGTAACATTCCAAACCATTGTTTTTCACCTACTGTGCTACTCTAGACAGAGGACCTGATTTAGGGTTTGGTAGAACAAAGGCAGACTAAGTAGCAGAGGACTTTAGTGGCTTTACTCCGCCTGCCAAATTTATAGATGTCTGCCAGCTCTGCGAACATCTTTAAATATTGGCAGGAACCACCGTTATCGTGGTTCCTGTCAATGTAAGAAAACTTTTATGTACAGCTCCATCACACATGACCGCTGCCCATCAAACTTTTCTAAAGTATTTTATACTGTTGTGAGGGCCAATTTAATTGTTTTTACTATCCCTCACATCCAGGATATATTTGATGGTGAGGGACAGTAAAGAAAAAGCCACCCGACTATTCACTCTGAATAGGTCGAAAGGTCAGATGGCTTACCTCTGAAAGCATCTTATCTGCCTGGCCCTCAGACAAAGTTTCACACCAAATAAGTAAATTTGACTCTGTCATAACAGTTGCTGTCCGCCCAATTAAGAATCAGGCAGGAAGACCCTTGAGTTTGGCGAACAGGGTACTATGTCGCTGTTGCAAAAGAGTACATGTCTGCCAAATCTAAATCAGCCCCAGAGGCCCACCTAATGGAAATCAGTGCTGACCCTGCTTCTCATGGGAACAGTCAATCTTGTACCTTGGTCACCTAGTCCATTATCCTTGCTGGCCAGTTCCATTTTAGTAGGGAAATTTGAGATTCACACCCCTTGAATCCCACTGACTAAGCTACACCCTGCAAAAACTGCAGCGTTAAACATCTGAGAGAAAAGAACACGTTGCTGTTACTATACAACACTTCAAAGTCTTAACAGAAAGGACACACAGAGTGCCTGATTTACCCAAAACAATAAACTCTCAGAATGCATGAGAGTTCAGGAGGCAGACATCGATGGTCTCTGTCAGCTGTGGAGTATCACTGAAATGTTTTGTGAGAAAAGGAGGGAGCCATGTAAGTGCCTAAGGGAGAGTGTATAGTGTCCAGAACAGCTCTCTGTCAGCTGGGCAAGACCTGAAGAGATCATATTGATAGTTTTAGAGGTGCTAGTGAGGTCTGGAGTGACAGGGAGCAGTTTAGGAGCACAAGAGAAGGGCCTTAAGAAGAGAATTGTGATGAGCGGAGGGAATCTAGGAAGTGCTGGAGAGAAGCATGTGTCAACGCAATGACAGTTTGTGCAGACCAACTAAAAGGAAAATCAGAGAAGGAATAAGATACCCAATGCATTACCACCTGTTGATTTATGGCAAGGCGCTACAGTTTGGTGATTCCGAAAACAGGAATGGATTTTGGTGTTCAATGACTTGATAAATCCAGCCCTAACTGTGTTCATTTCAGAGGCACTTATTTTAGTATAACACAGATTAACCAATTCTGCGCATAGCTGTTTGGAAAAGTGCCTTTCAATAATCCCGACATAGTCTATCAATCAAGCTGTACTTATATAGCACAGCTTATCACCCCTTGAAGGTATCCAGGCGCTGGGCTTCGGGTCTCAGTCGAAGAGCAAGGTCTTGAGCCCCTTCCTGAAGTCTTTCAATGAGGGACACACACACACACATGTGCTCCAAATTACAATAGAAATTAGCGAAATAATTTACTAACCTTTCCAGAATGTCCAACATGCTTTCCAATTTCTGAGAAGAACAGAAAAAAGTATAACCAAATAGATTAGTCTTTAAAACAAAGTATCCAGAGCCAAATTTAGAAGAGTCTAGTGCTCCAGAATTTGTTCATGACTAACAAGAACATGATCTAGTGTGACTTCTATAGAACAAAAAAAACAGAAGCACAGCACTACCTAGCATTGGCACAACAGGTGTCCCTGCATGGTTTGTGAATAAGTTGAAAGACTAGCTCCAGGCCTCATAGACATGTTTGTAGGGACAACCCACAACAAGCAGTCAGGGAGACCGGGCTCACATAAAGAGAGAGCAAGAAGGAAATGACATTGCCACCAATGAAACCCAACAGAAACAAGTAATACACATCAGACCAGAAGAGACTCTCAGGGGAAGACTTCACATTTACCTTAAAGAGAGAGGGCAATGGCAATTTAGGTAGAGGGGAATCTTCACACCAGTAACTCACCTTCAGAAAGTCCTTTGCAGGCAAAGTGCACTCTTCTATCTCAGCAATCATGTTAATGAAGGGAGATATTTTATCAGAGGAATTGGCTATGTCGACCTCTTCAAGGGTTAAACATTTGCCCTTCATCTCTTCAATTCTCTTTAACAGGGTGGTTTCAGCTATCCCCAGACACTGATGCAGGTCTCTACAATGTTTCTTTACGTCATCACTCAATTTTCCAAGGACACCCTTTAAATAAAGAAGAATAGTTGTTAGATCGATCTGAACCATAACCCGCAAAAGCATCAGTGTCATAAATAGATGTACTTTAAACACCCAGTGGGTGTGCTAGAAGTACCAGTATATATTACATTTTACCTAACAAAATATGAAGAATATAAAAAATATTAAGGTACCTACCTTTAGTTGCAAAATACTGCCCTATAAAATGTGAGAAATAACATGCATCACTAAGAACCCGCAGTGAAGACAAGAGAAGCTAAAGTAGCTAAACAGACTTAAATTGTATTTCAGTACAGATGGACCACAGGGAGAGAGGCGGGAAAGAGGCAGTATTAGATCTGGCATCCTTGGCGTAGTTTCCCCTATCCGTTGTCTGCTGACCTCCTGTGTTTGACAGTTTTTGCTGACTTTGTTTTTGCTGGTTTTAGGAATCTGGACACTTTACCACTGCTAACCAGTGCTAAAGTGCATGTGCTTTTGCCCTAAAACATAATAACAATTGGCTTATCCACAATTGGCAGATCTGATTTACCTATAAGTTCCTAGTCAAATGCACTGCATGTGCCCAGGGCCTAGAAATCAAATGCTACTGGTGGGCCTGCAGCACTGATTGTGCCACGCGCTTAAGTAGCACTTTAAACATGGCTCAGGCTTGCCACTGCAGAGCCTGTGTGTGCAGTTTTAAACTGTCATTTCGACCTGGCAGGTTAGCATACTTGCCAAGCCCCAGCCTTCCTTCTTTGTTACATATAGGTCACCCCTAATTTAGACCCTGGACAGCCCATGGGCACGGTGCAATGCATTTAAAAAGTAGGACATGTACTGTTAAGTTTTTAATGTCTGGTTGTGAAATACTCTTAAATTTGTTTTTCACTACTGCAAGGCCTATCTCTCTCATAGGATGAGTTTGGGACTTCCTTATGACATTTTATAAGTGTAGTTTCCTGCTGGGAAAATATAGGAAAACCAAAATCGGGATCTCTGGACTCATAATTTAAAAACACAACTTATGGTGAAGTTTGTTTTTAAATTGCAGCTCTGAAAATGCCACTTTTAGAAAGTTGGTATTTGTTTTACTTATACCATTTGGCTGCCTTCTACCTGTCTCTGGAATACACATCTGGGGTGCGTGACAGCTGGCTTCCTGCATTCCCTCAACCACACAACAGAACACACAAAGGAAGGGTAGGTGTGACTGAGCAGCCATCTGTATGTTAATGAGTCATCCTGAGGCAGGATGAGAGGGAGGTGGTCATATTCTGCACCTGAAAGGATTAAGTCCTGTCCCCACACAAAGGGTTGCATACCCCCTTGTAGTGAGTCTGGGGCCAGGGCAGGGAGGGCAGGGTCTCGTGCACTTCAAAGCATCTCTTTGAAGTCTCCCTTCTTCAAAGGTCAAACTGGGTATAAGTACTGGACCTCTGACACCATGAACTGAGAGCACTTCTAGAACTGAGGACATGCTACCAGGAAGAAGGACTGCTGTGTTGTCAGGAGGGACTGCCACTTTGCTGAAGTGCTTTGTTGTGTTGGCCTGCTGCTTCTGGGAGTGAGAAGGACTGGACCTGACTCTCTACATCCCCAGAACCTAAGGATCTCCAATGGCTTGTTGTCTTTCCCCCTGTTCTGATGTCTCAGGGCCATCAAAGATTTCCTGCAACAGCACCTGAACTCTGCAATCTGTGAGTGCTGTCTTACCAAGTGGTGCCAATCCAGTTCTGGGCCAATGGAAGTGACTTTCCTGTGTTGATCCAACAGAATCCATGCATCGATGACTTTTTGCCAACCAGAACCAATGCATCTCCTCCGGCGCCAACCCAGTTGCTACTCGATGACATCTCTTCGATGGACTGTGCGGCTTGAAGACAACAGATTTGACTATGACGCATCGCTGCCATCAAAAACGGGTTCATCAACAGAGCTTCGCTGACTGCACGGATCATTACTGACACATCGCCTGCATCCATGGGATTGAATACGCATTGCCTCCTCTGATCCTCGCATCTATTCTGACGTTGACGCTTCCTCCATCCAAGGTACTTTTTCAGTGGAACCTGTGTGAGTCCTATAGTTGGCCTGCCCTCCATTGCGGTCGGCGTGAACTTTGGATTTACCCCAGTCTAGCGCAATCAGATGTCCCCGGTCGGAGCTTTAGGACTCTAAGCACTATAATTTCATTTAATCTTTAAAAATTCATAACTCCGGTTCTACTTATTTGGGATTTTGTTGTGTTGGTCTTGTTTTACTCATAAAAATATTGGCTACTTTTCTAAAATGGTGTGGTGTCCTTTTGTAGTGTTTTCACTGTGTTACTGTGTGTGTTGTGCACAAATACTTTACACATTGCCTCTTGGTTAAGCCTGACTGCTCTGTGGAAAACTACCAGAGGGTGAGCACAGGTTCATTTAGAGTGTGTTACTGACTTACCCTGACTAGGATTGTGGTTCCTGCTTGGACAGGGTTCATATCTCTGCCAACCAGAAACCCAATTTCTAACAGGAGGCTCTCAGGAGAAACCGTCCGGCGTCTCCCAATGTTCAGGAGAACCCAGGAAATGGTTAAATTGTCTCAACCACAGGCAAACTGGGCTGTGGACTCCACTTGACCAGCGCTGTGCTAGTCTCGTGGACTGTACGCAACACAACACATCTTCATCTTTTATAAAGAACAACCATAATATCATGAATATGATAATCAAAGAAAAATATAACTCAAAAAACAAAAGACAATGACATTTAAATCTTTTGAATTAAGGAATATTTCTCAATGGCAAGATCATGTCATAACCATACTCTGAAAATCATAGAATGATCTTACTTCTAATCTTTCAGCCATGCAGGTCGTATTCCCACAGCAGTAAGGACCATGGCATTGCTCCTCTCTGAACATAGTGCAAAACTCTACTGAATTGGGGTTAACCTGGTAACATTATCAGTATTCACCTTATTTTGGTTTAATGTCACTGGGGCAACAGAAGATTTATTCCACCACTTTCCACCCTCCAAACCAACACCTGAAGTAGAAACACCAATACCTTTTGTGGTATTACTGAATTTGAGTTGTCATTTCCTAAGCAACTTAGACAATTCGTCATATATCTAGAACACGCTTTCTGTTGCTTTGTTTTAACCCTTCCCTTCACAGTCTTTTTACACACAGCGGTAACCTGACTATCGCGATTTATCCATTAAAGCTTATCTAGCGTGAATGGTTTACATGCCTATAGAGCCTAGAACGGTGAAATCCTGGTAGTCGAGTGTGGTGTAGCATAATAGAATAATAGCATGTCCTGGACTGCTTTGTTAACATCCCACCTATTGGCTGCAGCTAACCTAATGGTTTCACCAATAACCCTGTTCTCTCTCTCTGCTAGACCATTTCCTTGAGTCATATAAATGTGTTCCGTGTTCCACTCCTGTCTCCTTAGTAAACCCCACAATCTCACAAGACATGAGCTGTACCCCATTATTTGTAACTAGTTTCTTGGGTAGATCTTCATGTGCAAAATTCATTTGCAAAAATGTATTGACAGAGGATGTGTTGGGAAGTTTTGACAAAGTGCAGCTCCACCCATATTGACCTGTACTCAACCAGTACCAGAGCTTATTTGATCTCATAATTAGTAAAATGACCTAAAAGTCTATTGTTGACTTTTCCCACACATTGTTAGATAATTCCACTGCTACGATGGGGGGTGTCCTAGTTATCAATTGTTTGTCAGCCTTACTGCAAACTTCACACCCTTCCACCTTCAGTTATACGCCTAAATCCATCTTTGGCCAACAGTGCGTTTCGCATAACCTTTTTTTTTTAGAGTCATACCTAAATGTCCAGATCCAGTAATCTACACCTTAAAGAGTTTGGAGCAGCCAATTCTCCCCTTGAAAAGAAAGCTATTTTCCAACAACAAGCCTGATTATATTTTTGTAAAAATGTATAAATCTCCTGTAAGATTTTTTTCTTTGGGCCATCCATGAGCAATCCAGTGAAATACCTTTTGCATTAAAATATAATTTGACACAGCATTTAACCTTTGATACTTTGATTTACAAGTTTGAACATCAAAATCTACAGAAACCATTATGCATTCTTAAGTATCTGTGCTACAGATATCTTCATTGTTGATTGGAAATCTAGCAAAAAAAAATTGTTCTTTTGTTAGAAGATCCAGTGAAATTATAGTGTAGCAGTTTAGTAGTGAGCCTAGTTAATCTAGCAGTTATCTTCTACAAGTTTGCACTAACTTTACTAAAAATATACATTAGTAGCTTATGATCCTTTTAAGGCGTAAGAGAATTGAGTACCCCAAGGTAAGTTGTTGGATTTTAGTACTGCCCATATGCAGGCTAATATTGCCTTTTCTATTTCAGTTAAGATTTCTCCGAAACTCTAAGTACTCTTGCAATAGGTTTTTCTGCATTCTTGCACTTTTGTGTGACACCAGCACCAGGGTCTTTGTCAATGGCATCAACTGTGATGCTAACTGGTAGACCTGGCGTGTAGGAAGGGCACTTGTAACAGATCTCATTTTATGCATGAAAATACATCATCCTCATTGACAAATGCAGCAAAGACAATAGCAGCGGAAGAAGGCAAATAAGCTTTAATTTTATTTCAGTATAGATGGACATCAGGGAGAGCGGCGGGAAAGCAGCTATCTCAGGGGAAACCAAACATAGTCTCCCAATGGTCTGGAGAACCTAGGGAAAGGTTAAATTATCACTGAAGTTCAATATATTAAAAGTGGCAGTAACTATATCATCCCTTCAATTACAGTACAATAAATGATGGTAAAAAAGGTCCAACTTACAAAATCTTCTGCTAGTTGAAGCACGGCACCCAGGAAACTACAGAATTGTGGTTAGCTGTCTCTTAGCCTAATGTTATCCAGACAAATATTAATACATTAAGAAAACTGAAAACTAATACGTATACAGAAAGAGACTTTGGGCCTAATTACGATGTCAGGCGTATGACACAGTTGCGGTCTGGAACCGACGACCATAGGTCGGCGGTTCTGACCACCGAATTTGGATGCCACCGCCCTATGGGCGGTCTGAAACATCCATTTCCAAATGGGTGCTTGTGCGGCAGGCAGAAAAGGCCTGCAACACATGCTGCCATTGGGAAATGGATGTTTTCAAACATCCCTGCACTGTGTGGCAGGCACCATGCTCTATCTGCCACACAATGCAGGAATGTTAAGGGGGGCCTCCAAAGTCACTTTCCGACAGCCTTTCCAGGTCGGAAAGGCCGACATGAAAAGACTGTTGGAAAGTGCCATCATAATCCCAAGGGCGGAGCCGAGCCTGGCTCCGCCGTCATTAGGGGATTGTGGTGGCTTCCGATACTCCGACGGGCTCCTTGAGCCTGTCGGAGGCGCATCGGAATCTCCCCGCAGGTTTCACTCCGACCGCCATCATCCTAATACGGTGGTTGGACTTAAACCTACGATGTTGGACGGAAAGCCTCCGACAGCTAGTCGGAGGCTTTCTGCCCGACATCGTAAATTAACCCTTTGTGTTCAATGCCCTTTAGCCATTGCTCAGTTGGAATGTCATTTCGTAAGTTGAATCAGGCAACAGAACAGCAACAATAGAATGAGTCAGCCATTAACTTTGTTGCCAGAGTCATTCACACCTCGATCAGCCCCAAGGACAGCCACTGGGATATTAGGGCTGTCAGACATCATGAAGAAGTGCATTTTTCCTATTTACCTGTCCGTATGTGTCTGGGCCTGTACCAGTACACAGGATGGAGACTTCTCTTTTGCCACTGACATAAAGTGAGGTATTCAGTAAGCTGCCTTTGCAGTTCTAGGCAAGTTCTAGGAGTGTCTTTGGAGGTACTTCTCAATAAATACTGTAAGAATTTAGAAAAGGGGATTGGAAATCATCTGTTTTTCTTTCTCTTAGAAACTGCTCTGCCGCTGCATGAGAAGAGACAACCCTGATGAGATGGGAGATATCAAATATTAAGCCGATATTGCAGGATGTGTGCAGTTGAAACAGAAGCTGCCCGACACTGTAGTAAAGCTTTAGCTCTGCCCTCAGAGACATCAATAACAGCTGTTTGCTGTGGGTGGTTACAGCGCTGTGTAGGATGGCTCCTGCAGGTTTACTTTCCACTGCTGTGCCTGTGTGTTGAAACACTGTCAGGCTAGTGCTCTCCTTTTCTTTGTAGAAGCAGTGTATTCAGTGAGGAGCTGTGTGGGAGCATCATTAAACAAGCCTTGGCAAAGCCAATAGGTCTATCCTTAGTGAGGCAATGCAATGATTACTTTTTGTTCTCTTTTTCATTTGCAAGCATGTGCCACAAAAGAAAAAAAAGAATACATGCTGTTGCATACACAAGGCCGCCATATGCTTAAAGTAGAAAAGGATACTGTAGGAAATGAGCATATTTGGGTAATCTACCCCAAGATTTGTGCCCTTTCTGTTTTACTAGCTTTTGAACTTACTGCACTTTACTCCTGCTAACCACTGGTAAAGTGTGAGTGCTCCCCCTTTAAATATGGTCAAACTAGCATCCTCCTAACTGGTATAATTAACTTGCCTATAAGTACTAGTATAAGGTACAGATTGTACCCAGAGCCTGGAAGTTAAAGGCCAACGGTGGACTGCAGCACCTTTTGTGCCATCCAGTACAGTGGCAGTGGCAGTGCAAACATGTCTTCAGGTCTGCATTGTAGTAGTGTAAAACCTGCAATTTGACCTGTCAAAATAAACCCTTTTAACAGGTCAATAGGTTCCCTTGAAATATTTATAAGTCAACTCATGTAGGCATTGTAACCCGCAAGGCAGGGTGCATGCTATCAAAAAGTATGAGATGCAGAAATGCTATCATCTAAATTAAATATTGCAATCTCACGGTAGGAGTTAGATTGAGAAATGATTAAAATACTATTTTAGTATTTATTAAAGGTCTACCTCAATGGTGAAGTTGGATTTTTAAGAAATATTTAGGAAAAACAAGTTTTAGAAAGTTACCTTTTCCTTGTCTGAAGCTCTAGGAGGCTAATTTGCATTAACCTCTAGCTACAGCCCTCTGAGTGCTCTATCCCCAATGAGGTGTGAACACTGCTCCCAGAGCAGAGGTAAATATCCTGGGCATGTGCAGGCGTTATTATTTCTCTGGCAGGATGGCCAGTTGGGGTGGACTCTCAAACTTAATTTAATTCAAAGATACCTCTATTTTCTCAGGCAAACGTTAGTTGACACCTAGACAGATCCCTTCTTTTGTTCCCCTAGACAGTAGGAGCCAAACCTAGTGGGAGGAAAGCTGCCCCCAGAGCAGGTTTAGTGTGACCACAAAGAAGAGGCTGCTAATTTCTCTGGTAGGGTTACTCCTGCAAACATTTACCCAATTGATTAGGGAGGGCCAGGAGTCACCCCCACCTACTAACTGGTGCCAGAGATAAATGTTTCATCCCCAGTACCCACCTCAGAACACTACTGGAACTGAGGAAGAATAGAAGTGAACTGCATGTGCTGTATGTGACCTGAGAGGAGCCCGAAATGACTGGGCCTGCTCTCGCTTTTTACCCAGGGAAAAGTGGTGGAATTCAAGGGTCAGAAGACTGGCCTCCTGTTCAGGCTACATTGGCACAGTAAGCTACAAGAGGGCTTTTTCTGAAATTGCCAGCTGACCAGTTTCAACTGGACCTGACCTAGATCCTGCTTGTGGCCTCTGATGGAGTGAGTCCTGACCCCCAAGTGCTGTTCTTGAGTGTCCTGGACCCTTGGCTGGGTCTGGCTGGACTAACCCTACCAAACTTGAAAACCTGGGACTTAAAAACTTGACTCTGTCTGTTCTGTGCTACAGCAACTAGAGGGTTGAATTCTGATTAATTTAGTGACTGTGAGGGTTTACCCTGACAAGGCTTGTGATTATTACTTAAGGTGGGAAGTCATCCACCTCACCTATAATCCAATTTCTTACAGTTACATTAAAAAATACTTATGTTTATCCAGTCATTTATTTTAATACCAGGCCTTTTAACCCCTTCGATGCTCATGACGAGCTGGACTCGTCATGGCACACAGTGGTCGTGTGCTCATGACGAGTCCAGCTCGTCATGAAACATCGCCTGGGAAATCCCTCTGGTGCGGGCACCAGAGGGATTCCCTTAATGCCACAAGAGCCTCTGGAGCTGGGGAAGAGCTTCCCAGCTCCCGAGGCCCCCTGGTTTCCCTGAAATGACGATCGGCGCGCACGTCGCGCTGATGTCATTTCAGTGAAACTGAAACTGAAATGAGCCAAGAAGCTCATTTCAGTTTCCCTTTCTACGTGCTCAGGGGGCTATCTCAGCCCCTGAGCACGTAGAAAGACGGGAGAGGTATCGTTGGAAAGGGAGAATCTCCCTTTCCAATGAGTACCCTCCCCAGTGGTTCCCTGCTTGGGGATCGCCTACAGGAGGGCGATCCCCAAGCAGGGATCCACCCACTAGACACCAGGGAGGGGAGCGGCCCCTTGGGCAAGGGCCTTTGCTCCCCCAATTTAATTTGGCAAAATGTAGTCTTTTTGCCTCCCTGGGGGACAGATGGGGGCAGTAGCCCCTAATCTGCTCCCCGGGTGGGCAAAAGCCCACTAGACACCAGGGATTTTTTTAGAAGTAAAAATAAGGGTGGGGGCTGCCCAAAACGGGCATGCCGATGCCCCCACCCCCGCAATCATTACAGTCTTTCTGCCCCCCTGGGGGCAGATGGGGCATTGGCCCCTAATCTGCCCCTTCGGGGGCAGAAGCCCACTAAACACCAGGGATTTGTTTTGAAGTTTTTTAGGGGGGCTTGCCCGAAACGGGCACGCCAATGCCCCCACCCACCCGCCACCAATACAGCCTTTCTGCCCCCGGGGGCAGAAAGCCCACTAAACACCAGGGATTTTATTGCACCATTTGTTTTAGGGTGGGGGCTGCCCAAGCGGGCACGCCAATGCCCCCACCCCCGCCACCATTACAGCCTTTCTGCCCCCCTGGGGCAGATGGGGCAGTAGCCCCAATCTGCCCCTCGGGGGCAGAAAGCCCACTAAACGCCAGGGATTTTTATTGCACCATTTCTTTAGGGTGGGGGCTGCCTGAAACGGGCACACCAATGCCCCCACGCCCCCATTACAGCCTTTCTGCCCCCCCCTGGGGGGAAGATGGGGGCAGCAGCCCCCAATCTGCACCTCCAGGGGGGGCAGAAAGCCCACGTGACGCCAGGGATTTTTTCGCACCATTTTCTTAGGGTGGGGCTTGCCCGAAACGGGCACGCCAATGCCCCACCCCGCCACCATTACAGCCTTTCTGCCCCCCTGGGGGGCAGATGGGGCAGTAGCCCCCAATCTGCCCCGGGCAGAAAACCCACTAAATGCCAGGGATTTTATTTTGCACAATTTGTTTTAGGGTGGGGCTGCCCAAAATGGGCATGCCAATGCCCCCCACCCCCACCACCACCAATACAGCCTTTCTGCCCCCTGGGGGCAGATGAGGAAAGTAGCCCCCAATCTGCTCCCGGGAGGGCAGAAAGCCCACTTGACGCTCAGGGATTTTTTTGCGCATTTGTTTTTAGGGTGGGGGCTGCCCGAAATGGGCACCCCAATGCCCCCACCCCCCACAAAATGACAGTCTTTCTGCCCCCGGGAGGCAGATGGAGCTGTAGCCCCCAATCTGGCCCCCGGGGCGCAGAAAGCACACTAGAAACCATGGATTTTTTTCTTTTATTAGTGTAGGGGTAGGGGCTGCCCAAAATGGGCATGACAATACCCCCACCCCACCCCCAGAGAAATTCCAGTCTTCCTGCCCCCGGGAGCGAAGATGGTGGCAGTGGCCCCTGATCTGCCCCCTGGGGGCAGAAAGCCCACTAGGCGCCAGCGAGTACGCAGGCTTTTTTTATGCCACAGTCTTTCTGCCCCCTTTGGGGGCATATCGGGACAAACCCCCTCCCCCGATTCCCCCCCAGGGTGGCAAAAAGCCCCCTAGGCTCCGACTTTTTTTTAGCAATGTGCCTACCTGTGGATTTTGGGCCCTAGCGCAGCTGGCACATAGGGAAACCTAACAAACTTGTACATTATTGAAAACTAAATACCCAGGGGAATCCAGGATGGGGTGACTTGACTGGCTCTCACCAGGTTCTGTTACCCAGAATCCCTTACAAACCTAAAAATTCGTCCAAAAAAACACATTTTCCTCACATTCCTGTGGTGGAAAGTTCTGGAATCTGCGTGGGTCCACAAAATTCCACCCACCCCGTGTTCCCCAAAGTCTTCCGAGAAAAATGGTACCTCACTTGCGTGGGTAGGCCTAGTGCCCGCGACAGGCAAGGGCCCAAAACCTATTTAGGCGACATCAAAATTACCTATCACAAAACAACCTGGTTTTGCAAGGGGGTCCCATGACTTTTTGGCCCCGGGCTTGGCGGCCATCTAGGGAAACCTACCAAACCCACACATTTTTGAAAAGTAGACACCCGGGGGATTCCAGGAGGTATGGCTGCGTGGATCCCCAACGTTTTCTTACCCAGAATCCCTTGCAAACCTGATATTTTGCTGAAAAAAATCACTTTTTCACACATTTTGTGTGGTAAAGTTGCAGCATCACGGGCTGACACAAATTTCCTACCACCCAGCGTTCCCAGGTCTCCCGATAAAAATGGTGCCTCACTCGGGTGGGAGGCCCAGTACCAGCGACAGGCAAGGGCCCACAACGTATTGATGCCACCTCAAAATTGCCTATCACAAAGCGACCTGGTTTTGCAAGGGGTCCCATGACGTTTTGGCCTGGGGCTCGGCGGCCACCTAGGAAACCTACCAAACCCACACATTTCGGAAAAGTAGACACCCGGGGATTCCAGGAGGTAGGCTTGCGTGGATCCCCCAACGTTTTCTTACCCAGAATCCCCTGCAAACCTGATATTTTGCTGAAAAAATCACTTTTCACACATTTTTGTGTGGTAAAGTTGTGGCATCACAGGGCTGACACAAATTTCCTACCACCCAGCGTTCCCCAGGTCTCCCGATAAAAATGGTGCCTCACTCGGGTGGGAGGCCCAAGTACCCGCGACAGGCAAGGGCCCACAACGTATTGAGGCGACCTCAAAATTGCCTATCACAAAACGATCTGGTTTTCAGAGGTCCCATGACGTTTTGGCCTGGGGCTCGGCGGCCACCTAGGAAACCTACAAACCCACACATTTCTGAAAAGTAGACAACCGGGGATTCCAGGGAGGTATGGCTTGCGTGGATCCCCAACGTTTTCTTACCCAGAATCCCTGCAAACCTGATATTATGCTGAAAAAAATCACTTTTTCACACATTTTGTGTGGTAAAGTTGTAGCATCACGGGCTGACACAAATTTCCTACCACCAGCGTTCCCAGGTCTCCCGATAAAATGGTGCCTCACTCGGGTGGGAGGTCCAAGTACCCGCAACAGGCAAGGGCCCACAGCGTATTGAGGCGACATCAAAATTGCCTATCACAAAATGTTGTGGGCCCTTGCCTGTCGCTGGTACTTGGGCCTCCCACCCGAGTGAGGCACCATTTCTATCGGGAGACCTGGGGAACGCTGGGTGGTAGGAAATTTGTGTCAGCCCGGTGATGCCACAACTTTACCACACAAAATGTGTGAAAAAAGTGATTTTTCAGCAAAATATCAGGTTTGCAGGAGATTCTGGTAAGAAAACGTTGGAGATCCACGCAGCCATACCTCCCTGGAATCCCCGGTGTCTACTTTTCAGAAATGTGTGGGTTTGGTAGTTTTCCTAGGTGGCCGCCGAGCCCCGGGCCAAAACGTCATGGGACCCCCTGCAAAACCAGGTCGTTTTGTGATGGGCCATTTGAGGTTGCCTCAATACGTTGTGGGCCCTTGCCTGTCGCTGGTACTTGGGCCTCCCACCCGAGTGAGGCACCATTTTATCAGGAGACCTGGGGGAACGCTGGGTGGTAGGAAATCTGTGTCAGCCCCGTGATGCCACGACTTTACCACACAAAAATGTGTGAAAAAGTGATTTTTTCAGCAAAATAACAGGTTTGCAGGGGATTCTGGTAAGAAAACGTTGGAGGATCCACGCAAGCCATACCTCCTGGAATCCCCGGGTGTCTACTTTCAGAAATGTGTGGGTTTGGTAGGTTTCCCTAGGTGGCCGCGAGCCCGGCCAAAGCGTCATGGGACCCCTTGCAAAACCAGGTCGTTTTGTGATGGGCCATTTTGAGGTCGCCTCAATACGTTGTGGGCCCTGCCTGTCGTGGTACTTGGGCCTCACCGCGAGTGAGGCACCATTTTATCGGGAGACCTGGGGGAACGCTGGGTGGTAGGAAATTTGTGTCAGCCCGTGATGCCACAACTTTACCACACAAAAATGTGTGAAAAAGTGATTTTTTCAGCAAAATAACAGGTTTGCAGGGATTTTGGGTAAGAAAACGTTAGGGGATCCACGCAAGCCATACCTCCCTGGAATCCCCGGGTGTCTACTTTTCAGAAATGTGTGGGTTTGGTAGGTTTCCTAGGTGGCCGCCGAGCCCGGGCCAAAACGTCATGGGACCCCCTTGCAAAACCAGGTCGTTTTGTGATGGGCCATTTTGAGGTCGCCTCAATCGTTGTGGGCCCTTGCCTGTCGCGGGCACTTGGGCTTCCCACCCGAGTGAGGCACCATTTTTATCGGGAGACCTGGGGAACGCTGGGTGGTAGGAAATTTGTGTCAGCCCCGTGATGCCACGACTTTACCACATAAAAATGTGTGAAAAAGTGATTTTTTCAGCAAAATAACAGGTTTGCAGGGGATTCTGGGTAAGAAAACGTTGGAGGATCCACGCAAGCCATACCTCCCTGGAATCCCCGGGTGTCTACTTTTCAGAAATGTGTGGGTTTGGTAGGTTTCCCTAGGTGGCCGCCGAGCCCCGGGCCAAAACGTCATGGGACCCCCCTTGCAAAACCAGGTCGTTTTGTGATGGGCCATTTTGAGGTCGCCTCAATACGTTGTGGGCCCTTGCCTGTCGCGGGTACTTGGGCCTCCCACCCGAGTGAGGCACCATTTTTATCGGGAGACCTGGGGGAACGCTGGGTGGTAGGAAATTTGTGTCAGCCCCGTGATGCCACGACTTTACCACATAAAAATGTGTGAAAAAAGTGATTTTTTTCAGCAAAATAACAGGTTTGCAGGGGATTCTGGGTAAGAAAACGTTGGAGGATCCACGCAAGCCATACCTCCCTGGAATCCCCGGGTGTCTACTTTTCAGAAATGTGTGGGTTTGGTAGGTTTCCCTAGGTGGCCGCCGAGCCCCGGGCCAAAACGTCATGGGACCCCCTTGCAAAGCCAGGTTGTTTTGTGATGGGCCATTTTGAGGTCGCCTCAATACGTTGTGGGCCCTTGCCTGTCGCGGGTACTTGGGCCTCCCACCCGAGTGAGGCACCATTTTTATCGGAGACCTGGGGGAACGCTGGGTGGTAGGAAATTTGTGTCAGCCCGGTGATGCCACAACTTTACCACACAACTATGTGTGAAAAAAGGGATTTGTTCAGCAAAATATCAGGTTTGCAGGGGATTCTGGGTAAGAAAATGTTGGGTGATCCATGCAAGCCATACCTCCCTGGAATCCCCCGGGTGTCTACTTTTCAGAAATGTGTGGGTTTGGTAGGTTTCCCTAGGTGGCCGCCGAGCCCCGGGCCAAAACGTCATGGGACCCCCCTTGCAAAACCAGGTCGTTTTGTGATAGGCCATTTTGAGGTCGCCTCAATACGTTGTGGGCCCTTGCCAGTCGCGGGTACTTGGGCCTCCCACCCGAGTGAGGCACCATTTTTATCGGGAGACCTGGGGGAACGCTGGGTGGTAGGAAATTTGTGTCAGCCCCGTGATGCCACAACTTTACCACACAAAAATGTGTGAAAAAGGGATTTTTCAGCAAAATGTCAGGTTTGCAGGGGATTCTGGGTAAGAAAACATTGGGGGATCCACGCAAGCCATACCTCCCTGGAATCCCCGGGTGTCTACTTTTCAGAAAAGTGTGGGTTTGGTAGGTTTCCCTAGGTGCCGGCAGAGCTAGGGTTCAAAAACTACAGCTAGGCACTCTGCAAAAAAGGGTCATTTTTCACTGTGAAAATGTGGTGCGTCCATGTTGTGTTTTGCACTGCTTCCTGTCGCGGGCACTAGGCCTACCCACACAAGTGAGGTACCATTGATTTCGGAAGACCTTGGGGAACGCGGGGTGGGTGTAATTTTGTGGATCCACGCAGATTCCAGAACTTTCCACCACAAAAAAGTGAGGAAAATGTGTTTTTTTTGCCAATTTCTTAGGTTTGCAAGGGATTCTGGGTAACAGAACCTAGTGAGAACCAGTCAAGTCACCCCATCCTGGATTCCCCTGGGTGTCTACTTTTCAAAAATGTATAGGTTTGCTAGGTTTCCCTGAGTGCCGGCAGAGCTAGGGTTCAAAAACTACAGCTAGGCACTTTGCAAAAAAAGGGTCATTTTTCACTGTGAAAATGTGGTGCGTCCACGTTGCGTTTTGCGCTGCTTCCTGTCACGGGCACTAGGCCTACCCACACAAGTGAGGTACAATTGTTTTTGGAAGACCTTGGGGAACACGGGGTGGGTGGAATTGTGTGGATCCACGCAGATTCCAGAACTTTCCACCACAGAAAAGTGAGGAAAATGTGGTTTTTTTGCCAATTTTTAGGTTTGCAAGGGATTCTGGGTAACAGAACCTGGTGAGAGCCAGTCAAGTCACCCCATCCTGGATTCCCCTGGGTGTCTACTTTTCAAAAATTTATAGGTTTGCTAGCTTTCCCTAAGTGCCGGCAGAGCTAGGGTTCAAAAACTACAGCTAGGCACTTTGCAAAAAAAGGGTCATTTTTCACTGTGAAAATGTGGTGCGTCCACGTTGCGTTTTGCGCTGCTTCCTGTCGCGGGCACTAGGCCTACCCACACAAGTGAGGTACCATTTTTTTCAGAAGACCTTGGGGAACGCGGGGTGGGTGGAATTTTGTGGATCCACGCAGATTCCTGAACTTTCCACCACAGAAAAGTGAGGAAAATGTGTTTTTTTGCCAATTTTTAGGTTTGCAAGGGATTCTGGGTAACAGAACCTGGTGAGAGCCAGTCAAGTCACCCCATCCTGGATTCCCTGGGTATCTACTTTTCAAAAATGTATAGGTTTGCTAGGTTTCCTAAGTGCCGGCAGAGCTAGGGTTCAAAAACTACAGCTAGGCACTTTGCAAAAAAGGGTCATTTTCACTGTGAAAATGTGGTGCATCCACGTTGCGTTTTGCGCTGCTTCCTGTCGCGGGCACTAGGCCTACCCACACAAGTGAGGTACCATTTTTTTGGAAGACCTTGGGGAACGCGGGGCGGGTGGAATTTTGTGCATCCACGCAGATTCCAGAACTTTCCACCACAGAAAAGTGAGGAAAATGTGTTTTTTGCCAATTGTTAGGTTTGCAAGGGATTCTGGGTTACAGAACCTGGTGAGAGCCAGTCAAGTCACCCCATCCTGAATTCCCCTGGGTGTCTAGTTTTCAAAAATGTATAGGTTTGCTAGGTTTCCTTAAGTGCCCGCAGAGCTAGGGTTCAAAAACTACAGCTAGGCACTTTGCAAAAAAAGGGTAATTTTTCATTGTGAAAATGTGGTACGTCCACGTTGTATTTTGAGCCATTTCCTGTTGTGGGCACAAGGCCTACCCACACAAGTGAGGTACCATTTTTATCGGGAGACTTAGGGTAACACAGAATTGTAGAGCAACTGTTATTACCTATTGACTTTCGATGCATTTCTGCCTTCCACATGAAAGACAATGTGTAAAAAATAAGTCATTTTGAAAAATGACCTATAATTCTCATGCTAGTATGGGTACTCCCAATTTCGGAAATGTGCAAATATCTACTGTTTCTAAAATCTACATTTGTTCCCATTTCAGAAATACATAGGTGTCTTTCATAACAATTTTTCCATGTATACATTTTCCCAAAATAATTGCTATATACCGGTACATAATAAAAAACCATTGCAAGTCGCTGCTCAGTTATTGGCTCTGGGTTCGTCGGGTTCTTGGTGAACCTACAAGTCCTATATATCCCCACAACCAGTAAGGTCCCGCGGATGTAACGGTATATTGCTTTCAAAGAGCTGTCATAATTAGAAGAAGTTACAGGTGAAAACGTTGACACAAAAGGCTGTTTTTTCCAACTAATTTTTAATTTTTCCTATTTCTAATTGTTAGTTTCTATAAAGAAACCTTGAAGAATCTACACAAATGACCCCTTGCTGAATTCAAAATTTTGTCTACTTTACTAAAATGTATAGCTTTCCAGGATCCATTATTGCTACCATTAACTGGAAGGAGGTTGAAAGCACAAAAAATAGCAAAAATAGGCTATGTCCCAGAAAAATGCCAAAACTGTGTAAAATGTTTTGGTTTTCTGACAAAAGTCTGGCATTCCCTAAAAGCTGGGAAAATTGTGATTTCAGCCCCACAAACCCTTTTTGATATCATTTGCAGGGAAAAACCCAGATGCTTTCATTTGCAGCACTTTTTACCCATTTTCCCCAAAAACCCAAAATGTAGCTGTATTTTGGCTAATTTCTGGGTCCCCTCCAGGGGAATCCACAAACCCTGGGTACCTTTAGGATCCCCAGGATGTTGGAAGAAAAGGACGCAAATTTGGCGCGGATACCTTATGTGGTCAAAAAGTTACAGGGGCCTAAGCGCGAACTACCCCAAATAGCCAAAAAAAGGCTTAGCACGGGGGGAAAAGGCCTAGCAGCGAAGGGGTTAATTGTGCCACACATTTTGTTATTATTATTATTATTATTATTGGTGAAGGAGACAAGAATAATTAACTAACTAATCAAGCACCCAAACTGCAAGCAACTACAATGTTACAATCTCTCTTAAACACTTTATAACAACAACTTTAAAAAGGAGGCAGAAATTAAGGCACCATGTGTGTGTGTGTGCGTGTGTGTGCGTGTGTGTGTGTGCGTGTGTGTATATACATGTGTGTGTGTTTTTTAGAGGTGAGTCTTCAACTCTTTCATAAATTGGGGAAGCATTGGGGTGGTCCAGAATGATACAGGGACACAGTTCTAGATCCTTAGAGCATGGTAAGAAAAGGCCTGCTGCATTTTGTTTTGTTTTTTATGCTTCATAGTCTGATGGTGTCCTAGCTACAGGTGTGCCGGGATCCACCAGAGATGCAAACTTTTCTACCAGACAAGCAGGAGTGCTGGTTACAATGGCTTGATAAATGATGCAGAAAAAAACAGATATTTAAAGTTAATATAAAATATAATACAATTAAAAACACACTTTGAACCACTTTGCCAAGGAAGAGAAAGAGTCCATTTGTTGGAAGTCTTGAATATTGTGCACAGGCTTTGTGCAGTCACTCTCTGTGTGAAGGGAGCCACTGGTAAAAGTGGGCTGGCACACTGCCTCATGCTGCAGGCTTTGGTGGGTGGAAGCAAAATGTGAATGACAATTTAATTGACCAATGAATGATGTATTTTCACCAAGAGCTCATTTTCATATTGATTATGTACACATTTTTGGAAAAACAATACTCTGGCGAGATAGTTAAAGCTGTCTCAAAGCAAACACAAGGAGATGATGGTCGGAGCGCTGAAACTTTTCAGACACTCACCCCCAGTCACAGATCTGGGTTGAATCCATCATCATTCTTTGCTCACTTCGCCACCTCAGTTCAGACCCAGCTATATGCAAATCAGTCTTGACCCTGTGCCTCATGGAACAGTCCAGCCCGAACTGCCAAGCCAGGTCTTCCCTGAACCGGAAACAGGCATCCTGGGACCGGTTTCTGGGTAACACCCTTCATCAGCCAGGCTAGATTGAATCCAGTGGCAAAGTGAGCAAGGGACCCACGTCCGGGCATACCCTGCCAAATTAGGGCGAACAAAGCAAACACAAGGAGATGATGGACGGAGCGCTGAAACTTTTCAGACACTCACCCCCAGTCACAGATCTGGGTTGAATCCATCATCATTCTTTAGCTCACTTCGCCACCTCAGTTCAGACACAGGTATATGCAAATCAGTCTTGACCTTGTGCCTCATGGGAACAGTCCAGCCCGAACTGCCAAGCCAGGTCTTCCCTGAACCGGAAACAATCATCCTGGGACCGGTTTCTGGGTAACACCCTTCATCAGCCAGGCTAGCTTGAATCCAGTGGCAAAGTGAGCAAGGGACCCACGTCTGGGCATACCCTGCCAACTTAGGGCGAACAAAGCAAACACAAGGAGATGATGGACGGAGCGCTGAAACTTTTCAGACACTGACCCCCAGTCACAGATCTGGGTTGAATCCATCATCATTCTTTAGCTCACTTCGCCACCTCAGTTCAGACCCAGCTATATGCAAATCAGTCTTGACCCTGTGCCTCATGGGAACAGTCCAGCCCGAACTGCCAAGCCAGGTCTTCCCTAAACCGGAAACAAACATCCTGGGACCGGTTTCTGGGTAACACCCTTCATCAGCCAGGCTAGCTTGAATCCAGAAAAAGCCAGACTAAAATGTGCTCCTAAGCTTGCTAAAACGCAGCCTTAATAGCACTCCAATAACTTCATGAACCTGAATGTGGCACTGTTGCAGAGCTCCCTGCATGCTCAAGTGCATGCCAGTACATTCAGCCTGCGGAGGTTTCACCTTGAAATATGCCCAGCAAACAAAGGCACAAACATGCCTCATAGAAAGGCAGGAGGTACAGCAAAATCTACAGTAAGAGGGAGCAATGAGACGAAAGATAGCACTGTTCTTACCGAGACTATGCTGTGTTAGACATGTGAACAGGCTGAAACACACCATGACTCCCTATATAAGATGCCTTAGCTTTATGGGATGTGCTCGACTCTGTTAGGTGGGCTCTGCATTTGGTTCTGATGAGTTTACTCAGTTCAGTGATGTAAAATCTGGCTCTGTGTGTAGGACGTATGGTCTGTATGTACTATACCAAAGTAAGGTATAGTGTGCACAGAGTCCAGTGGATCCCCAAAGGTATACAGAGGTAAAAGTAGATAGTACCTTACTCTCTATTTGTGTTAGTGTGGCCGAGCAGTAAGGCTTTATCAGAGGGTAGTGTTAAGCATTTATTGTACACACTCAGGCAAGAAATGAAAGCACACACTCAAAGACTGAACTCAGACCAATTGTTTGTATAAAAATACTTCTTTGGTTGTATTTTATTTTTAGAACCAAACAGGAATTGGTACAGGTAAATAAAGTTGTACTTTCACAGACAGATTGGTAAGGATATGCAATCCAAATGCGGTTGGCTTTCTTACAGGTCAGTACTATGCAGAAAAACAGTTGTAAGTACTTTTGGGTTATTTTAGATTACTTTGCGATTACTTTTTAGATTACTTTTTCTACTCAGTGTGATATGCCTAGATATCACACTGGGACATTTTCTAGACAAAGGTAGGTAAAACACTTTTCCAATAAAACACAGTTACTTAGGTTTCCATACAAACACCCTCAACACTTAGAAGTTTTTCAAAGGAAAACAGTCAATAGAATCCTATGTTTGAAAATTAGGTTATCGGTTTGTAGGTAAGTAAACGGTCTGGAGGGTTGAGTTTCTGGGGTTAGAACAAGGGTTGCCCCAGAGTCAAGGATGCACTTAAAGAGCACACTCAGCGGCACTAGGGCGGCCCAGTGCAGAGTGCTGAGGCCCAATGTTAGCCTATGGGGCTAAGGGGCCGTCAGTTGGTGGCTGCTCTCAGCAAGCCACAGGGTTGAGGGAGAAAGGTTCCTAGGGTTAAGCTCAGGACAGAGGGGGAGCCAATTTAGTACTCAAGGTGCACCCACAGCAGCACAGGGGCGGCCAGGTGCACGGTGCTGGTTTGGCTTCGAGTGCCCTGTTGTTTCCAATGGGAGATCTCCAGTCGGAACAATGACTGCAGGCTCAGGCACGGAGACTTTCTGGAGGTGACCACGAGTTGGAGAAGTAAGTTAGGATACTGAGGATGCTTGGACACCATCGGTTAGGCCACCCAAGTCCTTGGGGCATCGGGTGCAGGAGTGTCTTTAGGCCTCGGGTTTCCTTACCAGCTCCGGTCGCGGTCGGGGGACTCTCCAGATAGAGGCTGCAGGCATCATCGGGAGACTTGAGGGAGGTCAGGGATCACCAGATCCCAGGTCGACTTCACTGGGGAGACCTCCTCGTGGTGTTGGGTCACTCGAACTCGGGCTATAGGCGTCGGATGCAGAGTGGTGCCGACTCGTGAATTTGGCCAGAGCAGAGTCTGGTTCTTGAGCAAGTCCGGTGCTCACGGGAGACAGAGTCTGTGCAGGGAAGGCAGGGCAGGTCCTCCGGGTTCTGGGGGGCTGCTGGCTGCAGGACACACCGGGATTCGGCTGGTACAGGTCGAAGTTGGGACAGGCCGGTAGGGCTGGGGCCTTGGCAGTTGGTGTCCTCCTCTTCTTTCTTCGGCACAACTCTTCGGTCCTTCTTCTTCTTGCTTGTCTGAGGAGGCAAGGTTTGGGGTCGCCCCTAAATACAAATTTAGGGATGTTCTACGTAGGTACAGGTAGTAAACAATGGGTCCCTTCCTTGGGGTGGGTACACCCCCTATTATGCCACCCTCCATCGGGAGGGGGGCATAAGCCTCACTCTGGTTGGCTGGGACCCCCATCTTCAAGATGGTGGGGATTGAGAGTTGTGTTTTGCCTCGCCTCCCCCACCTGAGGGGTGGGGTTGGCAAAGGTGGGCACTACTCTCCTCCTATCTTGGTTTTCCCATCGATTCTTCCTCTCAAAGTGGAGGTTAGACCAGTGGGGCCAGTTGCTGGGAGCAGCAAATGGCTGGGTCAGCTTACAAAAGCGGCAAGCCTTTGAAGCTTCCCCTTAGTGCACCCTGCCCATCCTGGGGGAGAAGACTTGGCACCTCTTCCCAGGATGTGCTTTGTTCCAGGACCCCAAGAGCGGGAGGCTCTCGACCCAGGAGTCCAGCAATATGTCTGGGGGCAGCAGCTGGCAAGCAGCCACTCAGCCTGGACACTGGAGTTAGGTCATTTTTCAGGGGGCATCTCTAAGATGCCCTCTGAGTGCATTTGGCATTAAATCCCACACTAGCATCAGTGTGGGTTTAATGGGCTAAGAATTTTGATACCAAACTTTCCAGGATTCAGTATAGCCATTATGGTGCTTTGGAGTTCGTAATGACAAACTCTCAGACCAAACACTTTTTATGGCTTTACTGCACTTACAATGTCTAAGAATGAACTTAGACACTGTAGGGGTACAGTGCTCATGCAACTGCACCCTCATCAGTGGTATAGGGCACTCAGCTAGAGGGGTGCCTTACCTATACCATAGGCAGTGGATTGTAGACATGGCACACAGGGATGTGTGCCATGTCGACTCTTCACTTTTCTCTGCACCAAAATATGCAGCCTGCAATGGCAGTGTGTGTGTGTGTGTGTTCAGGTTCAGGGCCTCTAAGGGTGGCACAATACGTGCTGCAGCCCATAGAGGCCTTCCCTGGTCACAGTGCCCTTGGTACCTATGGTACCTTTGACAAGGGACTTACATGTGGCCAGAGAGGTGCCAATTTGGAGGTACAAAAGTACAGTTTTAGGGAAAGAACATAGGCCCTGGGTACCTGGCTAGCAGGAACCCAGGGCACACTTAGTCAAAGAGCATCAACATCAGGCAAAAAGTAGGGGGCAACCATGCAAATATGGGCACTTTCCTACACCCCCCCCAACAAAAGAGGATGAGACTAACCTTTTCCTCGAGAGTCTTCATTGTCTAAGTGGAAGAACCTGGAAAGTCCATCTGCATTGGCATGGGCAGTCCCAGGTCTGTGTTCCACTGTAAAGTCCATTTCCTGTAGGGAGATGGACCACCTCAAAAGTTTGAGATTCTCACCTTTCATTTGCAATAGCCATTTGAGAGGTGTGTGGTCAGTTTGAACTATGAAGTGAATACCAAACAAGTATGGTCTCAACGTTTTCAGGTACCAAACCACAGCAAAGGCCTCCCTCTCAATGGCACTCCAACGCTGGTCCCTGGGGAGAAGCCTCCTGATTATAAAAGTAACAGGTTGGTCTTGGCCATCATCATTGGTCTGGGATAGGACAGCTCCTATCCCTAGCTCAGAGGCATCAGTCTGCACAATGAACTGCTTTGTGTAGTCTGGAGCTTTGAGAATGGGTGCTGAGCACATTGCCTCTTTCAGGGTGTCAAAAGCCTTTTGACAGCTAACTGTCCAGTTCACTTTCTTGGGCATTTTCTTGGAGGTGAGTTCTGTGAGGGGTGTCACAATGGATCCATAACCCTTCACAAACCTCCAGTAATACCCAGTCAAGACCAGGAATGCCCTGACTTGGGTCTGGGTTGTTGGAGCCTCCCAGTCCAGAATAGCTTGGATCTTGGGCTCTAAGGGTTGTACTTGCCTCCACCAACAAGGTAGCCCAAGTAAACAACTGTGCCCTGCCCTATCTGGCATTTGGATGCCTTGATAGTTTCGCCTGCAGTTTGCAGGGCCTGTAAAACCTTCCCCAGGTGGATCAGGTTATCCTGCTAAGTGGAGCTAAAGACAGCAATAATTTCAAGATACGCTGCACTATAGGTCTCCAGCCCAGCAATTACTTGATTCACCAACCTTTGGAAGGTGGCAGGGGAATTCTTAAAACCAAAGGGCATAACAGTCAACTGATAATACCCATCAGGTGTTGAGAATGCAATTTTCTCTTTAGTTCTTGGGGCCATGCCAATCTGTCAGTACCCTGCAGTTAAGTCAATGGTGTTAAGGAAATTGGCTGCACCCAATTTATCTATCAGCTCATCAGCCCTGGGTGTCAGGTGAGCATCTGTCTTTGTGACAGAGTTGAGACCTCTGTAGTCCACACAAAACCTCATCTCCCTCTTTCCACCCTGTGGATGGGGTTTGGGGACTAAGACCCAGGGACTCTCAGAGGGCTCAATAACCCCTAACTCAGCATCTTGCTGACTTCAGCTTTGATGCTCTACTTAACTTGGTCATATTGCCGATAGATTTTGTATTTGACAGGTACACTGTCTCCAGTGTCCACATCATGGGTACACCAGTGAGTCTGACCAGGTGGTAAGGAAAAGAGTCCAGCATACTGCTGTAAGACTTGCCTACAGTTAGCCTGCTGTTGGGCAGTGAGGGTGTCAGAGTAGACAACTCCATCCACTGACCCATCTTTGGGCTGCAAGAGAGGAGATCAGGGAGAGGTTCACTCCGTCTCCTGATCCTCATCAGTAACCATCAGCATGGTTATATCAGCCCTGTCATGGAAAAGTTTCAGGCGGTGCAGATGGATCACCCTTTTGGGTGTCCTGCTTGTGCCCAGGTCTGCCAAATAGGTGACCTCCCTTTTCTTTTCTAAGATGGGGTAAGGTCCACTCCATTTGTCCTTAAGGGCCCTCGGTGCCACAGGCTCCAAAGCCCACATCTTTTTCCCTGGTTGAAATTCCACTAGTGGAGACTTTTGATCATACCAGTGCTTCTGGAGCTCCTGGCTGGCCTCAAGATTCTAGGAAGCTTTTTCCTTGTACTCTGCCATTCTGGACCTTAGGCCTAGTACAATGTCCACAATTTCTTGTTTTGGTTCTTGAAGAGGCTTCTCCCAACCTTCCGTAACAAGACAGAGTGGTCCCCTAACAGGATGGCCAAACAGAAGTTCAAAGGGGGAACCCTACTCCCTTCTTAAGCACCTCTCTGTAGGCAAAAAGCAAGCATGGCAAAAGGACATCCCATCTCCTTTTGAGTTTTTAAGGGAGTCCCATAATCATGCCTTTCAATGTTGTGTTGAATCTTTCAATAAGACCATTGGTTTGTGTATGATAGGGTGTAGTAAACTTGTGCTGCACTACACACTCATTCCACATGTGCTTTAGGAATGCAGACATGAAATTGGAGCCTCTGTCTGACACCACCTCTTTAGGAAATCCTACCCTGGTGAAGACACCAATGAGGGCCTGGGCTACTTGAGGTGCTGTAGTAGTCCTACAGGGAATTGCTTCATGATATCTGGTGGCATGATCCACTACCACCAGTATACACATATTTCCTGAGGCTGTGGGAGGTTCAAGTGTACCCACTTTGTCCACACCTATCCTTTCAAAGGGGACCCCAACCACTGGTACTAGAATTAAGGGGGCCTTTGGGTGTCCACCTGTCTTGCCACTGGCTTGGCAGGTAACACAGGAACAGACAAACTTCTTTACTTTCTGGGACATCTGGGGCCAGTAGAAATGACTAACTAGCCGGTCCCAAGTTTTGGTCTGGCCAAGATGCCCAGCTAGGGGGCTATCATGGGCCAATGTGAGTAAGAACTCTCTGTACATCTGAGACACTACCACTCTCCTAGTAGCACCAGGTATGGGGACTCTGGACTCAGTATACAGGAGACCCTCCTCCCAATAGGCTCTGTGGGTTCCACTAACAGCTCCCTTTTCCTGTGCAGCAGCTTGCTGCCTCAGGCCTTCAAGAGTTGGACAACACTTCTGTCCAAGGCACAGCTGTTCCCTAGTGGGTCGCCCTGGTCCTAGGAGCTCAACCTGATAAGGGTCAAGTTCCATGGGCTCAATTCTCTCTGGGTCTGACAAGTCCTCTTCCTGGGGGGAGGGGTCCTGAATCTTTAGCTGTCCAGAAGTAGGTATCCCAGTCTTCTTGCCTTTTCTCGTGGAAGGTTGGGACATTCTTCCAAGCTCCAACACTTCTTTTTCACCCTGTGCTCGTCTCTGTGCTCTAGTCTTGACACACACAATCTCAGGGTTGTCCAGCATTGCTGCATGGGTTTTCAATTCTACATCAACCCATGCTGAGGTCTCCAGGTCGTTTCCAAGAAGACAGGCAGCTGGAAGTCTTGGAGAGACCACTACCTGTTTCAGGCCAGTAACCCCCCCCCCAGTCTAATGTTACCATAGCTGTGGCATAGTCTGTAGTAACACTGTCAGCGTTGGTGACTGGATATGTCTTTCCAAGCAGGTATGGCTCTGGGGAAACCAGTGTGTCTCTCTCCATGGTGACACTGGCACCTGTATCCGGCAGGGCTTCTATACCAGTCCCATTAATCCAGGGATATTTTAAATACTATTTCAAGTTGGGAGGTCATGCAGCTAAAGTGGCAAACTCAACTTCCCCTTCAGTGACTAAAACAGCTTCAGTGTGAACCCTGATTTGCTCTGGGCACACTGTTGATCCCATCTGGAGATTGGCTACACCAGTACTAACTGGAGGAGGACTAGGGGGCTTCTTGTTAGGGCAAGTAGCATCCCCAGTCAGATGTCCCAACTTCTTACAGGCCTTTTGGGGATCAAAGCTTTTCCTTTTGCACCTACCAGTGGTCTGGGAAGGGTTTTGGGAAGAGGGCCAAGACCCACCCCCTGAACAGGTTTTTGGGGCCCTTTAGAAGACTCTTGGTTTTGTCTTTTGGGTTTTCTACCCCTTTCCCCTGGGAGAGATTTGGTAACCCCTTTCTTTTAGTCACCCCCAGTGGCTGTTTTTGTTACCCATATAGCTGGGTTTGAACTGGGGTGGCGAAGTGAGCTAAAGAAGGATGATGGATTCAACCCAGATCTGTAACTGGGGGTGAGTGTCTGAAAAGTTTCAGCGCTCCGTCCATCGTCTCCTTGTGTTTGCTTTGTTCACCCTAGTCTTGATCCAGTAGTCTGCCTTCTTTCCCAATTCTTGGGGAGAAATTAGACCTAGGTCTACCAGATGGATCACTGACAGAATATCGATAACAAGAATATCGACCTACAACAATATCGAAGAAAAAATATCGAATGCCAAAATATCGACTCCCTATCTACAAACAGGTAAGTACAAAAATATCGACTCCAAAATATAGTTGTAAAAATATATTTAGTCAAAATATCGAATTTTTAAATGTATGAAAAGTAATGTAAAATTAATGAAATAATATATATAATTAACTAAAACATACTTAAAAATACTTAAATAACTTTAAAATTAATAAATAATTAATGTAACTTAAAAAAATAAACATACATTTTAATTTTTTAATACATAAATATATTAACGTAATATTTATCAAAAATATTCAATATTTTTAGCGTAGGATAAGCGGGACGGTAAAATGTACTATTACCACTCCAGTCAGTGCAACAGTAGGAAGCGTTGGATAGCGGGAGGGTAAAAATTACTATTCCCACTCCAGAAAGTGCAACAGTAGGGAAAACATTGGATAGCGTAGGGGTCAAAATTACTATTCCCACTCCAGAGAGTGCAACAGTAGGGAAAGCGATGGATAGCGGGAGGGTAAAAATTACTATTCCCACTCCACACAGTGCAACAGTAGGGAAAGCGTTGGATAGCGTAAGGGGTAAAAATTACTATTCCCACTCCAGAGAGTGCAACAGTAGGGAAAGCGTTGGATAGCGTAGGGGTAATAATTACTATTCCCACTCCAGAGAGTGCAACAGTAGGGAAAAAGTTGGATAGCATAGGGGTAAAAATTACTATTCCCACTCCAGTGAGTGCAACAGTAGGGAAAGCGTTGGATAGCGTAGGGGTAATAATTACTATTCCCACTCCAGAGAGTGCAACAGTAGGGAAAGAGTTGGATAGCGTGGGGGTAAAAATTACTATTCCCACTGCAGTGAGTGCAACAGTAGGGAAGCGTTGGATAGCGTAGGGGTAATAATTACTATTCCCACTCCAGAGAGTGCAACAGTAGGGAAAGAGTTGGATAGCGTAGGGGTAAAAATTACTATTCCCACTCCAGTGAGTGCAACAGTAGGGAAAGCGTTGGATAGCGTAGGGGTAATAATTACTATTCCCACTCCAGAGAGTGCAACAGTAGGAAAGTAATATTTTAATATTTTACTAAAAATAATTAATTATCAATACTAATAAATATTATTAATAACACTAATTACCAATTATAAAATCTTTAATAATTAGTTTATTATAAATACAATACATATGATTTATAAAAAATTAATTACCTATTAATAAATCATTAACAACCAATTAATAATCATTACCAGATATGTATAAATATTTAAATAAATACCAATTAATATTTAATTACCAGTAAATTAAGTATCAATACAAAAAGTTTTTCTATAATTAACTAATTACAATTAAATTACTTCCTCCCACATTCCCCTATAAACCCACATCCCACTACAAATATTTAATTAATAGAAATAACATAATTACCAATAAATCAATTAAAAAAATTATTACCAATTAATAAAATGTATTTACCAATTAATAATTAATTAACAATAAATTAATTATCAATACCAATTAATATTAATTAATATGTTCTTAATTTCAATTAAATTACTTCCCACCCTATTCCCCTATAAACCCACATCCCGCTACAACTATTTAATTAATAGAATTAACATAATTACCAATTAATCAATAAAAAAAAAAATTACCAATTAATAAAATGTAATTACCAATTAATAATTAATTAACAATAAATTAATTATCAATACCAATTAATATTTATTAATATGTACTTAATTTCAATTAAATTACTTCCCACCCTATTCCCCTATAAACCCACATCCCCTACAACTATTTAATTAATAGAATTAACATAATTACCAATTAATCAATTAAATTTTTTTTACCAATTAATAAAATTTAATTACCAATTAATAATTAATTAACAATAAATTAATTATCAATACCAATTAATATTTATTAATATGTACTTAATTTTAATTAAATTACTTCCCACCCTATTCCCCTATAAACCCACTACCCACTACAGAATTAAATTACACAAAAATTAAATAACATAAAATTCATTGCTTTTAAAAAATTAAACATACATTACAAAACTAATATACATTTTTAACACATATACTAACATACAATACACTTAGAAAAAATTCGATATTATTAAAAATTCGATATTTTTTAATGCCTATATTATGTACTTCGATATTTTAACAATCGATATTACTTACCTTAAGTTCGATATTTTTAACGACTATATTATGTCCATTCGATATTATGTCCATTCTATATTTTGAACTCGATATTTTGTCCATTCGATATTTTTGTTTCGATATTATGTCTGTTTACCCTACCAGATGTTGATGCAACTTTTCATTAGTGCAATTACTTAAAATATGTTCTTTCATAAAAAGATTGTAAAGTCCATTGAAATCATACACATTATTTCCAGTTAACCATCTATTTAGTGTCTTAATTGAGTAGTCTGCAAAGTCAACCCAGGACTGGCTCTGGGTTTTGTGAGCCCCCCTGAATCTAATCCTATATTCCTCAGTTGTGAGCCCAAAACCCTCAATCAGAGTGTTCTTCAGGAGGTCATAAGACTCAGTATCTGCCCCAGTAAGGGTCAGGAGTCTGTCCCTGCAGTTACCAGTGAACAGTTCCCAAAGGTGAGCCCCCCAGTGTAACTTCTTCACTTTTCTCATTTCACAGGCCCTCTCAAAGGCTGTGAACCATTTGGTGATGTCATCACCATCCTCAAATTTGAGGACAATCCCTTTGTGGATTTTGGGATCATAAGATTGCTCTCTGTCCCTATTTATTGAGTTGCTGCCACCATTGATGGGAGCTAGGCCCATCTCTGCTCCTTCTTTTTCTAGAGCCAGGAGTCCGGTTTCTAGGTTTAATCTTTTGGCCAACCTTACTAAAAGGTTGGTCTCTTCATTGGGGCTATCCTCAATGATCTCAAAGTACCTGACCCACCTGTGTGGGATCTAGGTGCTGTGAGTAATATTCTTGGAGTCAGGGGCACAGGGCCCCTGTCCTCCCTATGAAGTGAGGGGGGTTGGAAGGTATCCTCATCCCCTCCACTTAATTCCCCATCTGAGAGGTCCTCACCTTGTTCAGATGGATGGTCCTTAGCATACCCTGCCAAGAGCTCCTAGAGCTTTTGCTTGGAGGGATGGGACTCCACAACAATATTTTTGAGTTAGCATAGAGACCTTAACTCTCTCATTTCTAGATGGAGGTAAGAGGTGAGGTTGAGCTCCTCAACCACATTCTCTATGTCGCTTGGCATTTTTTCTCTAATAATCTGCTTACCCATCCACAGAACAAGACAAACATTCAAATTGCCCAAATCAATGAAGAAGCACTCTTGTTTTTTTCTTCTTTGTTTTTTTTTTTAATCTAGATGCATTTGCTTTGCCCATGCTTGTTTTATCCCTGGTTGCATTCATTACGCTGCTGAAAATTTCATAGAACCAAATGTCATTTTCTTCATGAGGTATTTGTACTGCTTTAGTGATACCTACTCATGTTCAAGTAGCGCTATACTTGAAAGACTCCTCTTCCCTAGACATCTGATGCCTTAAGCACTGCTTACACCTAATCCATACATGGACGCCCAGCACTTCCCTCAAAGTTAACTCTATCAAAACAGAACTCTTTAACGTGATCCTACATGTTACCGGCAACAATGAGCAACAAGTATTCCAAACCTGAATCAATGACATAGTTTTAGAAGGATTCAACAAACAGCTTTTCGCAAATGCCCAGTCGCTCAGACTCACCCTTGCCACCAGTCTCAATCTCAAGAAACACATCACCAAGAAACTCAAGATGGCTTGATACCAGCTCCCTGCACTGCAGATAATAAAACCATTTCTTCCAGAAATCAACCTCAGAACTGCAGTTTAGACCTGTACTTTTGTATGTGGATGGAGGAAAGCCCTTCTCTACTGCCTTCCAGGCTCCACACGGGCCCCCTTTTAATGGTATCCTACATATCATAGCATACCTCATTATTGGACCGAAGAAATATGGCTACCTCAATCCACTGATAGAACCCTACTCACTCCCCTTGCCCACCTGTTTCACCTTCAAAGCCGACTGCATCATCTACATAACCGTCACTAGCTGCATACCCGCTAACAAACTCACTATCTTTGGTGGCTATCAGCACAGCCGCAGCCAGAGCACCATCAGACTAGAGACAAGGAAGTTCAAGAAACAAAATAAGTATTGGCAAAGACAATCGGTCTCGCCCATAACAGCTATTGGCTTTTTCAGTGTTTTGTAGCCAAGCTGTACAGCAACACAGATGCTTTGCAGTATGGATAAAACTAATTTAAGAAAGCACAATGACTCAGCTAGGGCTAATGCGCTTTTTAAAAAAAACTGTTTTAAGTGCATTGGTGCTAGATGCATCATAGTCTTTTTTAATCATTATTTTTAGCCATATTGCACAGCAGTCATGCTGCTATACAGCATGCCACAAATCATTGCCAAAGACAGCAAAGCCCACGCTGTACAGCATGAACAAAAGGCAGTGGCAGAGACAATCATCTCAAAGGCGAGACCGATTAGCTTGGCCAATGTTTGTTGTTTGTCAATTAATCTCTGCATGGAAAAGATAAAAAAATATGACATTCTGTATATCACATAAAAAAAGCAATTGTGTCCATGTCCATATCTTAGTGAAAATACATTTGGAAGCAGATACCATCTGTTGTCTCAATAAAAGTGCCCTAAGTGGCTAAGGGTATGCCCAGACGTGGATCCGTTGCTCGCTGTGCCACTGGATTCAAGCTAATCCAGTTGATGAGGGGCGATTCCCCAAAACCCGTCCCAGGATGCTTGTTTCTGTTCCAGGGAGGGCCTGGCTTGGCAGTTTGGGCTGGACTGTTCCCATGAGGGGCAGGGACGAGGCTGATTTGCATATGGCTGGGCCCAAACTGTGGGGACGTGGCGAGCAAAATAACAATGGTTTAAACCCAAGTCTGTGACTGGGGGTGAGTGTTTGAAAAGTTTCAACACTCCGTCCATCATTTTATTTTGTGATGTAGCTATGTGCGCACTAAGTGGCTAAGGGTATGCCCAGACGTGTGTCTCTTGCTTGCTACGCCACTGAATTCAAGTTAACCTGGCTGATGTGGGGTGATACCCCCAAACTGGTCACAGGATGCTTGTTTCCGTTCCAGGGAGGACCTGGCTTGTCAGTTCGATCTGGACTATTCCCATGTTTCAAAAGTTTCAACACTTCGCACATAATTGTATCTTGTAATGTTGCAATAAAAGCAGGTTACATCAGTTGCCACAATAAACATCCATTCCAAATGAGAAAAGGGCTTCTTTGAAGTGCATGTTGCAGAGTAAAACATAGCTGCAAATGGCAAGAGGTTCAAAATGGATGGCAAGGAAGAAGAAAAAAAAATAGTGCCTCAATCACAGCGTGACCAGTGGAAGGACAGCAATCAAGTGGTAGCAATCAGGACTTGGTCCATGTGGCAGCTGAAAGAAGAGGAAGTGATGCCCGCACATTCTGGCCAATCAGAGGGCAGCAAATAAGAGCGACAATGACGCCAACAAATGTTAAGGAATGGGCGGGCTGCATGCCCCTTGTTGCATACAGTATCTCTTGCAAGCTAGAGTGCATGCAGCTCAGGCGCTGTCGCAGGTGAGACCTAAAAACTAGGCAAAAGGCCAGCTCCACCTTCGCGCTCCAAATCTGGAATGCCAGTGCTGTATCCGTTAAAAACACAGCTTTTTAAAGAACACAATATCATGATGACACATTGTACTGTGCATTCCCCTTCTGCCTAGTACCAACCACTGAGTCACACTCTGATTGGCTTCAGCCCTTGTACAATGCTCCTCTGCCTTTCTGCTATATTTACCTTATACAAACACTGCACATGTGCCGAGAGAAAACCTCCTGATTGATCTTTATTCATGAAGCAACAGTAACTGACGTGCAGCAGACAGAGTTATCAAAAAGAATACAAGAAATGCCATCACCAATTAATTATTTTCAATTGCACAAACACAACGATTATGCTGCTAAATGTTTATTTGTATGCAGAAATGTGCCTTTTTATACAAGCAACAAAGTATCACATCCCTTTACTGTTCTTTATTGTACTTTAGTTTTGAGTTCAGCAACCGTTTTTCCAGCACAAAGAGGCCTCGGGCTTCTTGTGGCACACTAGGCTTAGCTTAGTTCATGTGGCAGAGGACAGAGAGCAAAGACAGCTCCGCAGCCTCCTAGGTAGTGTACGATGTATGCTTGTACAAGACATGGGAGCTGAAATAGTGCCACTGGTATGAGATTTAACTCAGAAATACTTTGGGTGGTAAGAATGGACCAGGAGTGGGTCAACTCTTTTTTTCTTTGTGAAAACCCAGTTGGGCAGAGTGATTTATTTAAGTCTGTCCCACTTCCTGTACTATATTAAGTGTTATTCTGTCTCCTGTGTTGTTTCACCTGTGCATGAACCTGTTGGAATGTCTGGTGATGCACTAAGGTATCTGCTTCTATCAGTATGCTATGGACACAAAATTATGGGCCTAATGTATAGATGGGTGGTAATGGGACATCTGTCACAAACTGGTGTTCTCCTCGCCCAGGTCTCAGAACTCTTTCTTATTACTTGCTCCCTCTGTTTTAATGGCTCTGACCTGCTCTGGACCTGCTCTGGACCAATGGCTGAGAATACTTCGGAAGGCCTGCCCTACACAGGGCACGCCTCTTGATGCCATATCAGATGGTTTGCAAGAGGTTTTTTTCCTATACTCAACGGACATGGTCATGGGTGGAAAAAACATGTGCGCCATTGGCTGGAAGCAATATGGCTGGTGCATCACAGGCATTGATTGCTTTTTTAACATCCAACTGCGCCTAAGGGGTTGTCTTTGGTGAACAAAAACATTTTGACCAGCAAGCAATGCCAGATCAGCTGGTATTTTTCGTTGAAACTGCTCCATTGTGGTAGAAATCATTTCCGAGAAAAATAGTCATCAACTAAAAATTTGAACCATCAAACGCTAAATGATGTTCTAAGGCATCATTATTAGAGTCCATCCATAAACTGCATAAATATATTGGCTGTTCAAAGCCAACGACAGACTGGGTTGTACCACATTCAGATTGAATAGTTATTGGTGTTCTCTTGTTCAGGTTCAGGAACTCAGTTTTATTAATGATTAAGCTAGCTAGCTGTCAATAGAATCATCTAAGAGCCCACATTTCACCAAACTAGTGTCAACCACCTGCTTTTAAACAGTTCAGTAATTCAGTATTATGGTACTATGCAGGACTATGGTTCAGTCATTTCTCCTGTATTGAAAGTGAACATGCTCTTCAGGTTCACCTCTCACAATCCTGTGTTGTGTTTCTCAATTAAGTGTTTCATTTTATTGCTTGCTTGAATGTGGTAGATAAGACGTTTGGAGAGATATCTTTAATTATTAATCTGACTGCACTGTCTCACATCAAGTATGCAACCTGTTAAAATTCTGATCCTTGTTGTGGTGCTGATCATTGCACATGCACTGGTTGGCAGGGCCAACAAACATACACTGGCTTACAGAGCCAGCAAACCAGACACAGTGTCTAGCTCTGCACTTATAGAGGAGGCTACATACTGACAAAGTCTGCTGCCTTGGGTGGCAGTAAAGAGACTTCATAGCTCAGGGAGCCTAGACTGGAGATGACTCACAAAGAAGGGACCTTCTGGCTCAAGAAAATACAGACCCTGAGCCACTGAAAGACACCAACTCTGGGGCAGTTCCCGGTATCAGGTCTTGCATAATTCCTAGATATTATAACCAGATATTTCAAAATGATCCTCAACCAGAAGAATTTTCAGCCATCACTGGAAACTAGATTAATTTTTATGCTACTCAAAGAAATACTTTTTAAACTCTTCGGAAATGAGCAATCCACATCTCATTACATACCTGTCTTTCTTGGTAAAGTCTTTCTTAGAGGGTGGTTACCCCCAATCCCCCAGCAGAGTTCGTGGAGTTTAGCCCACTCTGCGCTCCGCCTGGAGCACAGAGTTCTGGAAAACTCAGCCAACTGCCCAGTGGCAGTTTTTCTCACACGCGGCTTGCCACCATTAAGTTGGCAAATGAGAAAATTGAGCGCTCGGGACGAGTCCCGGAACAATTTCTGAACCGGGGCAGTCGCGGCAGGTCGCTACCGCTCGCATTGAGAAAACTGCAGCTCGAGTAGGAAATCTACTTGAGAGGCAGGAAGAAGCAGCACCCTCTGGCGTGCCGCGTGGTGACATCCACACTGATTTTACAGCGCAGGACAATCTCCAGGCACTAAAAATCAGCATGAGTAGCTCAACCTACTGAAATTCCACTACTCGCAGAACATCACAGAATCTGGCAGGGTTTTTAGGTAATGCAGCAGAATTCCACAGAATAAAACTCTGTGAGTTTCGCCCACCCCTAATCAACACAGAGGTTTGTTTCTGAAAAAACACTGATGTGCAAGGAGTTTCTCTCAATGCATAATGCTTTTTCACCAGCAGTTCTTTAGCAGCAAGTCCACCGTGGGAATTTAAAAAAAAAAATAAGCAGACCACCCATCTCTAAATTAGGCATGGGAACCAACAACTTACCCTCAGTGAAAACAGGAAATCCCAAGAGCTCAGCATGTGTCATGTTCTCTGGTTCCAATAAGAGCAAAATTTGTGGTTACAATACAAATATTCTGATCTTCTGTACTGTAATAAATTGGGTTATTGATTGAATGGCTGGTTTGCCATGCATTGCAGGGATATGTGTCGAAGATGCATTGTGCAGCTGAAGTGATCCATCCATTCCAAGATACGGCGAGGCTGCAGTGCGAGGTCCCACAACGTCATCGAAGATCCCGTCGACGAGGGTTTACAGGCTTACAATGCAAAGTCCAACAGGTGATGCGCGGGTCCCAGGAGCTGCGAGACTATGAAGAGGAGTCCGGCATCGTCGTCGAGGCTGCTGTCGAAGAGGGATGTGAAGGCCCACGCAGAGGATGCACCGCGCAGCAGCAGTTCCGAAGTAGGTTTGTGGGTCTTTGTGATGGGTCCATGCCATGCAGCAGTGGTGATGGGTTAGAAGTCTGTTGTGTCTCTGAGGCTTCAGATCAGGTGGCCAGCTAACTAGACCTTGGAGTCACTCTGGGGTCTGGGTTCATGAGATACATGTCCAGTCCTTCTCACCCAGGCAAGAGGGCAGAAGGCAGCAGGTCAGCACAGCAGGGTAGCAGTTTCTTCAGAGCAGCTGTCCAGCAGAGTGGCTGTCCTTTCAGCAACACAGTAGTCCTTCTTCTATGGAGAGTATCCACAGGCCCAGAAGTGTACTGAAGTGGTGGTGTCTGAGTGAGGTTCAGTACATATATCTTGAGCCTTTGTTGTATGGAGAAGCCTCTAGAATCATGTCTTTGAAGTTCACTGGTGTCCTGCCTTCCTGCCTCCAGACTAACTACTAACTACTGCCGCCCTTTGTATGGCGAGATGACATGGTCTATTTAAGTGTAAGTAGGGCTGGACCCAGCTACTCCCTCCTATCCTGTCAGTGATAGCCCATCCAGTCACACCTAATCTCCCCATTGGGTGCGGCTGTCTAGGTGGAATACACAAAGTCCAACTGTCAACTACACCCACTCATGTGACCCAGAGATAAGCTGCAGACACCAAATGGCAAAGGAAGGAGAATGCCAACTTTTTTAAAGTGGCATTTTCAAAATTGCAATTTAAAATCCGACTTCACCATAAAAGGGGATTTTTCATTACAATTCCAGAGACACCAAACATTAACTGGTTTCCTGTTCCCATTTAGAAATTATAGCTTATTAAATGTAATAGGGTAAATCCAATGTTATCCAATAGAGAGGTAGGCCTTGAATTAATGAAATACATTTTTCTTTCACTACAAGGACATTTAAAACTTAAAAGTACACTTCCAAATTTTTAAATCCACTGCTCCCTGCCCTCTGGGCTGTCCAGGGCCTACCTTATGGGTGACTTTTATATATTAAACAAGAAGGTTTGGGCCTGGCAAAAGGCCTTTTTTAGCTGGTCGAAATGGCAGTTTAAAACTGCACGCACACAGGCTGCAATGGCAGGCCTAAGACATTTTGAAAGCACTACTTAAGTGGGTGGCACAATCAGTACTGCAGGACCTCTAGTAGCATTTCCTTTACATGCCCTGGGGACAGGTAGAGTCAATTTACTAGGGTCTTACAGGTAATTTAAAGGTGCCATTTTGGCATGAGCCAACTTTCCCATGTTTTAGGGAAAGAGCACACTCACAAAGGGTTTCACACTAGTCTTCAGAACTGATTAGCAGTGGTAAAGTGTGCAGAGTACTAAGGCCAGCATAAACGAAGCCAGCAAAACAGGAGGGTTGAAAGCAAAAAGTTAGGGAGTAAACCACGCCTAGGATGCCAGGTCTAACATGTATACTTTATGTTGTAATGATGTAAATTACGTAATTGTGTACAGTGTTTTAATGATTATTGGTGATACGTCTCTAGATACACTTGCAGCTGCTTTCCACATGTCTAATTTTTTTGAGTTTGGAAGGTGGAAACACTGTAAATATATATTTCACTGAATAAGTAGCAGTGCCTTATTTTAAGAGTAGTTCTGTACAAGGCAAAGTGAGAGGGGGGTTACCAAGGATTGAAACTCACCAGTTTCTGACTCATCCACTTGTCTGCTACTTCCTCAGGGAAACAGTGTAAGTATACATTTGAAAAACCTGAGCAAGCCTCTAAAATGTAATAATCAGGTATTTTCCCTTTTCCCTTTTTCTTTTTGAAAATAATGTCCAGAACAGTTGCTTACCCTGGTGCCTTGGGGTGTGGATAGTATTTCACTGTTGACTGAATGTATTATATTCATATTTGGGTCTTTACTCTCCCAGAGACAGAGCAGTTGAATAGTCAAGGCTTACTTTCTGAGGGTTGAAACTCAATACACTATTATACAGTATGATGCAACATAGTAAGATGCAATAAACCTTGCTGTCCAGTCAGAACAATATTCACAAAATTTAACAATAGCACTATACAAATCAGTAAAAATTAAAATAGTCAACATAAATCGGAAATTCTACGCAGATGTAGAATCCCAAGCAGGTTCATAATGTTTTGCCAGTAAGGTTCTATAATAATGCTGTTAGACCTGTCATCCTTAGGATGATCTTCCTCCAAACTTTTTGCCTTACTCCTCTATCTTTTGTTGATTATTTGTATTGGCCTTAGGACTCTGTGCACTTTAAACCTGCAAACCAGTACTAAAGTATGTGTGCTTACTCCCTAAATCATGGTAACATTGACTGACACCCAATTAGCACATATAATTTACTTATGAGTCCCTAGTAAAGTGGCACTACCTGCACCCAGGTCTTGAAAATTAAATGCTACTAGTGGGCCTGCAGCACTAAGCGTGCCACCCACTTGAATAGCCTTTCTAACATATCGCAGTAATATTCTCAAAAGGAGGGACAGGGGCTTGGTAGGTCCAGCATACAGGCCCCTAGTAATATTGGTGAAAACAGAGGTATGCAGTTCCTAGGGAGGGCAGGGAGAGGAAGGGGAAGAGGGAAAGAAGAGGCTGGGTGTTCCAGGTGTAGAAAGTGAACTGGGAGTGGGATAGCAAGGGCCCTCACACACCCCAAGGGGTGTCATGCTTCATCATAGGGCAGCTCCTCGTTGGGCCGGCGCTACAATGCCCTATGGGCCCCACAGGGGGGCTCTTTGCCAGAAGTCTTCTCTGGTTGCCGACGGTAAGCCAAAAAAAGGTGCAGGCGTGTGTATGGTGAGTAGAAGTGGGAGTGAAAAGGTGCGTCTAAAAATAGCTAGGGGATTCCAAAAACATCAGCTGATGTCCAGACGTGGGTAGGTCCCACGCACCAGAGCACTTCGCACCGAGTTGTTCTTGCCTCGCCAGTGTGCGAGTATCTTGGACATCAAGGTTGGGGTCTAACTCCATCCCCTTCTAGGTTTTCGTCAGAAGGTAGACATTTTTTTTACACACACTTCCACTTTCACCTTGGATTACGCCAAGAGTCCAGATCATAGGGGACGGAATCTCTTAGTCCACCTTTTGACCATCCATATTAGAGTAGATGAGGATCCCTCGGTCCTGATGAAATGCCATAGATCCTACTGGATGTCTCGGGCATGAAACATGTTGACCATTTCCACCTTTCACACATCACTTTGAGCTGCAGTAGGTATAATTTTCCTTGTCAGCCACGATTTTCACAGTCGGTTGTTTTTAACCATAGCATCGGTATTAAGTGAATAAAATTGTTTTGGAATCCCCTAGCTATTTTTAGACGCACCTTTTCAGCTGAACCCAGTACTTAGACTCTGTCTGCTGTGAGTCTTGCCCCCCACGTGGTGCCACCGCAGTCTTGGACCCTGAAAGTGGTCCTGAAGGTCAGCAATATCTGTAAATCTTTGGCTCACAAGTCTATTTCTCACTAAATCGAGGTGCCAAAAAGAATCTTACATAGCAGTAGACTATGATACACTATGAGTGCCTTTGGTGCTAATTTCCCGATGACCCTGGGTGCAAGATGGATTAACTCCCAAAAACCAAAATGTGGTGATTCCCAACCCATAAAAGGGAACATTTCTGGCAAGGTAACTCTGGTCCAAAGTCAAAGGGGCATTTTTACAAGCCCCTATTGCCATGGGAACGTCACTTTTTACAACGTTCCTGTGGTGAGAGGGGCTTTGCCTTATTTACAAGGCAGCTTAAAGCCACTTAACGTGGCTTTTACGCTGCCTTGTAAATAAGGCCCCTTTTCACGCTATGTTTAGCGTGAAAGGGGAGGGCAATGGGTGTTGCTGTGGGCGTTCCACTATAACACCCATTGATTCTGACGCTGCCCCCTATTTACAAGGGAGGCGTAAATAGGAAGCAGCGCCAGAATTAAGACCAGGGAATACCTGGTCGTACCCATGCGAAACGAGGAGAAATGTTTCGTTTCTCCTCGTTTTGCTGTTTTCATGTGTGCTGCGTTGTGCAGCACACATGAAAACAGCAAAAGGCCAACAATTGCTTATGTACAGAAAGGTCCCACTTTCTGCACAAAAACAATAATTTTTTTGAAATGCTGTTTTGCGTCTTCTATGTGTGCTGCATTAAGCAGCACACATAGAAGTTACAAAACAGCATTTAAATATTGTTTATTTGCAGTAAGGGGTACCTTCCTGCACATAAACAATTTTCCCCTGCAAGCAGACACCCTTGCAATATGGTGCAAGGGTGCCTGCGTTGGTGTTAGGCTGCTAAGTGTCACGCTATCGCAGGGGGAAATGCAGGGCTGCACCATATTCTTGTAAATATGGTGCAGCCCTCCGTTTCTGAAGTGGCGGAGTGAGGCGTTAAGCCAGGAAGGCTAACGCCTCACTCCGGCACTTCCCTTGTAAATGTGCCCCAAAGTTCCCTCTGTGCAGTTAACTGGCACACTAAGGATGGTGATCAGTGACGGGGGCACAGACAACTTTTAGGTAGACAACTTTTGGCTCCGAATGGGTACTAAGACAATGAATGATTCAGGGGATCCACTGGTAATAAGTCCCCTTTACAAGGATAACCTATAGTGGGGACCTCACCAAACACTCTCCTGAAATATGTCAACTTCAGGGGTTGACATTGTGTAAATGGCTGGTTGTAGTCTATTTTTTCAATGGCTGAGTCATAGAGGGGCTGCTATACCTGCTTCGCAACCTAGGGAATCACAAGTTCAGTGTCCTACCACACAATAATGGCTCCAAAACCATAGAGATAACTGAAACATTTCGAAGATTAGGACTACTACCTTAAGACAACATGGCACACTCCATGAAATTAGGGTGAAAGGGAAGAGCCCAGCTTCTAACTGAGCCCTCTAAAGACCTGCAGAACTCAGTGTTCAAGAGACATCATGCTATGTATACTAGAACTTAATCTTGTACACCTAACAAGATGTGGACACGACGGATGACAGGGATAAAAATAATCAGATATGCTGGCCATTTGTGATGGGCCCTTGGCCAAGTCACTTTTATGAAACCCAAGCCTGCGGAATGAGGTAGGATTATTCTGCAAAAGGGAAGTAATTTCTCAGCCCCCTCTATGTGTTATTCCCGACATGAGTCCCGAAATTTACAGTATTAGATAAAACGTACTCATGAGAAAAAAAGTTCTGAACATTCTGAACTGGTCCCTGTGGGAGGCGGTGCTATACTACAGTGCATGCAGTTTTACATCAAGGAATATTGAGGGTGCCATGCACAGTGAGTCTAAGTGTTAATTCTACATGTGATTTGTTGAGCGTTCTTGAGGAATGTCAGGCATCACATTTGAATAGATAATGCCTTGTTTCAGTACAATGTTTTGAGCTTTAGCTTCGAATCCCTGGAGCTAAAGCAAGGGTGCTCCCAACAGAAAATTAGTGTATATCCACAGATCATACGCATGAATAAAATTTATTGCGAAACCCTGAAGCAATTTTGAGAAATTCCACATTTCTACTGTACACTGAACACTACACAGTGCAGGCCCCTTTTGGTGTTTCACTCAGCATATCAATGAATTCATTTATTAAGCAGACTCTGAATATTCTAAAAATGTTATAATGATGAACCCCATAGTGAAAGAAACGTGTTTGTGGTTGCTGAACTTTTTTGAGAGAAACTGGGCTGTAAGTGACAAAAGTAATCTATTGAAACTTTTACTTGAACTCGCTGAAGCTAAAAAGTGTGTTTCCCATTAATTCTGTGGGTTCACGTGTTGTGTTTTGGTATCTTCCCTTAGTAACCTATGCAGTGAATAGATCGCCTCAGTTCTTGAACTACTCATGACAGTGGAAAGGCTCATTATCATCCACCTGTTAAGGTTCTTAATACAACATAAGAGCTCCTACTGAGGCGGCCTACACAGTGAATAATGAGTCTTTGATGAACATTTTCGAGAGAGGTAAGTCTGCCTCCGGCTGGATTCTGAGGAGCAATCTCTTAAAAAAGGATGCTGTGGGGTACATGGGGTATGAGGGGTTAGTTTCCTTTTTTACACAATGCTGAATGAACCACGCCCCAAGGCAGATCTGATGAGTGGGCCTTGGATTGCCTTGTTGCACAATTGTTTGATATGTTGTTTTTCTCCCCAGACAGGTTTTTATTACTGTAGACTTACCTGCTGTAAGAAATTGGGGGGTATATTCACAAGAACGTGTGATAATTACCGCAAGAGTAGCGCAACGCAACTTTCAGCATCGCAGCCCATCGCGGGAAAACAACCCTGTGACAACGTGGAATTCACAACACGGCGGTAGCATGCGATAGTTGGCCTACACCGTGGCCAATGCGCGCGATACAACCACCTCGACGGAGATAAAAACACAAACCACAACACGAAAAAAGCTGCGATGGGCCAAAGCGCGATAAGAAAACAGTGACAACCAGCGCGAGGGCAGCAATACTCACACGCAATGCGGGAAAATGCACAAGAACAGCATACGGAAAATGCCACAGAACAAAATACATCAACAGCAGAGTACCACGGATGCACCCTGGCCAACTGCAGAGGACAACATGCACACCACAACATCCAAGCACCGTGGAAGAACAGAACCCACAGGCACACATCATGAAAGAGACCAGTGGCAGACAAATCAGAGCCGAAAGAGCGACACACCCACCTTGCAGCATACGCACTTTAGCAGAAGTGCACCCCGACATTGACAACATCCCGGTACAAACAGCAACACCTCCACAACTGAACACAAGACACAACTGGATCGGAAAATGCGCACGACCTGGCAAATCACATCTGAAACCCCAGGGATATGTAACATGACAATGTACAATTCCAACCTGTAACCTGCAAATATGTTGTATTCACACATGCAGTGGAATTGGACATCCACTACTGTCCCATGAATGCCACGGACGGTCACAATGTGACGTGCTCATGAGAAGTAAGTGGCAATGATGGAGTCCCTACGGGCCATTCCTGCCGCAGCTGCAGTGGGATGTGGGCCACCTGCCCCATCACCACCATCATCGTCCGGTACCTCTGGAACTGGGATCCATGGGGCCCTGGTGCGAACACAGATGTTGTACAACACACAACATGCAACGATCATCTTGCACAAGACGTCCGGGCTGTACAGGAGCTTCCCACCAGTGCCATCCAGGCACCTGAAACGTGACTTCATCACGTCAAATGTGCATTCAACGATGCCCCTGGTGCGTATGTGGGCCGCATTGTACTGCCTCTGGGCGGGTGTGTTCGGGTCCCGGAGGGGTGTCATCATCCAAGGGCAGAGTGCATATCCTTGATCACCTGTGACAGTGCAGGGAGAAAAGAGTCAATACTTGGTTCGGCAGGATGTGATGGCAGGCCCACCAATTCAGTGACGCCTGTGCTGCCTGTGTGTGGGGTGAGTGTAAGCCAGCCCTCAGGGAGTAGCTGGTGCAGGAAACTACACCAACAGTCATCAGGCACACAGACATGCAATGTCAGAACTACAAGGGGGGATGACTCGAGTCGCACATGGCTAGTCGCCCAGGATGCACAGCGGCCGACACGGGCCCATCGCCACGGGACGCTGACCTGCGGGAGACTGGGGTAGGGTCATGAGGGCAGAGCAGTGCCTCACATGTGTCATGGCTGCATTCCGCATCCCCACACGTTTAGCTGTTGTATGGCTGTGGTGCCACGTGAACTCTGTATTGGGTGCAGGGGTAGCCCAGGATGACCATGGAGTGGTGTAGTTGTGTCTGGTAGGTGGTCGTGTAGTTTGACATGTCGGATGTGGTTTGGTCACGTGTGCATCCCCAGAGTTGTGCTTTGTGCGTTGGTGGCTGAGGGATGTGTGGTGTGTTGATTTGGTACTTACCAACGAGCAGTCCCGTTCCATATGTGCCATCCTGGAAGCGCTGGTTGAGGATGGACTGTCGGAAGATGAAGGAATCATGCACACTGCCTGGGTAGTTGGCGACGACATTGGTGAAGAGTCCACGGGGGTCCACTATTGCCTGCACATTGATGGAATGCGTGTGCTTCCTGTTGCGGTAGTGGTGTGCAGTATCCGCAGGGGGCACAAGTGGGACATGTGTGCAGTCGATTGCCCCCAACACGGCCGGGAATCTGGCTATGGCGTAGAAGCCTTGCTTAGTCTCCAGCTGTTCCTGCGCAGTGTTGGGGAAGTGAAGGTACTGGGGTATGAAGCTGATGATGGCATTCATGACAGGTGGGATGAACTTTGATAGGGCTGGCTGTGAGACCCCTCCGACTCTAGCAGTTGTTGGTTGGAAGGTACCAGAGGCAAACAGGTGCAGCACTGCCAGCAGCTTTGTCTGCGGAGGGATGTTTGTTCTCCGCTGTGTTGGGACCGTCAGCCTGTGGGTGATGTGGGTCAGGATGCGGAGGATGGTTGTCCTTTTGAGCCTGTAGTGGGCAATGACTTCCGCAGGCGTTAGGTCTGTGAGAGTGGTGCGTTTTCGGTAGGTCCGCTGTCTTACTCTACGCTGCCTCTGTGGTGGTCCGGGGGGGGTGTGGGTCCGGGTCCTGGGGGTGGTGGCGGTGGGTGTTGTGGCCCTGTTGGGGCTCCGAGCTGCATGTATAGTAGCTCCATTGCATAGTTTGCTCTTTGGGTATGTCTGTGTGCGGGACTCCGTTGCCTACTGCAGGTAGACGTCCGTCTTTACACCTGCTAGTGGCAGGTGTTAAATACCTGCGGCTAGCACGGCTTATCGCCTGTTTTGGTTCGCTTCGCAGTTCTGTCAGTTCGTTGTGAAAGAGGTGTTGTTGTTTTTTCGTGTGTTTTTGCACGGGAACTCCTACTCTGCAACTCATTAGGGTTAGTTGGTGGTGTCCGCCGTGGTGTTAGGTTTTGGGGCAGTTATCGCGGGAATACTGGCGTTGTCCGCAGTTTGCACCAGCTTGTGAATGGGTTGTTTAATCTATCTCCACTTTTGTTGCGTTAAGGTGGAGATAAATCGGAGTTGAATCCTTATGAATATGCCCCTGGGTTGTTAGCTTAAAGGTGTGGAAGCCTCACTCAGGTGGCAACCACAATCCTTGTCAGGGTGAGCCATAAAAGTAACTAAATTAACTTGTGTATAACCCTCAGGTGGCTTGGCATTAAGCAGTCAGGTTAAAATTAGAGGCAATTTGTTAAGTGTTTATGCAACACACAAACAGTAGTAAAGTGAAAACACAACGCATGAAAAATCTCAAAGCAATTTAGAAAAAAAGAGTAAAGTTAAATAATTAAAATGACACACAAATTAACAAAATCCTATCAGTAGAACCAGAAATATTAATATTTAAAGTTTTCAATGAAAATAAAGCAAAGAAGCATAAAGTGGCACTCGTGGTATACAGTCAGGCTCAACGTAATTGAGAGTGGATCAGATACAGGGGCAAGGTTAGTCCTGCTGAAGAGTTACTTTCTTAAGTTTGGTGCAAAGAGTTCTGTTCACATTGCAAGAGGTCGCGAGGAGGAGGCGGTTTTTGTCGCTAGCTGCAGCTCGAGAATCATAGATGCTCGCTGCTGTAGTGCATAGAGCTAGTCGTCGCTGGAGCTTCTTGGAGGTTGATCATCATTGACAGTCGCTGCCAGTGCAACGTGCAGGTCTCACATTGCCGTTCATCGGTGACGGTTGTTGTTGCCACGAAGTGCAGGTCTCGTTGGAACTACACATTGATGGTCGTCCCGGGTGGCAGAGTCTTGGCACAAAAGGGACTGTTTGTGGTCATGAGGAGCCCAAATTCAGGATCTTCCCATTCTTCTTAAAGAGAAGTGCTCATTGATGCCAACCAAGGGTCCAGGACCTGGGGGCACCTCTTAAGGATTTGGCCTCACTCTAGCAGGGGCCAGTAGCAGGGATCACGCAGGTCCAGTTGGTGGACATCTCTGGAAGCTTGTTGTGTCCCTGTAGCTCACACAGAAGGCCATACAACTGACCCCTGGAGTCACTTTAGGTAGCCTGGGAACAAGAGAAGCAGGATCAATCTTCCTTCTTTAGACAGCAAGGCAGTCCTTCCAGCAGCAGGGCAGCCTTTCTGGCAGCCAGGCAGTCCTTCTTCTGAATCTTCTGTAAGTCCAGGAGTGTTCGGATGGTAAGTTATGAAGGTCTAATTGTTATACCTAGTGAAAGCCTTTGTATGGAGGAATTCCCTGACCTCGACCCAAAACTGGTTCTGATCAGTTCTTTCCCGTCCCCTGATCCTGGCTCCAAACTGTCTTGGGTGACAAAGGCAAGGGCAGGCCTGGTGCCAGACTCACTTGTGTGTCCTTTGAAAAGTAATCATGGCAGGATACAGCCCCATCCCAGCAATCCTGCCAGGAAGACCCTCCCCCATCTACACCCATATCCCATTGTTCACTGTCTGGACCCAGTTCATATTCTTGATAGAGCAAAAATGCCCAGACAAACTCCTAGAGAGGTCCCAGAAACTTTAGGCATGAAAATGCCAACTTTCTAAAATGAACATTTCAAAATCATAATTTAAAATACATCTTTAGTATTAAAGAGGATTTTAAATTACAATTGATTTAAGTGTAAACATTATTTCTCTATCTGCTCCAAATCTGAAGTTAGCGCTTATTATTTAAAATAAGGTAACCCAGTGTTAGTCTAAGAGGGAGATAAGCATTACAACAGTGAAAAACAACTTTAGGAGTTTTCCACTGCCATGTCATGCAAAATGTAAACTCACATGTCCTACTTTTTAAATACTATGCTCCCTGCCCCATTAGCCTTTAGGGCCTACTATAGGGGTGACTTATAAGGATTAAAAAGGAAGGTTTAGACCTGACAAAATGTTTATTTTGCCAGATTGAAATGGCAGTTTACAATTGCACTACAGGCTTCAGTGACAGGCTCAAGACATGTTTTAGAAGGCTATGTTAGTGGGTGGCACAATGAGTGCTGCAGTCCACCAGTAGAATTTAATTTACAGGCACTGTGTACACATAGTGCCATATTCTAAGTTGCCATGAACACTGCTACAGGGTACACAATAGTGTGAAATTACAGAATTGGTACAATACACTGTCCAATTTAATGCTCAATTATTGACTCACATTAGATTCTGGAAACAATCCTCCCACAATCACTGGTAACATTATAGGACCTGATCCAAGAGTATCAGAGTTAGGTACCCCAGGGGTAAATGTATCACCTACTATCACCATCATGAGCTCGAGCATAGCTGGTATTAAGTCTAAGATGCAACAACCTTAATGGCGAGATTTGGCAAAGAAGTATGATATAACTATTTTTCAGGAGACTTTGGCAATTTCTCAGCTATTTTATGCAATTACAATTACATTGCAATTACAATTATATTAAATGTACCAATCAGGTGTAGGCCAATGTTGCCATGTTTATGGGTGCGAGCACAAACACTTAACTACTAATTAGAAGAGAAAAAATCCACACAGTCCTAAAAGCCATCAAAAACTGGTTCAGCAAAGGACGTCAGAGGATGGCAAAAATCAGTGAAGCCCCTGCAGAGTGGGCCAGGTCCAACACCTACTGACTGCTACTGCCACACCTTTTGCTGATAACCAGGACCAGTATCAGAATGAATGTTATGTTTGCATTGAAACAGGCGGGGAGGAAACATGAGTCATTGTATTCTATCCTCTCTTGGAGGAGATCAAGCACAACCAATTTGAGTCTCACACTTGAGGGCAGTCTTACTTCAGATTGTCATGTTACCACCAAATTATTGGAGTGATACCCGGTAGATCCCAAAAGGTAACTGTCATTTTCAGGGAACTGGAGAACTGGCCAGTGTCTCTCACCTCTTTCCTACTGAAGTAGCCTCTGGTGGGGAAACTATTAGGAGTCAGACAAAACTGTTAGAGACTTTCTAATCTATAGATTGCACATGCAGGCCTCTGCCTGCTCCACAATATTAGTAGAGACACACAATAGCTGTATTTTCACTTAATATGATTATTTATTATAGTTATCCGCCTATAATTTATGTGTATTAGAATGATCCACAATTCCCGTAGTTGTGCCCACGGAATTGCAGTACAATTCTTTCCTATGCTCAGCAGCCCACTACTCAGCAGCCTCTAGTGGGGAGGCCTATGTTTCCATGCAGGGTATTCCATCACCAGCACCAGTGCTCCCAGCCAAGGCCTGACATCTCAATCTCAGGTGGTTCCTCTCTCCTACCATATAACATCCTCCCAACTAGCTCAACTAGGACCCCCAGCATCAGCAGTAAGGAAGTTGGCATAGAGAGGGATGTTTGCGGCACAGAACAGGCTCTACACAGGGATATACCCCAAAAACCTACGCGAAGCGGTGCAATGCCTAATTTGCTTGCCCCTATGTCTTGATCTTAGTTGTGACTAGAAGGGTGGGCTAGGTGGGACCTTCTTGAAAAAATATACCTGGTGACCAAATATACCTGGTGACTATATTGTAATAAACTTTTAGAATCATATCTATGTTACAAATCTATCAATCAATCAATCAATCAGGGGTTTGTATAGTGTGACTACTCACCCGTGAGGGTCTCCAGATGCTGGATTGGGAGGGTAGCGGGGGCTGCTGAACTATCTGGGTGTGAAGGTTCAGTCGAAGAGCCAGATCTTGAGGTCCTTCCTGAATTGGGTCAACAAGGCGACCTACTTGCTTTTTGTGTCAATAAAGCTGCTTCACTGATTGTCATAACTACCGCTGGGTTATTTTTACAAATTTACAACTTAGTCTGCTTGTAGTAGATCCCAATTCCTTCTCCCTGTCTTGCCAACTTGGCATGAAAATTGCTACAGGGTACACAGTAGCTTAACACTACAGAATTGATTCAATACACTGTCCAATTTAAAGCTCAGTGATTGACTCACATCAGATTCTGGAAACAATAGTACCACTATCACTGGTAACATTATAGGACCTGGTCCCAGAGTATCAGAGTTAGGTACCCCAGAGACCAATGTATCACCATCAGTAGCTGGAACATAGCTGGTATTAAGTCTAAGATGGAACAACCTGAATGCCAAGATTTGGCAAACAAGTATGATATACTTATTTTTCAGGAGACTTTGGCAATTTCTCCTCTACTTTTGCATGATTTTCTGTGCCTGCTACACATACTAGATCTGGGTGTGCTAAGGGTGGATTGTCGACGTGGGTTAGTTTGTCTTTCAAGGTATCAGAAATTGTGTTAGAAAAGGGTAGTGATATAATTTAAATATGCATATAAAGGGATGGCACAATTTTTATTTATTCTTATGCTAAGGGTGCTACACATACTATATCTGGGTGTGCTAAGGGTGGATTGTCGACGTGGGTTAGTTTGTCTCTCAAGGTATCAGCATTTGTGTTAGAAAAGGGTAGTGATATAATTTAAATTGTGCATATAAATGGATGGCACAATTTTTATTTATACCTGTTTAATTTCTATAACAATGAATTTGGGTCTGCCACCAATGCAAATTTTTGATCGTTGTTTAGTTTTGTGGAGGACATATGAGAAAAAAATCGCAAGTCCTTCAAACACACTAATATTATTCTCTGCAAAGATGTCAATGCCAAAGTAAAGATTAACATTTTCAACCCTGGTTTACAAGATTTTGATGCAATGGGCAATTGCTGGGATCGCAGGGCAAGGAACTGGGTTACCATATCGCTGCTAATTATTTAATCGACATGTTTGAGATTGTGAAATGTGGTGACGGAAGAGTCCCAACTTTCCATGGGAGACGCTGTGCCTCAGTAATTGATTATATTTTTCTGCCACAGAGTTTACTTGAATATTTTAAACATGGGCAAAATTTGGATGTGAATTACGGGGACCAGGATCCCTTAGTAACCATATTTTCCTTCTTAATATTTACTGTGGACCGTCGAACAAAAACCTCAACCAAGTCCAAACCACATAGCAATGGGCTTAGACGTGCTTGGAATTTGCCCAGCCCAAGCATGTGTCCAGCTACCATAATCCAGAGCAATTTTGATTGCTTTTTAGCATTCCTTACGGAGAGAACTGCCACACCTCATGTGGTTAATACATTCTTAAAAAATTGTAATAGCATTCATTTGGGCTTATTTAACCCCATGCCCGCAGCAGATAATAAGCCATACTGGTTTGACACCTAGTGCTCCCACGCTAATAGACAATTGCACTAAGCATTGTTTTCTAGTTTTATGAGAAGCTGTGGAAGTTGCAACCACACGTTCCCGGTATAAACAGGAGAAAAAATGAAGGCAAATGGAGCTCAATAATGTGCACTGGGAAATTCTGCTGCTTGCATTCCACAGGAGAGATCAAAGGGTGTTCTGGTGCACTGTTAATGCCATTAATGGTACAGTTACGACCCACTCTGAGCCTGGCCGGACGATCTGGGACCACCTCCTAAAGTATCCAACGAAGTAAGAAACCTCGGAATTACTATGGACTCTAAGCTATCAATGCCCAAGTGGATAAGTTAGCAAGATCAAGCTTCAGTACAATGAAAATTCTGTGACACAAGACCCAAGCTACTATCTCTCTTATACTGTCTAAACTTGATTACACCAATGGCCTCTGCCATGGATCATGAAAAAATATTTCCTTCTTGTGCTACTTTTGTATTAAACCATTCTTCAATGGATAGGACACTCCTACTACAAAGGGGAGGAACAACCACTATATCAAGATAGAATACACGCAGTTTACTGCAGGAAACTGCAGAGACCAGATCCATTACCGTGAAAAAGGAGGTGGCTTGGCCCTTATTTCCTTGTATAGAGTTAGAGAAATAAACTAGAATACATTGGATCACATCGTAGCAAATGTTGAATAGTAGGTATCATCAATTTTCGTGGTATATATTTGTCAATAACAACTTAATGTACATGGAGGAATTTCAGTGATGACTGAAATAAACCAATATAACTATTGCGTAAGAGGGGGCTGTGTAATTTTATGGTATGGATACAATGACCAAGCCAGATATAGTTTGGAGGTCATAAAGTATGTAACTATTTGGGTAGATGGACCTGGTGCACCACTATTGACAAGTCTTATATTGAGTGCCAATGTGTTTGTAAAGTGGATATAATAGTGGCATGTACAAAGAATGAAATTATTAGTACAATATGTGTGGTAACATCTTTTACTGTATCTCGCAGGTTGAAAAGCCAATGCATTTTAATAAGGGGTGATTAATTGTGAAATGTATTATGATTGAAAAGTTATTATGTTTCTCTCTGTCTCTTATAGTAATTGTTTTTAATGATATGTCCTGATGAAGGTGGTGTGAACCATACTTGAACCCACCGAAACGCAATGTCAACTTATATAAAACATGTTTTATGACTGTGAAATACGTTTTTATAATATGTATTATGATGCTTTTCCTATGAACAGTAAATAGCATTATTTTTAACTATAGAGCGAGAAAGTAGTTTTGCATTGATGTAGATGTTAGATCTGTACTTATAGCAGGAGTGTCCTATCCATTGAAGAATGGTTTAATACAAAAGTAGCACAAGAGGGAAATATTTTTGTTTCATGGTATTTTAGCCCTGTCCCTTTTGGTATGTAAGGGTAACACTCCCTTTTGTTGTTTGCCTCTGCCATAGATCACCTCTAGGAACAATAAAAAGACTACAGCAAATTCAAACATCTGCTGGCAGACTACTCCTACATATAAATCCACAAGCCCACATCTCCCCTACCTAAAGGGCCCAACATTGGTTACCAGTTGCCAGATGATCCACCTTCAAGCTGCTTTATTTCACCTACAAAGCAATACATGGAACTGAACCGCTTTTCATCAGGAAGAAAAAAACTAAATACATACAACAAAAAAACTGCCACCAGATTGGCGCCCACTTCAAAATCCCAGCATACAAAAAACATGGGTGGAACTTCTTTCTCTGTTCAAGCAGCTGCAACATGAAATTCTTCACCCCTAAATATAAGATCCTCAGACAACCAACTTACCTTCAGAAGATTACTCAAGAGCTGGCTCTTCCTCTATGACTACCACATTCAAATACAAATGTACAGCAATAGTATGCACAAGACACCAGTGGTGAATATACATGTGTCTGTAAGCACGTATACTTTGATTACATATATATATATATATATCCAGAGATGTGCATTTCTTTGTGCAAAAGCATATATTATGAAAAAATATGTATATACTTTCTTATATTTATGCTTAACAAATGTACAAATGTATATATTACATATGGTTAAAACATATTCACCCCTTATATTTATGCTTAACATGTATATAGGTCATTACATATATAACATACACATATTTGACTACATGCTTATAAGACTGTATTATTATGATCACACATATCACACAACATATAAACATGATTATACAGAAAGTATGTGTAAATGTTAACAGTTAACTATATTTTAATCTCTATGTATGCATACCTTTTTATGTGTGGTTATATATCTACATATTTATATATTTTCCTCCCACTGCAGAGAGAAAACAATTCTAATCAAAAGCATGGCCTTTTAAATAGTTATTCATGCATGTACATGTGGAACTTTATCTAGGCCAATTTTGTATCACCGGATTATTTTGCATGAGTATCATTTTAAAATCTCTATTTATGTATACCTTTATATGTGGTTATGTATCTACATATTTATATTTTTTCCTCCCACTGCAGAAATAAAAAAGAAAACAAAATATGAATTGACCAAACTTCCCCATACCTTCTTCCCAAAACCACTTCTCTATTACGCTTGCTATTCTTCTTCAAAATATACCCTAACGCCACTCTCTGACTCATCCCAAACCTCTATTACTACTATTCACTTCCTAACAATCCTTTCCAAATTCATCACTCCTCTATCCATCCTTTAGTCTATTCATCCAACTAACAGACTCTCTCTGACTCATCCCAAACCTCCTTACCACTATGAATGCCCAAAAAAGCTTTTTTTAACCTCCAATCATTCAACTAATAGGCTCACATGTCCACCACTCCCAATAGCAACCTATATTTCCCTCTATTACCACTAATCCACATTGGGTTCCAGAGTAGTGTGATATTCCCAGGCTCTTCAACTCCTCGTCAGCGGTAGTAAGTGCTATATAAATTCAAATAGAAATACTATTACAATAAAATCGAACACCTCTACTAGGAACCATTTAATTTGTCACATCAAAGGCAATAAGTGGGTGGTACATTTTTAAGGCATTTATTGTGCTCCCTCTGACTGCGGTCTACCAAGTGCTCTTTGAAATTATCAGAATTATCTGAAGTATTGGATGCCATAAGAGAGAGCCCCTCCAGCAAGGCTCCGGGTCCCGATGAGATGACTATAGACCTTTGTAAAATGTGACATAGATTTGTGACCAATGTTTTTAACTGTCTTGTTCTTGATCAGTTACTCAGCTGTTTGCCAAGTTCTTTAATAGCGCCGATATTTAAAAAGGGGATCACTCTGACCCAAAGTGCTATCGACCAATTTCTCTGATAGACACCTCTGAGAAAATAGTTGGTAAAATAATTCATAATAAATTACAGAAGTGGGCAAGACGAACAACATCATACATTTCTGTTAGTATGGATTTGGGGAGAAGCTAGGTACAGGGGAGCAGACCTTAAATCTAAATTTAATTATTAGGGAGTATACTATAGCAAGACACTGTCCATTGTACCTGGCTTTTATGGAGTTGTCATCAGCGTTTGACAATGTTAATTGCTCCAAAGTTTGGCTGTCCCTACTTGATCTTGGCCTGAACCTGGCCTTAGTACATTTTTTATCTGCTCTTCCCCAGCACTTTTATATGCGGATGATCCAGTGTTCATTGCTCATACTCTTAAAGCACTGTGCTGTCTTACCAAAACCTTTATCCAGTACATGGCTGACCTCAACTTTAGTTACAAATTTTGCCAAACCACACATTATGACCTGTGGTCCCAAACACATGGAAATTACTACACTATCCATTGGCAATCACAGACTACAGTGAGTTAACAGCATCCTTTATTTAGGGGTGCTCTTTGAGTCCTCGTGGAGCTGGACACCTAACATCCACAATCGCTGACGCAAATTGAGTCAGTCTGTAGGTACTGTGTTAAACATGCCACGACCAATTGGGGAAAAACTCATATCACCCTTACTGAAAATGTATAAGACTCAATGTATTTTTGTTGCAGTTTATGGTGTGGGGTGTGAGGGCATGCGAATTGCTCTATACATCAAGCGGAAGAGAAAAGATTTTACAGACAACTCCTTGCTCTGTAGCCCTCTACCTACTATATATTTCATGAGGGGTTAGATCTTCCAAATATAGAATACTCTGTAAAAGGGGGACTCATCTCTCTCTGGATATCTGTCTGGCTAAATCCTGAAGCAATACTAAATAAATCCATAATCAATGACTGCCTTTCATGCAAAACAGGCTTAAAATACCATGGCTAGCCTATGTACAGAAATGCTTTAACGGGATGGGGGCAGTCCCTCTACGACACACCATCAGCTGTTTATGCAGCAGGTAAAAATATGGTCAAGCAATTGTTCTTTGAAAGGTGTGGTCGCACAGAGGAAAATGCAGAGCTACACAAGACTACTGTTTGAGCTGATCTCAACCTGGGCAGAGCTTGATGAGTTTTACTCCGTGGAAATATGCAGAGTTGCCGAAAAACTCTTCCAAATTCTACGGAGTTCCGTGAGCAGGAGGAGTTTTGCTTGGCCACCCCAATGAAGTCTCCTTGGCTGCTGAGGGTCGTTGGGGGCCAAGAATCCCTATTGTTGCCACAAGTAAGCCCCCCACAGTGGGACTGCTGAGATGCCATCGGAGCCCTGCCCCTTTTCTCAACCACTCTGCCAAGAGGCCTACTGGCGCACTACTGGTTGGGGGATGAAGTCCCCTTGGCTGCTGAGGTTTGTTGGGAGACAAGAACCTCTATTGTTGCCACAAGTAAGTCCCCCACAGAGGTATTTCTGAGTTGTCGTCAGAGGCCCTGCCCCCTTTCTCAACATCTCTGCAATGGGGCCTCCTGGCACACTACTGGTTGGGGGATAAAGCCCCTTTGGATGCTGAGGGTCGTTGGGGGCCAAGAACCCCTATTGTTGCCACAAGTAAGCCCCCCACAGTGGGACTGCTGAGATGCCATTGGAGCCCTGCCCCTTATCTCAACCACTCTGCCAAGGGGCCTACTGGCGCACTACTGGTTGGGAGATGAAGTCCCCTTAGCTGCTGCTCCCACAATCACTGGTAACATTATAGGACCTGATCCAAGAGTATCAGAGTTAGGTACCCCAGGGGTAAATGTATCACCTACTATCACCATCATGAGCTCGAGCATAGCTGGTATTAAGTCTAAGATGCAACAACCTTAATGGCGAGATTTGGCAAAGAAGTATGATATAACTATTTTTCAGGAGACTTTGGCAATTTCTCAGCTATTTTATGCAATTACAATTACATTGCAATTACAATTATATTAAATGTACCAATCAGGTGTAGGCCAATGTTGCCATGTTTATGGGTGCGAGCACAAACACTTAACTACTAATTAGAAGAGAAAAAATCCACACAGTCCTAAAAGCCATCAAAAACTGGTTCAGCAAAGGACGTCAGAGGATGGCAAAAATCAGTGAAGCCCCTGCAGAGTGGGCCAGGTCCAACACCTACTGACTGCTACTGCCACACCTTTTGCTGATAACCAGGACCAGTGTCAGAATGAATGTTATGTTTGCATTGAAACAGGTGGGGAGGAAACATGAGTCATTGTATTCTATCCTCTCTTGGAGGAGATCAAGCACAACCAATTTGAGTCTCACACTTGAGGGCAGTCTTACTTCAGATTGTCATGTTACCACCAAATTATTGGAGTGATACCCGGTAGATCCCAAAAGGTAACTGTCATTTTCAGGGAACTGGAGAACTGGCCAGTGTCTCTCACCTCTTTCCTACTGAAGTAGCCTCTGGTGGGGAAACTATTAGGAGTCAGACAAAACTGTTAGAGACTTTCTAATCTATAGATTGCACATGCAGGCCTCTGCCTGCTCCACAATATTAGTAGAGACACACAATAGCTGTATTTTCACTTAATATGATTATTTATTATAGTTATCCGCCTATAATTTATGTGTATTAGAATGATCCACAATTCCCGTAGTTGTGCCCACGGAATTGCAGTACAATTCTTTCCTATGCTCAGCAGCCCACTACTCAGCAGCCTCTAGTGGGGAGGCCTATGTTTCCATGCAGGGTATTCCATCACCAGCACCAGTGCTCCCAGCCAAGGCCTGACATCTCAATCTCAGGTGGTTCCTCTCTCCTACCATATAACATCCTCCCAACTAGCTCAACTAGGACCCCCAGCATCAGCAGTAAGGAAGTTGGCATAGAGAGGGATGTTTGCGGCACAGAACAGGCTCTACACAGGGATATACCCCAAAACCTACGCGAAGCGGTGCAATGCCTAATTTGCTTGCCCCTATGTCTTGATCTTAGTTGTGACTAGAAGGGTGGGCTAGGTGGGACCTTCTTGAAAAAATATACCTGGTGACCAAATATACCTGGTGACTATATTGTAATAAACTTTTAGAATCATATCTATGTTACAAATCTATCAATCAATCAATCAATCAGGGGTTTGTATAGTGTGACTACTCACCCGTGAGGGTCTCCAGATGCTGGATTGGGAGGGTAGCGGGGGCTGCTGAACTATCTGGGTGTGAAGGTTCAGTCGAAGAGCCAGATCTTGAGGTCCTTCCTGAATTGGGTCAACAAGGCGACCTACTTGCTTTTTGTGTCAATAAAGCTGCTTCACTGATTGTCATAACTACCGCTGGGTTATTTTTACAAATTTACAACTTAGTCTGCTTGTAGTAGATCCCAATTCCTTCTCCCTGTCTTGCCAACTTGGCATGAAAATTGCTACAGGGTACACAGTAGCTTAACACTACAGAATTGATTCAATACACTGTCCAATTTAAAGCTCAGTGATTGACTCACATCAGATTCTGGAAACAATAGTACCACTATCACTGGTAACATTATAGGACCTGGTCCCAGAGTATCAGAGTTAGGTACCCCAGAGACCAATGTATCACCATCAGTAGCTGGAACATAGCTGGTATTAAGTCTAAGATGGAACAACCTGAATGCCAAGATTTGGCAAACAAGTATGATATACTTATTTTTCAGGAGACTTTGGCAATTTCTCCTCTACTTTTGCATGATTTTCTGTGCCTGCTACACATACTAGATCTGGGTGTGCTAAGGGTGGATTGTCGACGTGGGTTAGTTTGTCTTTCAAGGTATCAGAAATTGTGTTAGAAAAGGGTAGTGATATAATTTAAATATGCATATAAAGGGATGGCACAATTTTTATTTATTCTTATGCTAAGGGTGCTACACATACTATATCTGGGTGTGCTAAGGGTGGATTGTCGACGTGGGTTAGTTTGTCTCTCAAGGTATCAGCATTTGTGTTAGAAAAGGGTAGTGATATAATTTAAATTGTGCATATAAATGGATGGCACAATTTTTATTTATACCTGTTTAATTTCTATAACAATGAATTTGGGTCTGCCACCAATGCAAATTTTTGATCGTTGTTTAGTTTTGTGGAGGACATATGAGAAAAAAATCGCAAGTCCTTCAAACACACTAATATTATTCTCTGCAAAGATGTCAATGCCAAAGTAAAGATTAACATTTTCAACCCTGGTTTACAAGATTTTGATGCAATGGGCAATTGCTGGGATCGCAGGGCAAGGAACTGGGTTACCATATCGCTGCTAATTATTTAATCGACATGTTTGAGATTGTGAAATGTGGTGACGGAAGAGTCCCAACTTTCCATGGGAGACGCTGTGCCTCAGTAATTGATTATATTTTTCTGCCACAGAGTTTACTTGAATATTTTAAACATGGGCAAAATTTGGATGTGAATTACGGGGACCAGGATCCCTTAGTAACCATATTTTCCTTCTTAATATTTACTGTGGACCGTCGAACAAAAACCTCAACCAAGTCCAAACCACATAGCAATGGGCTTAGACGTGCTTGGAATTTGCCCAGCCCAAGCATGTGTCCAGCTACCATAATCCAGAGCAATTTTGATTGCTTTTTAGCATTCCTTACGGAGAGAACTGCCACACCTCATGTGGTTAATACATTCTTAAAAAATTGTAATAGCATTCATTTGGGCTTATTTAACCCCATGCCCGCAGCAGATAATAAGCCATACTGGTTTGACACCTAGTGCTCCCACGCTAATAGACAATTGCACTAAGCATTGTTTTCTAGTTTTATGAGAAGCTGTGGAAGTTGCAACCACACGTTCCCGGTATAAACAGGAGAAAAAATGAAGGCAAATGGAGCTCAATAATGTGCACTGGGAAATTCTGCTGCTTGCATTCCACAGGAGAGATCAAAGGGTGTTCTGGTGCACTGTTAATGCCATTAATGGTACAGTTACGACCCACTCTGAGCCTGGCCGGACGATCTGGGACCACCTCCTAAAGTATCCAACGAAGTAAGAAACCTCGGAATTACTATGGACTCTAAGCTATCAATGCCCAAGTGGATAAGTTAGCAAGATCAAGCTTCAGTACAATGAAAATTCTGTGACACAAGACCCAAGCTACTATCTCTCTTATACTGTCTAAACTTGATTACACCAATGGCCTCTGCCATGGATCATGAAAAAATATTTCCTTCTTGTGCTACTTTTGTATTAAACCATTCTTCAATGGATAGGACACTCCTACTACAAAGGGGAGGAACAACCACTATATCAAGATAGAATACACGCAGTTTACTGCAGGAAACTGCAGAGACCAGATCCATTACCGTGAAAAAGGAGGTGGCTTGGCCCTTATTTCCTTGTATAGAGTTAGAGAAATAAACTAGAATACATTGGATCACATCGTAGCAAATGTTGAATAGTAGGTATCATCAATTTTCGTGGTATATATTTGTCAATAACAACTTAATGTACATGGAGGAATTTCAGTGATGACTGAAATAAACCAATATAACTATTGCGTAAGAGGGGCTGTGTAATTTTATGGTATGGATACAATGACCAAGCCAGATATAGTTTGGAGGTCATAAAGTATGTAACTATTTGGGTAGATGGACCTGGTGCACCACTATTGACAAGTCTTATATTGAGTGCCAATGTGTTTGTAAAGTGGATATAATAGTGGCATGTACAAAGAATGAAATTATTAGTACAATATGTGTGGTAACATCTTTTACTGTATCTCGCAGGTTGAAAAGCCAATGCATTTTAATAAGGGGTGATTAATTGTGAAATGTATTATGATTGAAAAGTTATTATGTTTCTCTCTGTCTCTTATAGTAATTGTTTTTAATGATATGTCCTGATGAAGGTGGTGTGAACCATACTTGAACCCACCGAAACGCAATGTCAACTTATATAAAACATGTTTTATGACTGTGAAATACGTTTTTATAATATGTATTATGATGCTTTTCCTATGAACAGTAAATAGCATTATTTTTAACTATAGAGCGAGAAAGTAGTTTTGCATTGATGTAGATGTTAGATCTGTACTTATAGCAGGAGTGTCCTATCCATTGAAGAATGGTTTAATACAAAAGTAGCACAAGAGGGAAATATTTTTGTTTCATGGTATTTTAGCCCTGTCCCTTTTGGTATGTAAGGGTAACACTCCCTTTTTGTTGTTTGCCTCTGCCATAGATCACCTCTAGGAACAATAAAAAGACTACAGCAAATTCAAACATCTGCTGGCAGACTACTCCTACATATAAATCCACAAGCCCACATCTCCCCTACCTAAAGGGCCCAACATTGGTTACCAGTTGCCAGATGATCCACCTTCAAGCTGCTTTATTTCACCTACAAAGCAATACATGGAACTGAACCGCTTTTCATCAGGAAGAAAAAAACTAAATACATACAACAAAAAAACTGCCACCAGATTGGCGCCCCACTTCAAAATCCCAGCATACAAAAAAAACATGGGTGGAACTTCTTTCTCTGTTCAAGCAGCTGCAACATGAAATTCTTCACCCCTAAATATAAGATCCTCAGACAACCAACTTACCTTCAGAAGATTACTCAAGAGCTGGCTCTTCCTCTATGACTACCACATTCAAATACAAATGTACAGCAATAGTATGCACAAGACACCAGTGGTGAATATACATGTGTCTGTAAGCACGTATACTTTGATTACATATATATATATATATATCCAGAGATGTGCATTTCTTTGTGCAAAAGCATATATTATGAAAAAATATGTATATACTTTCTTATATTTATGCTTAACAAATGTACAAATGTATATATTACATATGGTTAAAACATATTCACCCCTTATATTTATGCTTAACATGTATATAGGTCATTACATATATAACATACACATATTTGACTACATGCTTATAAGACTGTATTATTATGATCACACATATCACACAACATATAAACATGATTATACAGAAAGTATGTGTAAATGTTAACAGTTAACTATATTTTAATCTCTATGTATGCATACCTTTTTATGTGTGGTTATATATCTACATATTTATATATTTTCCTCCCACTGCAGAGAGAAAACAATTCTAATCAAAAGCATGGCCTTTTAAATAGTTATTCATGCATGTACATGTGGAACTTTATCTAGGCCAATTTTGTATCACCGGATTATTTTGCATGAGTATCATTTTAAAATCTCTATTTATGTATACCTTTATATGTGGTTATGTATCTACATATTTATATTTTTTCCTCCCACTGCAGAAATAAAAAAGAAAACAAAATATGAATTGACCAAACTTCCCCATACCTTCTTCCCAAAACCACTTCTCTATTACGCTTGCTATTCTTCTTCAAAATATACCCTAACGCCACTCTCTGACTCATCCCAAACCTCTATTACTACTATTCACTTCCTAACAATCCTTTCCAAATTCATCACTCCTCTATCCATCCTTTAGTCTATTCATCCAACTAACAGACTCTCTCTGACTCATCCCAAACCTCCTTACCACTATGAATGCCCAAAAAGCTTTTTTAACCTCCAATCATTCAACTAATAGGCTCACATGTCCACCACTCCCAATAGCAACCTATATTTCCCTCTATTACCACTAATCCACATTGGGTTCCAGAGTAGTGTGATATTCCCAGGCTCTTCAACTCCTCGTCAGCGGTAGTAAGTGCTATATAAATTCAAATAGAAATACTATTACAATAAAATCGAACACCTCTACTAGGAACCATTTAATTTGTCACATCAAAGGCAATAAGTGGGTGGTACATTTTTAAGGCATTTATTGTGCTCCCTCTGACTGCGGTCTACCAAGTGCTCTTTGAAATTATCAGAATTATCTGAAGTATTGGATGCCATAAGAGAGAGCCCCTCCAGCAAGGCTCCGGGTCCCGATGAGATGACTATAGACCTTTGTAAAATGTGACATAGATTTGTGACCAATGTTTTTAACTGTCTTGTTCTTGATCAGTTACTCAGCTGTTTGCCAAGTTCTTTAATAGCGCCGATATTTAAAAAGGGGATCACTCTGACCCAAAGTGCTATCGACCAATTTCTCTGATAGACACCTCTGAGAAAATAGTTGGTAAAATAATTCATAATAAATTACAGAAGTGGGCAAGACGAACAACATCATACATTTCTGTTAGTATGGATTTGGGGAGAAGCTAGGTACAGGGGAGCAGACCTTAAATCTAAATTTAATTATTAGGGAGTATACTATAGCAAGACACTGTCCATTGTACCTGGCTTTTATGGAGTTGTCATCAGCGTTTGACAATGTTAATTGCTCCAAAGTTTGGCTGTCCCTACTTGATCTTGGCCTGAACCTGGCCTTAGTACATTTTTTATCTGCTCTTCCCCAGCACTTTTATATGCGGATGATCCAGTGTTCATTGCTCATACTCTTAAAGCACTGTGCTGTCTTACCAAAACCTTTATCCAGTACATGGCTGACCTCAACTTTAGTTACAAATTTTGCCAAACCACACATTATGACCTGTGGTCCCAAACACATGGAAATTACTACACTATCCATTGGCAATCACAGACTACAGTGAGTTAACAGCATCCTTTATTTAGGGGTGCTCTTTGAGTCCTCGTGGAGCTGGACACCTAACATCCACAATCGCTGACGCAAATTGAGTCAGTCTGTAGGTACTGTGTTAAACATGCCACGACCAATTGGGGAAAAACTCATATCACCCTTACTGAAAATGTATAAGACTCAATGTATTTTTGTTGCAGTTTATGGTGTGGGGTGTGAGGGCATGCGAATTGCTCTATACATCAAGCGGAAGAGAAAAGATTTTACAGACAACTCCTTGCTCTGTAGCCCTCTACCTACTATATATTTCATGAGGGGTTAGATCTTCCAAATATAGAATACTCTGTAAAAGGGGGACTCATCTCTCTCTGGATATCTGTCTGGCTAAATCCTGAAGCAATACTAAATAAATCCATAATCAATGACTGCCTTTCATGCAAAACAGGCTTAAAATACCATGGCTAGCCTATGTACAGAAATGCTTTAACGGGATGGGGGCAGTCCCTCTACGACACACCATCAGCTGTTTATGCAGCAGGTAAAAATATGGTCAAGCAATTGTTCTTTGAAAGGTGTGGTCGCACAGAGGAAAATGCAGAGCTACACAAGACTACTGTTTGAGCTGATCTCAACCTGGGCAGAGCTTGATGAGTTTTACTCCGTGGAAATATGCAGAGTTGCCGAAAAACTCTGCCAAATTCTACGGAGTTCCGTGAGCAGGAGGAGTTTTGCTTGGCCACCCCAATGAAGTCTCCTTGGCTGCTGAGGGTCGTTGGGGGCCAAGAACCCCTATTGTTGCCACAAGTAAGCCCCCCACAGTGGGACTGCTGAGATGCCATCGGAGCCCTGCCCCTTTCTCAACCACTCTGCCAAGAGGCCTACTGGCGCACTACTGGTTGGGGGATGAAGTCCCCTTGGCTGCTGAGGTTTGTTGGGAGACAAGAACCTCTATTGTTGCCACAAGTAAGTCCCCCACAGAGGTATTTCTGAGTTGTCGTCAGAGGCCCTGCCCCCTTTCTCAACATCTCTGCAATGGGGCCTCCTGGCACACTACTGGTTGGGGGATAAAGCCCCTTTGGATGCTGAGGGTCGTTGGGGGCCAAGAACCCCTATTGTTGCCACAAGTAAGCCCCCCACAGTGGGACTGCTGAGATGCCATTGGAGCCCTGCCCCTTATCTCAACCACTCTGCCAAGGGGCCTACTGGCGCACTACTGGTTGGGAGATGAAGTCCCCTTAGCTGCTGCTCCCACAATCACTGGTAACATTATAGGACCTGATCCAAGAGTATCAGAGTTAGGTACCCCAGGGGTAAATGTATCACCTACTATCACCATCATGAGCTCGAGCATAGCTGGTATTAAGTCTAAGATGCAACAACCTTAATGGCGAGATTTGGCAAAGAAGTATGATATAACTATTTTTCAGGAGACTTTGGCAATTTCTCAGCTATTTTATGCAATTACAATTACATTGCAATTACAATTATATTAAATGTACCAATCAGGTGTAGGCCAATGTTGCCATGTTTATGGGTGCGAGCACAAACACTTAACTACTAATTAGAAGAGAAAAAATCCACACAGTCCTAAAAGCCATCAAAAACTGGTTCAGCAAAGGACGTCAGAGGATGGCAAAAATCAGTGAAGCCCCTGCAGAGTGGGCCAGGTCCAACACCTACTGACTGCTACTGCCACACCTTTTGCTGATAACCAGGACCAGTGTCAGAATGAATGTTATGTTTGCATTGAAACAGGCGGGGAGGAAACATGAGTCATTGTATTCTATCCTCTCTTGGAGGAGATCAAGCACAACCAATTTGAGTCTCACACTTGAGGGCAGTCTTACTTCAGATTGTCATGTTACCACCAAATTATTGGAGTGATACCCGGTAGATCCCAAAAGGTAACTGTCATTTTCAGGGAACTGGAGAACTGGCCAGTGTCTCTCACCTCTTTCCTACTGAAGTAGCCTCTGGTGGGGAAACTATTAGGAGTCAGACAAAACTGTTAGAGACTTTCTAATCTATAGATTGCACATGCAGGCCTCTGCCTGCTCCACAATATTAGTAGAGACACACAATAGCTGTATTTTCACTTAATATGATTATTTATTATAGTTATCCGCCTATAATTTATGTGTATTAGAATGATCCACAATTCCCGTAGTTGTGCCCACGGAATTGCAGTACAATTCTTTCCTATGCTCAGCAGCCCACTACTCAGCAGCCTCTAGTGGGGAGGCCTATGTTTCCATGCAGGGTATTCCATCACCAGCACCAGTGCTCCCAGCCAAGGCCTGACATCTCAATCTCAGGTGGTTCCTCTCTCCTACCATATAACATCCTCCCAACTAGCTCAACTAGGACCCCCAGCATCAGCAGTAAGGAAGTTGGCATAGAGAGGGATGTTTGCGGCACAGAACAGGCTCTACACAGGGATATACCCCAAAAACCTACGCGAAGCGGTGCAATGCCTAATTTGCTTGCCCCTATGTCTTGATCTTAGTTGTGACTAGAAGGGTGGGCTAGGTGGGACCTTCTTGAAAAAATATACCTGGTGACCAAATATACCTGGTGACTATATTGTAATAAACTTTTAGAATCATATCTATGTTACAAATCTATCAATCAATCAATCAATCAATCAATCAGGGGTTTGTATAGTGTGACTACTCACCCGTGAGGGTCTCCAGATGGTGAATTGGGAGGGTAGCGGGGGGCTGCTGAACTATCTGGGTGTGAAGGTTCAGTCGAAGAGCCAGATCTTGAGGTCCTTCCTGAATTGGGTCAACAAGGCGACCTACTTGCTTTTTGTGTCAATAAAGCTGCTTCACTGATTGTCATAACTACCGCTGGGTTATTTTTACAAATTTACAACTTAGTCTGCTTGTAGTAGATCCCAATTCCTTCTCCCTGTCTTGCCAACTTGGCATGGAAATTGCTACAGGGTACACAGTAGCTTAACACTACAGAATTGATTCAATACACTGTCCAATTTAAAGCTCAGTGATTGACTCACATCAGCTTCTGGAAACAATAGTACCACTATCACTGGTAACATTATAGGACCTGGTCCCAGAGTATCAGAGTTAGGTACCCCAGAGACCAATGTATCACCATCATGAGCTGGAACATAGCTGGTATTAAGTCTAAGATGGAACAACCTGAATGCCAAGATTTGGCAAACAAGTATGATATACTTATTTTTCAGGAGACTTTGGCAATTTCTCCTCTACTTTTGCATGATTTTCTGTGCCTGCTACACATACTAGATCTGGGTGTGCTAAGGGTGGATTGTCGACGTGGGTTAGTTTGTCTTTCAAGGTATCAGAAATTGTGTTAGAAAAGGGTAGTGATATAATTTAAATATGCATATAAAGGGATGGCACAATTTTTATTTATTCTTATGCTAAGGGTGCTACACATACTATATCTGGGTGTGCTAAGGGTGGATTGTCGACGTGGGTTAGTTTGTCTCTCAAGGTATCAGCATTTGTGTTAGAAAAGGGTAGTGATATAATTTAAATTGTGCATATAAATGGATGGCACAATTTTTATTTATACCTGTTTAATTTCTATAACAATGAATTTGGGTCTGCCACCAATGCAAATTTTTGATCGTTGTTTAGTTTTGTGGAGGACATATGAGAAAAAAATCGCAAGGCCTTCAAACACACTAATATTATTCTCTGCAAAGATGTCAATGCCAAAGTAAAGATTAACATTTTCAACCCTGGTTTACAAGATTTTGATGCAATGGGCAATTGCTGGGATCGCAGGGCAAGGAACTGGGTTACCATATCGCTGCTAATTATTTAATCGACATGTTTGAGATTGTGAAATGTGGTGACGGAAGAGTCCCAACTTTCCATGGGAGACGCTGTGCCTCAGTAATTGATTATATTTTTCTGCCACAGAGTTTACTTGAATATTTTAAACATGGGCAAAATTTGGATGTGAATTACGGGGACCAGGATCCCTTAGTAACCATATTTTCCTTCTTAATATTTACTGTGGACCATCGAACAAAAACCTCAACCAAGTCCAAACCACATAGCAATGGGCTTAGACGTGCTTGGAATTTGCCCAGCCCAAGCATGTGTCCAGCTACCATAATCCAGAGCAATTTTGATTGCTTTTTAGCATTCCTTACGGAGAGAACTGCCACACCTCATGTGGTTAATACATTCTTAAAAAATTGTAATAGCATTCATTTGGGCTTATTTAACCCCATGCCCGCAGCAGATAATAAGCCATACTGGTTTGACACCTAGTGCTCCCACGCTAATAGACAATTGCACTAAGCATTGTTTTCTAGTTTTATGAGAAGCTGTGGAAGTTGCAACCACACGTTCCCGGTATAAACAGGAGAAAAAATGAAGGCAAATGGAGCTCAATAATGTGCACTGGGAAATTCTGCTGCTTGCATTCCACAGGAGAGATCAAAGGGTGTTCTGGTGCACTGTTAATGCCATTAATGGTACAGTTACGACCCACTCTGAGCCTGGCCGGACGATCTGGGACCACCTCCTAAAGTATCCAACGAAGTAAGAAACCTCGGAATTACTATGGACTCTAAGCTATCAATGCCCAAGTGGATAAGTTAGCAAGATCAAGCTTCAGTACAATGAAAATTCTGTGACACAAGACCCAAGCTACTATCTCTCTTATACTGTCTAAACTTGATTACACCAATGGCCTCTGCCATGGATCATGAAAAAAATATTTCCTTCTTGTGCTACTTTTGTATTAAACCATTCTTCAATGGATAGGACACTCCTACTACAAAGGGGAGGAACAACCACTATATCAAGATAGAATACACGCAGTTTACTGCAGGAAACTGCAGAGACCAGATCCATTACCGTGAAAAAGGAGGTGGCTTGGCCCTTATTTCCTTGTATAGAGTTAGAGAAATAAACTAGAATACATTGGATCACATCGTAGCAAATGTTGAATAGTAGGTATCATCAATTTTCGTGGTATATATTTGTCAATAACAACTTAATGTACATGGAGGAATTTCAGTGATGACTGAAATAAACCAATATAACTATTGCGTAAGAGGGGGCTGTGTAATTTTATGGTATGGATACAATGACCAAGCCAGATATAGTTTGGAGGTCATAAAGTATGTAACTATTTGGGTAGATGGACCTGGTGCACCACTATTGACAAGTCTTATATTGAGTGCCAATGTGTTTGTAAAGTGGATATAATAGTGGCATGTACAAAGAATGAAATTATTAGTACAATATGTGTGGTAACATCTTTTACTGTATCTCGCAGGTTGAAAAGCCAATGCATTTTAATAAGGGGTGATTAATTGTGAAATGTATTATGATTGAAAAGTTATTATGTTTCTCTCTGTCTCTTATAGTAATTGTTTTTAATGATATGTCCTGATGAAGGTGGTGTGAACCATACTTGAACCCACTGAAACGCAATGTCAACTTATATAAAACATGTTTTATGACTGTGAAATACGTTTTTATAATATGTATTATGATGCTTTTCCTATGAACAGTAAATAGCATTATTTTTAACTATAGAGCGAGAAAGTAGTTTTGCATTGATTATTATTATTATTATTAATTCAATTTATAGAGCGCACGGCTACCTCCTGCGGAAGTGTCCCGGCGCTAGCGGTAAGTGCAGATAGCATACAGAAGCAGAAAAATTATGCAGTAATTTGGGTTAGACTGAACAACCAGGTTTTTAAGGCCTTTCTGAACAGAGGCTCTGAGCTCGCCTTTCGAAGATGAGCTGGCATGGAGTTCCACAAAGAGGCTGTTTTCACAGCAAAGGCACGGCCCCCCATCCTGGACTTTTTGAAGCGTGGGGTCACCATTAAGTCCTGATGGTTTGACCTTAGCGATCTTGATTGGCAGTACTTCCGAAGTCTAAGCTTCAGATATTGAGGACCCACATCTCTAATGGATCTGAATGCTATTACCAATGCCTTGAATTCAATCCGTCTTCTGACAGGGAGCCAATGAAGGCTACGCAAGTGAGGAGAGATGTGGTGACGAAGAGGCACATTTCTGATCAGCCTCGCTGCAGCATTCTGTATAATCTGCAATTTTCTCAACAAATAATCTGGGAGCCCCAGGTAAAGACTATTTGCGTAGTCCAATTGAGAGGTAACAAGTGCATGGACTACACTTTTTCTACAATTCATTGGCAGTAAATGCAGAACTCTGCGTAAACTTTTAATTTCCAAAAGCATGCAGAAGAGATTTTACAAATTTGGGCACTGCCCGAGAGATTAGCATCAAATCTAAATCCCAGGTTCCTGGCAGAGTGCACCGGACTAGGAGGGGGGTTAAACTCTGCCGGCCACCAAAGTTCCGAGGAAGGTGGAGATGGTTGATTAAAAAACAGAACCTCGGTTTTTTCTGTATTCAACTTCATGCAATTGTTCGTCATCCATGTCAGGATTTTCCGTAGACATAGTTTAAAATTCATAAAAGCTACCTCCGTGTGTTCTTTAAAAGAGAACACAAGCTGCGTATCATCAGCGTACGAGACCACCTTCACCCCACACTGTTCAATCTGCGTGGCGAGAGGGGCCAGGTACACATTAAAAAGGGTGGGGCTCAGCGCCGATCCCTGTGGGACCCCACAGCTAATGGATCTAGAGGCTGAAATAAAAGGGCGCAGGAACACATTTTGAGAACGGCCCTCTAAAAAGGAGCGGAACCAGTTTGATGTAGATGTTAGATCTGTACTTATAGCAGGAGTGTCCTATCCATTGAAGAATGGTTTAATACAAAAGTAGCACAAGAGGGAAATATTTTTGTTTCATGGTATTTTAGCCCTGTCCCTTTTGGTATGTAAGGGTAACACTCCCTTTTTGTTGTTTGCCTCTGCCATAGATCACCTCTAGGAACAATAAAAAGACTACAGCAAATTCAAACATCTGCTGGCAGACTACTCCTACATATAAATCCACAAGCCCACATCTCCCCTACCTAAAGGGCCCAACATTGGTTACCAGTTGCCAGATGATCCACCTTCAAGCTGCTTTATTTCACCTACAAAGCAATACATGGAACTGAACCGCTTTTCATCAGGAAGAAAAAAACTAAATACATACAACAAAAAAACTGCCACCAGATTGGCGCCCCACTTCAAAATCCCAGCATACAAAAAAAACATGGGTGGAACTTCTTTCTCTGTTCAAGCAGCTGCAACATGAAATTCTTCACCCCTAAATATAAGATCCTCAGACAACCAACTTACCTTCAGAAGATTACTCAAGAGCTGGCTCTTCCTCTATGACTACCACATTCAAATACAAATGTACAGCAATAGTATGCACAAGACACCAGTGGTGAATATACATGTGTCTGTAAACACGTATACTTTGATTACATATATATATATATATATATCCAGAGATGTGCATTTCTTTGTGCAAAAGCATATATTATGAAAAAATATGTATATACTTTCTTATATTTATGCTTAACAAATGTACAAATGTATATATTACATATGGTTAAAACATATTCACCCCTTATATTTATGCTTAACATGTATATAGGTCATTACATATATAACATACACATATTTGACTACATGCTTATAAGACTGTATTATTATGATCACACATATCACACAACATATAAATATGATTATACAGAAAGTATGTGTAAATGTTAACAGTTAACTATATTTTAATCTCTATGTATGCATACCTTTTTATGTGTGGTTATATATCTACATATTTATATATTTTCCTCCCACTGCAGAGAGAAAACAATTCTAATCAAAAGCATGGCCTTTTAAATAGTTATTCATGCATGTACATGTGGAACTTTATCTAGGCCAATTTTGTATCACCGGATTATTTTGCATGAGTATCATTTTAAAATCTCTATTTATGTATACCTTTATATGTGGTTATGTATCTACATATTTATATTTTTTCCTCCCACTGCAGAAATAAAAAAGAAAACAAAATATGAATTGACCAAACTTCCCCATACCTTCTTCCCAAAACCACTTCTCTATTACGCTTGCTATTCTTCTTCAAAATATACCCTAACGCCACTCTCTGACTCATCCCAAACCTCTATTACTACTATTCACTTCCTAACAATCCTTTCCAAATTCATCACTCCTCTATCCATCCTTTAGTCTATTCATCCAACTAACAGACTCTCTCTGACTCATCCCAAACCTCCTTACCACTATAAATGCCCAAAAAGCTTTTTTTAACCTCCAATCATTCAACTAATATGCTCACATGTCCACCACTCCCAATAGCAACCTATATTTCCCTCTATTACCACTAATCCACATTGGGTTCCAGAGTAGTGTGATATTCCCAGGCTCTTCAACTCCTCGTCAGCGGTAGTAAGTGCTATATAAATTCAAATAGTAATACTATTACAATAAAATCGAACACCTCTACTAGGAAAAATTTAATTTGTCACATCACAGGCAATAAGTGGGTGGTACATTTTTAAGGCATTTATTGTGCTCCCTCTGACTGCGGTCTACCAAGTGCTCTTTGAAATTATCAGAATTATCTGAAGTATTGGATGCCATAAGAGAGAGCCCCTCCAGCAAGGCTCCGGGTCCCGATGAGATGACTATAGACCTTTGTAAAATGTGACATAGATTTGTGACCAATGTTTTTAACTGTCTTGTTCCTGATCAGTTACTCAGCTGTTTGCCAAGTTATTTAATAGCGCCGATATTTAAAAAGGGGATCACTCTGACCCAAAGTGCTATCGACCAATTTCTCTGATAGACACCTCTGAGAAAATAGTTGGTAAAATAATTCATAATAAATTACAGAAGTGGGCAAGACGAACAACATCATACATTTCTGTTAGTATGGATTTGGGGAGAAGCTAGGTACAGGGGAGCAGACCTTAAATCTAAATTTAATTATTAGGAAGTATACTATAGAAAGACACTGTCCATTGTACCTGGCTTTTATGGAGTTGTCATCAGCGTTTGACAATGTTAATTGCTCCAAAGTTTGGCTGTCCCTACTTGATCTGGGCCTGAACCTGGCCTTAGTACATTTTTTATCTGCTCTTCCCCAGCACTTTTATATGCGGATGATCCAGTGTTCATTGCTCATACTCTTAAAGCACTGTGCTGTCTTACCAAAACCTTTATCCAGTACATGGCTGACCTCAACTTTAGTTACAAATTTTGCCAAACCACACATTATGACCTGTGGTCCCAAACACATGGAAATTACTACACTATCCATTGGCAATCACAGACTACAGTGAGTTAACAGCATCCTTTATTTAGGGGTGCTCTTTGAGTCCTCGTGGAGCTGGACACCTAACATCCACAATCGCTGACGCAAATTGAGTCAGTCTGTAGGTACTGTGTTAAACATGCCACGACCAATTGGGGAAAACTCATATCACCCTTACTGAAAATGTATAAGACTCAATGTATTTTTGTTGCAGTTTATGGTGTGGGGTGTGAGGGCATGCGAATTGCTCTATACATCAAGTGGAAGAGAAAAGATTTTACAGACAACTCCTTGCTCTGTAGCCCTCTACTTACTATATATTTCATGAGGGGTTAGATCTTCCAAATATAGAATACTCTGTAAAAGGGGGACTCATCTCTCTCTGGATATCTGTCTGGCTAAATCCTGAAGCAATACTAAATAAATCCATAATCAATGACTGCCTTTCATGCAAAACAGGCTTAAAATACCATGGCTAGCCTATGTACAGAAATGCTTTAACGGGATGGGGGCAGTCCCTCTACGACACACCATCAGCTGTTTATGCAGCAGGTAAAAATATGGTCAAGCAATTGTTCTTTGAAAGGTGTGGTCGCACAGAGGAAAATGCAGAGCTACACAAGACTACTGTTTGAGCTGATCTCAACCTGGGCAGAGCTTGATGAGTTTTACTCCGTGGAAATATGCAGAGTTGCCGAAAAACTCTGCCAAATTCTCACGGAGTTCCGTGAGCAGGAGGAGTTTTGCTTGGCCACCCCAATGAAGTCTCCTTGGCTGCTGAGGGTCGTTGGGGGCCAAGAACCCCTATTGTTGCCACAAGTAAGCCCCCCACAGTGGGACTGCTGAGATGCCATCGGAGCCCTGCCCCTTTTCTCAACCACTCTGCCAAGAGGCCTACTGGCGCACTACTGGTTGGGGGATGAAGTCCCCTTGGCTGCTGAGGTTTGTTGGGAGACAAGAACCTCTATTGTTGCCACAAGTAAGTCCCCCACAGAGGTATTTCTGAGTTGTCGTCAGAGGCCCTGCCCCCTTTCTCAACATCTCTGCAATGGGGCCTCCTGGCACACTACTGGTTGGGGGATAAAGCCCCCTTTGGATGCTGAGGGTCGTTGGGGGCCAAGAACCCCTATTGTTGCCACAAGTAAGCCCCCCACAGTGGGACTGCTGAGATGCCATTGGAGCCCTGCCCCTTATCTCAACCACTCTGCCAAGGGGCCTACTGGCGCACTACTGGTTGGGAGATAAAGTCCCCTTAGCTGCTGAGGTTTGTTGGGAGCCAAGAACCTCTATTGTTGCCACAAGTAAGTCCCCCACAGAGGGATTGCTGAGTTGTCGTCAGAGGCCCTGCCCCCTTTCTCAATATCTCTGCAATGGGGCCTCCTGGCGCACTACTGGTTGGGGGATAAAGCCCCCTTTGGATGCTGAGGGTCGTTGGGGGCCAAGAACCCCGATTGTTGCCACAAGTAAGTCCCTCACAGCAGGATTGCGGAGACTAGGGGTGAGCACGCCTGTAAACTCGCCTCCTCTGGCAGGTTGGCGGAGTTAATGCCAAACTCCACGTTCAAAGTGGAGCACGGAGGGGCAAAACTCTGCAGACTCTGCCCGCAGAGCAGAGTTTACCACCCACCCCATGTCTTATCTCCCCCTTAAAACCTGTCAAGGGTTGGAACCTTACTTCCTGATCATATCAGGACAATAGGAAAGTTCTCTGCTATTCTGTTTCAGAGCAGGTATTGTTCCTTGGTTGCTTAGCTTCCCACTAGGGCTACATCTCAAAGATCTTGGTACCTGTGATAATGTCTTGACTCAGGATCTTTTGCATTTTACCTATTTTTGTAAATTTTACTAAACAATTCTCTGTACCAATTTTGAAAAAGTATAAATTTGCACAGTGCACAGTTGCTCTCCACTTCTGCATTTGGAAATGGTGCTCCTCCCAAACTACATCAACTAAACAAGTAAATACAGACAGTCTAAAAATCTATCCTGTCTATCATAAGGAAATTAGATCTGCCAAATCTGCTTTTTAGGAAAATGAAATTGAGACGGCGAAACATTCACCCAGGGCCATATTTAAAATTGTAAAATCTGTGATTTCGCCAGAAGTAGTCAAACCACCAGTCAATCACTCACAAATCCGATGCGACTCGTTGGGTCGCTATTTTAGAGATAGAATCTCGTCGATTCATACTTCTTCGAAGCTTGGGAGGTTGCAATGTCTCCTATGGGGAATTCTTATGACGGTCACAAGCGTAAGGACTTTGTTCCCTTTTCAAACACTGAAATTGTGACTATTTTAAATAAATGTCCTTCAGGATCACCAAATGATCCATGTGTTTTTTCTATTCTAACTGGCCGCTCCTACTTTAGCGCCCATGCTTTGCACCTTACTAAATGCTGCAATTACTTCAGCGTCCTTACCTACATCTTGGTAATCAGCGGTTGTTGTTCCTAATTTGAAAAAGGCCAATGCCGACCTGTCGGTGCTGGTGAATTTCAGGCAGATCATTCTTTTACTAGCTCCGCAGAAAATGCTAGAATCACATATAAATTCCTTACTAACCAAGTTTTTGGGACAGCACACTTTCCTGGATGCCTCTCAGTTCGGTTTTCGAGCAGCCCATAGTACTGAATCTCTTCTTCTTACTGTTTCGGAAAACCTGAAAAGTATATTAAATAAAAATGGAACAGTCACTCTAATATTACTTGATTTATTGGCGTCCTTCTACACAATCTGACATAAAATTCTCATCCATTGACTCAAAGAGATTGGTGTCGAAGGGCATGACCTGGAGTGGTTCACTAACTTTCTCTCTGGCAGGTCCTACTCTGTGAGGCTTTGCCCTTATACGTTGCAACCCATGCAGTTGGACTGTGGAGTGCCTCAGGGCTATGCCCTGAGCCTCACTCTTTTCAATGTCTGTATGGGCCCTTTAGCCAAACGTATCCAGGGCTTTGGTTTTGAGGTACTATACTATGCGGATGATACTCATCTACTTGTATCACTGGTTGATGATGATGGGCACACTACACAAAGTTTTAGACAATGCCTGGTATCTGTAGCCTCACGGATGTAGCAAAATCATCCGAACCTTAATTCAGATAAAACCGAGCTACTGATATTAGGCCCCAACCAACAGGCCTGGGACAATGAGTGGTGGTCGTTTTGGGATAATTGAAGGGGGTTGAGCCCCACTACCAGCACCGTTGTCCACTGGGGACGTCAAGGCCTGTATTACACTGCACCTGGAGACACTGACAACCAGCAGGATAACAAGGGGGCATGGCTTCCTACCGTGTCATGCAATAAAGAGCTGACAACCATTCCGCTGTTCAGGACATGATCGGGATGCATGCTGGCATGTGTCCGGTCCAAAACTGGACCCCTCTGCACCCAGAGGAAGCTGGGCTGGGCCTTCTCTCTTGGTCCCAATATCCTTGATGACCCTCTAAGGTACTGTGCTGTCTAAATTATTCTTAGTTACTTTTATTGAGTCCTACTGCATGATGGTAAAGCGTACGGCCTCCACTACAGAAAAGCCTGGAGTAAATTCAACTACCTTGGATGGCTAAACTAGAAAGGCAGTGGGTGCCTTAAACAAGGAGATTGAACATGATGCGCATTGGCCCCCGGGTTACCATCACACTCTGAGACAACGCCCCAGATTGAAACTGCCCCCATCCCCATATGTGCACTGGACTCCCTGTCAGACCCAGACCCTCAATTCTTGCATACAGTGTCTCCTGTAGCTGCTGTTTCTGTCGATCATGGCCAAGATAACAGCATGTTGTTAGCATTGCCTCATAATAATGCCCCACCGGCTAAACGCAAAAGACGCCAAGGGGCAAGAAAATTGATCCCTATTTCAAATTCTCAAGCTAGTATCAGCATTGCCAATACTGCTACCAGTCCAATTTTTCCTACTATATCTTCAGCTAGAGATCCGGCCACATTCCAGGGAAGACTGTTGTACAGCGTAAAGGCGCTGATGGAAAGCTTACTTTTATCCATTACTAAATGACTGGGAGAGATCAAAAACCTTTAGCGTAATTTTAAGATCTCGTACACTGCTTTATTAGGTGCCCAACTCCCGCAATCAGTGGCTGCACAACCGGCTTCTGCTACCTGCAAGTAAACAAAATCTGCCCCTCCCCCCCAATGATGCCAAAGACAATTTTGCAGGCCGCAGTGCTTCTGTGCTGCACCATTGCCGCCAAACTCAATATGCTTCCAGGCCATGTTACAAGGGAGGGCCCACATTTCAGCAGGGGAGCTGGCCTGGATTGACCAGCCCCAATTGACTGACTTGATAGTTTGGTGTAGAACTCAAGTGCTATGCGATTAACTGAACTTTCCTCTAATGGCCCTCACCAAACCTTAGGAAATGGGAGTAGAATAGGTGATGAGGACCTCCCCAACTCAGTGACCATTAATTTACCTCCTGCCTGGTGTCCCAATGTGCAGTAATGGTAAATGTTCCTCCCTTAACCTCTGGTACAATGGAATCTCCTGTCCAGCTAAGGAATAAAGTCCTACATCAGCTTCAATCTATGTTTGTATCACTGATTGCTAAAGCAGACCAAATATTGCTGACTAGAATGGTTGGATGGCTTGGACCAGCTAAGAAAGCGTTCAAGCGCTCATCAGTATTAACTTCAAGCAACCCAGATTTGCGGGAGAGTCGCTGTCAAGATCTGTGTTGTTTATTCCAACTGGCGGGAATATTCCGCTCTTTCCTCTGAGCTACTTTTATCGTCATCTGTGTCGAGCGCCAAACTGCCCAACGAGCCCTCATTCAAACAGCTGTTTCCTGGCTATAGCCCACCCCAAATCCCTTTGTCGAATAGGTTTCAGGCCTTGAGCACTTTGCAAAAGGATGAATGACTTCATATTGCCGAGGACTCCTCTCTCTAACCGCATGGGTAAATTGATGGACCAGGTTATGTGGCTGTTAAGTTTTGAATTAACATCCATGACTATACCCACAACCCCTGCCTCTACTCAACATCACCAGTCATCTAACTATTCCAACTTAGCCTCACTTAGCCCCCCTGTTTTATCATCTAAATTTTAATGTTGGGCTTAAAAGGGGATGTGAGACCCCGGTCTCTTAAAAGTCAGGCTAACTTTCTTTGCTTTCACAAGCAGCAAAAACTTGGCTGTTTTCAGCATCCACACAGCTATCACTATTTTAGTTGTTATAGATCAGGCTGGACGTAGGTCGTAGGACGTAGTATTATGCCAGCGCCAAGACGCACGAGGGTAATCTCACGCTTTAGAAAATTCTAAATCAAATCAAATATGTCATTTTACTACTTGGAATGTGTGTGGACTTCAAAGTAAGTTGAGTTCCCCGGATTGGCTCCATATTACCTCAGGTTCCGATGTAATTTGCGTCTGGTAAACCTGAAGTGTGGACCCAATTCATGTTGAAGGGTTCTCTTCTTACTTTTTACCAGCTATACCGTCCCCAGAAGGGCGGGCTAAAGTAGGTTTACAGATCTGAATATCAAACCTATTGCCTGTCAGCATTAGAAGGTTGGGTTCTGTCTCACCTCATTCACAATTTCTATGGTTATCGTTTAAGGGTGGGTCTGATTTGGTGGTGGTCAATTTCTGTAAACATGTGTTTGACTCCCGTAATGTTGCCATTCATACATACCCTTGACGCAGGCTTAGAAGCATTCTTGTGCCCAATCCATTCTAAACCTTTTATCTTTTGGCAGATGATTTTAATATTCAGAAATGTTCCCTTCCAGCAAGACATGGTTGTGTGTTATTAGCACAGCAGGTGATTGAATCTCACATTTCAACAGAATGACTATGGGAAAGCCTTGAATTCTTTAATCTTCAAATATGACCTTACACTACTGGAGAGCAGATGTAAGGATGATAATGAACAGATCTTGTCTTTTATTTGTAGAGATGTCCACACTCCCATCAATCATGTCCTGACATCTTCCTCTGTTAGTAGCCTGGTCTGTATGCCTAAAGTTATAGCGAAAGCTGTGAGTGACCACAGCCCATTAGTTATTTCAATGTTTCTTCAGGCAAAAAGTGCTAAAGAAACAACATGTCTCACTGTCACCCCAGTTAGGCCTAATGGTACTGTGTGCTGCAGAAATTGTTAATTACGGACTGTTTGGGCAAGGAGGAAGCCCATGATAGGTTATCGCATGAGTTTGGGTATATCACTAAGTGCAGTGCATTACTCACACAAACTTTCAGGTCAAGTAAAACAAAGAATTGTGGGTGGTTTGATCATTCGTATACCCAGGCATCCAAACTTCTACGGACTGCCTTGCATAGCTTCCCCAGGGATTATACAGCTATTAAGCAATTGCATATGTGCTATAACCTGGCAATAGCTGCGAGGAACAGGGCGCTACAATAGAGGGCTTGGTCAAATTTGGCCCAGTCTGCTGAGATGAAGGGAATGACTTTGTTCTGGACAGGGCCGGCTCTAGGGTGGTGCGACCTGTACCAACACATAGGGTGCTGACTTCAGGGGGCATCGAGTTTGCAAGTTTATTTTGCTTTTAAAAGCACCTGCTCCCGTGTTCCTTGCCTCCAGCAATTTCCAGGCAACAATACAAATGTCAACATAACTCTGGTGATTAATGTTCTTCCTGGAGAGACCAGAGTTTTGTCTAGTTGAGGTTTTGACAGATCATAAAATAGCACATAGGGTTAATATGCCTGCTGCAATGAACGCGTACCATGCAGATCACAGAGTGCATATAATGTAATTAGCTGAGTGGGTTACTGCTTTTCTAAGAGACATCCTTTTGTTACTTTCAGTTTATAAGTTAAAATCCTAATATAGGACAGTGAATTATTAACTGTCATCAAAGAACTGCATGCACGCTGCAAAGTATAGATTAGAGCATAGATTAATGTTGTAAAAAGTGTTTATTTGGGTAGAAATTGATTCTATATTATGGTGTTCCATATTCAATTCTGAGTTTGTGCTGCTCCAGACCAAGCACTCTTAAACTATACTGCCACCCAGTGTAGATGACATGTCACTCCTACACCTTGTAGTCCTCTGGCTTATGTTACAGTTCCTATACACTGATTTACACATGTGTGATTGATTGCCTCTGTGTAATGTGTGTGTGATGCAAAGTGCTCTGACACACTACACTGGTATGAGTGATGCTATATATCTAATTAAATGCACCTAAGAGAGAGTGGTTATGGAGACTTGAGGGGCACTGTTAAAAGGTGGTGGGGGGGAATCCGTGGTGGAGTTAATCACCACCTTCACCACGGATGGGGGGGGGGCCAACAAACATTGTTGCACCGGGCACCACCAGTGCTTAAGCCAACCATGGTTCTGGAAGACAGTAAACGCTCCTTTTTTTAAAAGTGATACATTTCATGAATTCACTTCTTTTATCTCTCACCAAGCCTAGGTCACCCACTTCTCTGGTATTTTTGATTCCACTGTGGAAGCCATTTTTTAGTGCTCCATAATACCAACAGCCTGACCAGCTCTGTCATACTCAATAACTACAGATGGCCTGTAGAACGTGTTCAGAAGAGAATTGACCCTGGGTGAACTGATCAACTTTTACTGTAAGTCAGCTGGTATCACAATGCAAGGCTTGCTCAAGGACATCATCCACACGGTACATGATGCTAGCTTAGCAACAGGCACTTGGCCACACCATATTGAGAAGTGGCAAAGCTTATGTGTCCCTGATTGGACACATATTACAAATCTTTCAGACAGCTGTTACCGTTACTAGCACATTGCATTAGCTTGGAAAGTCCTAACTGCCACAATCAAAGGACACGTGGGTAACAAGAACCCCACCACCTTACGCCATGCAGGTGACACTCAGTGTTGGCCTCTCCTGATTGGCCTGGTGTTCAATAATTGTGCAACCTGCCGAGTCTGGTGATGGGCAGGTGACGCCCCTGTCCATAATTTCTGAGAAACTGTCTTATTCTTGTGATTTTACTGGACATGTATTGCAACGCCCTTTTTGTGGTTTTAGAAATCAAAGATTGTTTGAGAATTCCTCTTGTTGGACATTAGGCTGGCAAGCTGCCTGTCCACATGCTACACGTGCTGACAGAGTTTGTATTCATTTTTAGGAGGAGTCTACACCACCAAGGAGGGTGTTTTCCTGTTAGAGGGCGAGAGTGAGAACTGCCTGAATCATAACCCTTTGAATATTACCCTAGATGAGGTTCTCCTTGCCCTTGAACAGAGTGCACAGGGAAAGGCACCAGGCCCCAACGGGGTACCAGTTGATGTGTTTAAAGCAATGGACTTGTGAGCTAATTTGATGGGCAAGGTTCTTTTACAGAGCCTAGACGAATAGGCAGCAGATAGATCTATCTTGTCGAAGGTACACGTTGAATTTAGGAGGGGACTGGGGACAGTGGAGCAGTGTGTGAAACTTCATCTGCTTGTTGGGACGAACACTAAAGCTAAGCCAGGGTCTCTTTATTTATTTTTGCTGACCTTAGCAGCACTTTTGACTTGGTAGACCACTTGATCCTTTGGTCTACCTTGATTTCTCATGGCGACCCGGTCTGTGGGGTTATGCACCTAGTAGGCCCCTCCAGGTCGAGGAGAACACTTTTCTTAGGCACCTGTTATGTACACCAGCCTCCGTGTCATCTTTTATTGTTCTTAAGGAGACCATATCATGCTATTTGTAAGACTTGCTCCTATTAAAGCCTTTACTACTGTGGTATTCTATCTGGGCAAAAGCTGAAACATGTTTTACTAAATGAATTATTTTAGATTGCTTAGCATTAGATCATGTTTTTAAAATCCCCTGGCTCTCCTACATAAACAAATCTCTCAAATTGTTGTTTAATATATCCATATTGCTTGACCCACATAGTATTTTAACTCTTGATAAGAGCGTAATTAAGGACTCTTTTTTAAGTTACAGACAGAAAGTGCCGCCCGCGAAGAATCAAGAAAGTCTACGGTCACCTCATATAAATTGAATATTTCTCAGGAGGAATGTCAACTTTACTTGTCTTGGGTGACTAATACCCATCAATGTTTTGTTTTAAGAAGTCTACGGCTGGGTATAGTACACCATCTAGTTGCCTTTCCTGATAAGAAGCATCACGCTTTAGATATGCTCCATGACGCTTGAGATGGCTCTTCAAAGTAAAGCACACAGCACTTTATTTTATTTTGCAAATCCTATGAGGGTTGAAGGAAACATTATTTAAAACCAATCTTTCTCGCACAGAATATCAGGGATTATAAAATTACACTGGGATATTTGTTTGCACTTGGGAATCCCTCTGTATGCTTTAACACTGCGCTCTTTATATGGGGGGGGCAATTTGTCTTAGGAAAAGTATTATATTTTAGTGACCAGCAAGAGAGGGAGAGGCCGGGAAGTTTTTATATGCGCTGTTCTTAACTAGGCATATTGTATTTTAATGCTGTATTTATTGATAATGTGTTCTTATTTTATGTACTTTTATGGCCACAAGTATTGTGCTGAATAAAGATTTTGAATCGAAGCTAGGGGTGGACGTATGGTCCTGGAGCGCCCACTCTTCCAGCTCAATCTGTGCCTTATCTGGGAGTGAAATTTGATTCTCTTTCAAATAAGAAATCCAAACTGTTACAGCACCTTGTTTTGCTTTCTCAAAAAACATAGGTAGACTCCTCCCTTTCTTAACTTTTAATAATAGGAAAACAGTAATTCATGCCTCAGGCACCTCTACAATCAACTATTCCAATGCTTCAAATGTAAGGGTCTCTCTAACTCTTGTTGGCAAGACTACTACTAAATACTGCTCGGTGTCGACCAGATTGAAAGATCTTCTGTGGCTGTCGGTAGCAAAAATGATCCAATTCAAAATTTTAGCTCATATTCATAGGACAGTTTTTGAACAAGGTCCCATTAGTCTTCAGAATATCTTTTCTTTTTATGTTCCTACCTGATCTCAGCTGATTCCTTTGTTCTACAACCCTAGGTTTCGCTTCTCAATGCGCGGCTGTTCTGCAGCAGTAATCTGTGCTAGATGGTGAAATAACCTGCCTCTTTCACTTCGTGGGACCTCCATCTGTCATCTTTTTCTGAAAAATTTGAAAACTCTTCTATTTACACATAATCTATAGCATTCTTCCTTTAGGGCTACTGATGGAGTCTGAATTTTAGCGCTTGTAAGCTCTTTGCTGAGCATGTGCTGCGCTTTATAAATCTATTTCAATTTAAATAAGCATTTGCAATGCAATAGGTCTCGCATTTACGCGAGTTTAACCTATTGGAATAGTAAATGGCAATGCCTTTTATTTATGTTTCAAAAACCAAAACATATATGAAAGGCATTGTAATTTACAATGCCAATAGCTCAAACTCGCGTTAATGCGAGACCACTCCAATGCTTGCATTGATCTGCATGAGGAACAATTTTACAATTGTAACCGTCTGTCATGTCTGCTGCGCCCTATTGTGGGGGATATTCACAAGAACGTGCGATAAACATCGCCAAAATAGGCTAACGCAACTATTCATATCGCCGTCTATCGCAGGAAAATAACTCCGAGTCAACGTCGTATTCCCAACACGGCGGTAACATGCAATAGTTTCCCGAGAATGCCTCAAATGTCCGCGATGCAACTACTGCGACGGCGATAAAAAAGGAAACCCGAACGTGAAAAAAGTCGCGATGGGCCCAACCACGATAGAAAAATCGGCGATAAGCAGCGCCAGGCTTGCAATTCCCACGTCAGGCGGGAAAAATCACCATAAAAGTTGCAAAAAAAACATAACAACTGCGAAGCACAATGGAGGCAGCCAGAGCAAGTATAGAGGACAACCTGAACCCCACAAGCCCCACGGAGGACCAGCCTGGGACCTCAGGGTCAGGGAAGGGCAAGGAGAAGAAGAAGAGGAAGACGCGGTTCAGTCCACAGGAAAACAGGATCCTGATTACGGAGGTGATAGAACACCATCAACAACTGTTCGTCACTTCCACTGTGTCATTGGCAACAAAAAATGGAACATGGCAGTCCATCGTGGACAAGGTGAATGCAGTCGGAGTGCTGAGGAGGACAATGGACGAGGTCAAGAGGCGCTCGAATGATGTGAAGCGCAAAACCAAGCTGAAACTCGCAAACAACCGCAAAGCAGCAATGCAGACTGGGGGTGGGAGTCCAGCGCCACAGGAAGAGCTGGATGAGAAGGAGGAAATGGTGTCCACAGTCATCAGTGTGGAGACGGTAGCAGGAGTCGGGGGACCAGACACTGCTCAACATGACCTGACACAACATCAACAGGGTGAGTAACCACGAGGGACTGGGGGGACGGGGAGAGATGGGCACAATGGCACACATGCACAATGAAGTATAGCACACTGCACAACCACAATGACTCTGGATCATGTCCCTGATCTCCTTGCCATACTGCAGCACACATAGAAACAGCAAGTAGTCCCCCATCCACAATGTGCCCAGAGGGGGCCCTCCCCACACATCACCAATCTCACAACAAACCCATGCACATGTGCTGAACCCAGCAAAGCTGCGGATCCGTGAGCCCCACTGACAATGCAAGTGACACTGCATGACGATGAGCATGTCTGCAGGCCACTCATCATGACATGTTGCACGCCACGACACCGAGGTGGCTGAGTGTGGTCCACATCCAGAAAGGACCAGGTCACACACTGCCACCTCCACGTGCACAAACAACCCCTGACGGCAACAAGACATCTGCGGACAAACCATGCCCAAGAGTCCCAACTCCCACCAAGATCCCAATTTACCCAAGTATGCAACATCTCAGCACTGCATAAGCACAGAAGTCAAAGGCACACTGCCTGAAAGGGAGAAGGCCAAGCAAAGTCTGAGCTGCAGGGGCGACTCTCCCACAATGCAGCACACACACAAGAATCAGAGCACATCAAAATTGACAACAATGTGGTACAAACTGCAACACTTCCACAACAGAACAGAGGACACAACTGCTGCCGCTTGTGTGTAGAAACTGGCCAATCACATTTGGCATAGCAGGAAACTGTGACATGAAAATGGACAAGTACAACCTCACATCCTTGATGGTGCACAAATGTCCACTGTCCCGCTTCAAATAGGCAGCTCCTCCTAAACAGTCACAATGTACATTGCCATGCAGTCTGTTTGGAAATTTGGCCAATGCGTGAACATACATGGAACACGCTGTTAAACTGCATCTCCCCTTTACATTGCAGAGGGAGAATACTCACCTCCTGCAGAGCAGACCGAACACCTCCTTACTGATGACGAGGAGGACCTCCCCACCTTCGACACCGACGCCCTCCAAGAGCTCATGGACACCCTCAGCACCCCAGGACCAGGGCAGCCCAGCTGCATCGAGGAGACCCCACCCCCTGCACAGACCACACAGCAGGAAGCACCCACCACCCCGGCTGTCTCCCAGGATCCCCACGACCAACACATGGCATTTCAACGCCATGTGTTGGAGGGCAAGAAGGAGATGGCTGAGCAGGTGCGTGTGGGGTTCGACCTCATGGCAGCCAAACTAGATGCCATCCATGGGTGTCTACGTCCCATCAGGGACCACTTACAGTCCCTAACGGACACCCACAGTACGCTCCATGGTCTCCAACGAGCCATGGCTGACATCGCTGGAGTCATGACTGGGAGACAAGAGCACCTGTCTAGTCAGAGTGGCTCCAGCGATCTCAGCCGGGAGTTGGGACACATGCGGAGGCTCATGGAGGACACAGTGCGGATGGAGGCGGAAAGGATGGCTGTCACGGCTGCACATCAGCGAGATGTAGCTGGGATCTTCCATGCCCTGCAGATCCTCATCATGGCATTGCTGCCACAAGGCCTGGCGCAGATGAATGCTGCTGCTCCTACACCATCCACATCTACGCCCCCTGATGTGTCAGTGCCCCACAGTGCGGCAGACATTCCACCTCCGGCACCTGATGTGTCACTGCCACACAGTGCGGCCGACAATCCACCTCCGGCCCCTGATGTGTCAGTGGCACACAGTCCTGCAGCCGGAACCCCACCACCCACAGGTGAGGCACATCACACATCCGAGGACGATGATGTGGATGAGACTGCTGTTGTGGTAATGAGGAAGCGGTAGCATTCATCTCCGCCATATGGCCTGTTTCAGCTTGGTTTGGCCCTTTGCATCATCACCTTCCACTGTCCTCCGATACACTCTGCGGCACTCACCTTGGATCTCGACATGGACTGCCATATTCTGTTTGGTTACCAATGAAACAGCAATCAGACTGCGGACTGAACTCTTCCTCTTCCGATGAATATGTCCTTCCCTAATGGACTCTGGCTGGCCCTCCACGGGGCAACAATGTCAAGTGGGGTTTGCAAGGCCCTGTACTGCTCCAGCTGCAACACTTAACTGAATGTGAATAAAACATTCCAATTCACACAGATGTGTCATGTCTATGATCCTTCAAGTATGACAGTATGGATGAATGTAGGGTCACTGATTCCCCCTCATGTCCATTTTGCACATGTTGTGGGGCTTGGGACACAGGGTGCAACATTGCCGATTGCGGTCCGGGTGGCGCAGACACTACAACGGAGACACACGCATTGGTTACTTCCTTGTCCAGGCCAGAACTGAACCATGCCCAGAGCCCCGGGCTCATTGTTCACACCCCTAAGCTGGACTGGCATACGCCAGCCCAGCCCACTCCGCTTACGCTCACAGGGGGTGACGACACAGCTACATGTCCCAGGTCTTCCCTGTAGTGATCTGCTGGTCCCTGGTCTAGTTGTCAGCATGCCACAGCCACTCCCTGAGGGCTGGTTTACACCCACACCACACCCATCCAGCACAGGCGTCACGGGACATGTGACCCTGCCAATAAAAGGGGCCCACCACAGCACATCCCCCACTGCCGGTGGTGACATGATGGCGTCCGCATCCATGGAACTCAATCATAAAGGGCCTGTGACTTGCGTTGCAGAGTTAGTGGCACCCGATGGCCTGCGTCCGTCACAGGCCTACCGCCACGTGGTGATGACTTGCATTGCACTGAGTTAGTGGCACCCGATGGCCTGCATCAGTCACAGGCCTACTGCCACGTGGCGATGACTTGCAGTGCACAGAGTTAGGCCCACCTGAAGAGCTGAGCGGGTGTGCAGCCTGCGATAATGCGTTGGCCTTGATACAACATCCAGCCAATCAAGACTCGATTTGAATTGTGTGCCATGCTGGACGGCAGTGTACTCGCAGGCAGCAGTCAGCACACACATGACTCTGCGGTGCGGTGCCGCAGGGCGCGCTGGGGGCCTGTAGTGCGGAATCCAGCGATCGGCTGAGGAGGTTGCACCAGCACATGGAGGGCCCTCTTGGAGACATGCCGGTGGCGGCAGGTGAGCATTGAGGCCTGGGTGCGCAGGGGCGGGCAGTCATCGCTGGGCGACGGACCGGTCTGGGGTCCAGGGCTGGGGTGCAGCAGGCGCACAGGATCGCGCAGGCACCACCGGTCATGGCGGCGGCCTCGTGGCTGGGTGGGGGGCGCCGCCCTGGCAGATACGACCCTGCATGCGCTGACGAGATGTGCGCGGGTTTGCTTGGGACGTAGTCACCTCGTCTCCAGTGGGAATACGGGCGTTGAATGTGGTCGGGCATGTGTGTGTAGGCCTATGTTCCCGATATGGCGGACACAGAGACACACGCAGTAGTTACTGTGGTGGCCATCGCGGAACTGGACCACGCCCAGGGCCCCGGGCTATTCATTCCCGACATACGCCGGCCAAGGCCGCTCCGCTCAGGCTTACAGGGGGGACCACATTGCTACATGTCCAAGCTCTTCCACACTGCCTGGGGTAACCTGTGTGCGTCCACTGTCCACTACACTGCAAACACCAGCAGTAGATGTCCACATGGACATGTCTGTGCTCTGCATACTGCAGTCTGTCCAGCACATCTCCACCACACTTGGCATTGTGTCCTTTCTTATTGCTGGGTCACTTGCCTCCTTCGCACATTCTTGGTTCCCACCTCTCCCCACATTCTGCAATTGTGTGGCAGAGGGGCTCTGCCTTTGCGGATGGTTTGTCTACATGTCTGGCCCCTGTTACCACGGTTACTTGTGTTGTCATGTCCGGTAGTTGGGCATGTTGGTTGGCATGTTGTATGTGATTTTGTTACGTGTGCTCTCCCACAGTTGTGAGTTGTGTGATTGTGGAGTTGAGGTGGGTGGTGTGTTCAGTTAGTACTTACCAATGAGCAGTGCATTGCCATAGGTGCCATCCTGGAAGCGCCGGTTGATGATGGACTGTCGGAAGATGTATGTATCATGCACACTGCCTGTGAAGTTGGCGACGACATTGGTGAACTGTCCCCGGTGGTCCACTATTGCCTGCACATTGGTGGAATGCGTATGCTTTCTGTAGCGGTAATTGTGTGCAGGGGGCACAGGTGGTACATGTGTACAGTCAATTGCCCCCGTCACGTGCGGTAAGGCAGCTATGGCGTAATTCCCTTGCATGGTCTCCAGCTGTTCATGCACAGCGTGGGGGAAGTGAAGGTGCAGGGGTATCAGGATGATACAAAACATGATGTGACCGTAACAGATGTTTGTGTGGTTGTAACCTTCCTTTTCTTTCCTGCAGAGGTTACGAGCACACGGACTTCTGTTACAGTATATTTGGACTGGATTCATCATACCTGTATGCATTCCGGTTTGTCCAAGTTTGTGACTATGAGGACACTTGACCATTGGCACCATTTCTCAAACAGGTTTCTGACTGCTGATTTCGGGATATGGAATGGTATTGGGGAGTTCCCGCAGCATTTGCAGTTTATTGGATCCACACGTTGCCCTGGAGAAGTTCCCCATTGGGAATGGAACGCGTTGGCTGAGCTTTTTGTCTTGTTGTTTATGTATTTGTAATAAAGTTCTGTTTTTCCACTACCGTTGACTACTGGACTTCATGACCTGGGGGGAGGGTCCGGGGGTGGTTGCGGTGGGTGTTGTGGCCCTCTTGGGTCTCCAGGCTGCATGATCATTGTCTCCATGGCATCTGTTGGTCTTCAGATGTGGCTCTAGGCTGGGATCCCTTTCATGCTGCAGGTTGTCGTCTTGCTTAACACCAGTAAAAGGCAGGTGTAGAATCCCTGCTGCTAACGCGCCTTATCGCCTGTTTTCGGATCGCTGATCTGGCTGGTCGTTGAAAATATCCCAAAGTGGTGTTTTTGTGTGTTTTTGCACGGGAACGCCTACTCTGCATATCATTAGCGTTAGTTGTCGCTCTCATCCGTGGCGATGTGTTTTGCGGCAGCTATCGCAGAAAAAACTGGCGATGTCGGAAGTTTGCACCAGCTTGTGAATAGGGCGATGAGTCTATCGCCACTTTTGCGGCGCTAAAGTGCCGATAAATCAGTGATGGCTCATGTGTGTCTTGTTCTTTTGTGCTACCGGAAACCCAGGCAGACTGGCTTTGACAATGTCTGTTAGAGATTGTTATGCAGCACGTGTAACAAACTAATAGTCACTCATCTCATTAAGCACCAATGTACACCTTTTGCAAAGGCTTGCACATTTCATGTCATATTCACAGCTGGCCCTTTGGTGCTTAGAAAATATTAACTTGGACAAGAACCCAGACGTGCGCAGAACCAGTTTTAATCACCAGAAACTGTGGATAACAACCAGTCATGGATGCATGGGAGTCATAATAAAGCATTTTGTTGTGGTATTCAAACTTAAACATCTTAGCCAAATATGTGTGGACTCATTTGTATTTTATGCTAGTCTCTTTATTCGGACCCTTTATATACTGTTCTAGGCCCACGGTCTTAATTTATTTCTCAAGTGTTGTGATACACCACATAAATAGGCATTAGCACACACAAAAATTAGGAAATTAGTGCAACTAAGACAATTTCTTTTTTAGGTCCACGTTTTATAAAAACAAGAGTAAGCAAACTCACATATTGCCCAGAATACTGACGGTCCTGTTCAACACAAGATTACTGCCTCTCCCCCGCCATTCTCCATTTTGCTTTGGGTGGGATTGACAGCAACGCTGACAGGATTACTAAAAGACATGTTTATTTAGTTACTCATACAGTTTTCCTTTACGAGGAAATGGCCCGTGGGCGTTAAGACGCTGCACAAAGGACAGCGCACATTGCACAGCATGAGTGAGATCGCTTGTTGCTTAGTCCTCTGAACGGTCACGATATTTGAAGAGCGAATCGATCTGAGAAAGGCTCATGAAAAGAATAACTGTCACCACGCACTACCATCTCGGGTAGTTAGTGCGTTATACAAATCAACATAACATTAATCACCAAAGATATTGTAGCAAAGGTGAGATCTATTTTTACATCAGACCAGTACTGCTGTGCTGCTTTCCAAGGTTACAGCATGATTTTTTGCTAGCCTTCTTGAGTCATACGTTTGCTACCACCTGATGCAAAGCAACAAATAAAACATTCTTGTGTGAAAGCACAATCCATTAAATAAGTAATTGCCACCAAACAGCTCCCTTTTCTCGAGAGAGTGCAAATAACATTTCAGCATTCATCCTTACACCTACTTACTCCACGTCAACATTTAAATGAGATGAGTAGTAAATCATCTCTGTGGTGAGCACAATGAGCTTTTAACACAGTTAGCACTGGCGCAGCTGACTATGCACCTGCGGGAGATAAGTGAAGGGCACATGTGCGCTGGAGTGAGGAGGGGGTCGCGTCCCTTTACAATAATAGTGAGAGGGGCAGCACTCACCAGGAAGCTCACGGCGGCGGTCAGGTCCCCTTTCTTTGTCACCCGCGGTAGAGAAGTGAAGGGTACATAAGCGGTGGAGTGAGGAGGGGGTCGTGTCCCTTCAAAATAATAGTGAGAGGGGCATCACTCACCAGGAAGCTCACGGCGGCGGTCGGGTCCCCCTTCTTCATCGCCCGCGGGAGAGAAGTGAAGGGCACATGTGCGCTGGAGTGAGGAGGGGGTCATGTCCCTTCACAATAATAGTGAGAGGGGCGATCGGGTTTCCTTTCTTCGTCGCTTAAACGCACACCGGACGATGCAAACTCAGAACGGGTAATGGCCGGGGGATCCTGGAACACGGCAACGACTTCCGGTTGCCAGACAACACCACCTCCCCGCCAACAGCAGCGGAAACCGGGGCGAGAAACTGGACTAGAATAAATAAATAGAACAGGTCCGGTGTAACAATGAAGTAAAGGGGCCAGTAGCCATGGGAGAATACAAATGACGACATTGCCATCAGAAGGAGGGACTAACAAGCCTAAAACCAATCGGAAGGCAGCATTTAGGAACTAAGCCAATAAAAAAAGATGGGCAGAGAGTGGGCGGAGCTTCCACTCCATACTGAATACTGCATGCCTCGCAAAGTGAGCAGCGCATGCGCGCTGCCGGTATAGGCTCGACCTAAAAATGAGGAGGAAGTTTTCTTAAAATTGCTGTGTACAGTCAGCAATGGATGATTTTCTAAAAAGCGTTGTACTTTATCTTGCGTTTTGCACTTTACTGATGGCAAACTGTAATTCTGAATTTTATGGTAAGCATAGTTGCCAAGTTTTACATTGCTTATGGGTGGCATTACTATTGTTTATGTGTGACATTCCATGCTTCTTGTATGACACTATGTGTGAAACGTAATTGTAATTAAAACCCTGCAAAAAAAAATCCCTGTAAAGTTAAATATCAGAAATTGCCTCACTTGGTACTAGAAGCTTTAGAATTAACTGCTACTTTTTAGGTCTAGCCTAGCGGCAGCGCGCATTAGCTACTCGCTCTGCGACGCATGCTGTATTAGGGTATGCACTGGAAGCCCCGCCCACTCTCTGCCCATATTTGTCGTTAGCTTGTGTCATTGTCCTTCGTAAAGGCTGGCTTCTGATTCGTAAATAGGCTTGTTAGTCCCTCCTTGGTACCGCCTTGTCTGTATTTGTTACCTCCCATAACGACTGGACCTTTTACTGCTGGTGTTACATGGTCTGGTTTATAAGTTGGTGAGCACTATTTTCTTTAATGCTCTTCCCCTACTCCACCCATGACATTGCTTCTATAATGCTCTTCCCCTATTCCACCCATGACATCGCTTCTTTTTTTTTCAATTTTTCAAATAATAACAGGGCGGTTGAATACAGTCTTCACCATATCTTCAAACAGTCGTTTCCATTTAGCAGCAGAGTCCAATGACATCTATAATACATGATTATCTACAACATAGTGTGAGAATAATATCTTACATATTTACCGTATCACACAAATCTCAACTTTGTTTCGCTGTTGCTATCAGAGGTATCATTCTGACCATTCCCATTTCCCTTTGGGTTTATAAGCTCCCCGCATAATTCTCTCCAGAGCGCAATGTGTTTGGCTAATTTTTCGTCCTTTCTACAGACTTTCATTTGTAATTCTTCTGCAAGAGACCATTCCCCTACATCCCTTATCCAGTTCTCTATTGTCGGGATTCATGTGCTCATCCAGCATATAGCTACCCTTCGTTTGGCCAGTACCAAGGTTAATTGAAGCAGTTTATAAGCCATTTTCCATTTCTTGGGCTTTGGGATCAGTCCCAAGAGGCAGTGGTTTGGCCTCCACTGGTATCCTCACCCCCTCACGCGCCCTCGCTGCCACCTCCTCCCAATACTGCTGAACCTCTGGACACTCCCATGCCAGATGTACAAATCCTGCTTGGGTCCTGTTACATCTAGGACATTCAGGGGGATGGGTCGGATCTATGTGATGGAGCCTCACAGGGGTTATGTACAACCACTGCAGAAAGTTATAATGGATCAGTTTTAGGGCCGCATTGCAGGATACTTTACGTGTTAATGTACATGTCCTGACTCAGCTTTTTTCTGGCAACGGATCGTGTAAATCCTCGTTCTATGCGTTCCATGCCTTAAGAGCTAGGGATCCCGAGTCTACCCCCACAGCTTTATATAACAGTGATACCAGCCTGTGCCCACTGCCGCATGTAATCAATACGTCCAGGGTCTCAGTCGTCTGAGGCATCTTTAGGTACGTGGGCCATGTAACCCTGGCCAACTACACCAGCCCCGCATATTGTAGATACTGCCCCGACCCAAGTTGAAATCTTTGCACGCTTGTTAAAATGTGATGAAGGTGCTGTTTGTGTATAAATCTGCCAGGACTACACATCCGCCTTCCCTCCAACCCTGGAAGGACATATTTTCTACCATTGTTTGCACTGGGGCAAATTGCCAAATGTTCAACTCACAGTGAAACGGTGCATCCCTGAGTGCCCGTTCCACAAACTTTTGCCATATAAATGCTTTTTGTTTAGCGAAGTACGGTAGCTCTGCACTTGCTCCTGCCCCTTCCATCAAAATAATGGGCAGGTTCGCTGGCTGCACTTGACCGCTGAGTAGGCGCTTCTCCCAGTTATCTCCCTCATCTAACCACCACGCCACGTGTTGAAGGTGTGCTGCATAGTAGTATAGGTCTAACCTGGGCGCTTCCAGCTCCCCTCTTCAGAGCGCTTAGAGAGGACCTGTAGTGTTACTCTGCTACATTTTCCCGCCCAGAAAAGGGATATCAAAATTGATTTCAATTGTCTGAATACTGTCATGGTGATGTTGCACAGCGAGTTTTGCAGGGCATGCAGACTTCGAGGCAGCACTACCATTTTTGCCACAGCTATTCTGCCCATTAGGGACAGTGGCAGCATGTTCCAAAATGCTACTGAATGCTTCAGGGACTCCAGTACCTTAGTCATGTTCAAATGGAGCACTTGTGTATCCCCATGTGCTACCTGTATTCCCAGATACCAGAAGTGGTCTGTCTCAACACTAATCTGGGCAACACCTCTGTGCTATGTACCTTCAGTCCTGCTAGCGGAAACACCAAAGACTTTTGCCTGTTGAGGCGGGATCGCCTTATGAGGGGATGCAGCATAAAACAGTGCATCATCCGCATATAACGAGGCAAGGTGAGTACCATTCCCTATTCGTATTGCCCACTGGGCAAGGTCTTGTGTGGCCCACACCGCCATGGGCTCTATGGCCAGAGCAAAAAGCAACGGGGACAGTGGGCATCCCTGTCGCGTGCCTCGCCCCAGTAACCACTGGGCGGATCTAGTCTGATCCAGTCCGACCCTGACACTTGGTTCCGTATACAATATTCTAACCCACCTGCAGTAGTGTGGTCCAAACCCTGATATTCTCAGTACCTCAAGCAGATATCCCCATTCCACCGTATCGAACGTTTTTTCGAGATCGATAGAAACCAACACCATCTCCTCCGTGGATGCCTGTGTCTTGTGCATTACGTGTGCTTAGAACCGGACGTTCATGGAGGTGCTTCGGCCTGGGATGAATCCGCACTGATCCTCGTGAACCAAATACCCCACGAGGGCTCAGCCTCTTGTCCAGCACCTTGTATAACATTTTTAAGTCAGTGTTTAATATTGCAAGCGGCCGGTATGCCACGGGGTGCTGACTATCTCCGCTCGGGTTTGGGGAGCATACATATTTCACCCTCACGCATTGTTGGAGGCAGTATCCCGTTCTCGAAGGATTCAGTAAATTTCAGTAGTAGTGGTGTTGCGGGGATTCTGCACATATACAGAACTATGCGCAGGAAAACAGGACCTCGGTGTATAGCGGTGTACCAACCATCCACCTTAGTGCCCAAATCCCAATCCGAGTAGCTATAGTGTCACATTCGTTCTCTGTACTACAGCGAAGCTACCAATGATTAGACATCCCAAAACACGGTCTCATTCAGGAATCGCGGGAGCAAGAACACTCTCATCTCTCACTCATACTTGTCCACAACGTGCGTATTAAGAGACACAGTATAGTTTAAAATGTTTATTTCAACTATCGTGCTCTAAGACACAGTACACGTGCCAGTACTAGCAGCATAATGCATAAAGTCAAAACAGTAAGCATTGTTACAATTCCATAGAATACAAACGGGGACAGCATTTTATAATGACAGTGGATGAAGGACTATATGGCCTTGCCACCCTCCCCGTGCTAGTAACTAGTTTATTATAAAAATAGAAGACCTCTGGGCTTTGATAGGGGGACCCCCATACCTCAGGAACGAGATGTAAGGTTTACATCATAAGACAAGCACAGCTCTTCTCTCTGGAAAGGTCTTTCTGCAAGTGCCTCTAACAGCGCGAACACTATCTTAAAAGCACCCAAAATTCTCCAGCGCAGCTGTGTTTCATGTTATGTCGAAGTGCGAGGGGCTGACCAGAACAGCAATAATAAGGGGCGTTGTTTTTTGACCTTGTACATTGTGTGCAGACAAAACCCACAGAGGACATCAGAAAAGGTGAAAGGCAGAAATGCAAATAGTTCTAATGTGAACGGGCACAAGCAGATTCTGGAAAAACAAAGTCACGAAGTAACGTGTGCAAAAAGAGGTATCATGGCAGCTAGGCCTAAGCTAACTTAGCAATGTCGACAATGAGGCCACAAACTACACTACACCCTCCCCTGGTCAGTCCATCGGACAAGACAGAGGACGAAAGCAGAGTGCAAAGGGACGGAGCAGAATGCAAACGTCTGTATGTTGGTGAATTTATCGCTGTAGGAAAACAATCCAAAAGTGGGGGATAAAAAAATCGATCACTGAAAGAGGAAAATTTAAAGAAAAAAAATCTGAATTTGTTGTTAAGTGAGAGTCAACAAGATTAATCCATCAGGGTGTATGCGCAGAAGACAGCAACACCTTCCAAAAAGGCATCATTGTCATCGTTTGAAAAAAGAGATGCCATCCAGTTTAGTAAGTCAAAACTGCAGACATGTTCCTCCCAACAGGGAGCATCGATCAGCATTGCGGGACAACATGCGTGATCCTCAATGTAACTTTGTTGTAGGAGAGTCTGAGCAGCCGCCCAGATATCCCATTGTGCCAAAACTCCAAGAGTAGCCGCACTCGCCATGAAGCTCTCACCGGAACATTCCTGTTCATGGGCCATTAAAGGGCCCATCAACTGGTCGAAATCCGGTTCAGAACAGAACGAATTGGAGAGGCAAACATCCACAGACCAAGAAAATGTACATCGTAAACACAACATCACCGGTTGCACGCAAGTGAAATACGCAAAGCGAAAAGGTAAGCCATACGACACGCTGAATGTTGCAAGCGGCAGGATGCCAAAGCTGTCAATCATGCGGTCACGGAGCATCTGCAGGCGCCCTGGGAGGTGGTGGGCCACAAGAAGTGCAGCCATTGCGCATCAGGCAAAACAAAAGCAATATTCCAGCAGCTAATGCAAGGATCAATGGAAAGCCACCGAAGACGCTGGAAAAAATAGAATGAATAAAAGCTGGTATTACACCAAATATAGTCTGAAAGAAAGTCAAAAGGCCAGAGCCCACAACTTTAAAAAAGTGTACAAGGCCGGCGGTGTCAGATGCATTGAATATACGGTGAATCAGTTCACCGAAATGTTGGGGGAGGTTAGTGTCTAACAGGGCCTGTATCTCACTGTGGGCACTAGCCACCTGGAGCACGAAGGTCTCTCACGCAGAAGTCAGCATAACTTCCTGATTCAATAAGAGCGCCTTTATTCTGCTCAATTTATTGAAATCCGCTTGCAAAGTAGGTATGGACGGCCAAATGGAACTATCTAACTTCCCACGCGGGGGCGGAAAAAGCACATTTTTGCAGCACGCCACGCGTTGCGAAACTGTTACTATATAGGGAATGCCAGCCACCAAACCACAGCAATCCTGATTATTTAAAAGCAGATAGCTACCATTAGCAAGCATAGTGAAAGTGGGTGAAATAACAGGAGCAGGTACACCTTTTAAAACACAAGCAAGATTCGGGGCCGAAACATTACACGCCCCATGCAATTTAATGTTCTTACAAACAAGGAAATGACCCACCGTGGAATCGCAAGACTCTCCGGTGAGAAACACCTCCCTGTCATCCCTAAGACATCGATATGTAAATGGTAGGGACCAAAGTTCATGCAAAAAGGCACTTCCCAAAGGCTCAAAATGGCCAATTGGGTAATGCTTCATGCATGAACTGAATTCAAACAAAGAAAAGGGCAAAGTGATAACCCTGTGTACTAGCCACACGGCAGAGTGAGTCTCCGCTACTGAGCTGTTTTTCAGTTAAGTTAAAAGGCAGAAACAAAGCAGACGTGCTAAAATGCCAGGGAACCTTACCCATTTTAAGAGTCTGCAAAGTCCAGGCAAACTGCATCACTGAACGCAATTGATTTTGACCATGATATAACACAGACATGTCATCCTGAACAATATCAACAACAGATGAAACAATGTTCTCCAAGGTATAAATGCGGGAAGACAGGGTGTTAATACTGTTGTCTACAACAGCAAGCACTTTCTCTAGATTTGCTTGATCTATTTCCCGTAGATGGGAAGCAGCTTCTATTTGCGAAAGCTTCCAGATTTCATTGTATGTCGCATAAACAAACCGTTTTGGTCTCGGACCTCTAGGTCCCAGAACAAAATCGGCCAGATCGATATTGCCTGTTAACAGGGATAAATGTTGTTTCACAGAATCTAATGTAGAGTGAGAGTGCTGCAACCACTGTTTACATAATTTACCAACCGAATATGTCGTAATTGAACGTGAATCTGAAAAGCGTGGATCTGGTTTATCCTGTTTGTAACCAGGAGCAGAGTTATGAAAATGCAATTGGCACGCATTGGCAGTTGCGGGCCACGATAATCAGGCTGTGTTATTTAGTGTTGACACATTAAATGAGTTGTTCCTAAGCAAAGCTTGCAATGTTTCAGTTGAAAAATTCAAATGCAAGCTCTTGTTTGGCAAGAAAGATAATACAGGAATCGTAGGTGTATTTAATTGTTTGCAAGTTGCCAGACCAAAACAAGTCGTCTGGTATATGGTACTATTTAAAAACAGTATTTGGGTCGGGATTAGGCAGGCGCGGTGCAAAGCTTCAGTACCATGCACCTGCCATGATTTAGTACCCCAAAATGATTTCAAATCAATTATATTTTCCCAGTGCTCATAGCCACCAACCGCCAATGCGTCCATAAAAGAGTTGGAGTATAGTAATTTGGTGTGGGTCAACATCACCTTCGGAGTTGAGGAACTACTTAATTTAAAATATAATGAACCCGGGTTCGACCGGTCAAAGTCTGTAAAATAGGTAAATTTATTTATCAGAGTTTGGGAGCTACCTTTTTGAGGGGTTGGGCAATGTTCCCACTGGGTGTAATTGAAATTACCTTGAGGTGTACTTGCTTTATGCAGAAAATGATTACCATAATGTTGATAGCAATACAAATCGGCATAAGTCGCCGAATTCAAATACAAATCCTCTGCCTTAAAGGCTGTATAATACTTTAAATCAGAAAATAACGATTCAATTGCATGCACATCCCAATCATCTGAATGAATATTGTTTTTAACCACATCGCCCATGGAAACACGAAGTACATTGGGGACATTAATAATCTCTGTCGGACCATGAATTTGGAAAGGCACCGCATCCCATACGATCCCATCAGCAACTGGAAAGGCTGTAATGTTCACAAGTGTGTGGTCATGCTTCATGATGTGTGAAGAAGAATGCGGAGCCAAAGTTCCAGCGTCAGAGTTCACTGCAGAGCGTTCAGGCAAGTAGCGACCATTAATGAGCAAGAAAAAAACTGTCACAAAACCAATGGGCATGAAGAGGAAAATCAGGAACAGCCCCAACCAGATGTAGGTCCATGGAGGAATCAAAAAATTGTCTCTGAACCAGGATACAAAAATACTAAACTTGGTTGGGACGAATGATGAGGTGGAAGACGAATCAAAGGAAAAACGAGTCGGGCTCAGTGGTGTTGTAGGCAAATGAGCTACTGACTCACTTGCGGTATAAGTATACTCAGTTTCCTCGTTGCAAGAGGAAGCCGGGAAGTCGGACAGGCGATCTGGTAAAGGGGGTCCTATGATGAAACATGTCACCAACTAGGTTGGTGAGTGAGGACCCTTTATAAAAACATGAGTGATCCCTGTTTATAGCCCTTGACATTCTGGCCTCACTCTTCTGTTGTTTATTATATGATCTGGTAAAGGGACCATCCCAATGGCAACATCGGCAAAAGCGGAGCCAGGAGGGCCACGAGCAGGATTCCTGGAAATTGCTGGGCATGACACAGCAGGTGTTACACTATTCAGAATCGGCCAGATGTTGTAGCTTGACATTGTCCACTGAGATGGACCTGTTGTCTTTGCGACCAGGAAGCGGTGGTAAGATGACTGTACGAGTACCCTTTAAGCCCAGAACTGGAACCGGTGCACGATAAGAGGGGCCAAATTCTTTTTTGTTCTCCACCTTCTCTCTGACCAGATCTCCAATCTTCGGAAGCCAGCCGGCAACCGGAATCTGCAGCGCAGCAGGGTCTGTGGCTGAGGGTAAGTGTTCACTTGCAAGTCTGTCACGGGTCTCTTGTAAGTCCTGTAACATAGTAGAATGGTTATCGACGTCAAAGATTGCGGCTGCTGCCATCATGTCTAGACCATCAAGGTCTGGCACAAACATCCTTACACCAAAGAGCATTTCGTATGGGGTCCGCCCACCCAGAGATCTTCTAGGGAGATTATTAAGTGCACATTGCACGCCATACAAGTGGGCCAGCCAGTTTCTGCCAGTACCTAAGACTCTAGCTGTCAAGGATTGCTTTAAGTCACGGTTCATTCGCTCAACAACTGAATTGCCCTCAGGCCTGTACAGAGACGAAAATTGCACCAGCACCCCCATAGACCGCATTGCGTCCTTGTACGCCTTAGAGGCGAACGCGGGACCTTGGTCCGAATGGAAGGTGCCACAGGCAAAAATTCCCACAAAGACACGCAAATCCCTGATGACATTTCGAGCGTCAGCACTGAGTTGTGGCCAAACCCAGATGAAACGTGTGCACGAATCAACTGCAACTAAGATGTATTTATATGCAGTATCAGAAGAAAATGGACCGCAGTGATCAAGATATACACACCCAAAAGGTTTGTTGGAAATGCAGAGCTGTGTTTGTGGCGGACGTGTAACCGTAGAGGGCTTGATCTGTTGACAGATGTCGCAAGAAAGAACGTAATTACGGGTTTGTTTGTATAAACCACACCACCAATAACGCTGCTGCAAGAGTGAAACAGTGGCTGACACTCCAGCATGGGCCGAAGCCATGCCTTTGTGTGCGGCCGTTATCAAAGAAGTTCTGCGGTCCGCGTTGGGAATCAGCCGATCACCAACGTCTGGAATTCTTACATAAAGAACCTGGTAGGGACTTAGATGATAAGAGTATTTGGAAGGGAAACCCTGCGGGTAATTAGTACCTTCCGTCGTTGCAGCAATAGCTGCCAAAATCTCATTATCTATTTTAGTCATGGATCTTGTAACGGCTGCTACTGAGCACGTGGCTACTGCTGATTTGGCAGCTTCATCTGCCAAACTTTTACCGACAGCGTGTGCGCCCACACGCTGGTGGCCAAGAGTGTGAATCACCTGTGTGAGCGGCAGACATCGTTTAAGGTCTGCCACTCGAACCCAAAGCATCTTATGCTTAATTGCGCTGCCTTTAGAATCCATATAGTCATTTTGAGACCAAAAGAACAAGTTGTCATTAAAAGACTGAACACAGTAGTAAGAATCGCATACAATAAGTGTGGTCACATCAGGGTCTGCAAACTCAAGTGCGAGCACCAAAGCACGCAACTCGGCCAATTGTGCGGTACTGTCGCCCAGTGCCTGCATGTGCACAACACTCGACTTGAACTCCCCGTTCACTATTGTACCTGCCACAATCGCTCACGCTGCTGAATAAGCATGCTTCAAACCAGTGGCCGGTTGCGCTGAACCATCTGTGTAAATGATACATTTGTACTCTTCAAGCGGTAGCAAAGACAGAGGAGGAGGATGAACAAACTCATACTGTAAAAACTCCTGTGTCTGCAGAGAAGCATCAAAGATAAAGGTGACATCCGGAGACATCAAAGAAGTAGCCCATTGTATCCAACAGGGGTGCAAAGCCTTTGAGTTTGGTACACTTGCCTTTGTCACTGCCTCTAGGGCAGGATAGGGTGTTACTACCAAGATGCGTTTACCCTGTGCCAGTGCGCGTTCCTTGAGAATCGCCATTTGCACTGCAGTCAGAACCTTCTCCACCGTGGAAAAGCGCAACTTGGACCAAGTGTAAAGATGTGACTTGTATGCAATAGGTACTGTGTCACCTTCGTTAAATGTCAAGTAAGTGAAACCCACTGCCCCTGGTACAATTCTAATCACCAGGTTTGTGTGGTTATCACGAGTTAACAAGAACTTAGATTCTAGGAGATCAGACTGCAAAGATTGCAGAATAAGTGAATGTTCCGGAAGCCAGCATGACTTTGAAAAGGTCGGTTGTATCAAGTCATAAAGAGGCTTGATGCGCTGGGCATATTCGGGAATATAAGAACGCCCGAAGTTCAAAAATCTCAGCAAAGACTGAAGTTTTTTCAGGGTTGTTGGAGGGCGCAGAAGTGCGCACTTCTCCAGGAAGTGGGGCGCTAAGCCCTTACCTTCATTGTTGAGCTCATAGCCCAAAAACAACACGGTATATTCCGCGATGTGAGATTTGGCAAAGTTAAATTTATAACCTTCGACCGCAAACTCAAGAATAATGCGGTCCACTCAGGAAAGATGCGGCCATAATTTGTCTGTCAGATAGATATCGTCGACGTACGAATACGCATCTGGGTCTATGCTGTCCAACAAAGAGACAACACGAGCGGCGAAGACACCTGGGCTGTTCCTGTAGCCCATAGGCAAACGCCGACATTTAAATTGCTTTCCACCGGAAGTGAAAGCGCTCCATTGGCTGCACTCCGGGGATAAATTGTGCGTGTAAAATCCATTGGAAAGGTCAAGTGTCGTTTTATATTTATTACAAACAAGATTGTCTACAAGCGCAGAACTATGGGTATTTTGTACCGCAAAGGTTCGACAATAAGAGTTCAAATGCCGGTAATCCAAAACCAAGCGGTAAGACCCATCGGGTCTAGAAACCGCTAAAAGGGGATTATTCATTGGTGATACACATGTTTAAATTACTCCCTGATATTCTAACTGTGTCAGAATTTCGGAAACGGGACCTTTTGCTTCCCGCCTGATGGGATATTGGGGTTGAGGCTGTGGCATAGACCGCAATGGTATTTCATGGGGGTAGAGTCTTCATCCCACCCCACGTGATTACGGTACAGTGCCGGGGCCTGGGCCATAGCCCATTCCGCTGCAAGAGCCTCCGCTTTGTCCTTGGGGACATGTCGTGAAAAGCTCGGAAGGACCACTGCCTCCCCTCTAGTAGCAGCTAGTACAAATGGGGGCGGCCAATCCGCCTCCGCTAACAGGATGTCGTAAGAAGAGGTCAGATTTTCAAAAAAAATCCCTTTTATCACACGCTCTATGTCACCTTCAATTTGGAGAACAATGTTAAAAAGTCTGTCAGGGGGTGCCACTCGGGTGTCTCCTGTCTCGACAGTAATGAAAATGTCAGTTGCTGTCGCCTCCACATGAAGACGTAGTGCCTCCCGCACTATGGTAACTTCTGCGGCGCTTTCTAGTAGCGTCACTGCCCACGTCCAATTCAGGAGTCTCGTTCTCACCGTCTGTGGCATATCTCGCTGTTAAAGCAGCAACTTTTTTCTTCTGGAATTGTGGACGACAATGGGGAAACTCTTCTTGTTTCCCTTTTCCAGTCTGTCGAGGTGGGTCTCGTCCCGAAGGGGCGTCACGACCCCTGCCTCTTTCCTGTCGATCCCCTCCACCAGCCTGTGAGGTCGATGGTGCCTGTGAAGAACGAGGAGAACGTTGATCAGGAACCTGAAATCTGTCAGGAGACTTAATTATCGTCTTGTCGCACAAATCATATGTGCGTTCAGAAGAAGCAGAAACCGGAGATGCGCCACGCGACCTTGCTTTTTGCTGTTGCTTTCCCTGTTTCTTTAATCTCCAATTCTTTTTAGTAAAGAAAGGTTTCTCGTCTGTACTAGACTGAGTTTTTTGTGGAGTCTGTGGTTGAGTTTGCGTTTTAGCAAAAGGCTTAACTCCCAAACTATTGCGGCCAATGGTTTTATAAGCCTGTGCAATAATTTTCGGTAATTCGCGGGGCTTGTCCGGTTCTGGGACTAAAGCCAAGGCATTAGCTACTTGAAAGTTAACGGCATCGCCCTTGACGTTCGCAAGGATCAGATCAGCCACTACGTCGAACACTCCCACTAGTCTCATTCCCAACTCTACAGCAGCTTCAGGGCCATGTTCGTCTTGAACACGCTTAATTACGGCGGGGAGGACTATCATAGATGGAGTGTCGAAACACTTCGCATACACTGCCGCAAATACGCTACCCCAGTTGTTACATTCAGTCAACTCGGGAATTAAGTCTTTATTTTTATTTATTTTATACAATTTATAAAGCGCACAAATACCCAAGGGCGTCTCGGCGCTACGGACAGCAAGCATGAACCAAGATCTGTTGACTATTGGCTAAAAAGCCATGTTTTTATCATTTTCCTGAAGGTGAGCAAAGTCGGGCTAGTCTTGATTTGGAGAGGGAGAGTGTTCCACAATTTGGCGGTGGCGACAGTAAAGCGTCTGTCACCCCATGAGGCTTTCTTAGTGCGGGGAACCCTCAGCAGGTTCGCAGTTGATGAACGTAGGGATCTATTGGGGGTGTAGGCACCAAGGGCTTCCTTCAAGAACCTAGGTCCAGTGTTGTGCATGGCCTTGTAGGCGATACAGAGGGCCTTAAATTTGATTCGACTTCTTGCAGGTAGCCAGTGAAACTGTCGCAACACCTTTGAGATTGATTTATACTTAGGGGTGCCTGACAGAATCCTGGCAGCTGAGTTCTGCACCAACTGTAGTTTGTTGAGGACCTTACTTTGTGCGTTCATAAAAAGACCGTTACAATAGTCAATTTTAGACATTACTAATGTGCTGACAAGGGTTTTTCCTGCTCTAAGTGGGAGGAATGGTAAAAGTTTTTTTATCATCCTCAGTGTGAAAAAAGACGATGAGACAACAGTATTAACATGATGTGCAAAAGACAATTTGTCATCAAATGTCACACCCAAATTTCTTTAGGCAAACTTATAGTCAAAATCCTGTGCTTTTCCACAGGAGAGGTATTCGGAAACACTGCCTCCAGCTGGTCAAGTTTCTCAGCAAGCCAATAAGGTAAATCATTCCTATTCTGTGGACGATTGCCCATCACCGAATTTACCATGACGGGGCTTATAGTCATACCGCCAGGTCCAGCTGGATGTGCCGAAACTCCAGGAGGGGCCATCTGGACGTTGCCTTTAGCATACTGTACTAATGCTCTGTGCACACGTAGTATAGACGCATGCAAGATGCGCAGTTCATCAATAGGAACTGTCAAAAAACGTGGATGTGGGGTATACCCGGCCAAAACAGGCTAAGCGGCCCCATCTATCGATAAAGGGCCTAACCGGTTTGAGGTGTCCGCGCGTGGGAGGGCGCCATTAAACCAAATTCGGTGTTGCCATGCCGTAAGTGGAACTTCAAGAGCCTGATAAGGCCGGTAAATATTAGGAAGGGCCGTGGCGGAATACTCATGGAACAAATCATCAGCTCCATCGACCGCCGGAAAAGTGACCCAAGAATAAAATACCTCAAAGTGGTAAGCCGGATCAGCTTGTACCACAAAGATAAGTGCGACACCTGCGTCTGGCACTCCATAGGCCAATAAATGGGCCCGGAGCGCAGCGCAGCTATGTGCCGGGATATTCACAGCCATCAAGACTAAGAATGTAGGACAACTTAGTGCGTGGCAGCGCAATATGGGGTTCACATTAATGAAAATACCTTTTAATAACTTCAAGCTTGAAAGAACCTATAAAAACATCAATATAGGAGGCTACACCCTCACAACCGTATCCGGAAACAGAAGTGAAGGGTATTGTGGACAAGCATAAGCACTACTCAAGCGTCTCGCAGATAAGAAGCCCCATGTTGGGCGCCATGTTGCGGGGATTCTGCACATATACAGAACTATGCGCAGGAAAACAGGACCTCGGTGTATAGCGGTGTACCAACCATCCACCTTAGTGCCCAAATCCCAATCCGAGTAGCTATAGTGTCACATTCGTTCTCCGTACTACAGCGAAGCTACCAATGATTAGAAATCCCAGAACACGGACTCATTCAGGAATCGCGGGAGCAAGAACACTCTTTCATCTCTCACTCATACTTGTCCACAACGTGCGTATTAAGAGACACAGTATAGTTTAAAATGTTTATTTCAACTATCGTGCTCTAAGACACAGTACACGTGCCAGTACTAGCAGCATAATGCATAAAGTCAAAACAGTAAGCATTGTTACAATTCCATAGAATACAAACGGGGACAGCATTTTATAACAACAGTGGATGAAGGACTATATGGCCTTGCCACCCTCCCCGTGGTAGTAACTAGTTTATTATAAAAATAGAAGACCTCTGGGCTTTGATCGGGGGACCCCCATACCTCAGGAACGAGATGCAAGGTTTACATCATAAGACAAGCACAGCTCTTCTCTCTGGAAAGGTCTTTCTGCAAGTGCCTCTAACAGCGCGAACACTATCTTAAAAGCACCCAAAATTCTCCAGCGCAGCTGTGTTTCATGTTATGTCTAAGTGCGAGGGGCTGACCAGAACAGCAACAATAAGGGACGTTGTTTTTCGACCTTGCACATTGTGTGCAGACAAAACCCACAGAGGACATCAGAAAAGGTGAAAGGCAGAAATGCAAATAGTTCTAATGTGAACGGGCACAAGTAGATTCTGGAAAAACAAAGTCACGAAGTAACGTGTGCAAAAAGAGGCATCATGGCGGCTAGGCCTAAGCTAACTTAGCAATGTCGACAATGAGGCCACAAACCACACTACAGTGGCTGGACTAACTTTGCCGAGTATGCCTGATAATATTCAATCGACAGCCCATCTCCCCCCGGAGCCTTAGCTTTAGGTATGCCTGCTATTGCCTCCAATATCTTGTCTTCAGTTATCTGTGCTTTCAACTCTAACCAGGCTTCCTCTGGAATCTTCCTCAATGGAAGACCCTCCAGAAACGGGATATAAGTCTCAGCTCTGACTGACGGATCGGCCGTATACACCTTCTGCAGGTGCTGCTGGAATTGTTCCAATATACCAACTCGGGAGTATACTAATTCTCCCGACTGGTTACGTATACACATCATCAATGGGGGTGCCTGCTCCCTACACAGTATTCATGCTAACAGCTAGCCGGACTTGTCTCCCTCTGCGTGCAATCTTTGTCTATACCTGGTAAGTGTATATTTGTCCAGTCTATCCCATGTGTCTGCAACCTGCTCTAACAATGTATGTTCTCGCTCCTGGGAGTCTCCCTGACCCTGCATACCCAACTGGAGTTCTGCTAATGAGTCCCCCCTGTCCCACAACTCGCATTGCAATTGCCTTTGTACACCATACGGACAACCGCCTTCATTGTGTCCCACTCATTAGCTCGATTATCTGTGGTGCTCCAATTGAGGGACATGTAGATCCGACCTGATCTTCAAGGAGATCTAATGGTAGCCGCCAATAACGAGGGCCCTGTTCCCTGACGGTCAATTGTACCGTGCAGCGCACATTGGTGCATGATCCAACAAAAAACGTGCTAAATGGGTTATTTCAGCTGCTAGGAGGGCAGGCGATTCTGATGCTAAGATCCTGTCTAACCTACTATGTGTGTTATGTGTAGGTGTGAAACACATGTACATTTCTGTGTCGGTGGTGTGTTCGCCAAATATTCCTTAAACCCAGATCATGCATCACCTTCTGCAGCTGTTTAGTCATACGCAGCTTGGTGCCCCTTCTGGGCAGATATCGGTCCAGGCCAGAGTCCAGGACACAATTGAAGACCCCCAACCATATAAGTGGAGTGTCTGGGTCTGCAGTAATCAGATCCTGCAGTGTCACGAAAAAGGCAGGCTCATCGGTATTTGGGGCGTAAGTGTTCAGTATAGTTATATCTTTGCCGTCAAGCTTCCTCCTTAAGTACACATAGTGGCCCCCGACATCAGCTTCTATATACTGAAGCATAAATGGGGTGCCAGGAGCCACCCAAATCAGTGTGCCCCTAGCATAGGTGGTGTACGAGGAATGGAACACCTGACCCCTCCACTTTTTCGCTAACCTTGTTGCCCCTGTGTCATCCAAATGTGTCTCCTGCAAGCATGTGAATGTTACATTGTGCCTTTTAAGAAACGAAAGAACTCTATGTCATTTGATGCAGGTACCCAACCCTCTGACATTCCAACTAGGGAGCTTTACCTCCAGCGCCATATTCAAGTGTTTGTTTTTTCTGCCTGACTGTGTCCCTGGAACTACCACTCTCGTGCGTCAACCAGCCCATTCTCGTAACATAACTTACATTGATCCATGAACAAGGACCTGAACTTACCCTCCCCCACCCACAGACAATACTTGGGTAACATCACAGACGATACTGCCCACCCTCCGCTCGTGCCAGGACGTGCACAGCATCCCAAACAGCCCAACAGGGGAAACAAGTGAGGTTTTGTCCCCAGTGCGTCCAATCTTTACTTGTCGACAGTCGTATTACCACTCCGGTGGACAAACCCCTCCCATAGATCTAATATCAGATACACAACATTCCTAGCTATATCCAGTCACTCCTGCAAGCACCCCAACCTCCTCCCCAACTCTCCCCGCGAGCACCCGGCTGCACTCCCAGTGCAACAAAAATATTGTTATGCATTTTTACCGTACATCTATGCAGTGTTTAGGCCACAATTCTTGTTACCAGGTCGTTTACTCATCCCCCAGTCCATCCTCCCCTTCAGGAGTCTCTTCCATCAGCATCTCGGGCACAGTATCTATTGTCGGTTCCAGGATCTGAACCTATGCTTCCAGCCCAGCAGGAGTGGCTCCCAGAGAATTATTCTCCACGTCATCGTCTTCAGGGGTGTCCAGCTGTAGTGATCTGTCCTCGCCAACCGCGATCCTCCGCTGCGGTGGCTCAGATGTGTCCTGTGTTTCCACTCGACCTTTCTGCTTCCTAGGGCCCCTGCCTGGCCCTGATCCCCATCTTCTCCTCCATCTCTGTGGCTCACCAGGCGGCAGCCCTTCTCCCCGGATCTCCGGCCACTCCCTAACGTCCTCTGGGGAGTCAAAGAAGTTATGTTAGGTTATGTTAATGCGGTTTATAACGCACACAGATACTCCACGGAGTGTCCCGGCGCGAGCCTTAAGGAATGATGTGATATTAGCTAGTTAAACAGAAATGTTTTGAGCTGTTTTTTAAAGAGAACATGATCCTGAATGCTGCGCAGAGCATACGGAAGAGCATTCCAGGCCATGGCAGCCCTAAAAGCAAGAGAGTTGCCCCCCATTCTTTGGAGGCGAACACGAGGTATCTGGGCAAGCAGCTGGGAGGCTGACCTCAGTTGTCTAACTGGGGTATAAAACATAAAACGCTTCCTAAGATAGACTGGGCGGGAATCGTACAGGGCGTGGTGCGCGACGACCAGGGCCTTAAACGTAACACGCTTGGCGACAGGCAGCCAGTGCAGTGTGCGCAAATGTTGTCTAACACTGTTTCTAATTGGGATATTAAAAAGAAGCCTAGCCGCCGCATTCTACACAACCTGCAGTTTGTTAAGAATGTAGCCCGGTAAGCCGATGTACAAAGCATTGGCATAATCAATGCGCGACAGTATCAGCGCCCGAGTAACCATTTCCTTAGCAGCGCCCTGCCCCCCGTTATCACCTTCAGTTTGGCAGGGTACAGCAGTATATATTACAAATTCAGTTCTCTTAATTTGCGCTTTACCCCTAGGTAGGATTTTCGCAATTTCTGAACTTGCTTAGTGTAGTCCGGGTACACGGTGACCTTATTGCTTTCGAACTGGAGATTCTGGTGCTCCGGGCAGCATGCAGGATACAATCCCTGTCCCGGTAGTTGAGGATTTTGGCTATGATTACCCGGGGCTGCGCCCCTGGGGGTGGGGGCAGGGCCAGGGCTCTATGGGCTCTCTGTTCTACAAACATGTCCGACAATCCCTTGGGTCGTAGTTGAAAGCGGATCCAATGTTCTAGGAATTGCTCAGAGGCTCCCTGTTCTGCTTTTTCCGGTATGCCCAGCACACGTATGTTACTGCGCCGTGCCCTACCCTTTGCATCCTCTGCACTGGTCTCCAGGGCTCTCGTGGCCATGGTCATTTCCGCCATTTGTTGTTTGAGCGTTATCACATGCCCTTTCAACTCCACTATGTCCGCTTCGGTGCTCGTGACTTTGTCAGCCACTTTCCGGAGGTCCGCTCGTAGTAGGTTAATATCAATTGAGACAGCGTCTATGCGGTCCTCCAGTGCTTTCCTGGAGCCCTGGATAGCTGCCATTAGCTCTGCTCTTGTGGGTTCCGGGCATCCCCCCGACTCCCGCTCCGCTCCCCCAGTTTGTCTGGTCAACCGCTGGGGAGGGTGCCTAGGGGTGGTGTATTGAGTGATGTTATTGGGGCCGGTCAATTTCTGGGCTTTTTCCTTGCCCATGATGACCCCTGATATTGAGATATTAAGATCCCTTCCACACAGATTGCCCGTCCGCAAGATCTATGTGATCGATTCTCCACTCCAGGGATAACACGCTGCCCCGCCCAACTAAGAGATATGTGCCTCTCCCAGGGTTCATTCAGCAGGACATGTCCACACCGCGGCCGTTCCCAACTCACTGCAACTGCTTCCTCAGCTGCAACATCGCCTGGCGGTATGGCTATTATGCTGAATGTATGTCACCCAACGCCCATCCCCACAGGCTGCTACAGGAAGAAAGGGGTAGAGGCACAACAAGCCACAGCCCCCCTGCTCGTTCTTGCTCTAGTTCCTCAGTGCGGGGGGGATCCACAACTCAATGCCCCTCCAGGCTGAAACCACTCACCGGCCCGGGCCGCAGGCGTCATGCATAACACCAGTCGCTGCTTTTTTTTAGTACCTACATGCGCCAGTGGGTCTCCTCGATCAATCCACTGTGGCGGTAGAGCCGATGGCTGCCTCGTGTTCTGCGTGCCTCTCCGTGAGCGGTAGATCAAGCCCTCTCTAATTCACAGGCCCATAGAGGTCTGCTCATTGCCAATTCTTGCAGACGGGGGGAAGGAGGAGGGGGATCCCATCGGGGTACTTCCCACACACCAGTACCAGTCCACGGGCCTCCGCCACAGGGGCCACCACCACAGGAATCGCCGCAGGCCGCTCCACCCCTTTGGCCCTGGTCAGGGACACCGGTCTCGTCCCCGATCTACGTGCCTCAACTCCTAATAGATCCTCTGGATCATCGGGGATTCCCGGGACCAGCGACTGCAAGCACGCAAGAGGTGTTGAGGAGGAGTAAGCCTGTCAGTAAGTCCATCCAGTCTCGGTGTGTAACTTTTTGCCGAGGCATTAGGAGCGATGGCCGCCCCTGGTCGCACCCACCCACAGCTCCATGCTGTGGCCGCTTTGTGTTTCGCTGCGATCGGGTTCACTCTCCCCCGCAGGCCCACGGGGGATCCGCTTGTTGCTGACACCTGCAGTCGGGCGCAAATAAGTGGAAAGAAAGACTCACCCACCTGAGCGCCACTCGCACACCAGCTCTGTCCCTCGGGCCTCTGCCGCAGGGGAAACTGCGGGTAGGACCCGCCGCGGCCGCACCGTCCCACAGGCCCAGTTCAGGAACGTCGGTCACATCCCCGATATGTACTCCTTGGCTCCCGTCGGGATCCGCTGGGCCGTCGGAGCCCCACAAGCCTATCGCGCAATAACCACTCCACGCTGTAAGTTAGCGTAAAAGGCCATTTATTAGGACAGGGTTGACAACCAATATTTAAATATAACATCAATAAACATATAACAATCCCCAACCTCGGGTCTTTCATCCATCATCCACTCCCACACTCCAATGACTCACTCCTGATTCACTCAGCGACCTCTTCCCTTATAGCATTCGCTTCCTCACTTCTCTTTCAACCTCCTCCAGCATCTCCAGCCATCGCACTCCTGCATGCCGCACCCCCCTCATGCACCTGTATCCCCCTCCCCGGAAGGGTGAGTATGCCCGTCATAGACTCCCCACCCCTCCCAAGTACTGCTAGCCCCCACCTTCAACCCGTCCTAAACTGGCACGCTTATTTAAAAGCAAACACCCTTTCCCCACTCCTAGAATCATGTAGGGTGGGAGGGTGGTCAAAACTTTCTATTAACCCTTCCCTAACGGCGCTGGGGACAGGAAGAGGATGAACTTCCTCCCCTGCCCCCTATAACCCTACCTTAAACTCCACCCCCTAACTACCTCGTCACCTGTCCTTCCTATCACGCGAACACCCCAGGGAAAGACTGGTCTGCCGACCTCACTTCCCCTGGGGGCCGCATCGCGCAATAACCACTCCACGCTGTAAGTTAGCGTAAAAGGCCATTTATTAGGACAGGGTTGACAACCAATATTTAAATATAACATCAATAAACATATAACAATCCCCAACCTCGGGTCTTTCATCCATCATCCACTCCCACACTCCAATGACTCACTCCTGATTCACTCAGCGACCTCTTCCCTTATAGCATTCGCTTCCTCACTTCTCTTTCAACCTCCTCCAGCATCTCCAGCCATCGCACTCCTGCATGCCGCACCCCCTCATGCACCTGTATCCCCTCCCCGGAAGGGTGAGTATGCCCGTCATAGACTCCCCACCCCTCCCAAGTACTGCCAACCAGGGAACCCCGGAGGGCGGTTACCTGCCCCACACAACTCAAGTGCACCTTTCGCCCTCAAACCCGTCTGCACCAAATAGACTCGTTCCACAATTTACTGATGAGATCCCTCATCTCCATCATGTAATATGCATTACCCATGTGCGAAAGGTGCACTCCATCGTCGCGGAAAAGCAGTGGCTCCTCAAGCCGCAATCCCACATGTGCAATAACTTTAATACAGTTGTTACCACAGAAAACTCTCATAGCTCGATTCAATTTCCGCCGCGCTTTTTCTACTGCAGCGGGCTTCAGTGCCCCCCTCCAAATTCTTCTTGGCACAAACTCAGTCCATACAATACAGGCGCCTGCCAGATTGCTCCTCATGGCCTCCAAATCCCGTTGCATCAAATGTAGCAGGGACATGCCGGATTGCTTGATTAAGTCATTCTCCCCCAAGTGGATAACCAACATGTCCGGGCAGCCTCTTTGAGCCACTTTTTTTGTCAGCCAGGGCAACAATGCTCCCCAGCGCATCCCACTCTTACCCCACCAGTGGACCTCATGGTGGCTGCTCCGCAGGCCCAGGCTACGGCCATACACCTGCCTGTCCGCATATTTCGATGCCCAATGCACGAACGAATGTCCGACAATCCAGGTAACCGTCTTGGCTCCCGGACCCCCAATGCAACCTACGAAGAGAAACAAATATCAATACAACTGAACCATGTCCCAACTACCCTCACAACACCCTTAAGGCCTACCCCAACTGTCGCCCTGATTCATTTTCGCACATAGCGTTCACAGCAGCGAGACCTCCATCGCCCAATCCGTTTAATCTTGTCCCAGGACCAACCCAGGCGCGCTGCCGCCGTCGCCGCACCAATACGAAAAGAATGCGTCCCATACCTAGCAGGGTCCCTACCCAGGCGCCGCAATGCCATTCTCAACACCGCCAGTAACTGAAAAGCCGTCACCAGCTTCAGGGAAGCATGACAAAAAATTTCACCATCCTTTCTCTTCGCCCTTTGACAAAAGGCTCGCCACTCCCTCACCGGGCATGCCTCCACGCATCCGCTTTCGCCCAGCCACACCCACTTGCCCCTCCCAACCTGGTCCGTCTTGGAACGACCTAACCAAATTCCCAGACGCATCCCATCCAAACGTACGTCCTCATACACCCTACCAGCATTGCCCCTTGCCCCCACCAATTCTGAAACCCTGAACGCCCCGAAAAACATCCAAATCATACACAAACGGAACAATGCCACCTCATATTCATCATAACAACAATGCGACAACTCAGCCAACAGGCTTTGCAACAGGTCAAAAGTAATCGCCTCTCTAGGCCCCTTCCCCCTCCCTCGCCCCTTTCTCTCCCCCAACCTTTCAAGATTCTACTCAGCAAATCCCCTTAGCAGGATCAAAACCCAGGTACAACGTGCTGTAGAAAGAAATCCCCGCCAACTTCCCTGTAATAGTAGTCTGAGACAACCCCCTATCAATGCAGTCCAACACAAAACGAAAGACTCCCTGTTCGCATCCTCGTCTGGACATGCGCCATGACTCACTGGTCCAACCCAGAAACGCGCCGAATTCAGACCACGCCAACCTGTAAGAGCACCTCGTGGAGTCAGCTATGGATTTCTCAACCAGGCCCACCACTCTCACTCCCCCCAGGCCCAGATACCGTCCGGCACCTTGGTCTTGCAAGCCTCCGCTCCCGGCGCCAGACGTCTGAAACGCTGCCACTGCGAACGAGACAATGCATCCGCAACGTCATTGCTTGCACCTGGAACATGTTGCGCGCGAAACAGCACATTAAATCGCAGGCATTGCAGCATAAAACTTCGCAACAAACGCAACACACGCCGGTCCCTCGCTCTCTGATTGTTCACCAAGTCCACCACTGTCCTGTTGTCCACATGGAACAATACCGACCTGTTCAGGAACTCCGGGCCCCACACCTCTAGTGCCACAAGCAGTGGGAAGAATTCCAAAAAGCAATGCTCCTGCCTTGTTTCAACCAATGTTCCGGCCACTGTTCCGCGCACCACCTCCCATCCCAGAAGACCCCAAAACCAGAAGCCCCCGCGGCGTCAGAGAAAATTTGTACCTGCCAAACCATCTTCTCATCCACAAAATCCAGTGAGACACCATTGAAATCGGACAGGAAACTCTGCCACACCCTCAGGTCCGCCCTGACTCCCATCGAGATCCTAACTCTGTGATGCGGGAGCACCGCCCCCGACATGGCCATGCCGAGACGTCTGCAGAAAGTCCTCCCAGCGCGCACAACCCGGCAGGCAAAGTTCAAAAACCCCAGGAGTCGCTGCACCGTCCGCAGATCAATCCTTCTCTCCCCCATCACGTGTAGCAGAAAAACCTGCATGTCTGTCACCTTCTGTTCCGGTAACCGTGCCAACCAAGCGACCAAATCCAATTCAATGCCTAGAAATGTGAGACAACAGCTGGGCCCATCTGTCTTTTCCGGAGCTAAAGGGACCCCAAATTCCCTGGCCATGACTTGGAACTGACTAAGGGCCCACTCGCACTCCCCAAGCCGCGCTCTCCCAACGAACAGAAAATCATCCAAATAGTGAGACACCAACCGATGACCGCACCTGTACGTAAATGCCCACTGCAGAAAGGAACTGAACGTCTCAAACAAAGCACAGGAAACCGCACAACCCATGGGCAGGACCTTGTCAACAAAAATGGCCCCATCGAACTGGATCCCCAGCAAGGAGAAATCTGCAGGGTGAATGGGAAGGAGGCGAAAAGCCGACTTTATGTCACACTTAGCCAATTCAGCCCCCTGCCCACACACCCGCACCAGCCCGATCGCATCATCAACTGAAGCGTACAAAACTCTGGAATCCTCCTCAGCAATGAAATCGTTCACAGATCTCCCTTCCGGCCAGGACAAATGATGAATCAGCCTAAACTCCCCGGGCTCCTTCTTGGGCACCACTCCTAAAGGTGAGATAATGAGGTCTGAGACTGGCCAATGATCAAATGGGCCCACAATCCTACCTTCTAGTACTTCCTTCCGCAACTTAGCTGCAACCACACTCGTCAATTCCTTCGCTGACTTCAAATTCTCGGCCCATCTCTGTTCACGGGGGCCCTGATAACCCACTCGAAAACCCTCCGTAAAACCCCAATGAATTTTCAATGCGGCCTCTCTATCGGGGTACCTAGAGAGCCATGGACCCATGGCCCCAACGTCAACCGGTGTAGGAGCCCTTGGGCCCAGCTTGCCCCCGCCCATTTGTAGCCCGCCACTGCTCGGATGGCGTGGCCAAAGTGAAACATTGCGTGAGAGGGTGGCGTCCGCCACACTTGGAACACTCATGCTTGAATTTGCAGGGGTGTCGCGTGCAGAAACCCTTGTTAAAGTTCCAGCAGGCACCTGTGTTAGCCCCTGTGGGCTTGGGCGACTGACCCGTTGACCCAGTGTAAGTGCTCTGTCCTCCCGTTCCAGTGGAAGCACCCTGCCCTCCCGCCCCAGACTGGGCGGGACGTGACTGAAAAGGCCGGTATGTGACCGGAAGGCCACTGGCCGTGTGTGTAGATGCCGACGACTGAGAAGAGGCCATCCACTGCATCCAGAGTTCCTGGTCTACCTCCCCCCACGGCTTATCTGGATTGACGCTAATCCTCGCCCTAAACTCCTCATCGTAGCTGAGCCACGCGAAACCACCGAAATGCATCTGGGCTTTCCGGATAATATCCATATACTTAAGCAACGCTATAGCCCTGTCTAAATGCTTCTCGCAATATATACTCGCGTAGATCAGAAACGCCGACGTCCAATTCTCCATATTCACCGGCACCCTCGGCCGCCTAGTCAATTCCCACTCCTCCTCCTTAGAACCCTCTTTGGCTTGTATCTCCCTGTGCAAGAGCTTGAAAACATCTACATACTCATGTCTCCATATTCTGGACCTAGTCCTTTCAGATAAATGCGACCCCAGCGGCATCGCCAAACCCATGTACGGTAACTTCTTATGATGCTTATCGTCCCCTTTTCCCTCTTGGTCATCTGTCTTGTCAGTCTGGACGCTTGCTCCCACCAGTTGTTTAACCCCCCCCACTGGCTCCACTGCCACTTTGGCAGGCAATCCCAGGTCCCTCACAGACCCTTCCCCAACACCCAACGACCGGCAGGCCTTCTTCCGCCCCCCTTTAGGGCCATCATCCCAAGCGACCCACCAGGCACTCTCACCTGATAAAGTCGTAGGTACTTCCCGGTCTTTCCCTCTGGCGTCCGCCGTCTTCTGGCTCGCCTTTCTGCCCCCACTGGTGCTGGCCTGTGGCGTCTGCAAAACACCAAACTTCTCTGTTGCCGTCTTGGCCCTCCCCCAATCCACACAGTCCCGCACCTCGCCTTCCTCCAACTCATCGCTGTCATCATCATAATCCAGTTGTTCTTCAATCGCAACCTCAACAGGCGCCCCCAGCACTTCACGCGCTGCCCTTTTTAGCCCCTTTCCTTTCACACCAGGCATAACCTCACAATCCGGCGCCGTTGATGCCCGCTCCCTCGGTGGAGGGCAGGCCGCCGCGGACCCCCCTACTGCTTCCGCCCGGCGTCTGGAGGCCGTCTTGCGCCCCGCCGGCCCACCCAGGCCTCTGCCAGCCTCCACCGCTGGCTTGCGCCCCCCCCCCCCCCCAAGACCGTCCAATCCTGAGGGGGCCCCAGCGCCATCAGGTCTCTGTGCCGTCATGGCAGTCCCTGCCTCTTCCATCCAAACCCACTTGCCTCGGGCCCCAGCCCTCTCCTCAACCAAGTGCGCCGGAGGCCCATCCCCCCCTTGCGCACCCCCCAAACCTGTCTCCCTGGCTGTGTTCAATAACTGCCACTTCCCTTCGGTCTCTTGTATAATGCGACGCTGGTCGCGAATCTTCTCCTTCAATGACATGCCTGCCCACCTATCTGCCAATGGCCCTGGGTTCAAAGTACCTGAACTTGTCCCCCGGGAAGGGCCAGGAGCACTGCCACCTGGGGGTTCTGGAAAACATTGTGGCGTGGTGACTTTGCTGGGCCCTTTCCCTTTTGTACCTCTTGAAGAAATCCCCCCCCTCGCCGGCCTACAGGATAAATCAACTGGGAAATCCTCCCAATCCCCCTCCTCCCCCCCAGCAGACTCACTGCCTGACAACACGAGGGCAAAATCCTCTGTTGTGAGGTCATCCCACTCTCCCTCTTCCTCACTGGCGTCACTCACTTCCCAAGATGGGGCCCCCCCTCCCTGCTCGCCAGCAGCCGGTGCCTGGGACGCTCCGGGGGCATTCTTGGCAGACTCTTCCCCAGACCCATGCTGATTCGCCAACATGATCCCGCCCCCCCCTCCCCCCTGCCGTCGAGGCTGGTGCAGCCAGAGCACCCTGTAGCCGCGCTGGGAGGCTCTTACGCCGTCCCCCGCGCTTGCCCTGCTCATTATGGCCCATGCCTCGCCCCCGCCCAGACGTACCTCTTTTTGGCGGTGGTGGCTCTTCAAGACATGCCACCACCGCCGCTGCCACACCCGCCGACGCGGACCGAGGCGTGCGGGTCATCCCGACCCACGCCTGGTCCAGCACTCCGGGCCGCAAGAGATCCGCTCTCCCGGCCCGGCCCAGCACCAATAATGCGGCGCGAACAGCTGCTGCGTCAGGCTCCGCCATCGCGTATACGCGGTTGCGCACTCCGACGTTTAGGGCCTCACCAGCTGCTGCGGCGCTCTCACAGAAAACCGGGGCACTAACTCAATAAATAAAAGAAAAAGAAAAAAGAAAAAACGCCCCACCAGGTCCACCGGTGGCGCGACACTCTTGCCTCAATCGGCAGATTGGGCCTACAAAATTTGCCTAAACTGGCCTAATACCAACTGCCTAACCTCAAAACTTTCTATTAACCCTTCCCTAACGGCGCTGGGGACAGGAAGAGGATGAACTTCCTCCCCTGCCCCCTATAACCCTACCTTAAACTCCACCCCCTAACTACCTCGTCACCTGTCCTTCCTATCGCGCGAACACCCCAGGGAAAGACTGGTCTGCCGACCTCACTTCCCCTGGGGGCCGCAAAGTCCGCAGGCAAGAGGAGCCAGGGGGGAGCACCGCTGGTCGCCAGTTCAGCCCGGCTCTGGCACAGAGGGAGCTGCGATCAGGCCCCGCACCAGGCCACTTCCACCCGCAAGCCCGAGCAGCAGCCTCCACGCACTTCTCATCTCAGGGCGCCACAGCTGTTGCAAGTCCACTCGGTGCAATCGATGCAGGGGATCAACGCTGGACAATCCCAATATTTTCCTGTAATTTGCAGCTACTTCATTCAGGATTTTTTTAGGATTTACGGGCGAATGGACCGGGAGCTCGAGAGGCTTATGTCCATGTAGCTTGGCCACACCCCCTTGACATTGCTTCTTAAATGCTCTTCCCGTGTTTCACCCATGACATCCCAGCACCCACCCGCTTTTATATTATTAAAGTGCTTATTTACTTTACAGCGCGGTCCGCTTCAACTATAGCGGCCGCGCTTACTTATTTATCTTACGGCGCGGTCTGAACTTGCTCCTTTTAAAATGTATTATTTACTTATTTATTTTGCAAGCAGGGCACGCTTTTATTATTGAGGCCGTGCACTTTATTTTCCCCTGGAGAAGCAGCCAATGACGGGCTCATGCCGTTGTTTCAACAACAAATCCCATAGCCGTCGGAACCGGAAGAAGGCATCTACTCGCAGGTGCTGGTTGCCACAGAGTCAGATTTCACTTCTATGGGTAAGTAGAAATGCTTATTGTACAATGCAATAGGTCTCGCATTTACGCTAGTTTCATCTACTGGCATTGTAAATGACAATGCCTTTTATGTTTTGTTTTTTAAAACTGAAATAAAAGGAATTGTCATTTACAATGCCAATAGCTTAAAGTCGCGTAAATACTAGACCTATTACATTACAAATGCTTGTTGTTCAAATGTACTACAGTACACATGTGCAGACTCCTGGCACCAGGAAGAGCAGACAGCCACCCCGAAGCACTGCCTGCTCACCTCTGCCCCATCCAGATGTTCCTTTCTGGGAACAGAACCAGAAACCGCAGTCTCCCTTATCAAATATTTAAAAACATCACAGAATAGAGGTTTACTTATGTTCATTTGTGGTTTTGTAAGGGCATGATTACATTTATTGAAAATAGTATGTAGCATTTTGGTGGTGCTTCATCTGATTTTATTTGGCATTTCATAATGTGATGTATTAATGCGCTATGTGGACGGAGTTCGTGCTAGCATAGAGTGCAGCTAAATTGTATTGGTGTGTTATACGTACTGTCTAGTTATCTCGCACGTATGCTTTTTATGATGATCTTCGGTATTTTTTTTGTACTTTTATGTGTGTCTCAAACATAGAAATAAAGAATAATTGAATTGACTGTATTATAAACAGCTTAGCAGTTATCATGCAAATTATGGCGAAGGCTAAATAAGCCTCTATCACAACAAGCAGTGGCAAAGCCAAGAGCCTTTTGAATTTGTCAATTGTTGATTTCTTCTGTTATGGTTTTTGCAAAATATTTTTGTTGGGGAAGCTGCTGGGCCCTCATCATTCTAAGATCATCGAGTAAAGGAAAAACATTTTTGGTTCAAAAAGGCACACTTTACCATACTAGTCCTTGGCACTAAAGGGAAGTTATTTTTGTGTGGATGTGCTCCTTGTGAAAGGGATGCATGTTGTAACTCATTGTGAACTCAAACAATGGCTGAAGTGGGCTGTGGGTGGAAGAAATTGTGACACACAACAACAAACGTATGGATGAAGTCCGGGTAAAAACCCCTGTAAGTAACTATGTTATAGACACAATTTTAGTAAAATGAAAAGAGCAAAATAACATCTGACCTAAAAAAGTTAATCGTTCTAGTGTTGGCTGCCAGTTTTTTTCCTTTACTAATGCTTTTTGTAATGCTTTTGTAAATCTACAATAGATAAAGTTGAAAAATAGATGGAGAAGGTTGAAAAGATAGATAAATAGAGCGACTTGCAAAACAGAGACCCACAAAGACAGACCTAGAGGGATAGATATATAGATAGATATATAGATAGATAGATAAATAGATAGATAGACGACACAGCACAGATTCAGTTAGTAATATATTAGTTAAATGTTATATAAGCAGAAATACATGCATTTCATTGCGTGCATTCTAAAAGAGAATTACTTTAAAAAGAATAGATTCAAAAGGGGATACTCTAATATACTCTGAAACAGCAACAATCATAGAAAAAACTCCAAAAAGAAAGGTACAACATCATTAGCAGGAGGCAGGAACTGATAAATCTGGAATGTGTCCTGTGTTGTGAAGAGCTGGTAGAAAGTGTCCTGCTATAACATCAGGTTCCGTTGATGTACTCCTTGTGAAAGAGCAAAATGCAGTCACTACAACAGACCAATGGATGAAGAGAACTACCGGAAATCCCCTTTAAGTAAGTGTATTATACATATAACATTTGTAAAATCAAAAGGTCTTGGCTAGCGACAGACCTAAAATTGGGCACACAGAAGGCCCTAGGATCTGGAAGCTTGGTGGACTGGTGCATCCACTTCAGGTATCTGTGGCTGGCCCCATAGTTACACATTTGGATCCTGGTGGACCGACTAAGGGGCATATTAGCAACGCTTTGCGATAACTATCGCAAAGCGTGCTTAGCGCTCATTTCCCTAACGCCGGCTATCGCAGGTATTTATCGCAGAGATATCGCGTTATTAGCAACGCGTATCTCCAAGGCGATAAAGATTCCTGCGATAGTGGGGAAATCGCCGTTTTGCATGGAACATCGCTGGTTTTCCAGCGATGTTCCCTGCAAAACGGCGATAACCTTGCTGATACGACCCTGTGGTCGTATCAGCAGAATCCACCCCCAATGTTAGGGATGGCTAAGTCAGGATTTTAGCAGACGTTAGATTTTGGCGAAAACGGCCGTTTTTGCCAAAATCTAACCTCTGCTAAAATCATGTGGGCTGCCTTGTAAATATCGCGATGTGAACATCAGCGATATTTGCAACGTAGTCCATCCGGGGTACGCCCAGTAACGCCCACTTTGCATCTCATTGGCGATGCAAAGGGAGGCGTTGGGAAAAGGGTGCTAACATGCGATTATGCATGTTAGCACCCTCTTGTTGATAGGGTGATAGTTTTATCTCCGTTTTTCTGGCTTTTATAGCCAGAAAAACGGAGATAAAGCCCTTGCTGATATGCCCCTAAGGCTTTTATCTTTTCTGAGGTCAATAAAATGAAGTACCAAAGAGTGAAGTAAAATTAAATGTCAACCCTACTAAGTTCCATGCATTGCAGGTTAGCATAACACATTTTTGTGCTAGTGTTCACATCACCACATTAAAATGCCATGTCACACATTTAAAGTTCCTTTGTGTGAATTGCATGAGAGTACAGCCATTGATTATTAATAGTTGTGTGCTGCTCCAGGTAGTTGTAGAGTGTGAACTGGATCCAGGACCACTGGGATGGGATTGGTTGCCATGCATACCAATTTATCTCAGCCAGGACCCAGCTTGTTTACTTTATTGTCTGGCGCATCCAGGGTTGATGTGGAGGCATCTGCAGCCCCTGCAGCGAAGGGGGGACCTCCAACCTTCCAGGGGCCTCAATCTTTCAGGGCCCCCTTCAGCCCGTAGCCTGAGATATTGGAGACTTGGGGCCACTTATTACAATCTGAAGGGGGCACCATCATTTTGTGTTACGCCACTGGGCGCATTGCAGTTAAAGTAACAGACGAGATGCCAGCTGCCTCCAGCCCTCCCCTTCTCCTCACATACCATCTGGACCGCTGTGCTCTGAGTGGGCCATGTGGGGCCTTTCAGTAAATCATGGGTACATCTGTCTTATGTGGACCCTTTTGTGAAGCAGACAGAGTTGCGACGTGCCATCCCAGGATCAACATCATGGCAGTGCTTGCATCTAACTGCACTCGGAGAGTGGCCCTGGTCATCAGGGGCAGATGGATGAGCAGGATGTTTGGACATTTCTTTCTGACAGTCAGGCGAGACTCTGTAGAACGCACAGAGCAACTGTCACATGTGGGCTTATTTTAATTGCCATTTTACATGAACGTTTGTGTAGGAGTGTAAGAATGCGGATCCAACTATTGAATCTGACGGGATTTTTTGCTTTTTGATCACCTGACTTTGAACGTTTTATTGTGGGAGAACCTCATAAACTGGGACTCACCCACAGTAAACTCATGGTAAAATGGACTGCTCATGGTTACCGCCAGTGTCCACCATGGGAGATTAAGCTGCTGCGACGTAGCCAGAGTAAGGGACCCTGGGCTGGTTACATGTGGACATGTGTGCACACGCGTGTGCACACATGTGAGGGCTGCGTGTGGGAGACTCCTATTGTGCACAGCCCAGGAACTGTGCACAGGTAGCCTGGTGCAGAAGGGACTATGCAATGTGGAGTAGTGACCTGGAGTAGGCCTTATAAGGGGGTGTAGACATGTAGGGAAGTCTGTGTGCTTTACTGTCTAAAATGTAGTAACACTTCATTATACTCCTATGGGACAGGCTGCCTTAGGGCGCAGCTTCAGTTCCCTTGGGTCCACAGACTTCAGAGATGCACCAATGTACACTGTAACCTGTGTGAAAAGAACAACTCTGTAAAGTCTATAAGCATTTCTGTACTGCTTATGGGTCATCCAGAAATGTCACTTTCTTTTGACTTATCTCCGAATAAGAGCCCTGGCCTTGTGTGACCCTGCTGGGCTGGGTTAATTACTGTTCTCCCCGGTCGCAGGAACAAATGCCTCACCCTTCAAAGTCAGCATTTGACAGTGCTTAGGTCAATTCTCCAGAAGGAAGGGAATAGGCAAAATTGCTTTGCATCAATCAGCCAGCTGCAATTCTGTGCCAGTGAGAGGGCCTGCCCAGGCCACTCCACAAAGGAGGGAGTCCAGATCTCTGGAGCCAGACCAGAGGGGAGGGCTCATTTGAAGATTTGCTGAGGGAAGGTCCTGTCAGTGATGTCAGCAAAGGGGGGAGCTGAGACCCCCAGAACACATGTGGCAACTGATTCCTGGGTGACGCCATCTCGAAGTATCCCAGAAGCCTGTGCAGGAAGGTTAAAGCAGGGGCAGAGAGGTGATGTGGCACCTCAGGATAGGCCAGAGGATCATTCCTGCTGGCACCTTCCCGCCCCTCTTCAAAGGTCTTTTGCAGGAGGAGAACTCTCGCTTGGATGCACGTTTTCTAAGGAACACTGGGACTGGAGGACGATGCCAGGGACAATTGGAAAGAGGAACCACCTGACTGTCCCCAGGACTAAGTACTCTGTCTCTGATTGACCCCAGGACCAGTGGGGGAAAGATTGGGCCTCTGCACAAGGAGGAAAGAGGCCCAGCCTCCTCCAAAATTTGTCAACCTTTTAGGCCAGAAGGTGTGATGAAAATGCTTTGGGTGGCTAGGGCTCGCTAACAAGGAGCACAGTGTGCCAAAGACCGTCCAAATTAGCCCAAGGAGCCCGAGATATCCCTGGATAAAGTTTGGCAACCTTTTGTGAGGCACCGGCGATGAAGCTGGGGCTCCGCCGCCGTTTTCAGCCATGCCCAGGGGCTGCCCGAAGAATGGAGATGTTAAAGGTGAAGCGCCATTGCACTTTCCCCCAGTGAGGAGGAGGGGCCTAGGACCCATCTCTGGGCCCCAACAAAGACGAAATGCTGGGGAGCGCCGTTGCGCACCCTGCAAAGCTGTACCGGGGATTCCAGGACCCTATCCCTGAACCCCGACCAAGAAGTAGAAGCCAGGGAGTGCCGTTGCGCTCCCAGCGGAGTTGTACAGGGGCCCAGAACCCCATCCTTGGGTCCGACCAAGAAGTGGAAGCCGTGGAGCACCATTGTGCTCCCCACGAAGATGCACAGGGACCCAGGACCCCATCCCTGGGCCCTGGTGAGGAAGATGGAGGAGGGGGAGTGACAATGTGCTCCCCCATGTGGCCTGGTCGCGTTCCGCACAGCATGGGTCTGCCCGGAGGAGAGGGCAGACAAGAAAATAAGAGGCGGCTCCTGTGGCAGCACATGAGGGTGCTGGCAGGGCAGGGAGCTGGTGAGAGCAGCCGAGCTGCTCTCTGACGTTGTGACTGCACCCGGGGTGCCCCGGTGGGAGCGAGCACCCCAAGAAGAAGGAGCAGCACGAGGCCACCGACGGGATAAGCATTGCGGATCTTGCCAGCATAGTGGGATAGCCACTGTTTACAAATTCACCAGAAGGCATGGAGGAGTGCCCCATCATGCCCTGCAGGGCTTGCCCCTCATTTTTCTGAGAAAACTTCTTGGCTTTCTGGTGGCACCAGGAGAGCGGCATCACCAGCAAAGGGACAGCAAAATGCGGGGAGCTGCAGGAACGGTACAGCCTTCCCCCAAAAGATGCACCAGAGTCCCCATCCTAGGCTTTGGGGTATTTAAAACAGATAACCCCTTAAGGTTTTTGCCTTCCTCTGCTAGAGCTTTTGTTCTTCAGTTTGGGAATTATGTGCCTCCTGGGGGCGAAGATGATGGATGCAATCATTGTGGCCTGAAAGTGTTCAATGTGGATTTTAACAGTGGTAAACACCCTCTAGGGGGGAAAGGTGGTAATTTACAAACATAATGTCCTTTAGGGACAATGTTATAAAAGACAGTGTTTTATGCTAAAAGTGATTCAAGTGTATCCTGCAACACCCTCTAGGGGTGAATGATATAATTGCACAGTATTGTAAATATAAATGTGATTAAATTGTGATTCATGTTGCCAGATGACGAGTATACCACACTCCCCATCATTCTTAGACATTTACTCTTGCTAATACTTTAGTTCCAGAATGAGACTGACTGCCACTTGTGATCAAAGTTTACATACTTTATTAGCAGTATTTAGGGCTCTCAGTCATGGTTATATGTACTGACTGCATTTATGCCTATGGCGAAATGCTTGTTGAAATAATGAGGTGGACAGCCAATTGCTTTGGTGCCAGTATTAAGCGCTCTTACTCCAAGTTATTTTCAACCTGTGGCATTTAGGGACAAGATAATGTTTAGACATGTGAGTGGTGGTACTAGACCCCCCTCCCTCTTTAGGGAGGGGTAAGAATGTTTACACAATGTCATCCAAACGTAATTCCATCGGCTTGTGTATATTTGTAAATTGCTGCTTAGTATTGATCAGTGTTTGTGTAATATATGTGCTTTTTACTTTTCTAAAGAAAAGCACATACTGGACAATCATTTATTGAGTGGTATTACTCACACCACCTCGCCTGAGGAGGCCTTGGACTGCTCTGCAACACTACTCTATGAGAGTCAAGAGCTACAATGGGGTATTTGGTTCTCAGTGGAGGACAAATGTAGACACATTACTACAACTAAAGACTCATTTTCCAACAAGTATGAATACACAGCTGCTGAAATATTGACCGCTCCAAAGAAAAAGGAAACATGTTTACAGGAGAGGAGAGAGAGTGGGTGGTTGAGTATGAGAGAGATGAGAGTTGAGGAAGGGGAATTGACACCAGGAAGTACATGTGGAAGGACAGAGTGAAAAGACACTGATGAAGAGAAAGGAAAGGCTTGTGAGATATGTAGATGGCGGATTTCAGAAAGATGTGGAGAGAAAAGTGCTTGAAGTGGCTAACACAGTGAGAAACTGTAGAGGAAAGTGTTGCTTAATGGAGCAAGGGAGTGCATGAGGCACTATCCTTTTCACAGACCATAGGAATATGTAATTCATAGTCTAATATTTTGAGAATAAAAGTATTTTCAGTTCTAATTATTCACAACACAATCATTATTATTCCACATTTATCGAATACAGTTAACACGAATTGAGGTCACCAATATCTCTAGCTTGTTTTAGGCATATGTTCCTTGTTGTTTGATTGTCAGGATGCAATAACAGGAAACTCATGCAAGTAGCCAAATACTGGTTATTAATTTGATTTACTTGTGAGACAGTGTCACTCGAGGTGTCACACATTTGGTAGTATAATGTCACTCATACACACACCAAACCAATAGACACTGAATCATGGACATTTCCAGGGCCGGACTGGCAACCGAAACCGGCCCTGGCAAACTGCTCGGCCGGCCCCCCCTGGGGTGAGGGGGGGTGCAGCCGAGCAGTTTGCGAGCGCCGGTTTCGCCCGATTTTGTTACAGGGGGCCAATATTGCCGCCCCCCTGTAACAAAAACGGCCCCCCAGGGGCACAAAACCGCCCCCCACCCTAGCGGCCCACCGGGGAAACGCCCGGTGCCCACTACAGCCAGTACAGATAAGCAATCTGAAAACTTGACACATATGAAACAACTGCTATCTGTCAATACCACCAAAAGGACATCCTGGGGTGAATGCGCTCTACAAATACATGTGCTGTTATAATACAATGCCCTGATGCACCTGCACCAGTTGCAACAATGTAGTTCCCCATCTCTATACTCACTAAATACACAATAAGCTCTGCTGAAAAATGTAGGGGCATATTACCAAGGATTTGCGATAATTATCGCAAAGCGCCTAGCGCTGTTTTTTTTATCGCCGGCTATCGCTGGATTTTATCGCGGAGATAACGCGTAATTATCAACGCTTATCTCCAAGGCGATAAAAAATCCAGCGATAGCGGCGAAACCCAGCAATAGCGCAAGAAATCCAGCGATAAATCCACTGCACTAATGAAAAGCTTGCTAATAGGCAGGTGATGACTTAACCTTACAATCCACCTCCCATTGTGAGAATAGGTTAAGTCAAGTTTTTATCAGGTGTTAAATTCCAGCGATAATCGCGGTTAGCGCGACTTTTTTTATCACTTCACAGGCATTGCTAATAGGAGGAAGTTGTGTTTGCGACTGTTTGCAGTCGCTTTTAGTTGGGAACGCCTACTTTGCATGTCATTAGCGATAATTAACGCTGACATGAAAAGCGGCAACAAAACGGCCGCTATCACCATTAAGCTGTCGGTAACAGCTGTTAGCGACAGCTTGCTAATAGGGCGATAAAAATATCGCCGCTTTATCGGCAAAGAGTGCCGCTAAAGTGGGGATACTGCCCTTGGTAATATGCCCTGTAGTTCCCCATCTCTATGCTCACTAAATACACAATAAGCTCTGCTGAAAAATAGCTCCTCTAACAAACTATTCTCAATGGATATATGTCCAGAATATTTTGCGATTAAGCATCTGCTTACTGCAAAAGAAAAGAGAGCACCCCATACCTTGTACTCTTTTGGCGCTTCCTCAATAGGGTAGTGGCACTCATCGTGGTTCCGGTGCCCCTGTGACTTTTCACACACCAGGCAGATAGCTTCCAAGTCATCTGTACAAAACAGCTTCAACCCCTCATTGTGTTTCTGGCATATGGTCTTCTTGTCTTGCATGTCTATGGCTGTGCAGGATCTCTCTTCAGTGCTGTCTGAAAGGTACCGGCTCCTCCACTCAGGTGGTTGTGGGTGCGACTGGCACTGGCTTGATCCTCGCAGTACTGAGTGAAGCACAAACAAAACACACCTTTCTTTGTAGTGTAATTATCATGATCTGTGACTCAGACAAATGTCTCCATACAGCTTAACTTAAGCTTCAGTTTCATCACACCTGGAGTTTTGAGAAAAATGGGTTTCGTCTGCGTCAGCACTGCCAATTCATCATCTTTTGGTGAGGCTGCCATTGGAAATTTGCAACTTATCTGATCCTGATGGTATATACCTGTGGCACTAACTAACTAAATAAAAAGAATGCTTTATCCACTGTATTATGCTACTTGCCCTTCAGGTACACCTTCAAATATTTCCTGTGTTTATAGGTGTGGGTCCACAGCTGAGAAAGTGAGCAAACATAAAAATAAACATGCACTAGCAAAGCCAGTAGGTCTGGGTTTAATGTCTTAACTTCTCCAGAGTAAGAGACACATTGCAGAAGTGGACAATGAGGCTAATACTTATAAAGTAATCTTACATGTAGTTCAATGCAAGCCGGTTGAGTGGAAGAATACACTCAAACAGGAAATAGCATTAGGTGAAAGGTAATTACTGTTTTGGGCTGAGCCAAGAAGCGATTGACAATGCCTCAAGCCAATGGATGAAAGAAGCTAGACGAAGAGAGCCAATAGTTGCAAGAGAAAGGCCCATAGTCCACTCAATGTTTATTGTTCCCAGTAGGACTGTTCGACAGCTATGCTATCAAAATCCAGACCTAAATATAAATGAAATTAAGCAGAAGTAAAATACAATACAAATTTGGGATTTTAGAAAAAAATGTTTTAATTAATAATCTTAACTAAATCACCTAGTAGAGTAGATGACATGTATTACTTTTATTCTACTGATGGGCAGATCTCCTTGTGTCCAAAAGTTCTAGTATAGTCGCTATAAAGGAGTCTCCACTGGTTGTAAGGACCTTTGATTGTCGACCGAAAGCGTATTAAAGGAGATAGCATCAGCAATATATATCAATGGCTGTGAAACCAATTTGGCTCCACAAAAACAGCAGAGAAATCAGGAAGGTTTTATTAGCAAAATTAGTAAGAATTACTGATTAATCATTTGGTAAATCAATGAATTCAAAAAGCATGAATTACTATATAATTATGCAGTCTGAAGTTGTATATTATAAAGAAAAAGATGCAAAATGTAACAATGTAGAGACAAAATATAATGTAAATTAGTTCCATAAAGGAATTCCCCTATTCTGAATAAAGCATTGAAAGTGACAAGGGGAAGCTTGTCTGCATCAGTAGAACCAAGTTAAAATTCGAGAGGAAGGCACAAGTGGTCAACACCCTGGCAGGGGAATCAGCAGAGTTTGAGAAAGGTCTTCTCTCAGCAAAGTCAGGACAGGGTCTACTAAACAAACAATTAATATGCAATAGAAGGTTCAGGAAACTTCTTCCAACCAACTCCCTCTGGACGTTCTAATCAGAAGACAATGTTCTCTGGGAACAGGTAGACTTCCCATGTTTCCATGGTCGGACAAAGAGGTACACAGCTGAATGGCCTTGAAGTTAGGAACATTTTGTATATTCAATTATGCCAGCTAATTTAACAGTTCCAAACAATAAACAATAGTCTTATATAACAAACAAGCACTCCTTGAGACAGCACCTGCAGAGAAGAGAAAACATGAAACAACTTACAATGCATTTTGAAAGAAATATTTTGGGTGACTAAGGCCTAAGCACAAATCAGGTCAATACTTAGAGGAAAAAGATGGCAACTAAATGGATACAGTTAGCGTGAGTGAATAGATTGATTAAAATATGTTATATATGTGGCTCTCAGTACAGGTAAATGCAGCCACCTACTGTCATTTGATTAATGCGGTGCACACAGATTAATATTGTTATCGCATAATGGCTAAAAACGATATACACATTCGTGAAGCACTAAATTACACTGCGTCACTCCCCCCTCTCAAGTCTAGAACAGCTATCACACAGAACAAATCAACCTTCTGAAACCATTTGATAACTTTGTTGTCTTCAACATTTTACACCTAGACTTCTCCAACTCCTTCATATCATCATAAGCTTTATACTGTTTTTACTCCATCTCAACTTCATCCTGTTTCCTTTTAGTACTCTTTTCTTGTACTACCACTTTTTAGTTCTTATGTAGTTAAATCCCTTTACCAAAGTAAATAAGCAAATCAAGCAAATGCCAATAATCAATATAGGCCTAAATATAGCTCCTGAATGTATGCTGCCAATACTTCAAGCCAACTACCTATAGCAGTAAATCCCTTCGCAACTGATTTCCAAGCACTTGTTGCTTCCAATCCTGTTAACTCAGTTTCCTTTCCAGTAAAATATTCTTCACATACCCTCTTGTCTCTTTACTCTTGTCTGGGAAAAAGTTAAAACATTGTTGAATCTTCAGCATCTCCCAGACTCTGCCTTCTTTCTCTAGGAACATGTCTAATGCAAGCCTGTTCTGCAGAACCATAGACATAACAGCTATCATCTCAGTATGAATAGCCTGTAGAGATTCACCTGCACAGTTGCAAGTTTGTTCACGAGTGTGGAAAGCTGCCTAATCTTCAAATCATTTAGAACAACATCTACTAAAGGAATCATAGCTTGAAAAATATATCCTAGTATTTGTAAAACATTATTACTACTACGCTTGGTTCTAGCGGAAAATCATACCTCTTGGGCACCTTGTTGAGCGACATGATAAACCTTAGGTGCATCTTAAGCTAAGCGGCATGTGGAGGCAACTTAAAATAAGCTTGCTGTCCACACACATATTAAACTCCAGGAATAATAGGATCCTTTCCTGCAAGCACTTGATCTGTGTTACCTAGAACTTCTAACTTGTGATCACACTGAGTCACTTCCATAAACTGGTTGTGAACCTTATGTTCCCTCCTGTATATACACAATTTCCCTTGATGTTGCCAGTCTAAATTAAACTTAGGGTAAACTCCCATCTCTTTATACTTCTCCTCCTCTTCCATCCATACATACTTCATAATATCCATCCCTCTCATTGTTCTATGGTGTATCATTGCTCTTCTGTCTTCCAAGTCAGCACTAAATTTCGTCTCAGTGGGACTCATTTTACAGGTAAAATTATTTCTATGGGCTCGGGCAGTGCAAAGTTAGTTGGGGACCTAAGGAAATGCCAAACTGTTTCCATCTCTTTTGCATTAGCATTGGGATTTAAGTGTTTGTACATGGAGACCTCTAAAAAGACTAGATCATAATTTGAGATAGAATATTCAAAGGGACCCTGTCGATATAGAAGGCTAAACAGAAGGCTATGGGTGATGCCATAGGTAGGGGGAATATGATGATAGGTGATGCCCTCAGCTACTGAAGCAGGCAAATGGGTGCAGACATAGCAGTCTTTAGTGTCCTTCACATTAGTATATTCATAAAGCAACCTAAAAAAAGGTATTGGATGAAAAATCTTCATTGGAAGCATCCTTGTGCAAAATTCTAAAATCTACTGAAGAGGCATGTGTGGTGGGTTTCGATGTGAACCTAATGGAACCAGTATCGGCAGGGGAACTTAACCCTATTTGCAAAGCAGTCACGAAAATGCATGCAATATTCAGCACTACAGCAGCTACTACTCTACATTGGTTATTTGTAAGGATACTCATAGTTTCTCTACAGTCAAACCTTAAAAGTAGAACAGCAGCATGCAGACTTATGATTTCGGTGATTGGCTTCTAATTGTGCAATAGGCCAAAACTGGTTATGATTAACTTATGTACACCAGTCTTCTTGAGTTATATCTAGCCCTAATCCATCTTCTTCTAAAAGGACAATCCTTCTTTTCTATATTATCCTTGGCCCCAGAGAATCTTCAGAATTCCATAAAGCAAAGTTCAGTTCATAGACACAGTTTGTTATGCTGATTGTGATCAATTTCAGGAACTCAAACTTTCGCTTTGGTACCTGTAATCACAGAGGTTCTGTTGGCACTGCTCTTTAATCACTCAAATCAAAGAGGATCTGGTCAAGTTCACTGTCTGCATAGTATGTCCACTCTGGGGCAGAGTACCATTGACTAGACTCTCACGTTTTCTTTGATATTTGGACTACTGGCTGTTCATCTTCGCTGTCAGGTAACCCCCTTGACTCAGTCTCCTCAGCAACAATTTGTGGGATGTGTTTCACAGATCGGCTCAGTCTTAGTCTCTCATGACCCCTTAGACACCCTCCTCTTTTACTGTCATCCCTTGGTCACATTACTGGGTTCTTCAATAGGATTAGAGTCGTGGTTTTCTTGTGCAGTAGGCTGGTTCACTGTGGCTACTCTTGGCTCATTCACCACAGACTCATGACTTTCTTCAACTTGACTTTGTGTCACTTCTGGAATTTGAATCATTGGTTGATACTGGGATGTCTGAGTGCTCTCTCCATCCTCCTCTGCTCCTTCAGGGTAATCAGTAGTTTGACTTTGTAAATCAGTGGTTGTCGTTGCCATCTCTTCAGCAGTACTTTTTACTCGCTTGATATGGGAGGCATGCACAGAGTAAGGCAGTCCACCACATTTGACGGCACTGTTGGTGACCAAGATAACCTGAAAGGGGCCTCTCCTATTTGGTTCCAGACATACATTTCTGATGTGTTTCATCACCAAATTCCAATTCCCCAGGCTGAGGTTATGGCACTGCTCCTGCTGCGGAAGAGCAGGTGCAGCTTCTACCTGGTGAGAGACAGAACTCACAACATCAGCCAGTACTATGCAGTAGTCAAGAACCATATCATCTAAGATATTTACAAGCAAATTAGCAGGCACAGCGGCAACCTCATGGCCCTCCCCATGGGAAACTTGTGAAGTGACAGTCCTGTTTGCTGATAGGAGTACATTGGAGTTTCATCAACACCAACGTCAAGGCGTCTGGCAACTTCAGAGAGGATGACCCACACACGTTCGCCAGCTACGACTTTAGCATCCAATTCACCTAATCAACGATGAATAAGCGCCAGGTCGGTAACTACAGTGCAGTTGTTGTTCAACCTGCAAGGCTACTCACAGCATTGTCAGAACCTCGTTACTAAAATGAGTTCCTCAGTCTGACTCCAGATAAACCAGAACCCGAATCTAGGTATTAATATTAGGCTTGGGTGTAAAACTCCACTCCGCTCGCGGAGTTTGTGGAGTTCGGCAACTCCGCATTCTGAATAGAATGCGGAGTTACTGATAAACTCATCACTCTGCAACAGAGCGGAGGATTTTTTTTATGTTAGCGTGCTCAAAATCTACTTTTGCACGTGCGTGAGCGACTTGCCGGGTGCTTGCGATCGCCCACAAGATTTTCAGAGCCGTTCACCAGCACCACGAGATTTGCTAGCCGGCTGCATGCTCCTGTGGGATTTTGCAGTTGCCGATCCGCTATTCAGGCGCGCCAGCAGCTCCCGGCATATGTTTTTAGACATACGCAATCCCGAACATGCAGGATCTACTGTGGCTGCAATCAGGGAAAGATTCTCTCCTTGAGAAGCATCAAATGTTTCCTGAAATGATGATTTGGAGTCGAAAACCTCCTCAAATGGACCTTTGGCATTGATTATTTTGTGCGAGGAGTCCTTTTAAAAAAAAAAAAAAATCCAAATGGAAGGAAGTGTCCCAGAGTCTCCAACTTCCTGTTCCTGTCCAGCAGGCTCATCCCAGTGCTTTGCCCATCTCCTGGTCACTTTTCATTTGGATTTGGAGCTGGAAGGATCACTCTTTGTGTCTGCTGCATATACCATTGGATTTAAGGACTTTGTATTTCAGTTTTCACAAGTAAGTTAAAACACTGGTGTTGTTTGTTTGATTGGGGCAATGCACCTGGATTTATTTGTACTTTTAATCGATTTTTTAAATTTGTTGTGGTGGGTGGCCTGTAGTTTCAGTAGGGGCATAGTTATTTCATTGCAAGTAATTTTTCTTCTTTTATAAAGGAAAAATGTTGCACAGTTGACTACATTTTTTCCATGTTTTTTTTTTATACATTTGCAATATTGATTTAATTCACTATTTGGCCTAGTCTGCCAATGTTCCTTCCAGCCAGTAGGCCCAGTGCTAGTCATGGGTGCATAAAACAACTGTTTTTGTGGTGTCTGTTGAATTGAAACATCATTTAGGTCATGGATAGATTTGGATTAAAATTCAAAAAGTGTTTTTATTTGGTATTTCAGGTTTTTTTCTCCCTACAAACAATGTGTAAGGTGGAGGATGTGTGTTGTTGTAACTTGTAATTTTTTTTTGCCCTGTTAATTTTCGTTTTTGGCATTGCTGAACTACTGCTGTGTAATCTTCGCCATGCCTCCTTTGTCTGGCCAGTGTGTGAGTGTGTTTGTCATAGGCCACCATGTGTCTTTGCTCCCCATTTTTTATAGTCAGTATCCATAGGCCTGCATGTGTTCTTTGTTTTCTAGGCATCCTGCTTTTTGTTGTGACCATGTGGCTGGCGGCCATTTTGTGTATCTAGCCAGTGTGCTTTTGCCATAGGCCTGCATGTCTTCTCTTTGTTCCCCATGTCTTCTTGCTTGTTGTTGTGACCATGTGACTGGCGGCAATTTTGTGTAGCCAACCAGTGTGCTTTTGCCATAGGCCTGCATGTGTTCTTTGTTGTGGCCATGCCTCCTTACTTGCTATTTGACCATGTGGTTGGTGGCCAATTTGTGTAGGCAGCCAGTTTGCTTTTGCCATAGGCCTGCATGTGTTCTTTGTTTTCCAGGCTGCCTGCTTCTTGTTGTGACAATGTGGCTGGGGTAAATTTTGTGCAGCCAGCCAGTGTGCTTTTGCCATAGGCCTGCATGTCTTCTCTTAGTTCCCCATGTCTCCTTGCTTGCTGTTTGTGCATGTGGCTGGTAGCCATTTTGCATAGACATCCTGTGTGCTTTTGCCATAGACCTGTATGTGTTGTTCTTCTATCATTATGTTGTGGCCATGCCTCCTTGCTTGCTGGTTCACCATGTGGTCGGTCAGTGGCCATTTTTTGTAGGCAGCCAGGGTGCTTTTGCCATAGGCCTCCAGTGTTCTCTTTGTTCCCAATGCCTTCTTGCTCAGTGTTGTTGTTGATGACCATGTGGCAATGGCAGGCAGCCATCTTGTGTGTCCAGCAACTGTGGCCCTTTGCCATATGCTTGCATGGATGGCTGTGCAATGAGATAGCAGTTTAATAAATTACAATTACATGCTTGAGGATAATTTCACTTATTTATAAAAAAATATATATTTTATTTGTTTTCAATTTTAGTTTTTAATTCAATTTTTTTTATTTTCTAATTTCTTATTTTATTTTTATTTTTTAAATGTTTTCCATTTTTTATTTTTATTTTAGAATTCTTTTTTCACCATTTTCAAAACATCTGGCATCAATGAATCAACCTGATGTCTGCTACCGGTGCACAGCAGCATTCATTGTTTAAGGATTATCCCATTGTCATTTGTCAGCTGCACCTCCCTGAGTGCCACATCCCACGTGTTCCCCATCTCTATACTCACTAAATACACAATAAGCTCTGCTGAAAAATGTAGGGGCATATTACCAAGGATTTGCGATAATTATCGCAAAGCGCTTAGCGCTGTTTTTTTATTGCCGGCTATCGCTGGATTTCATCGCGGAGATAACGCGTTATTATCAACGCTTATCTCCAAGGCGATAAAAAATCCAGCGATAGCGGCAAAACCCAGCAATAGTGCGAGAAATCCAGCGATAAATCCACAGCGCTAATGAAAAGCTTGCTAATAGGCAGGTAAGGACTTAACCTTACAATCCACCTCCCATTGTGAGAATAGGTTAAGTCAAGTTTTTATCAGGTGTTAAATTCCAGCGATAATCACGGTTAGCGCAACTTTTTTTATCGCTTCGCGGGCATTGCTAATAGGGGAAGTTGTGTTTGCGACTGTTTGCAGTCGCTTTTAGTTGGGAACGCCTACTTTGCATGTCATTAGCGATAATTATTGCTGACATGCAAAGCGGCAACAAAACGGCCGCTATCGCCATTAAGCTGTCGCTAACAGCTGTTAGCGATAGCTTGCTAATAGGGCGATAAAAATATTGCCGCTTTATCAGCAAAAAGTGCCGCTAAAGTGGCGATACTGCCCTTGGTAATATGCCCCTACCTTTAGATGGTGTTGGGCAATGTTACCATTGATGGTAAGTGTTCACAGTACGTGGAACACTAGCTCTGTGCAAAAAGTGATGACCATGATGCTGGTAACAAAACATACTGTTGTAATCAGGTGTATCTTCATTCAATTCCCTGTAAGAAAATGCAGCAAACTGTTCTAAATCTGAGCGCATAGTATTTACAGTCTCAACGTCCCAATCATCAGAGAGTGTCCTCGGGGTAATGAAGTCATTCATTGAAATTTTGAGCACGTGTGGAATTTTCAAATGTTCAGTAGGACGAAATACATCATATGAAACTCTATCCGATACTATACCATCCGGTACTGGAATTGCTGAAATGTTCCCTTGGGACAAGTCTCTCTGTTCACGGTGTGATGACGTATGAGGTTTTAAGACCAAGTTCACAGGTTGGACTGCAGAGTGTTGTGGAAGGTAATGTCCATTCAGTAATAGGAAAAAGACAGTTACTATACCAATCGAAATTAACAGGAACAGGATCCCTAATGCAAACTAAAGATGCAACCAAGGGTATACAAAGTAAGTCTTTTTCAGCCAGAGATATAATTGTTGAAATTGTTCTTTTTTAGGGAAGGGTGGCGTTTGCTCAGGTTCACTTGGATCTGAAGAAAAGTCATCGAAGTTGATGAAGTAGCTAGATGCAGTTCGATCCATCTTTGGTACCTCAGCAGAATTTGTAGAACTGGCAGATGCTTCTTGTGAAGGCATGTTCATGTAAATTTCATTATTGGGCAGAACTGCTTTTCTGTATCATGTGGATATTGTTCTGTTTCAACCGGTGTAATTCGTACTCCGTTATTTAATACTCCTTCATTCTGCGTAGTGGAGTCTTGAAAAGTTGTTAGTCTTTCCATCTGAACCTACTGTATATTAGTGAGAGGAGGTCGGCGGCTACTCAGGATTCCACGTGGCCTGCTGTTCAGAATCAGCCAAATAGTGTGGTTTGATCAGATCAATGGAGACAAATCTTTTTTCTTTTTGTCGGCAAGAGGCGGAAGAAGTACTGTTCTTGTTCCTTGAACTGCCAGGACAGGTACAGGTGTTCTGTAAGATGGCCCAAACTCCTTCTTGTCCACGATCTTTTCTCTGACCATGTCCCCGACTTTTGGGACCCAGGCAGGTCTTGCCGGCACTGGTTTCACTTCCCCAGTGGCGGTGTGTTTTACTTGGACATTGCTTTGTAATCATAGGGGGTATGTCCTCCCAAGGACTTTCTTGGCATATTATTCAGTGCCCTCTGGACCCCATATAGGTGACTGACCCAAGTACCGCCCACACCTAATACCCTTGCTGTTAAGGATTGCTTTAGGTCCCGGTTTTTCCTCTCCACCACTGAATTTTCCTCAGGATGGTAGGGGGAGGAGTACCGCAAGGCCACGCCCATTCTTTCCATGGTTTCCTTGTAAGCCCGAGAGCTAAACGCAGGGCCACGGTCATAATGTAATGTGCCAATTGAGTAATTCCCCAAGAAGACTCGCAAATCCTTTATAACAGTTCGAGCATCAGCCGAGCGCTGAGTCCAAACCCATAAAAATCTAGAGATTAAATCTACTGCCACCAAGATGTACTTGTAAGCCCCGTCTGAATTTAAGGGGCTGCAGTGGTTCAAATAGACACATGCGAGAGGTCTGTCTGAAATGAGTAATGGTGTTTGTGGTGGCCGTGCTATGGTAGAACCTTTCATCTGCTGGCACTTTAAGACATAAGCCTTTGTTTGTTTAGACAAACTTGGCCACCAGAATCGCCGCTTCAGTAACGAAACTGTAGCAGTGACTCCTGCGTGTGCAGAGCCCAGACCCTCATGTGCAGCTAGTATTAAACCTAATCTACGATCCATGTTTGGTACGATTCTATCCCCCACTCCTGGAATTTGAGCATATGGTTTGTTTTGCTCATCTAATTTATAGGAATACTTGAGTGGAAAGCCCTTAGGAATGGCAGAGCCATTCTTTGAGGCGTTGACCGCTATCAATATGTCTCTGTCTATCCTCGTGCTAGAACGAGTGAATGCAGCAACGGCAGCAGTTCGCACTGTCGCCTTGGTGGCTTCATCAGCCAGTGAATTCCCTTCAACGTGTACGCCAACACACTGGTGACTCAAGGTGTGACTAACTTGAGCCCGTGGCATGCATGCTTTCAGCTTTGACACTTGTTCCCAGAACAATTTATGCTTAATCTGCAACCCTTGAAATCTCTAAACCCATTCTGGCCCCAGTAATGAAGATATTCATTGTAGGACTGCACACAGTAAAACGAATCGCACACTATTAGCGTGGGGAATTCCTGGTCTGTATACTGTAATGCTAAAATCAGGGCTTTCAGCGATGCCAGCTACACAGTACAATCTCCTAGAGATTGTGTAGTCGTGTTGCTGGGATGTAACTTACCATCTCGCATTCGACCCTTCACTATAGCACATGCAGCGCTATATTGCTGTTTACTTCCTATGGCAGGCTGAGCAGATCCATCAGTGTAAATGATTTATTCATATTTTTCTAGAGGCAATATTTCATTCGGGAGAGGATATTCTTGTTTGTTTGTACTACAGGAATGCTCGTGTTTTTAATGTAGGATCGTATTTGTAATCTACATCCATTGCAGTGAGAGAATTAGGCCATTGTATCCATTGTGAATGCAGCACTTTCACATTTGGAATGCTCGCTTTGGTAACAGCTTCTAAAGTTGGTACCGGGGTTACAACGATTATGCATTTCCCCTGTGCTAGTGCTCTTTCTCTCACTGCAGCGGTCTGTACTGCGGTCAATATTTTTCTGTTGCTGCAATCGAATTTCAGCATTTGTGTATAAATGTTATTTGTATTCAATTGGGACTATCTCATCTTCATTGAAAGTTAGGTAAGTATATCCTAGTAAACCCGGGACCACCCGGATCACCAAGTTTGCGATATTCACACATGTGTGCAAATGTTTAGATGCTATCATGTCAGCCTGAACTGAACGGAGAGTATCTGTATGTTGTTGTGTCCACTGATGTGCTGTGAAATCAGGTCTGATTAAGTCATAGAATGGTTTTACTTTTTCTGCGTAATCTAGAATGTATGTTCTGCCAAAATTTAGAAATCCTAATATGGATTGCAAACCCTTTAGATTCTTTGGAGGTTGGAGCAGTGCACACTTTTCTAAAACATTGGCTGCCAGGCTCTTGCCTTCACTTGACAGCTCATATCCCAAAAATAGGACATTGAGATGGGCAATTTTTGATTTCTTACAGTTAAATTTGTAGCCCAAATTGACAAATCCCACAACTTTGTTGTTCACCCTGCACAAGTGTTCGAGTAATCCATCAGATAGATGTCATTTACATAGGACACAGCCTCCTCATCACATGTTTGTAATATTTCTGACATTCTTGCAGAGAATAGCCCCGGGCTGTTCTATACCCTTGAGGCAAACGACCAAAATTTCACTGAGTGCCAAGCGCAGAAAATGCTGTCAGAAATCTGCTTTCTGGGGCTATATTTTGGCATTCGAAATGTCTAATGTTGATTTGTATTTCTACCGCACAATGTTATTCATTAATGCGGCACTGTGTGCATTCTGAACTGCAAATGTTCGTGTGCATGTGTTTAAATGTTGGTAATCTAAAACTAGACTATATGTATTGTCGGGTTTCATTACTGGAAACAAAGGATTGTTCATTGGGGAGGTGCAAGTCTCAACCACACCTTGGTATTCGAGTTGGTCTAAGATTTCTTTGACCTGTATCTCTACATTGTTTTTTATAGGGTACTGTCTCTGTGGATTTGGAGTAAATTTTAATGGGATATCATGGTGGGTAGATTCCACGTCCCGCCCTACATGGTTCAGGTATAATGCTGGAACTAGCACTAGCTCCCACTCCCGCGCATATGAATGTTTTAAAGATACTGGAACGTGGTCGGAGAAAGCAGGCAAAATGACGCTTTCCCCTTTTCGTCACTTCATCACAAACTCAGGCGGCCAATCTCTTTCTGCTAACAGTATGTCATATCCAAATGTCAAATTCTACCAAAAGAGACCCTTAATTTTTCTTGAGATGTCCCTCTCTATTTGTAGGGTAATTTCGTATAGGCTATGTGGAACACTCACTCTGGTATCAGTATCAGGTGTTTCCACTGTGATATATTCATTCAATACTGCTGTCACCAGAAAATCCTTCAGGTTCTGGCGAGCCTTTGTTACTTCTGCCACGCTGTCTAGCATCGTCAGAGCCCATTCCCCATTCAGAAGCTGAGTCTTCAGTAACCTGGGCATGTCTAATCTTTAAGCCAGCTACTTTCTTCTTTTTGAATTGAGGCTTTGCTTTAGGTTGCTCTTCCTATTTGATAATATAATCTGAAGTGCGATGTGTTTCCCTTTTTGTCTTTGGTCGATCTTCCTGCTTTTGTTCTGATCACCCGTCCCTCGCCGAGTTTTTTGATGGACCGAGAAAGGACCAAAAGGAACGTGTATCAGTGTCCTGCTACCTATCAGGTTTCCTAATGTTATCACGATTCCTAAGGTTGTATCTCTTTTCATAGGACTCCCGCTCGGGAGTCCCACCCCTTTATCGTGAATTATTTTCTGAATTGTTATTTTTAGATTGTTTGTTATCCCACTTCTTTTTAGAAGAAGAGGGTGCTTGCTTCGAGTTGTCTTTGTGGGGACTACCCGCCATTTGTGGCTTCCCGGCTTTGGTTCCCAAATTATCTCTACCTAAAGCTGCATACGTTTCTTCGATATTTTTGGGTAATTCTCACTCCCTATTGATAGGTGTTACTTCCCTTAGGCGGCTGTGTATGGCCACTGCTGCTGCCTCCCCCTTTATGTTGCTCAGCATGATTGCGGAGACTTGGGCAAAATTTACCATTGGTTTCATCCCCAAGTCTAGGGCAGGTCCTGCCCCATACTCGTTCTGTATATGCTTCAATACGTCAGGAACAACTGCTAACGAAGGGGTACCATGTACTCTGACGTAAACAGCAGCAAAGATTGTTCCCCAAGTGGTACAATCTTCAATCGAGGGAACCATCCCCATTGGTAAGCAAATTGTTAGCATTCTGTGTTTTTCCTGTGGACCAGTATGGGGAAACACTGCTTCCAGCTGGGTAATTTTTTGTGCTATCCAGAACGGAATTTGCTCCCGTTTGGAAGGTATTGTCCCTATCACTGATTTTTGTGTCTGTGGGTTAATTGTAGGTATTGCTTGATGTGGACCGGCTGGAGCTTGTCTCTCAGGTTGGACTGTTAATGTTCGCATGACGAACTGAACAATGTGTCTGTATATTGTACGGACTTCATCTACTGGTAGTGTATCTATCTCTGAATGTGGAGTGTATGTCGCTAAGACCGGCCAGGTCACTTCTTCTAGGCCTAATAGACCGAGTCTCACGACAGATGTTGTGTGTGGGAGGGTGCCTTTAAACCAGTTTTTATGTTGCTGGTACGTTAACGGGAATTCAGTGTCTTCGTATGGAATGTATTCTTCCGGTGGTTCAACTACAATGTATGTGTGGAATAATTTAGTCACCGGATCTACAGATGGGAACTGTACCCAAGAATAGAATACCTCTAATCCGAACACCTTGTGTACCTCAATCACGAAGGTAACACAGCCACCTGTTGCTGGTACACTGTGTTCTACTAATTTCATAGTTACTGCATGTCTGCAGTTCTCTGTGATGTTAAGAGCATTAGCAAATTCTTCTTCCCCCGAACTACTCGCAGGGTCAGTCATTTTTAAAGTAGAGAAAAAAGTTAATTCCTTAGAAATTAGGGATTTGCACAAGGTGGGAAGCTTTATCCTTACAAGCTTGTTTAAACCTTCAGCTAATACACAGAGTATATCTGCTCAGCTGACTCGGATATCCCTTCCCACTTCAGATGTCTCTGAAAAGTGTGAGTAGGGCTTTCTGAGAAAGCATGACTGAACTAATCAGATTTTCACTATTAATATAAGACCCAAAACAACGTTCGCGGTGCCATGTCTTGTAGTTCCTTGAAAACGACCCGGTTTGGACACCCCCACAGGAAATGTCAGCTGTTAGACCAGCTAGCTCTACAGTGCCACCACCACCAACCTGTATTCTACAGTGGTGTAAGTAGTTTTTGGCAGCCACTGAACATGACAAGCCTGGTCCCTCAGGGATCGTGGAAAACAGTACAGTACTTTTCGCTCAGTCACTCGTGCTCCCTTATTCTCAGAAAATACACAATATGGTGACTAGGACATTTTTAATAAGTATTTATTGATTAAGCGTCAGTCTTGTGTAAAACATATGTGCTGTGACAATCAGGAGACAGAAGCATACAAACGATATGGCAAGTATCCATATAGTAAATAGTAGATACATTCCTACCATAGTGCTAATAAAATGAACATAAGCAGTTCAGATTAAAACAGTAGCACTTGCATATTCCTAAAATGCGCGACCTAAAATAATTTGCCTAAATGTGCATAGTCTAGACCTGTGCGCGTAGCATGTATATGCGTATGTGTAGTTATCTGTAGCAAAGAAATCCCTAGGGATGAACCAGCCCCCTCACCTGATGGTTGAGAATGAAGGACCCCATCTCTGTCTCGAGGATGACAGCCCGCAAGGGATGTCAGACCGCTGCATGTCGAAAATTCAGCATGCAAGACCCACGTCTCATCTTGGAAGGAATTCTCCTCTAATTTGTCGGGGGAGTGAGGGTCTTTTATACTAAAGTGGTCACTCCAGGGTTTTTTCTAGAATCAATATGTTTTCAAAACAATCATAAATGTTTTGAATACAATCATAAATGTTTTGAAAACAATCACCAATGCTTTTCTAAACAAATGTGATCATGCGCAGCTGGCTGTTGGCCAAGGATGAAAAAATGTTGTGAACCTTATACAGAATATTTCTGCCGTGGCTGTCCTCGATGTGCGAGGTTTCTCTTGGAGGGCTGTTTGAAAAGGCTTGCGATTGATCGATTCACACTGCACTTACACTGCTCCGTGAAGAGGACAGCCACTACGGTGGCCCGTAGATCGAATTATTTCAGGCTCACGATTGACCGTGTTATATTACATTTACATTGGTCCTTGAAGAGGTCGGTTACCGCGGAAGTTCATAGATTGAATATCTCATTGATTGAATACTTTTCAGGCTTTTTGGTGTCATTGATGACAATTTTAGTTCAGTGTGGATTGACCTGGGACAACTCCGGGAGGAAACTCCCACTCCCCACTCCTTCTATGAACTGTGTGGTCCAATATTTTTGCCCTGAAGAAGCCCATGTGGGTGAAACGCGTTGGATGCTGTGTTTTAAATATTGAATAAAAAGAACCTATAACAGTATCATTGTGAAAAGACTACTATTTCTGTCATCGCAGTCTTCTTCTTGCGTGGGATTTAAACCCTATGATATTTTGCCTAGGATTCAATGCCTCTCCCACCTTTTGTGCTTATATATTGTATTTGAAACCAATTGTGGGTGGCTGGTTTCGGGAGGTGGACATTGACTATCTGCAAACTATATGCAACCTTGTTAGGACTGTAAAAACGTTGGTAGTAGATGCAGCGAGATATACCCTGCCACCGTGTCTGTATGCAGTGGACATCAAAGTGTGTTTATTGGTCAAATTAAAAGGTAAAAACAGTGCTGTAGCATTCAGGTAGTCCCATGGTACCCTTCCATTTCTAAGTGTTTGTATTGTCCAACCAAATTACATGACTGATCAAATCTGATTCTGACCATGATACAAAGTAGACACTTCATTCTGAACAATATCAATAACAGAAGACCCAATATTATCCAAGGTGTATATACACAAGAAGATAGCATTTTAATACTGTACCAAGTACCTTGTCCAAATTATCTTGATCTATTTGGCGTAAGCGTACCGCTGCTTCCATCTGTGTAAATTTCCAAAGTTCAATATAAGCTGCATAAACAAAACGTTTATTGCGTAGGGGCTTTGGACCTAGAAGAAAATCTGGAAGATCAATGTCACCTGACAAAAGGGAAAGATGGTGCTTCATAGACAAGAGCGTGTAATGTTCCAAATATTGTTGGCATAATTTACCAACCGAATAAGTAGTAACTGTATGTGAATGGGGGTAACGTAGATCCGGCCTATGTTGGGTAAATCCTTGTGTTTCATTCATAAAGCGTAAGTGACAAGCATCAGTGTCTGTAGACCATAATACCCAACCCTCTGGATTAATCATAGAAGAGTTAAAACTGCCATTTTTTATCATAGATGTTAATTCTTCCACAGTATCGTTAGTATATGTGCACCATGTGGCATATTGAGCCAGAGACGGAATAGAGGGAGTATTTAAAGTTTTTGCCGTAGCTAAACCGAAACAAGTACTTTGCTGAACCGTCTGATTTAAAAATATCAATTGAGACGGTATTAGACAGGCACGATGCAAGGAATCGCTAACTTGCACTTGCCAAAATTTGGTGCCTCAAATAGACTTCAAATAAATAGTGTCCTTCCAATAGTTATAACCTTTCAGGGACAGATTTGCTATAAATGATGAGGAATAAACCAACTTAATCTGTGTAAGCATATATTTGTTCAAAGTGGGGAAATTCAATTTGAATTAATATGATGCGGGATTGGATAGATTGTAACCAGTGAAATATGTACATTTCTTTTTCTGTATTTCGGAACTCACTTTAGATGGTGTCGGGCAATGTTCCCATTGGGTATAATTAAAAGCTGTACGCTGAGTACTGGTTTTATGAAGAAAGTGATGCCCATAATGTTGGTAACAAAATTAATCTGCATAATTTGCGGAATTCATATATAAATCCTCCCTATCAAAAACAGTATAGCATTGCAAATCTAAAAATAAAGAATTTACAGCATTAACATACCAATCATCCTCATGCACTCCAGGTATAACAACATCACCTAAGGAAACAAGGAAAACATATGGAATTTGCAGTGTGTCTGTAGGACCATATACATCGAATGGCACCTTGTCCCAAACAATGCCATCTGCGATTGGGACTGCTGAAATGTTAACCGGGGTCTGGTCTCTTTTCATTTTATGAGAAGACATATGAGGGGCCGGTACTCTGCCAACCAGTTCTACAGCAGAGCGTTCAGGGAGGTAGTGGCCATTAATCAAAAGAAAAAGACAGTCACAAATCCAATCCACAGGAAGAGGAACACCATTGACAATACGATCCAAATGAAAGTCCATGTTGGGAGCAGGTAAGTTCGCTTCAACCACGAGATGGAAACACAAATACTAGCAGGGGGGAGATGGATAGCCGAAGACAATGAAGATATGTCAGAAGAAAAATTATCTTGGTCGATAGAGTAACCGTTGAAACTGACCTGAAACAATGGGGGCTATTCATCTCTAGAAGTCAAATGTATTCCAGTGTCTGGGAGATCAATCAAAAGGTCAACATGAGGGGAAGTATACTCGTTTTCCACCTTGGAAGATGTAGCAGGTAAAACAGTTAATTGATCAACTGAAGACTCAAGATCCCCATCCGGCTGCCGCAGAGAATCAGGAAAAACAAAATTCATCTGATGTAGTGAAACATCCCGACGCTGGATGCTGGTAGGCCCACTATTGAGAATCGGCCATATGGTGTAACTTGACATGTTCAATTGAAATGAATCGATTGTCCTTTCAACTAGGTAGGGGAGGTAATATCACAGTCCGGGTGCCCTTAAGACCAAGGACCGGGACCGGAGGACGGTATGTGGGACCAAATTCTCTCTTGTTTGCCACTTTCTCCCGGACCAGATCACCAACTTTAGGAAGCCAGCCAGAAACAGGATTCAGCGCTGCTGCATCCGTTGGCGAGGGCAAATGGAATTTTGCTGGAGCATCTTGATTCTTTTGTAGATCCTGTAACATAGCACAATGGTTATCTATGTCAAATGTCGCCCAAGAGATCTTCTAGGGAGATTATTTAGTGAACGTTGAGCCCCATAGAGATGAGTCAACCAGCCACAGCCTGTACCTAATACCCTTGCTGTTAAAGACTTCTTTAAGTCACGGTTCATCCGCTCCACAACAGAGTTGCCCTCAGCCCGATATGGAGACGAGAAATGCACCTGCACCCCATAGACTTCATCGAATCACGGTGAGCCTTAGAGGCATAAGCCTTGGTCTGAATGGAAGGTGCCACAGGGATAAGTCCCTACAAAGACATGAAATCTGTAATAACAGTACAAGCATCAGCACAGCGCTGTGGCCAAACCCAGAGGAAACTACTGCATGAATCCACGGCAACCAAAATATATTTGAAAGCATTGTCCGATGGTAAAGGACCGCAGTGATCAAGATAAATACACCCAAATGGATGAGTAGAAATGAAGAGATGAGTCTGTGGCAGAAGCGAAACAGTAGAACTTTTAATTTGTTGACAAATGTCACATGAAAGCACATATTTGCGCGTTTGTTGATATAAACCTCGCCAGCAATAACGTTGCTGTAAAAGAGAAATTGTGGCCATCACCCCTACGTGCGCAGAAGCCATTCCTTCATGGGCGGCCACAATCAGAGAAAGTCTGTGGTCCTCGTTGGGAATCATGCGATCACCAACTGCGGGAATAGTCATAAATGGTACCTGATCAGTAGTTAACTGGTAGGTATAACGGGAAGGGAAACCCTGGGGAAACGAAGTACCTCCTTCGTTGCGGCTCTAGCCACCAAAATGTCATCGTCAATTTTAGTCATGGACCTTGTAACAGCTGCAACTGAACATGTGCCTACTGCAGATTTGCTGCTTCATCAGCCATAGAATTACCAACACTGTGTGCTCCCACACGCTGATGTCCTAGGGTATGGATAACATGCGTGAGTGGCAAACGGTTCTTAAGAGCGGCCACTCGGACCCAAAGCGTATTATGCTTTATGATTTATTACGCTACCTTTAGAATCTCAAAAATCATTTTGTTTCCAAAAGAATAAGTTGTCATTATAGGATTGTACACAATAAAAAGGGTCACACACTACTAGTGTAGGCAACTCAGGATCAGCAAGCTCAAGAGCCAGGAGTAAAGCACTTAACTCGGCCAATTGTGCTGTGCAATCACCGATGGATTGTGTGTGAACTAGGGAAGATTTAAAATCACTGTTTTCAATCGTACCTGCTACTATTGCGCAGGCAGCAGAATAAGCCTGTTTAGAACCAATGGCTGGCTGTGCGGAACCATCAATCTAAATGATACATTTATACTGATCGAGAGGAAGAGGGGACGAAGGAGGAGGATGAACATGTTCATATTGAAGAAACTCTTGTGTTTGTAAAGAAGGATCAAAAACAAAATTGACATCAGCGGATGTCAGCAAAGTAGCCCATTGTATCCAACGTGGATGCAGAGCTTTCGAACCGGGTACACTCACCTTTGTGACAGCCTCCAAAGCAAGCACTGGTGAAACGACAAAAATGCGTTTGCACTGAGCCAGAGGGCGCTCCTTTAGAATAGCCATCTGTACTGCAGTTAAGATTTTTTTCAGTAGACAAAAAACGCAACTCCGCCGCAGTGTACAAATGCGATTTATAGGCAATGGGAACCGTGTCACCTTCATTAAAAGTCACTTAAGTGAATCCTACTGATCCTGGTACAATCTGTATAACCAAATTAGTAGTATTTTCTCTAGTTCGCAAGTATTGAGTTGCAAGCAAATCAGACTGCAAAGAGCGCAATCCCGTGGTGTGTTCCAGAACCCAACTGGAAGACGAAAAGGAAAGTTGTATCAACAAGTAAAGCGGTTTGATATGCTGAGCATAATCTGGAATACAGGTTCTACCAAAATTCAAGAAACCCAGCCAAGATTGTAACTTCATGAGGGTAGTCGGAGTTTGCAATTGAGCACACTTCTCCAGAAATTGGGCTGCCAACCCCCTACCCTCGTTGTTTAATTCTTAACCAAGGAAAAAACCTGCCAAAAATGCAATATGGGATTTCGCAAAATTGAATTTTTAACCCAAAGTGGCGAAACGTGATAACGTGATCCACACGCATAAGATGGGGTTTGAGCTCAGCATCTGTCAGGTAAATGTCATCGACATATGAAAATACATCAGGATCTATTTCATGTAAAATCAACACAATGCGTGCCACAAAAACTGTGGGCTATTCTTATACCCCTTAGGCAACCTCGCATAGCGCCTCTGATTGGTCAAGTCACGGCTTTCCGGAGCCAAAGTGTGACTGTAAAAACCATTAGAAATGTCTAAGGTGGTTTTAAACTTCTTGCAGACAATATTATTTACTAACGCCGATAATCTGTGTTCTGTACTGCAAAGGTACGAACGTGACTATTCAAGTGTCTGTAGTCCAAAACAATATGATATGAACTGCCCGGTTTCAATATCAGAAAAAGAGGACTGTTCATCGAAGAGACACAGGGCTCAATTACACCTTGATATTCCAATTGAGTCAGAATGTCACTAACGGATGCTTTAGCATCACATTTAATGGGATATTGTGGTTGGGGCTGCGATGTAGACTGTAATGGAATAACATGCAAAGGAGAATCCTTATCTCAACCCACCTGATTACGATATAAAGCAGGAGCTAAGGCTAGAGCCCACTCTGAGGCATAAGCTTGCTTAGTCTCCTCAGGAACATACTGAGAAAAAGAGGGAAAAATTACATCCTCGCCCCTAGGGCAAGTGAGAATAAAAGGGGGAGGCCACTCAACCTCCACCATTAAAGTGTCATAGGAAGAAGCCAAATTGATCCAAAATATTGCATTGACAGTGCGTTTCACATCACCTTTGATTTGAAGGGCTACATGATAAAGTCTATCAGGGGGAGCTATGTGGGTGTCCGCGGTTTCAACAGTTATGAAAGTGACAGTTGCTGTGCCCTCCAGAAGCTGGTGGAGTGTCGGGCGAACTATGGTAACTTCTGCCGCGCTGTCGAGGAGAGTCACTGCCCTCCTAGGAGGAGGGTTCTCACCAACTGGGGCATACTTTGCTGTCAAAGCGGCAACTTTTTCTTTTGAAATGGGGCTAGATATTGAGTTGGTTCCTCCCATTTGACTTTCACGTCAAACTGGTGCTGCGGGTCTCGCTTTTGTTGCATGGACTCGCCGTGTCTGCGATCCTGCTGTCCCCCTCCGCCAAATTGTTGATCCGATGATTCCTGATAGGAACGAGTAGAACAGGGATCAGGAACCTTGGAACCTCTCAGGTGCCTTAATTTTAAAGCGGTCACGTAAATCATATCTACACTCAGAAGCGTCAGGTGGAGGCGGACCAGAACGAGACCTAGGCTTCTGTTGTTGCTTATTCCTCTCCCATGTCTTTTTCGGAAAGACAGGACGGCCCTCCTTGTCAGGAGGGGGTTTACCCTGCACTTGTGTAAATGGTTGGACTCCCAAATTATTCCTAACAATGTATAGAGGTGGAAGAGGTGTGGCGCAGCGGCCAGGGTGCCTGACTCCTGAGCAAGGGGTTCACGGTTCGATCCCCGGCGCCGGCGGCAGGTTAGCCCAGCACCATGTGACTCTGGGCAATAGCTCGCTTAATCTTCCCGACGGCCCCCAGCGCCGGGACACCTCTCCGGAGGTAGCTGTGCACTTTACAAATGCTGGTATTTCATTTCATTTCATATCAACACCTGCAATAATAATCGGCAACTGTCGTTCCCGATCAGTATATGCCACCACTGCTAGGTGTTGGCGTACCTGTAAGCGAACAGCCTCACCATTAATGTTGGCCAGAATCATATTGGAGACTATGGGAAACATACCGACTAATTTCATCCACAAGTCCAGGGCTGGACCAGCCCTGTGTTCATCCTGTACATGTTTTAGAACGCTCGGAAGAACGCTCATGGAGGGGGTGCCAACACAAAGTGTATACACAGAGACAAACACGGTCTCCCAGGTGTTGCAGTCCACTAAAGGGGGAATCAGACCACTGGGTAAACACATAGTAAGGATCCTGTGTTTCTCAACAGGACTTGTGTGTGGGAAAACAGCATTGATCTGCTCAATCTTCTGAGCAATTAAAAAGGGAATGTCCTCATGATTCAGAAGACGTTTGCCCATCACTGAGTTAATCATGACGGGACTTATCACAAGGCCTCTGTTCTGTACTGGTGCCGGAGGTGCAGTCCCAGCCTAAGCCAATAGGAAAGAACGAGAAATAAACTGTATCACTCGTCTATAGAGTAAAATTACTTGTCCATATAGCAACCGAAGTTCTGCTATATTAACAATAAGATAGTTGGGATGTGGAGTAAAACCAGCCAGCACAGGCCAAGAAGTCCCATCAATACTTAAGGGGCCCATACGAACAAAAGAGACAGGGTGAGAAAGGGCGCCATTAAACCAAATTGTATGCTCCAGGATGTTAACGGAACTTCAATCATCGCATAAGGACAATACGCTGCTGGGGCAGCAGCAACCGTATAAGCATGAAAAAAATTATCATTCCCATCAACTGCAAGAAATGTAAACCAGGTATAAAATACCTTGAAGCGGAAGGCTGGACCCGCCTCGACCACGAAAAAAATTGGAGACCCCGTATTGGATTAGTTTCAATCATGATTCAAAATAGCGCCCATATACAAAATGGTGCTGCGAATGCTAACTTACGTGAAGCAATGCAAAAGCATACGTTTTCTATTCTAACAGACCCTCCTTTTAGCATGAGCTAAAACATTTTGTATCATGAGCAATGAACATACATAATCAGACCTTATGAACATTCCATATTTTCGGTGTCAGGAAGGGAAACAGTAAGGAGGGAAGAAGTCTCAAACACGCCCTCATCTATCTGCATTAAATCGTCTATATCTTTTTGGATCATAATTGCAGCCTTAGTGTCATGAATCGAAATTTTCCTCTTAGGCATGAGAAAAGTGGTGCAATAATAACAACAAAAAGGAGGGCATTGAACAAGGACACAGCAAGAGACCAAGATCACAATGAAATAAATCCCCTTTTCAAGTATCCAACCCCAGCTGCCAAAAAGAGACCAACTCCAGTACCCACTTTCCATTCCTTTAAGATTTTCTAGGATGTCTAAAATGTGTTGGGTAATATTCTTTTCCATATTTGTGATCCCGACTACACACTGATCTCCTACTACCGTGCACAGACCACCACTCTTAGCTAGGATGAAATCGACTGCATATCTAGTCTGCTCGGAATATATTTGCATACTTTCCAGTTGGGTGGTGATGTCACTCAAAGCTGCTACTGTGGAGTTAGACAATATTTGCAACTTACACCCAAAATATTCTCTAGCTTTCTGTGGCGGAGCGCCGCCTGGGGACTCCTCCTCCGGGGCTTCCGACACCGGAGAGATGCCGCCTTACCTGTCACCGTGTCCCCTCCTCTTTTTCCAGAGCCCGGCGAGTGCGGCGCACTGCCCCTTTAATGCGGGGTTGTCCCTGGTCTCCCCGGCCGATCACGTGTGGAGGTCAGCTGTTGTTGCGGGCAGTGAAGAGGAAGCGAGGAAGGACTCGGGGGAGAAACCACGGACTGTGACGAGAGGAGTGGAGACGCCGGAACCGGGACTCCAGACCTTCCACATAGGACCGGGACTGGGAGGACTGCAAGGCGACGTGGAAGCAGGAGGAAAACCGAGGACGAGGACCGAGCAGGAAGAGGAGAGGGTGCCGTCGGAGACGCCGTCTCCCGAAGCAAGGAAAGAAGGGAACCGGACCCAAACCGGCAACACGTGGAAGCCCGCCACGGCCCAGGAGGGTCGTGGCTAAAAAGGTACGGGACCAGCTGGGGGCCGCGTGGGAGAAAGGGAAGCCGGGTGGAGGGGACGGCTAGCCTGAGAGCCTGCGGTGCCTAAATAGCGCTTGTGCCACCAACCGAGAGCGCGATAGGGCGTCACTGGTGTCGGTCGGGTGTTTTGTTCCTTCACTCCCTTTCCCCAAGTTGTCACTGAAATTCCACAACGTGTCCCTCACAAGCCTTTCTGTTTTCTTTTGGGATCGCCTGCCTGGATACCGAGGAAGGACCCAGGAAGCAGACTCCGGCGAGGCTCCATTGTGCTGCCAGAACAAGGACTGGCCAATCACCCCCCTCTCTGAAGGAAGAGAGACTTTACATTATTTTGTTATCCGAATCCCCTTACAACCCTTGTGAGAAGTAACCAATAAACCGCTGCCTTCTCCACTCAGACCCTGTCTCCTTGCCTTCCTCACCGCGGGGCTACACTTTCTCACCCCTGGCCATAGCAGTACCACCAAATGTAATTATGAAGGACAGAATCTATCCAAAAGTAATAACATTACTAGAATTATTGACTTCTAGATCAGTCACTCCTTCACAGAATTCCTTGGTGAATGTTCTTTTAACCCATCTCACTTTAGGCTTCGTATGTTTGCAGGGTACACCCAAAGGCAGTACCATTCCAAGTGCCACATCATCCGTACCATTATGGACCTTCGAATAAGTCCCATTAGACAAAAAGAAAAACCCTGGGTGTGCATACACTGGTCTATCATAATCTAATGCAGAATATCTGGAATTCCTCCCAAAGGTACTGGGGTCTTTTGGATTTACCAAAGAGGATGTGCCCTTACGCAATACTATCCCTGAACAATTGACATACAATACGGTGTCAGTAAAATTGATAATTGGACAACAAGCAGGGTAATAACCAGCTTCTCTGGGAACTGTCAATTCCTTATACTGGTAACCCACCAGAATTACAATCTGTTTTCCATAAAGAAGTTGTCGCAATAAGTATTGTTGTCACACCCCGGATAACCCATGCCACGTGGCTTTCTATGATATAGACCAGGATAGCCAAACCCAAATACTCCTTTCACTTCTACGAAGTCAAGGGGCCGAGTATAGGTATAATTGACAATTGACAATGGATATGCTGTCCATAGACTGGTGACAGATTCAGTGGGGTAACAAGCAGTCCCTTCTCCAAAGAACCTCTTGGGCCTGATTCCCAGAACTAACTTACGTCAAAATCCTAAACTTACAACAATTTTGGTATTCACAGAATGAACTTACATATTTGGGTATTCACAGATTGAATTTACACATATGGGTATTCAGAGAATGAACTTACACATATGGGTATTCACAGAATGAACTTACACATATGGGTATTCACAGAATGAACTTACACATCCTAACTTTATGTCCGCACTCGGGCCGGAATTTCCGGCCCACTGGCGGAGATTCCGGCACAATGGCGGAATCTCCGCCTCCGGCCCGGAATCTCCGCCTCCGGCCCAGAATCTCCACCTCCGGGCCGGAAACTCCGCCTCTGGCCCGGAAAGCCAGCAATTTCTCCCTTTTCAGCATTTCAAGTGCCTACCATCCCCCACCATGCTCCAGCTGAAGTCATTTAAGACCAACTGCAAAACCAGTACCACATAAAAGCACCACACATTCAGGGCCCAGCTTTGGCCACAGAGAGTTCCTGTTTGCTTTGCTGTTCATCGCCACTGCAAAATGTACATTGTGAGGAGGAGATAGAACTTAACAACTGAGGAGACCACCATGATTGTGGAGTTTGTTGTGAGGCACCACAAATGCCTATATGGTCTCCCACCTTACTGCACCAGTGGCACACAGAAAGCAGCTCTCTGGCAGCAGTTAGCCACTGCTGTCACAGCATTGGGGGAGGATGTGCGCACAGTCCGTGAAATAAAGAGGAAGTGGCAGGATGAAAAGATTAGTGCAAAGGCGAAGTACTCCAGGATCCAGCTGAACAGAAGTCTCCCTGCCTCACACTCTCGATCCCGCCTCCGTCTCACCGCACAAGAGGAGGATATCCTCACTACAATCCACCCCCACATGCTCCATGGGCTCCCTGTGAGTGATGTCCGCAATGTGGCACCAGGTAAGTGCGATGACAAGAACAAGTATACAAAATGTATGTCTGTGTCGCAATGCCATTGTGAGTAAGGAAGTTGTCCAAATTCCATATACAAATATAGTCAGTCAGAGGCTCATGTGTTTCTCTCTGAATGTTGCACCACAAGTCCCAGAATCCTTTGTATTAGAAATGGCAAATACCTTTCACACTATGAAATACAAAGGCCCAGGCCTGAAGCCGTATATACCGAACAGTGCTAAGTAGCAATTGTCAAAGTGCCCCTTCCACTAATCCAGACACGGCTGGGTCAGTCAAAAACGTAAGGGGGTGGGGGTGCAGTGCAGAGGCAAATCAACACACAACGGAATGGAGAAAATAAGTCCAAATAAACATAAAAACAACTCACCCTGGTCCTTCCAAAATCACAAAACAGAAGGTGAGAGAATCCTTATTTAAAAATGTCATTCCCAGAATCCATTGTTTAATTCCCACCCTGCCATGCCATTACATCACCAACACCCCACCGCTCCTACCTGCACCGGCTGTGGCAGTACTTCACAATACTGTTAGCATGCAGAAGATACGAGGAAATGTCTGACAAGTGCAACATGTACATTTTCCATGTGTTGATGTGTATCTCTTCTCACCCATTTACACATTCAGCCAGAGTACAGACAGCCACAGTAGCAGAGGTCCCAGCATCTTCTGGGAGGAGACATCATCCAGAGCAACGCAGACCACCCTCACTAACTGGTAAGTCAAACGTGGCAGGAGATGGTCAAAATGCATACATAGGCAGCAGAGAACAGAGGGCGAAACATAGTGTCTGCATCTCAAAGGCAACTGGAGAGGAAAAACTAGCCTTTCTGGAGGAACAAGGAGGGAGTGAGATACATACCCCCTGCCCCAGTGCATTGCCCACCGTGGTTTTGGCTGCATTGGCAGCAAAAGGGCCAGTGGAAGGCCCCAGTACAAGCCCTCACATTATGGACAAAGGGCATTGGGCCCCCTAGAAAGGGCAGTTGGCCTGGGTTCAGCTTTATGGTGGTGATAGGGCGCAAGGCCCTAAGGAGATGTATGCACCTGGGGAGTGTCACTAAGGTGCCCTCCTAATTGTGAGTTATTGCATAATATGTTTATGCTTATGATGCCTATTGCATAGTGTGTTTATGCCTACAGAGGTTGCATAATGTGATTATGCATATGAGTTTGATGCCTAATGTGATGCAGACATAATGCGTTTATGTTGCTAGAGATATTGCCAAGTACAGTATTTTACCAGTAGTCACTGGTTTTGTTTTATGTGTGCTACTAGTGCTTTCTAAAGGTTTTGACAGTGGCCCGATTGGCCCTGTCCTGTATATAATCCCCTGTAAATATTGGCTAGTGCCAGTTGGCACAGTGTATATGTGTGATTATGATTCTAATGTGTGTTGGATAATACAAAGGCTATTTTCATATAACCTTGAGTGGAGTTTCTTTTGTGGTGTGCCTAGTGTGTTGCTGCTGTATGTGTGTGTTGCGCAAACGATTTACACATTGCCTCTGGGATAAGCCTGACTGCTCGTGCCAAGCTACCAAGGGGGTCAGCAGGGGTTATCTTCAGTGTGTAACTCCCTTGCCCTGACTAGAGTGGTGGTTTCTGCCTGGCTTAGGCGCAAGCTCTAGCCAACCAGAAATCCCATTTCTAACATTAGTTGTGAGCGGTGAGGATAGGACTTGCGTTTATGCAGTACCACAGCGACAACTGGTTGCACTACAAACTCTGCATTTAGAGAAATCACATGTTTAGGGATTTTTTTTCCTGAGTTTTATTTCTTCTTAAAAGTGTCATTTTTGAATTGTGTATTCCTGCTTCAGCTCAGACGTCTAGGTCTCTTGTGTTGCACTATGGTTGTGTATTCTGCCAAGATGGGAGTAATCTATAATGAGGATGACCTTTGGGAGTACACCCGGGAGGAGTTAGAGGAATTCTGCAGAGAGAGGGGGATACCAATAGTGGGTAACATCCTCAGAAAGCTTTTCCTTTATGAAGCACTCCTTAGGGGAGAACCCTTAGCGTGTGGCGGGGACCTGTCTGATTATCCCTCTGCGTACCAAAGTGGTGGTTTTGAGATAGGGCCTGAAGAGTCTGAAGAGGAGGAAGAAAATGACAGGGCAGGGACGCCAGTAGAGAGTGAGGACCCCATAGATAGGGAGTCCCTTGCTGGGTCCGGTGCCAGGGGAGTGCCACATCCCTTTCTCTGGCCCCAGAGGAGTGGGTGGATAGGAGGGAAGAAGGGGAGCATCAGCTGGCTTTAGAGAAGCTCCAGAAGGAGAGCCATGAGAACATGGAGGCTCAGAAATTGGAGTTGGAGAATAGGAAGTTAGCCTTAGAGGAGGAAGATGCCTTGTTGGCCCAGGATTTGAGTCTCAAGGCGTTGGGCCTTGAAGAGAAAAAGCTAGAGACTGAGAGGGTCTTAGCGCAGGAGAGGATGGCGGAGGCAGAGAGGGCCTTCGTCAGGGAGAAACTAGCTCTGGAGGGAAGATTATCCCCTGAGTACAGTTTTAGTTGTCTGGATTCACCAGAAACTGAAAATCTGGATCGTACAATAACAAGAGCAATTCAAATGCAATTTTGGCCTACCAGAATACACATCCCCCACATCCCCCACACAATGAAGTCTGGAGCTCGGGATACAAAGGCAAGAGCTTGCCAGCAAAGGGCCGTTCATCAAAAGTTGGATCAGATTCAAAAGGGGTCCACCTGACACACTAAACATGCATCTGTGTGAAGAACTGAACAGTAAGGTGGCATGTCCAGCCCAACCCTACTTGGACAACTCACTTAATCAACTGGGACTGCAGGAACTTTGGTAGCTACCAGCGACCATCCTCAGCAAAAATAGTAAATGATGTGATCACAAAAGAATCACTCATACAGGACAAAGCTGCCCTGACAGAGCGCGCTCATGGCTGGGTCACCTTGCAGACTTACAGCAAGGCAGCACCGCAAGCCTATCTTCTTACCAGCTTTTCCAGTGCAACAAAAGAGAAATTCCTGAGATTCCGCCTAGTCATACTACCATCTGCATATCACATGCCGCCCTGGCTACGCCTACAGATGCCAGCAATCTGCAGACTCTGCGGGGAGGAGAAGGAGGATATAGTGCACCTGCTGACTATTTGCAAGGCCCTAAAAGGGGAATGACGGATCTTGCTAAGACCAATCTTCAATACGACATCCATTAGAACTTGCAGACAAGCAGTGTTAGCATTCTTTTCTGGCGAGGATGTTCAACTAACCTGCCGGCTGGTAAAATACCTATCCGATGCAGTAACTACCATAAAAAGCAGGCCATCCAGTTAGCAGACTGCACTACTGCTGAACGGACTATGGTTCTTTGAAGGAATTCTTATTAGTCACTGCCTGTGCTGCTGCCCTATACGGGAATTTTAGCATGTCAAGATTGGTACTTCACGCATCTTAAAGAACTGAGCAGGCGCAGCAAATGGGAACCTTGATTAATGTAAAAGACTGGCACACCATGCACTTTCAGGGTTTTGCACCAGGCAGAAAGCCCTCTTCAACTCCCTTTTATGATGCTCAAATCACCCTCCTCCAACACCCAAAGTCCCATTATCCTACTGTAAGTCCTTGTATATATCATAGCATTTATTATCCAACAATCTCCAATTAACGCACTGTTTCCTACCCTACTGTGAGATATCTGGAAAAAGTATTCTCAGCACTCATCCAGCACTCAGCACTTTACTCTGCTGCTAGTTAGGCTGAAAACTGACGTCCCTCAACAACACATTGCAGATGCCTAGAACTTTCCACTTTCTATCTGCACGAAGCAACTTATCCATCTCCGCCCCTCCACTCTAACTCGCTGCCTGGCACTAGACCAATGTAGCCAGGCAACCTACGCTGCCTTTTAAAGCATGCACTGCTCCCTTGTTTCCTCCATAGCAAGTTCACAGCCATAGCCGCCCAGCTCTCAGCTCCCCCAAGCACCCCATGGCCCTACGCGTACATCACTTTACTACACAGTAAAACCTCAGCAAGCAAGTGACCAGTATTCCTTTTTTGCCGTTAGACAAGTAGAACACTATTGACTTTAACAAGAATCAAGCAGAGGCAACAACTGCTGCCTTGCACTCTGCACTTCACTTTATAATTTTCTTTTTCAGCTGTTTTACATCACTTGTGGGCCACATATTATTGACATTTTATGTTGTTTTAATACTGATCTGTTTTAAGTCATAGAAAATGCCAAATGATGTAATGCATGATTGTAAAGGTGTTAATTAACTGTACAATAAAATCAACTTCAACTTCAAACACATATCAAGATGAGCCAAGGTCAGACTTTGTTCTCCTCTGATCACACTATTGAGTTGTGTGTGTTTACAAACTTTAATTACGTGCATGTTCACTGACATCTCCTGATTTGAGTCTGACATGGACACCTCACAAGATCATTGGTGGTTAGCACGTCTGTACTGCCAACCCTCAGTTATGGCATTGTTGTGACCAGTGTGTCCTGTCACTGCGACATGTGCAGGTTCTACAACACTGTCCACTAAAGGAGCTCAGAGAGAGTCCAGATGAAATTGGAAAAAGCCTGTGATATGGAGTGTCTGCACTTTCACGTCTGGACATATGTTATCTGCTGTGTAGTATTGGATGGGACAACACTAAGGCCGATTGGGGGTAACACATCCATTTAGGGTCTGGGCAAATATGTTTGTTAAGTTGTGAGTCTGAGCTTTTGATATCCTCTCTCACAAGCTGACAATCCACTGCCACATATTGCCTTTGGAGGTTGAGCAGGTAGTGCTGTGCACTGATGAACAGTAGTGGCTCGTTGTTACAGCGACCTGTACATGGGAAATGGCATTCAAGCTCCTGGGGTACGACGTGTGTCTGTGGACACATTTGTCTAGATTTGCAACACTTATGAGTGTGGCAAGGCTCTCAAAGTCTGTCTTGACTCAATGGCACATGATGATCTGTCTCTATCAGAACCCAAATTCAGCAACAGCAATGTAAGTCACAGCATACAATTCCCATTGGCCTCACAAACACACACTGGACAGTGTCTGTACCATACATCATCCAATGCACACATCAGTCATGATTCCCTTGTTTCACAGTTAGTGGTGCTGGCAGTGGAACTTTCATCAGTAATGCAAATGTGTGACACCACAAGTCCCAGGATGCACTCAGCCAAGTCCAGAAAATGGGCTACATTGAGCTTTTTGCTGCATGATGAGTGCTGCATACACACAGATTAGGAGACTGGAGGCATGGGACTCAGAATGGTACAGCTCTGTCTGCACTTGCATCATACTTCCAGACACATTTAGCCTCTAATGCACTTACCATGTCTCTGCTGCTCTTGCTCCTCCAGCTGAGCATGGAGGGTCAGAAGAGCTGCACGGAGGACCCTCCTGTCCAGTGGCGAGAGGCGAGGACGATGTACATGGTGCTGGGAAGACTGGCCCAGTAGCTCTTCAGCCTTGATCCGGGCCCAGCGTTTCAGGTCCTCCCAGCGCTTGCGGCATGCCCTCGCGTTCCTGGTGTGCACACCCACTCTACTGCAGCGCTCACCAATTCTGGCCCACAATCTGGTCCGCGCTGCATTGCTCAGCTGTTCCTCTGGCCCCCCATATAGCTGAGGATATTTCTCTATCACCCCTCAGATAGCATGTCCAATTCCCTTTCACTGAAAGGGGGTGCTTTCTCTTCATAACCCTCAGCCATTTTGGGGGAAATGAGGTTGATGAGAGCAGCAGGATGTCACAGGATCTTATTGGTGAGAGAGGATGACTCAGAATGAACACTAAATGTCTGTCATCAACTTCCTGTGATGTATTTCCTGTCCCCCACTTCCTGTATGTGATTTCCTATATGAAAATTAGGCTTCTGGTTAAATTTCGGAGTTTACGGCCCGAAAACGGCCTTTCCGCATGCGCAGAGTACGCAACGCTACCGCAAAGTACTCTGCGCATGCGCAGAGTACGCAACGCTATCGCAAAATACTCTGCGCATGCGCAAAGTACACTACGCTATCACAGATTACGCTGCGCATGCGGAAATTGCGTTTTCTGGTCGTAAACTCCGAAAACTACCCAGAACCCAAATTTTCATTTAGGAAATCACATACAGGAAGTGGGAGACAGGAAATACATCACAGGAAGTAGTTGTCAGCCATTTTGTGTTCATTCTGAGTCATCCACAACCACAGAACAAATCCACTGCCATCCTATTATTCTGTAGCAGATAAAAATTTAATGACTGTGTAAGATTAATTCTTACACATGAAACAAAAGGGAGAACAGACCATGTAATGAGATTTGGGCTAGGACAAGGGGGGAGGGGGCTGGCACAACATCACACCCCAGTTTACTTCTCAAATGCTTTGCATTATGGTACATGTAGTCCATATTTAGTGATCAACACAAGAGTTGTCTGTTGTGTTACAGTGTATTAGGGGGTAGCAGTGCTGTACTTCCCAGACATATAGTGGCATATTCAGCCACAACATCATCACTCACGTTGTGGGACCAACATAATTGGTGTATGCTAATCATTTGGGGGCCAACTATCAAAAATCCTATAGTCATGCACTTTTTACATACAGACTCCCATTGTCAAAAGGTACAGGAGGGTCTCTCAGAACATGTACATCTCATCCTCAGAGTCAATAGACTCCTTGGGAAATCCACTACACTGATTGCTGACATTGGCACATGACCTGAAGCACGGTCAATCTTTTGACTCATGTCAACAGTTGTGGCTGACATACAGTTAATGTGGTTTACAAAGTTGTCTCAGGATGGATTTTTTGGACAGAGTGGTAAATATCCATTTTTCATCATTGACAACAGACAGCAAACCACATTTTGTCCATGACACATCAGGTTGCTCACGTGAAAAACGTGGCAACCAGCTGATCACGGACTTGCATACCCTGACCTCGGTTATGTGCAATGGCCCGGTTGCCCGGATTCAGAGCTAGCGAGGTTCAAGAGGTATCTGTAAACCATGTGTTAAAGCAATATTGTGCAAGACACAACAGGCCATAATGATCTTGCACACAACTTCAGGGGAGTACGTCAGCACACCCCCTGTACGGCTGAGACATCTGAAACGCGACTTCAACAGACCAAAAGTGCGCTCTATGATGGCTCGAGTTCGTATGTGTGCCCGATTGTACCTACGCTGAGGTACAGTGGTTGGATGTCTGTATGGTGTGAGGAGTTGAGGGGAGAGTGCATAGCCAGCATTGCCTAAGGAGGGAAGATAGGGCATTAGGTTACATTTCCAAATGAAATTTGAACAGAACATGATCTTTACTTAGTACATGCGGTGTCTGTTGTGACCGTGTATGTGGCTTGGTGATTCTTATTGTAGAATGGTTGGTGATATAAGGTGGCATTCATTCATTACTGGGCTTCTTGACAGGCCCCTTGTGCCACCAGTGCATCACTTTTCATATGTGATACAGTGACGTACTGGCAGCGCAAGGGTATTGTAACTGAGCCCTTTCATAAGCACACATCACTCTTTTTTAGTACTTGCTACTTACCCAGTAACCACATGTTGCCATATTCTCCCGCAGCCAACCGCTCTAGAATTGATGCAGCGCAGTACCTGATGCAGGCACCGGGACTGGCTAGCCTGGGAGATGCCCACAACATCACTGGTGACCCTTTGGAATGACCCCGTAGCGAAAAAATGGAGGGCAGAAAGGACCTTCAGATAGGCTGGGATGGCATGGGAGCAGCATGTAGGTGAGTCAAGTTCCTCCTCCCAATCACATACCATCTCCAAGATGACTTCTGGAGGGAAGCGGTATCTGGCCCTTACTTCTTGAGTGGACATCCCAAATATGTTGATCCTCTGTCTGAAGATCCTCTCTCTCCTCCTCCTCCTCCTCAAGTCTTCTTGCTGCATGGCAAGGGGCAGAGCAACAAATACATTCAGCGACATGTTGAAAGTGTTTCTGTGTGTCTGCTCTGCTTTCATATGTGCAGCAGGGCTGGGATTGGCTGCAGTGTGTCAGATGATTCATCATGGGAGATGGTAGGCAGTTGGACAGGTGTATGGCATGGAGGTAATGCTCAAACAGCCGATAGGCGGATATTCCGACCCGGGAGCGGAGATTCCGGGTCGGAGGCGGAGATTCCGGGCCGAGTGCGGACATAAAGTTAGGATGTGTAAGTTCATTCTGTGAATACCCATATGTGTAAGTTCATTCTGTGAATACCCATATGTGTAAGTTCATTCTGTGAATACCCATATGTGTAAGTTCAATCTGTGAATACCCAAATGTGTAAGTTCATTCTGTGAATACCAAAATTGTTGTAAGTTTAGGATTTTGACGTAAGTTAGTTCTGTGAATCAGGCCCACCGTGTGTATCTAGAAACACATTGCTTGGGGCTGTCCTTTTCTTTCGGACTTGAGGAACATCCTTATCCTTACTATGTAAAACTACACTTTGATCATTTTCCAAAACCAATGATACCCCACACAACATAATTATCAGAAAAACCATAAGGGCAATACATGCAAACTTTTGTTTACGAGTCCACACTGCATTGTGCTGGGCAACAAGAATCACTGGTTGCTCTTCCTCGGCAACCATTCTATCAAAGGGATGCATAACGAATAATGAAGTGGGGACAAAATACAAGGAAATATGCAAGTTCCCAGTGTCTGTCAGAGCCTCACTGGTACAGGCTCCTATTGTCCATCAATACCTTGGCGCTCGTGAGCACCGGCAGTGGAGCTTGCTCTGTCCTAAGCTCGTATCCCACGTTGATCTCAATGGTATACCTTCAGGGTATATTTCTAGCCTTTCCTATCTAATGTCCAACCAACTAAACTAGGATAAACAAACGTGCTACGCCAATTGCAGCAAATTCCGTTGGTACCACAACTCAGTACAACCTATCCTACACAGTCCATCCCTAATCTCTTTTCTCCTTGGATGCAATTTCCCTCAGCCGAGGGTGCAAATTGTACCTGGTGGGCCCAGGCACTGTAGGATCAGTAAACAACGGCTCCGTGATAGCTCATATTTCCGGACGAGCAGCTGCATTCAGCACATTTTCATTTACCTTATCTGCCTGGGTCCAAATTAGCTGGGCATTGCTGAACGGGACAAACAGAGGTACCTGCTCAGTCTTGGAGTCCCCCATGCCATCCTTCACCCACTGGTCATAGGGCAAAGGCAGAGTGACCCTGCGACAATGGGTTGCGTGGATCCAGTTCTTACGACCAGCGACTTTGACTGCGGTGCACGTTGCCAAAAGGACTTGTTCCGGCCCCTTCCACCGCAGCTCCCAACTTTTCTTCCACTGAAAGTTTTTGATTAAGATAAAATCTCCAGGCTGAATGTCGTGGCAGGGAATCCCGGACCTGTTGGTGGATAGAACGTGAACTTTTGGTTAACTGCCCAAGATAATCCAACAATACAGGGTACTCAATATCTGAAAACCACAGAGGGCGCGGGACGCCCCAGACATTTGCCGGGCGTCCGAACACGACCTCATACGGTGCCAATCCTGTTCTCAAATGAGCTGTTATTCTAGTTGACAAAAGTGCTAACGGTAAAGCATCTGGCCACTGTAACCCTGTCATCTCCTGAATCTTTGCCAATTTGAGCTTGAGAGTACCATTGTACTTCTCAACGAAACCTGCTGACTGTGGACGATTGGCAGCATGACATTTTTGCCTAATGTGGAGTCCCTCACAGATCAATTGAATCACTTTCGCATTAAAATGACTTCCGTTGTCACTCCAGATCACTCGGGGCAAGCCAAAACGAGGAAAGAACTCCTTCAGGAGTACCTTTGCAGTCATAATGGCTGTATTGTCTTTAGTGGGATAAGCCTCAACCCATTTACTGAATGCACAAACAACCACCAAAACATACTTCAAATTATTTCATCTCTCTAATTCAATATAGTCCATTTGGAGGACCTCAAAAGGAAAAGTGGGTGGTGCAAAGTTACCAGGGAGTGTAGGGGTACCTTCCCCCGGGTTATGCATCCTGGATACCATGCAGTACTTCACTAAGTGTGCAGCCATCTTGGAGATGTTATCATTCTTCCACACGGGGTCTAACAATTTACAAATGCCTTTAGCACCCCTACTTTTTAGTTTATTTTTGGCAGACCTCCCAACCGCTATTTCCCAATCTAAGGGGCAGATTTACGTTGAACTAACGCAGCGGGGTACAGCAAGTCATTTTGCGGCGCCGCGCTGCGTTAGTTTTGAAGCACAGGGATGCGACATATTTACAAGAATATGTCGCATCCTTGTGCTTCCCCCTGCACTGGCGCACAAACTGCAGCCATGCGCCGGCGCAGGCACCCTTGCACCATGGTGCAAGGATGCCTGCGTCGTGGGGAGATTGTTTTTGTGCAGGAAGGGGAACCTTCCTGCACAAAAACAATCACTACAACCATTTTCCTCTTTCAATGCGTGCTGCAGAATGCAGCACGCATTGAAAGAGGAAAAACGAGGAGAAATTAAAACATTTCTCCTCGGTGCGTTCGCTACGCCACCTCTAGGGTGGCGAAGCTTTCAGACGCATCTTCAGAGTTACGATTTCTCGTAATTCTGGAGATGTGTCTTGTTCCATGAGTGTTGCGTGGGAACACCCACAGCAACACCCATGGAACACCCCTTCACCGCAAAGTGCTGCGTGTGAAGGGGCCGTATTTACAAGGAGAGGAAAAGTCACACAGGGTGGCTTTTCCTCTCCTTGTAAATATGGAGCAGCCCCCTGCGCCACCAGTACGTCACGAAAAGTGACGTACTGGTGGCGCAGGGGGCTCGTAAATCTGCCCCTGAGTCTTTTTCACCTAAAATTGGGGACCAACATAGTGCTTGTCTGCTCCATGCAGACGATTTAGTTTTATTGGATTATACCCCAATTGGTCTGCAGAGGAAACTTAATGCCCTCGCATCTTATAGTAAGCAGAAAAAGCTCCGCATTAATCTGGAAAAGACCAAGATTATGATCTTTGGAAAAAAAGTGAAGAGCTTTTCTTGGTATTTAGGTACACAGGTGGTGGAGCAAGTGGATCAATACAAATACCTAAGTTTAATTTTTAGGAGAAATCTGAATTGGGGTGCGCATTGGGATACCATCAAGCAGAAAGCCCTATTGCAGGCAAGCTGTTTGTCTGGCTTTAATGGTAGATTTGGGGGCTATCCCATAACCCGTTATTAAAGGCCTATGAAGGGAAGATACCACTGTTAGGCCTGTACGGGGGAGAGGTCTTTTCTCTTGATTCAACCTATGAGTGGGATAGACTAGAAGGGGCAGTGCTCAAAAGACTTCTATTACTCCCCCAAGGTACCATGGTCCAGGCTATAAGGAGAGAGTGTAATCTGGTCTCTTGGGATCTGGCGGCCTCTACTCGGGCTCCAAGATACTTTAACACATTATTAGAGGATGATGAGGTGGTTAAAGTCTCCAAATTGTGTTGGAAAGAGATTCAAAGTAGTGAAAGGATGTGGGCAAAGGCTGTTAGAAACAGAATAATTGCAATTCAGAACCTCCATTTAAATAGAGGCACCGTTACATCTTGGCTCATTCCTCCAGGCAAACGAGCATTGAGAGAATCTGCAGCAATGGCGTCAGAATCAATTGATTTATTCTATTTAAAGAAGAAACCATCCATTCGTTTCTCGTTTGCTACTCTTGGCCAGGTTTGTGTTTTCCCTTATTTATCACGGCTGCCAGACCCAGGTATGAGAAATGAAATATTAAGGGCTAGGGCGGGATGTAATCCATTCTATTCGAACCACCCACATAGGACTAGGGTGCAGAATAATAATGGTCTCTGTCCCTGCACTTTAAAAGTTAAATGCACCCTTACGCACATTCTTATGGATTGCGTCTTTTATCTTTCAAATCGAATCAAGTTTTTAAGACCACTGTTTTTTAAATACAATGCTCTTCACAGGAACAAAGCGGTGGAGTTATTGTCTGAGATGCGTTATTTAGATGTGGCAGTTGGGATTGCACGGTTTTTATGATCTGTCAAACAGAATTTTAAAGATGAAATGTAATGTGTTGAGGGTGGTGCGGGGGTTACCAGGAGGGAGGCTCTTTTAAAAGTTTTAATTGCTAAGTGTGTTTTTATAATGTTTTATGGACAAATGTCTAAATAAACTTGTTTCTGAACCTGAACCTTTAGCACTAATATGAGCTGGACCGTGGGCCATAGTAACCACAGGAAGAACATATGCATCTGGCAACATCCATCTCTGTTTCCCTGATTTATCAACCCAACATCCCTCGTCATTCATTTGTGCTGTACTTTCCTGCCACACCGCTAATTCTTCCATTGTGGCTTCACTTTGTATCTCCTTTACACTCTCAACAGTGTCTTCAAACATGACAACCTGAGCAACCCACCTAGCTGGACCTGCTATAAAATTCTTGTCATCTTTGTCCAGGCCGTTTCCTTAGCTGTCTGATCAGCAAAAGCATTTCCCCTACCTACATCATCGGTGACTTTCCTATGGGCACTATACTTTACTATTGCCAATTTCTTGGGGAGTGTCAAAGCAGACAAAAGCCTCAATATGAGGTGTCCATGCTGGATTTTTCTACCATGGGAAGTAAGAAACCCTCTCTCAGCCCGAGTCGCCCAAAATTATGCGCAACCCCAAAGGCATACTGGCTGTCAGTATACATATCAACAACCAGCCCCTCGCTCAAATCACAAGCTCGATTAAGGGCAGATAGCGCAGTGGCTTGAGCCGACTGATAAGGAACCCATGATGTCTCTACTACTGTACGCAGTGTGGTGATTGCATAAGCCGCAGTTGCGGTGCCATCTGGTAATTTAAAACAAGAGCCATCAACATATAGTTCCCCTTGGGGGTCAGATAAGGGAACATCAGTCAAGTCTACCTGTATTTTCGTCTCTTCTTCCATCCTGAAGATGCAATCATGTTTATCAATTTCATCATTATCAGAAGGGAGGGGTAGCAACGTGGCTGGATTCAGAGTAGCACATCTTTTAATCATAATGTGTTTAGCAAACAATGTCAATTCATAGCCAGTAAGACGTGCACTGGTGAGGTGCTGTGTCTTTGTTTTATTCAAGAGTGTGTCCACAGCATAGGGTACCATAACTGTGAGGTCAGTATCAAGCACGTGTCCAGCCGATTGTCTGAGTGAAATGGCCACAGCCGGGACCATTCTTAGACAACTCGGGAGGGCTCTAGCAACAGGCTCAAGCATAGCTGAGAAATAAGCACAGGGCAGTTGCTTATCCCCAAATGCTTGTGTTAGAACAGAAAGCGCTCAACCAGCCATCTCATGGACGTACAACACAAACGATTTGTCATAATTAGGGGTGCCAAGTACTGGAACCGAACAAAGCACAGTTTTCAATTGCTCAAAAGACTGCTGACATTCAGGCATCCAAGGCAAAGGCTCATGTACTTCTTTCATTGTTAGGGCAAGCAAAGGTTTGATTAGTAAGGAGTAGTTAGGTATCCAATGGCCACAGTAGGAAGTGATACCTATAAAAGCACGAACATCTTTCTGAGTTTGTGGAATGGGCATTTTAACAATGGTACTAATATGTTCCGGAGTCAATCTACCTACCCTCCTTTGACAGTAGGTGACCTAAATAGGTGACCTCCTGTCGACAATACTGAAATTTAGAAAGGGAAACTTTGTGACCATGCTGAGCTAAATGTAACAGCAGTTAGAACGTACTGTCTTTAAATCCTTGTTCCATGTCAGAAGCTATAAGTAAGTCATCCACATACTGCACCAATACATTACCTGTGGGAAGCGACAAGGAATCCAACTGGCCTTTCAATGCCTGGCTATTAATACTCGGACTCTCTGTATAGCCCTGAGGAGCTCGACAGAACCTAAAGTTTCTTCCAGCTAGCGTGAACCCAAGCAAATATCTGCTATCTGGATGAATAGGAATGCTAAAGAATGCATTTTTCAGGTCAATAACAGAAACGTATTCAGCAGTGCAAGGAATCATTGTCAAAAGTGTAGTAATATCGGGAACTACTGGAAACTGAGGAACGACAGTTTTGCTAACTTCACACAAATCAGTCACAAAATGATAAACATCCTCATGATCATCAGAGGCACCCGAAGGTATCCGTTTAAGAATCGGAAGAATGGGAGTATTACAAATATTGGTAGATGTCTCTTCAACTACTCCTTTGTGTATCAAATCCTGAATAATCTGTAGAAGGGCCCGTTCTCCCGCCTGAGGTATTTTATACTGGGGAATACGAGGCAAAATAGCATTATCTTTAACCTGAATTGAAACCGGCGGTATATGTAACAGTCCAAAAACCGTATCACCTGTCGCCCATAGAGTGGATGGCACATCAGCAAATTCAGCGGGAAGAGGGAGAGACAGACACTGTTTAGTACCTACACTTGGACCCATTGTCATATAAACACCTGCCAGTGAGCAATAAATAGTGGCATGACATTTTTTCAACAAATCCAAACCCATCAAATGTTCACCGCAATTGGACGTCAACAAAAACGGAGAATCCACAGTAAAAGGACCAATAGTCAATGCAAGGGGGCTGAAATGGGGCTTACAACCGGTACACCTGAAAAACCTACTGAAAAATTATTATGGCCAGACAGAGCCGCCCCAGGGACCAAAGATCAAGAAACAGTTCTCTTCGTTGCACCTGTGTCCACCAAAAATTCCTTAGTCGAGCCATGAAAATCTGCGGTGACATAAGGACCACGCTGATCTACAGGTATCTGAACTGGTCCCTCACTCTGTCCCTGGCTATCCTAGCTATAAGACATCCCTGTCACCTCATCTGTATCATAATCATCATGATAATACTGTCCATCACGAGAGTCATCTAAGTAATTGTTATCAGAACGACCCTGCGAGGCTGTATTATTCCGAGCTCTATCCGTCCCACGAACTCGTCCCCGAGATTCCCGTCCTCTAGGTACCGCAATCTTCTGCAAAAGCACAGGACACTCGCTACGCCAATGGCCCTCCTCCTTACAATATGCACACTGATTCGGCCCCAAAGGTGTCGTGTTCGGCTGCCTACTAGTGCGTGGAAGCTGTCTCGCAGAACCACCACGTCCTCTACCATTTCCCCCATACGCTTGCTGGAACAGTACCTTCGTCTTTAAATCCTTATTCTTTTCATCTGTCTTTTCTTTCTCTTCCTGATCACGATGTTCATAATATGGAGCCATATTCAAAATAACGGAGGGGGAAGAGGTAGTATAGGTACTCTCAGATGCCTTTAAACGAGCCGCTATTTCAGGAAGTGAGTTAGAAACAAATCTATCAACAAATAACTGAACTCCTCCTTCAATAGACAAATCCTGTCCACTATAATCCAAGAACGTATCTTCAAACTGAGTAAAAAAATCAGACACACTTTCATCTTTCTTCTGTTTACAAGCTGACAACTTATCCCAACTTACCTTCTTCAGCGGAATAAGGGAATGCATATACGTAATAATGCAGCCGGGCAAAGTAAGTATCTCAGCTCTCGGCTTATCACCTGGCTTCCTTTCCTGATCCCATCCTTTAATCACATCCCATGTGCCACCTAACTCTGCAACATTATCTTGTGTGTGCACCTGTCTCCAAATATCAACCGGAACCAGAACAACAAAAAACATTTCAATATCAGCAAGAGTCATTACAGTAAAAGAGGCAGCTTCAGTCAATTCTTTATAGTAAGCAGTAGGATTTTTCCTAGGATCTGGCAAATGAGTCTTAAGGGATAAAACCTCACTTCTTTTCCACGTAGTATAAACCCATTGTTCCTGAAAACGGGCCGCTGCACTCGGCCTAGTGATGTTACCGCAGCCATCCGTTAACTCCGGTATTTCAGGGTGATATATAGGAGGAACCTCTTGCATCGGAAACTGAGATACCGGGGTAGGACTCTTCTCATGCAACCTACCCCTATAAGCAACCAATGTCGCCACATTCGCGAAAACGTGGCCGGGCTCCATACCACTAGCATACACATGATCTATAATGTCAAATAGAATTTGCGGGGCATCATCCCCAAAATGTTGCTGCCAGAGGCCAATCAACGTAGCAGATATATGCTTAAGGGCATACTGTTGTACAAAGGGCTCATAATCTCGCATTACCGTCCAAACATCCTCTACACTATAAATGGGATTACGGCCCCACTGCGCAGCCTAATTAGCCACTACCTTCTTCTCCTCATCCCCCACGTCAGCTCGAACAAACGGACCCATACGCTCCTTAAATTTTGTCAAGTCTCTATCCTCAAATCCACGAACTGGCGACTCACTACTCACAGACGTCATCGGAGGATGGAGAACCATGGTAGGGGAAGTGGCAGAAGTAACAGGTACAATTGTTGCTGACTGTTGCACCGGAGGAGAGAGAGCAGGAGATATAGTAGACAAAACAATAGGCGTACTATCGGTAACAGTTGCCACAAACGGCAAAACCAAAGAAGAAGCTGGGGGTGCCACAGCCAAAGCTGTCGAAGTAGCAACTGTAGCTACAGGAACAGTGGGAACAGACGTAACAGGCTGTGGTGACTGTGAGGGAACAGCCAGATATATCCTTTGCAGGGCATACGGGGGTGGGGGTCCAGTGTCTAACAATTCTTCCACAAAAGTATGTTTTCTTCTTGGGCCAAATAAGACCTATCAATGTGTAGCCGAAACCTCCTATCTTCACATTCAACTCCTGTCTCCTGCTTTTCTCTATCATATGCTACAGCTTTCTGAGTTAATGTTTGCATTCTCCCCTTTCATGCATCCTTTTCCATCTTCAATCATCTCTGTTTAGCCACTTTCTGCCATGTTCTGAGGGAATCAAACATTGACTGCCTACTTCATCTTTTAAACAACTGTTCCTCTAAAAACCCAATCTTTTGTTCACCAAAAGTGCCCGTCAACGGCCACTGTAACTCGGCATTGTCCCTCGTATATTTGTGCCATAATGTACTAAACATAATAGGGCCAAGGCCATGTTTTACATACATATAAAAAGTTGGAGTGCCTTCTGGATGCTGTGCTTCTTCCAATCGAGCATCTTCAGAACAACAACGACAACAAGAAACCAAAAACCTACTAATCCCAGGCATTTTCAAAAAGAGACCAAATTCATTATTTTGCCTGGCAAAGCAATTGCAAATGCTTTTATCCAAAACAGTTCTCAGACTGCACCAAACTCAAACCACAATGGTACCATATCCACAAAGAACCAAAACAAACTCACCTGATATGAGTAGGACAAACAAACCAATTCTCCAACGGTCAGATCCAAGGGTTTCGCTGTTCAGGACTCCAGTCGGGATGACCACTGGGCGAGGCACCGTCCGGCGGGACAGAAGGGGCAGCTGAGAGTACCAGGAACTCTTAGTGCAGGGATCCCTGATCAATCCATCCAACCCGACGATAGCCTCGATGTCCCCCCCGTCCACAGAAGGGGATGGGTCAATCACCCAAAGGAGTCCCTGTTTGGGCACCAACTGAAGGAAGTTGCCCGTTTAGGGTCACCCGGGTCACTAATGACTACCTCTCAACCTTCCATACAAAGTGAAGAGTCGGTCAGACAGTAGAGAATACTAACCAATAGCTGTTGATGCAGAGTACACTCAGAGAGGAGTCCAGTCTGCCCAGTCGCTAGGAGTGCTGCAGAGGGACTGACACCAGCAAGCATGACGACACATTATGTACACTTCGAAACCAACAAAGGCACGCCCATCATGGAATTTTCCAAGCAGATGTAACTCATCAGTAAAATACAAAGGAGTACGTTTTGATTCTAAGACCGGGCATACATTATCTACTACTCAAGGTCGTTCTGCCCATCCCTGCCACTAGACAAGTGAGAGTAGGCCTCTATCTAAAGGGAAAGATATGCGCTAATAAGAACAGTGTATTCATTAGTGTAGCAAAACTCAACCTTGGAGAAACGCAACTCATCTGAAGCTTTTTCTCGGAAATAGCAAAGGATTAGTTTCGATCGTGATTCAAAATGGCAGCCATATACAAAATGGTGCAGCGAATGCTAACTTACGTGAAGCAATGCAAAAGCATACGTTTTCTATTCTAACAAGGGCGCCATCCTTTTCAGGTGTCTGTGTGGCACTGGAGGTGTACGAGAACCCAGACTTTTATTTTTAATGTAGTTACGTTCCTTTCTAATGCTCTTAATCCCATTCTAAGATGGCGATATTGTGTGTTGGAAGATTCCGCAGGTACCATTTCTGTATCCGGATGGAAGGTCAACTTTCATATTGTGCCCTTCAATGCTGCACCGAGAACGTCCAACGTGAGAAGATTCTTGCGTTATCATGCTAAGAGTGGGTTGGGGACCTGGCACCCTTCCAGCAAAGGGGTGGAGCAGAATTTACACAACAGGATAATAACCTGCTATTATAGCAAACGACTGTGACTGTGCTGTGCTTGAAAACACCACAGCCGAAGGGCAAGACTCTAGTTCCCGCTCTTGAGGCCGGTATAGGTTTTCACTCTGTTGAGGTACTTGCTGCGCACTTTTATATTTGTGCCAGCCACGCAGTCACTGTTACACAGGATGTTCCTAAAATGACACTGTTCCTGGCAGGGCTACCCACAGAGCAGCAGTTGCTGCCAGCTATCGAGCAGTCTAAAAACAAAGCACAGATCTAGAAGAACTGGGTTATGCGCGCTTACATATTACTTATCGTATTGATTGCTTTAGTTTTACAAAAAGACGCACAGGCTCAAAGGAGAAGGCAGGCCACCACCACGACCTTCATTACATTACCTGCATCTACAGTGTGGTTGTGTGGGGAAGCATTTGGGATGGGTCTTAGTTGAAGCATGGTGTCTGCAGTATCAGTATGGAAATTCTCTCTCATGATGGATAAATTGAAGTATTTCACAGTGACAGGAAGAGGAGTTATATTTCGCCGCATTCCATTACTGTAAATGCTTTGAACAGCAAAATAAAAGACAGCAGATTCTCATGCGTGATGAGCCATAAAGAACATATCATACACAATGGGGTATATTCACAAGAACGTGTGCTAAACATCTCCAAAAAATGTTAACGCAACTTTACACATCGCAGCCTATCGCGGGAAAATAACTCCTTGTTAACGTGGAATTCACAACACGGCGGTACCATGCGATAGTCTCCCGAAACTGCTGCCAATGTCCGCGATACAACCACCTCGACGGAGATAAAAACACAAACCCCAACACCAAAAAACATGCCATGAGCCCATTCGCGAGGAGGAAAGCAGCGATAAGCAGCGCAAGGCCCGAGACACATATACGGCATGCGGGAATAAGCACAACAAAATCAGGAAAAAGAAAGACAAACCAAACAGAAAACAGCGAAGCACAATGGAGGCAGTCGGAGCTAGCACACAACCCCACAAGCACCATTGGCAACAAAACATTAGACATGGCAGGCCATCGTGGACAAGGTGAATGCAGCCGGAGAGCGGAGGAGGACAATGGCAGAAAACCAGAACAGCTGGAATGATGCGAAACGCACAAACAAGCACAAACACGCCAACAACCAGAAGGCAGCAATGCACACCGGAGGTGGGAGTCCAGCGCCACCCATGAGCTGGATGACATGGAGGAAATGGTGTCCACCACATCAGTCTGGAGATGGTGGCAGGAGTCGGGGACCGGAAACTGCTCAAAAGCAACAGACACAACAGCAACAGGGAGAGGAACGACCAGGGACTGGGGGAACGGGGGGAGATGGGAACAGTGGCACACATGCACAATTAAGCACAGCACAACTGCAGACAAACCATGCCCAAGAGGAACAACACCAACCAAGACCACAAGTCGGCAACACCACTGAACAAGCACATAAGTGAAAACCACACTGCCTGAAAGGGAGAAGGGTGAGCCAAATCAGAGCTGAAGGGATATCCCACACACAATGCAGCACACACAGATAGGAAGCAGAGCACCCCAACATCCAACACAATGTGGTACAAACACCAACATATGCACAACCCAACACAGGACACAAGTGCACCCGCTTGTGGCCTGTAAATGGCCATACGCATCTAGCAAAGCACGAAACAGGGACATGATAATGCACAAGTACCAACCCAGAGCCCTGATGGGGCAGCAATGCATGTAAGGCAGGGACCCAGATAGGCCGTGACACACACATTGGCATACAAATAAACACTCAACACAGTTGGAGACAAGTGAACGTGCGGAAACTTTATCAACAATTGCATGTCAGTACGGCCAAGGGAAGTGCCACGACATGCAGACCAATGCAGCAGCATGTCTGAATGAGGAACGTCAGAAAGCGCCCATGTCCACCCCGGGGGAGTCCATCACCAACACAAGTCATTGCCAACCCGCGTATGTTGTCCGTGCATGGATCAGGAGTCCAGGCCAATGCAGCCATGTCCACTGTCGTCTAGGGACATGTGACCAGATCCCCAACATGCAACCAGGCGTCGGGACACGTGCAATGGGTCACATGCAGTCCTGGCTGCAGGTACCTTGTCACTCGTCCATGAACGCGAGTGCAGCAGCGTAGGCCAACATTTCCAATGCAAGATCGTTGTCCACCACATCTGACATGTCGGCGACGTAACCCATCAGCTGTCCCGGACAGATGTGCTCACTCCAACCCCTGGCCCCAATATGCACGAAAGCCCAATCAGGGAGCGGCTCAATGTGGTCACTGCACACGACGACTCGTGCAATCTCCCAGCATGCATGCCAAACATCCAGGCATGCCATAAATGGGCATCACGGTGACACTCCTGGTCGTGGTCCAACAGGGGGCGCACACACATGTCGAAATCCAGGTCAGCTACCGTAACGTTGGAGAGGCAGACATCCATGGACCACTCGAATATGCACGAGCGACAGTGCAACACAGGCTGAAGGCAGGTGACGTTGGCAATGCAGAAGCTCAGCCTCTAACTGATCCGCAGCACTGCCAATGGCAGTGCCCCCAGTACATGCAGCAGACGTGCACGGTACAGGTCCACGTGATTGGAGTAGAGAATGTGACCGGGATGGTCTGCCATTGCGTCAGTGGCTCCGCTTGAAGCGGCACTGTGAGGACCTGCGCCAGACCTGTGGATGAAATGCCACAGCTCGGAGCAATGAGCAGTGTCTGCGTGCAACGGGTGCAGGCCTGTGGTGTGGTGGGAGTACGAGTGAAGGCCATTTCACGCACGCAAACTACGACCAAGGACTTCTGTGTGTGGGATGTGTACACGTTGGCCTCACGTCTGGCAGTGCGTAGTGTGGGAGTCGCCTGGAAATGCTATCCTATCTGTCAGGGGGTGCTGGGCACTTGCAAGTCACATCTAGGAGCTGCACATATGCTACAGCCCGATTGTGCAGACAAAGGACCATTCATCCCTACAGTAACTTCACCATCTGCATGCATACAGGAGATGCACAGAGGCCTGTCGTGGGTGGGGTGGGATGTCTGCGACCCAGGGAATCATGGATGACATGGCTAGCACGAGGCATATGAGCGGCATCACTGTGTGTCACGTTGCCTCACAGCTGCTCCTCCCTCCCACGAGCCCCCACACATGTGTGCGCTGTGCGGTTGTATCACGTGCACTCCTACGGCACACCATTGTCATGCCTGTCCGTGCATGTCCAGCGGCATGCCAACAACACCTGTAAGCTGGCCGTTGAGGGTGTGCGGCCACGTGACTGTAGGCCAATGGTCTGGACAGGGCGGACACAGGTGTACAGCCACTGGCTGGCTGTGACCGTGCCGTGATTGGGGCCAGACACCTAACTCATGCAGCCGCAGGACTGATACACATAACACTTGGCATGCATGTGCCAAGACCCCGAGCGAGCCTGCGCTCCTACATTTCCGCGTATGTGTGGGCCTGCCCTCCGGGTGCATGCTACATTGCAACATCGACTACTGTGGCCCTGGTGGCGACAACACCCCAACACAAGGACACACTTACCTCACTTCCTGTTCAAGGTCAGACCAGGGCCACGCCCTGATCCCCCTGCCGAATCAGCACATCCCTGCGCTGACCTGATGTACGCCAGACCAGCACACGCCGCTAGTGCATGCAGGGGGCGGGCGAAGCTACATGTCCAAGGTCTCAGCCACTGCTGAGGTGACATGGTATCCTCCGCTAAAGACAGCACACTGTGATGTTGCAGGGCTTGGGCCCATCATGCTGACATAATGACCACACGGACACACTTGCTTAGATGTTGGGAATGGTCACGGGCACGTGCGCCCGACCACTTTTATTAGCAGGCTCACATGTCGAGTGACACCTGTGTTGGATGTGTGTGGGGTGTGTGCACACCAGCCGGCAAAGGCTGCCTGGTGCAGTCAAAAAATGACAACAGTGTACATCGTAAAGGACACAACCATTCAACTGTAAAGGACCCATGACCTGAGCAGCACAGAGTTAGTGGCCCCGGATGCACAGTGTCCTGCATGGGCCTACCGCCACGGGCCGCTGACTTGCGGTGCACTGGGGCAGGGTCACGAGAGCAGAGCAGGTTCCTGTAGATGACTAGGGGGGTTGTCGCGGAGTGTCTCGGTGGACAGTGGAAGGTGTACCCCCTGGGCATGATGACGAGGGCAGAACCACGCAGAAACAGTCACCATGGGGGAGATGAGTGGAGCAAAGACATGTCGGACACCAAGTCCGTCCCAGCCAGATGATGATGCAGACAACCCCAGGCCATGGACTCAGACGCCACCAAAGTTCAACCAGAGAGTGCCCATGAGTCATTGCGCACAGAGTTAGTGGCACCAGTGCTGATAGGGGATGCCGCCTGCGATGAGGCATGTCCAATGGTGTGGACGACTCCATATCTTACCCAGGACACAGTTCCACATGTGTGGCCTACTGGACCGCAGTGTAGGCCTGAGGCAGCGGTCAGCAGGGGCCATTCACCGAGTGTCGCCGGCTTAGGTTGGATGGTCCCACCGGCCTGCGTAGTTCAGGTTCAGTGGCACCACGGGACGCGGACTTGCGGTGAACAGGGTTAGTGGCACCACGTGTCACCGGCTTGCGTTGAACAGGGTTAGTGGCACCACGTGTCGCCGGCTTGCGTTAAACAGGGTTAGTGGCACGACGTGTCGCCGGCCTGCGATACGGAATTATGCTTGACTGATCGAAGGGAGTCTGGTGCTGTGGCTGCTGCCACGGACTTGGGGTCACTACCATTCAAGACTCAGGACACGGTTTCACATGTGGCACCGACTGGGCCGATGAGGACGCCGGTGGAGTATGTAAATGAAAGAGGAGTACTGTGGGCCTGCGCCGTGGAGGCCAGCGATGGTCTGCGGAGGCTGCAAAGGTCGCGGGCCTGGGGGTTGGAGCTTGCACCAGCACGTGGTGGGCCCTCTTTGACACACGCCGGTGTCGGCAGGTGAGCGGAGCCTCGTTGGTGCGCTGGGGCAGGCATGACGGGTATGGGGCCCAGCGGCCCGGGGTGCAGCAGGCGCACAGGGATGCAGGCCCCGCCACGCTCTGCGCAGGACTCGTGGTGGGCTGAGAGGCACCGCCCTGGCAGACGCGTTGTCCATTACAAATGAGAACCACGCCCAGTGCGACGGGTTTTTTGTTCACACCCCTACGCAGGCCTGGCGTACGCAGGTCCAACCCACTCCGCCCGCGCATGCAGGGGGGACGTAACGTGTGACATTTCCACGTTCTGCTTCACAGCCTGTGGGGACATGGTAGCGTCCACTAGCCACTACACTCCATGCACCAGCAGTTGATCTCCACATGGCCATTTCTGTGATTTGCACGCTGTGGTCTGTCCGGCATCTCCACGCCACATCTGGCATTGGGTAGGTTCACATTCCTTAGTCACTTGCCGCTCTCGCACATGCCTGCTCCATGCCTCTCCTCACATTTACTATTGTGTGTCTGTGGTGCCATGCCGTGGCTGGGTTGTGGGCATGCCTTGCCATGCCCACCTAATGGAGTCGTGTTGTCGCCTAATGGAGTCGTGTTGTCGTGTCTGGTCGGTTGGCATGTTGTGTGGCATGTTGAATGTAGTTGTGCTGCGTGCCCATTGCCAGTGTCGTGAGTTGCATGACTGTGGGCAGGAGGTGTGTGGTGTGTTCATTTGGTACTTACCAACGAGCACTGCATTGCCATGGGTGCCATCCTGGGAGCGCTGGGTGATGATGGACTGTCGGGAGATGTGAGAATCATGCACTCTGCCTGGGGAGTTGGCCACGACTTTGTTGAGGGGTCCCGGGCGGTCCACTATTGCCTGCACATTCATGGGATGCGTGTGCTTTCTGCTGTGGTAGTTGTGTGCAGTGTCGGCAGGGGGCAGGGGTACATGTGTGCAGTTGGCCCTGACACGTGAGGGAATCCAGCTATGGCGTAGGGGCCTTGCTTGGTCTCCAGCTGCTCCTGCGCAGTGTGGGTGAAGTGGAGGGGCTGGGGTACCAGGCTGATGTTGGCATCCAGGACAGGTGTGATGACCTTGGATGGGGCTGGCTCTGTGACTCCTCCGACTCTGGCAGTTGTGGGTTGGATGGTACCAGAGGCCGACATGTGCTGCGCAGCCGGCAGCTTTGTCTGTGGAGGGATGTTGGTTGTCCGCTGGGTTGGCACCGTCAGCAGGTGGGGGATGTGGGTCAGGATGTGGGGGTTGGTTGTCCTTTTGGGCCTGTAGTGGGCAATGTCCTCCTCTGGCGTTGGGTCTGGGCGGCAGGTGCGTTTCAGGTGGGTCCGCTGTCTTTGTGTACGCTGCCTCTGTGGTGTTCCCGGTGGGGGGGCCGGACGGGTCCTGGGGGTGGTGGCGGTGGCTGTTGTGTGCCTTATGGGTCTCGGAGCTGCATGATCATTGTCTCCATGGCATCTGTGGGTCTTCCGATGTGGCTCTGTGCTGGGCTCCCTTTCGTACTGCAGGTAGTCGTCCTGCTTAACACCAGCCGAAAGCAGGTGTTAAATCCCTGTTGCTACCGCGGCTTATCGCCTGTTTTTGGTTCGCATCGCAGATCTGGCAGTTCGTTGTGAAAGTGGTGTTGTGGTGTTTTCGTGTGTTTTTGCACGGGAACGCCTACTCTGCATCTCATTAGGGTTAGTTTGTGGTGTCACCCGTGGGGGTAAATGTTGAGGCAGTTATCACGGGAATACTTGCATTGTCTGCAGTTTGCAACCGCTTGTGAATGTGGTGTTAAATCTGTCACCACTTTTGTTGCGTTAAATTGGCGATAACTCGGAGATAAGTACTTGTGAATATCCCCCTATGTGTGTTTTTTTTTTTTTAACACACTTGTTTCTTAAACATGTATTCTGTCCAAGCGTCTCGTGGAGGTGTTGCACAGTAAAAATATAATTACACGTGATTCCACTCCAAAATGTGAAAGTTCTGCTATTATTTATTACACCAGACCCTTGGATTTGCTTACATTGCACATTTCCGGCTGGATCACAGTACAGTTTTGATTTGCGCTACTAAAGTAGTGCTTGATGGTAACATCGTTTACCACAGTAGTATAAAAACAGGATTCTGGAGGTGGTAATGAGTGGTAAGACCGTTTGTGCACGTTTGTTGTGAGACAATTTGTGGTGCTAGTGCTGTGTTGTTTTTTTGTGCTGCTGTCTTTTTGCGCTGCATTATTGCAATGTGATTCGGTTTTGTTGTACTGCAGTTTTGAGTTGTGTTCTATTTTGTTGTGATGTACCATATAATGTTTTCACTTTAGATATGTCAGAACATGCTGCTATTTTTCCAGCCAAAATTAGCTCACGCCTTCAAAGTTTCTGTGACCAGCAATCATTTACCACTTTCTTAGGCGGTAGAATCGCATTTGGACAGCTCTTCAACCACCTAAGACAAAAGTCAGCCCAAGACTGTGGCCACCGCAAGCGTTCACTTTATGTGATATAGCCCTGTTGTCTTAAGCCGCATCAGTCTGACTTTACTCTATGCAATGCAGGACAACAAATGCTGTTTTGAGAGCTGTATTGCGAGATTAAGTCAGGTCTGACTCCTAATGTAGACAATGGTGAATAAAAACTAAAGTCAAGGTCCTGAGAAAATACCGGTGTAGGGCAGAGGTGATGCGTGAGACATCACACGCTGTCTGCTCAGGAGAACTAAGCGAGGAGAGCTTTACAGCACACAGATCATATATTGTAGTCTCTAATGCAAGCAGTTTGTATCCTTGCTTTATTTAATAAAGTTTTGAAAAAAAGTAGGCTTCGGGGTCAATTAAAGGAGCTTTGACAATAGCTGTCTGAGCCTAAAATCCTCCGAATAGAACAGAGGGGCTCATCCTGATGATTCACCAAATTGCCCTACTTTTTATTTTTAAGTCCTGTTGAAGCAGGCAAAAGAAAATGGTGTATGTATGGTTTGTTTATGGTGGTACTTGTATAGAACAAATCTTATTGGGAAGCAAAAAGGCACTGAAGAGCGCGTAAAAGCCTAACAATACGATTTACTATATGAAATAATTTCTGAAAGGTCCAGCACTTTTTAGGTTGAACAGTAAGAAGACAAAGCGACGGCGGACTATGATAGCCGCATCTCACTAACGTTCTTTGTGTGGAATATCTTGCAGTGATCATTGTGCACAACAAATCCTGCACCTGCCATCGTTCAGTGCAACTGCAACGCAGATCAAAATATGGTTTATATTGGAATGGTGCACCACTGAGCTTCTGTCCCAAAGCACATAATATGCGGACAAGAGTTCCTTATTTTGTTTCTTCTTTATTCAACTAATGTCAATGCAAAAACTCCAGCCAACGCGTTTCGTTCAATTGAGATTAAACTTCATCAGGGCTTCAACATAAGTTTGATCACAAATCCTATATGGGGTAACGTAAATAAAAGTAAATCGGAATAAAGGTAATGTTCTTTATCTCCCCATGGTTTGCTGCTTATAGTCACATATAGAATAGTTTTCCATAGATTCGAAATGGACCGGAGACTGGACGTCATAGAGACGTGGCTGAGGTATTGAAGTCGGGCCTATACATCTGTGCCCTATCATGGAACTATTCCATATGTGACTATAAGCAGCAAACCATGGGGAGATAAAGAATGTTACCTTTATTCCGATTCACTTTCATTTACGTTACCCCATATTAGATTTGTGATCAAACTTACGTTGAAGCCCTGAGGAAGTTCAATCTCAATTGAACGAAACACGTTGGCTGGAGTTTTTGCATTGACATTAGGTGAATAAAGAAGAAACAAAATAAGGAACTCTTGTCCGCATATTATGTACTTTGGGGCAGAAGCTCAGTGGTGCACCATTCCAATATAATCCACTTTTTAGGTTGAACCTAGAGTCAGCGCGCAAGCGCTGCTCTAGGGAAGATCTGTGGTAGTTCAGTACGTGAGGGAATCCCCGCCCACTCCTTGCCCATATTTTTCATTGGCTTGTCTCTTTGTCCTTCATAAATGCTGCCTTCCGATTGTTTATAGGCTTGCTAGTCCCTCCTTATAACGGCCATGTCGTCATTTGTATCCTCCCATGGCTACTGACACCTTTACTTCGAGTGCTACACGGTATATGTTATTTAGATTGTGAGCACTACTTTCTTTAATGAGGTTCTCTTACTGCCCGTGCCTTCTCCCCCTCTCCCGCACTCCCGTTGTCCATGCCTCCTCGCCCCCGCCGCACTCCTGCTGCCCGTGCCTTCACCCCGACTCCCGTTGTCCGTGCCTTCTCGCCCCCCCGCCGACACTTCCGTTTGCAATGCAATAGGTCTCACGTAAATGCGAGTCCTATTGCATTGCAAATGCTTGTTTAGGACTTGTGTCCTGCTTCACATGATGCCAATACTGGGGGCCCTGCCCCCCTAAATAAATATTCCTGGCTAAGGCCCTGAAGCCGGGTACCAGGATATAGTGAGCGCTGGGCCCAGAAGGCATGGTGCAAACATGGAGGGGCAGAACGCTGTATCTGTGAGGTGGCCTGGAGTGAGGAGCGCCGAGGGAATCGATGCCAGCCAGGAGGAGAAGTGGTTTTTAAAGCACGGCCACCTCACTACACAGACGGGTCGTAAACACCAGCGAGAAATATGTCTGTGATTGTCGAGCAGTTTTGAGTGTTGTACAACAGCACACGTTTAACACAACAGTCTGTTTAGATTATGGAATCGCAGAGAGTGTTATCTCACTGTATCTTTTAGATGAAATGAATGCTTCTCCTTTAGAAATCTGCATGCCTGCAGCGCTTAGAAACTTCCGAGGTGCGGTATGAAGAGCTATATAAAACGCATCTGATGTTTTTCGGCATGTAGTGCTGGGGGAGATCTTTCCTACAAGGGAGCCTGAGTTTTTCGAACTGAAGACCTTGAGAATGCCTGCACGGGGCTTGAATTGGATAGGAACTGATCGAGGCAGTCAGTGGAGCTGCCCTGCGCTTGGTGTGATGTCATCACTTTCTGTCAGTTGGGGGGCAGCTGCTCAGTTCAGAGGTTGTGCAGCCGCATAGATGCTGTGATGGGTTTGTACCCTCTCTGTGACAATGATATATCTTTGATGCTATTCAATTAGTTAGTGAGATGCATGACAAGCTGTGGTGCATGGTGCCGACACGGTCCACGGATGCGTGCCAAGAACCGTGATGACAATATGAAGAGAGGGCACCGTGACTCTAAGAGATGCTTCACCAGGGGCAGCAGGTTCAAGTGTGTGCACACCTTTCAGCCAAGTGTTCACGGCCTGGTGTGCTCTCCTTGTGCCCCGAGAACGGACTACGGATAATAACAAGAGAGTATAAAAATGCACCAAAGGAAGCGGAAGTGACGAATATGCTCGCACGAGGCGCTGAATCACTCTATATAGTATAGAAGAAAAGTAAAAAATGCTCACATGTGGGACTGCCCTGCAGGTTGTAACAGACGATGTTTACATCCACTCATAGAGTATGGGGCAGTCTGACATAAGTGGGGACTTCCCTTACCCAGACAACAGAGGGTAAGGCCTCTTTTATTCAAATATACAACAGCTGCTGAATTAATACAGATGAATTAGTCACAGTTTCAGTCGATAAATTCCTTCAATCTGACCTTAATTTTCACCAGTCATTTCGTCCTTCTGTTCTGTTCTCTTAGGAAGACATTCCTTTGGCCATACAGGAAAACAAGGGCCCTTTAATCCCTCTGCACTCAGTTTAGAAATGATACTACACAGTTCATGCAATCAGCTCTTATTTAAAGACGAGCAGCCATAAACACACACTGCTTCTGAAAATAATCTGATTTCAAAACGGCTCCTTAAAAAAGCATGTACACATCTTTACTATCACTGCACTAATTTAATCTAAGCAACAGATTTCAGCACAAGTTATCTACAATTTTCCATTTTTTTTAAAGCATGGGGGCTCTTGCCCTGATTCACAATCAATCAATCAATCAATCAATCAATCACGGCATTTATAGAGCGCGCTACTCACCCGGGAGGGTCTCAAGGCGCTGGGGGAGGGGGTAAGTTACTGCTCGAACAGCCAGGTCTTGAGCTGCTTCCTGAAGGAGAGATGGTCCTGGGTTCGCCGAAGGTGAGTGGGGAGGGAGTTCCAGGTCTTGGCCGCCAGGTAGGAGAAGGATCTTCCTCCGGCGGTGGTTCTGCGGATGCGTGGTACGGTGGCGAGGGCGTGGCTGGTTGATCGTAGCTGGCGTGTGGGCGTGTAGAAGGTCATGCGGTCGTTGAGGTACTTTGGGCCCAGGTCGTGGAGGGCCTTGTGTGCGTGGGTGAGGAGTCTGAACGTGATTCTCTTGCTGACGGGGAGCCAGTGCAGGTCTTTCAGATGTACGGTGATGTGGCTGTGTCGGGGGATGTCCAGGATGAGTCGTGCGGAGGCGTTCTGGATGCGCTGGAGTCTCTTTTGAAGTTTGGCTGTGGTTCCGGCGTAGAGGGTGTTCCCATAGTCCAGTCGGCTGGTGACGAGTGCCTGGGTGACGGTCTTCCTGGTTTCAGTGGGGATCCATCTGAAGATCTTGCGGAGCATGCGCAGGGTGTTGAAGCATGAAGATGAGACGGCGTTGACTTGTCTGGTCATCGACAGGGAGGAGTCCAGGATGAAGCCCAGGTTGCGTGCGTGGTCCGTTGGCTTGGGTGCGGTGCCCAGGGCCGGGGGCCACCAGGAGTCGTCCCAGGCGGAGGGTGATGAGCCCAGGATGAGGACTTCCGTCTTGTCTGAGTTCAGTTTAAGGCGGCTGTTCCTCATCCAGTCGGCGACGTCTCTCATCCCGTCGTGTAGGTTGGCTCTGGCGGTGGTGGGGTCGTTGGTGAGGGAGAGGATCAGCTGGGTGTCGTCGGCGTAGGAGATGATGTTGAGGTTGTGTCGGCGTGCAATGGCTGCGAGGGGGCTCATGTAGACGTTGAAGAGGGTCGGGCTGAGTGAGGATCCTTGTGGAACGCCGCAGATGACTTCGGTGGCTTCGGATCTGAACGGGGAGAGGCGGACTCTCTGGGTTCTTCCGGCGAGGAACGAGATGATCCATTCCAGTGCTTTCTCTCGGATTCCGATGTTGCTGAGGCGCTTCACTAGGGTGCGGTGGCAGACGGTGTCGAACGCCGCGGAGAGGTCCAAGAGGATGAGGGCAGCTGTTTCCCCGTTGTCGGTTAGGGTTCTGATGTCGTCGGTGGCTGCGATAAGGGCGGTCTCGGTGCTGTGGTTGGCCCGAAACCCGGACTGCGAGGGGTCGAGGGATCCATTCGTCTCGAGGAAGGCGGCAAGCTGTCTGTTGACGGTCTTCTCGATGACTTTGGCCGGAAACGGAAGGAGCGAGATGGGGCGGTAGTTCTTGAGGTCGGTGGGGTCCGCCGTTGGTTTCTTCAGGAGGGCGGTAAGCTCGGCGTGCTTCCAGCTCTCCGGGAAGGTGGCGGTGTGGAAGGAGGAGTTGATGATGTCCCGGAGATGGGGTGCGATGGTGGCGTCGGCTTTGTTGAAGACGTGGTGTGGGCAGGGGTCGGTTGGTGATCCGGAGTGGATGGAGTTCATCGTGCGGGTGGTGTCTTCGGTGCTGATCGGGGTCCAGTTGCAGAGGGTGGTGGTGGCGGGCGTTGGTTCGGCGGTAGGGTGCGTTGTTTGTGCGTCGAAGCTGTTGTGTATGTCGGTGATCTTGCGGTGGAAGAAGGCGGAGAGTGAGTTGCAGAGGTCTTGCGAGGGGGTGATGTCGTTGTTTCCGGCGCTGGGGTTGGAGAACTCTTTGACGATGCTGAAAAGTTCCTTGCTGTCATGGGCGTTGTTGTCCAGTCGTTCTTTGAGTGCCGACTTCTTGGTGGCACGGATCAGCTGGTGGTGTTTGCGGGTGGCGTGCTTGAGGGCGGTCCTGTTGTCTGTGGTCTGGTCGAGTCGCCAGGTTTTCTCGAGAGTGCGGCAGTTCTTCTTGGATTCCTTGAGTTCGTTGGTGAACCAAGGGGTTTTCTTGCTTCCGGGTCTGCTGGGAGGGTTTTTAGTGGTGCGAGGTTGTCGGCGCAGGCGGTCAGCCACTTGGCGAGGTTGCTGGCTGCTTCGTTTGGGTCCGTTGTGTTGGTGGGTGTGTTCTGGCTGAGGGAGGCGGTGAGCTGCTCGGCGGTGATCTTGCTCCAGCTCCGGCGGGGAGCCTGTTGCGGGTGGTGGTGGGTCGCAGTCTTTCTGAAGCTGAAGTGGACGCAGCTGTGGTCGGTCCAGTGGAGTCCGGTGGCGTGGCTGAAGGAGATGTGCTTGCTGGACGAGAAGACGGGGTCAAGCGTGTGGCCGGCGTAGTGGGTGGGCGTGTTCACCAGTTGCTTGAGTCCGAGGTTGGCGAGGTTGTCCAGCAGGGCGGTGGTGTTTCTGTCGTTGTTGTTCTCCAGGTGGAAGTTGAGGTCCCCTAGGAGGATGTAGTCGACGGAGGGCATGGCGTGCGGGCTGATGAAGTCTGCGATGTCTTCGCTGAATAGTGTGCGTGGTCCCGGGGGTCTGTAGATGAGGGTGCCTCGGAGGGTGGTCTTGGGGTCAGTGTGTATCTGGAAGTGTAGGTGTTCGGCGGCGGTGAAGGTCTCGTCGGAGTTAGTCGAGATGCGGATGGTGTTCTTGTGTACGATGGCGATGCCTCCTCCCGTCTGGTTGACGCGGTCCTTCCGGGTGATCTTGTATCCATCCGGGATGGCTATGGCGATGTCGGGCGCTGAGGAGGCGTTCATCCAGGTTTCGGTGAGGAAGGCGATGTCCGGTGCTGTTGCGTCGAGCAGGTCCCAGAGTTCCACGGCGTGCCTGTGGACGGAGCGGGTGTTCAGCAGGATGCATTTCAGGTGGTTGCTGCTGGTGCTCGACTTGGCGGAGGTGGTGCACGTCAGGGGGCAGGTGAATCGGCAGGTTTGGCAGGTGAAGGGTCCGTGGGTGCGTCTCGGTGAGGCTCGGTAGCAGGCAGGGTTCCGGCCGGCATTGAGTGCGGTGAGGGTGGCGGCGTCGTAGGTCCGTCGAGTAGTGTTGCGTTGGTGGGTTCCAGGGGTTCTGGCGCTGGGCGCGGTCCAGTCGCGGACGGGCGCAGACGGGCTTGCCTTAGGCGCGCCTTCGGCGCGCCAGCGGCGCGCCCGCTGCGCACGTCCGCTGCGCGGCGTGCAGCGGCCGCCATTTATGGGGAGGTGGGAGGGAGGAGCAGCTGGGAGGCAGGGGCAGCGAATGGGCAGTCAGGGGGCGGGGCCGCAGGGACGCAGCGGCGGGAATGGCGAGAGGCAGCGAGGGGCACAGAAAGGAAAAACGGGGGAGAGCAGGCAAAATCACGGGCACAACAACAGTGGGGCAGCGAGGGGCACAGAAAGGAAAACGGGGGAGAGCAGGCAAAATCACGGGCACAACAACAGTGGGGCAGCGAGGGGCACAGAAAGGAAAAACGGGGGAGAGCAGGCAAAATCACGGGCACAACAACAGTGGGGCAGCGAGGGGCACAGAAAGGAAAACGGGGGAGAGCAGGCAAAATCACGGGCACAACAACAGTGGGGCAGCGAGGGGCACAGAAAGGAAAAACGGGGGAGAGCAGGCAAAATCACGGGCACAACAACAGTGGGGCAGCGAGGGGCACAGAAAGGAAAAACGGGGGAGAGCAGGCAAAATCACGGGCACAACAACAGTGGGGCAGCGAGGGGCACAGAAAGGAAAAACGGGGGAGAGCAGGCAAAATCACGGGCACAACAACAGTGGGGCAGCGAGGGGCACAGAAAGGAAAAACGGGGGAGAGCAGGCAAAATCACGGGCACAACAACAGTGGGGCAGCGAGGGGCACAGAAAGGAAAAACGGGGGAGAGCAGGCAAAATCACGGGCACAACAACAGTGGGGCAGCGAGGGGCACAGAAAGGAAAAACGGGGGGAGAGCAGGCAAAATCACGGGCACAACAACAGTGGGGCAGCGAGGGGCACAGAAAGGAAAAACGGGGGAGAGCAGGCAAAATCACGGGCACAACAACAGTGGGGCAGCGAGGGGCACAGAAAGGAAAAACGGGGGGAGAGCAGGCAAAATCACGGGCACAACAACAGTGGGGCAGCGAGGGGCACAGAAAGGAAAAACGGGGGAGAGCAGGCAAAATCACGGGCACAACAACAGTGGGGCAGCGAGGGGCACAGAAAGGAAAAACGGGGGGAGAGCAGGCAAAATCACGGGCACAACAACAGTGGGGCAGCGAGGGGCACAGAAAGGAAAAACGGGGGAGAGCAGGCAAAATCACGGGCACAACAACAGTGGGGCAGCGAGGGGCACAGAAAGGAAAAACGGGGGAGAGCAGGCAAAATCACGGGCACAACAACAGTGGGGCAGCGAGGGGCACAGAAAGGAAAAACGGGGGAGAGCAGGCAAAATCACGGGCACAACAACAGTGGGGCAGCGAGGGGCACAGAAAGGAAAAACGGGGGGAGAGCAGGCAAAATCACGGGCACAACAACAGTGGGGCAGCGAGGGGCACAGAAAGGAAAAACGGGGGAGAGCAGGCAAAATCACGGGCACAACAACAGTGGGGCAGCGAGGGGCACAGAAAGGAAAAACGGGGGAGAGCAGGCAAAATCACGGGCACAACAACAGTGGGGCAGCGAGGGGCACAGAAAGGAAAAACGGGGGGAGAGCAGGCAAAATCACGGGCACAACAACAGTGGGGCAGCGAGGGGCACAGAAAGGAAAAACGGGGGAGAGCAGGCAAAATCACGGGCACAACAACAGTGGGGCAGCGAGGGGCACAGAAAGGAAAAACGGGGGAGAGCAGGCAAAATCACGGGCACAACAACAGTGGGGCAGCGAGGGGCACAGAAAGGAAAAACGGGGGAGAGCAGGCAAAATCACGGGCACAACAACAGTGGGGCAGCGAGGGGCACAGAAAGGAAAAACGGGGGAGAGCAGGCAAAATCACGGGCACAACAACAGTGGGGCAGCGAGGGGCACAGAAAGGAAAAACGGGGGGAGAGCAGGCAAAATCACGGGCACAACAACAGTGGGGCAGCGAGGGGCACAGAAAGGAAAAACGGGGGAGAGCAGGCAAAATCACGGGCACAACAACAGTGGGGCAGCGAGGGGCACAGAAAGGAAAAACGGGGGGAGAGCAGGCAAAATCACGGGCACAACAACAGTGGGGCAGCGAGGGGCACAGAAAGGAAAAACGGGGGAGAGCAGGCAAAATCACGGGCACAACAACAGTGGGGCAGCGAGGGGCACAGAAAGGAAAAACGGGGGAGAGCAGGCAAAATCACGGGCACAACAACAGTGGGGCAGCGAGGGGCACAGAAAGGAAAAACGGGGGAGAGCAGGCAAAATCACGGGCACAACAACAGTGGGGCAGCGAGGGGCACAGAAAGGAAAAACGGGGGAGAGCAGGCAAAATCACGGGCACAACAACAGTGGGGCAGCGAGGGGCACAGAAAGGAAAAACGGGGGGAGAGCAGGCAAAATCACGGGCACAACAACAGTGGGGCAGCGAGGGGCACAGAAAGGAAAAACAGGGGGAGACAAGCAGACAAAACGGGCACCGGGGCCACAAGCGGAGGGCGATCTTACCTACAGGAGCAGCGGGCAGACAGCACAGGCGGAGCTGTGTGGTGGGGGAGCGACCTACCTGGCAAGGTCAAGCAAAGAGGCAATGAACGATAGAGGAAAGCAAAGGATAAACATGTTTTCCTCCTCTTCAAGAAAAGCCTGCAAGGTATTAATCAGTGTCGAATATTAACTGATCCTGCTGACCAGTAACGTGGGTAGGGTCACGCAGTATGGTTCACCCTGTATGGCCATACAAGGGGAGCCATGGTGCATAATCATGCAGGGTTGGACTGGCCTATAGGGCAATCAGGCAGTGCCCGAAGGGCTGGTATAACAGGTCAATGGGTGGGCCAGTTTTTGGCTGTTCGTGGGCCTGTTTTATGATCAGATGGGCTGGTGTTTACTGATGATTTCCCTGATATTAAAATAAACATTGGCTGCAGCAAGGTCAAATCCATACAGTTTTCCATACATTGCAAAACACTTATACAACGTGTCTTTACAAGTTCAAAACGGCCCTAATTTGCAACATGGGCCCCTTTTTTTTAACTTTCCACCTCACTAATGGGGGTCACTTTTATTTTGGTGCCATGCCAATTTTCTGGTTCAGTCTGACACTGTAATAATGTTAAAACCCAGGAAAGGGAAACAGAAAGGAACAATTCGGAAAATGAGTAAAATTCGTGCATACGTTAACTGACGTTGGAGAGTGAAAAAGATGTCTTGCAAGGTTCAAGATTTATGTATATCAAGTAAAGCTAACAAAACTTCATGTTTAACTTTGGAGTAAGCAAAAGTCCTGATTCTGAGTGGTCTGTTAATTCCAATGTGCCCGATAACAGGAGTTATTCACTATTAGTCTAATAAACAAGCATTTGCAATGCAATAGGTCTTGCATTTGCGAGAGTTTGAGCTATTGGCATTGCAAATGACAATGCCTTTTATTTATGTGTTAGTTTCTAAAACAGACAAATAAAAGGCATTGTAATTTACAATGTCAATAGCTTAAACTCTAGCAAATGCGAGACCTATTGCATTGCAAATGCTTGTTATACATTTCCCGTGTGTTCTGTTCTAAGTCACTTTCTGTTTACCAGATATATAAATTATTTTATGGACTGATTCTCTTCCTAAATAAATAATGATCTATCTCTGATTACTAGTGTAAAATAGTTCAAGGGACATCACCTTCATTAAAATACACTCAGAAAGAAGAATGATTGAATACACATTTGGGCTTGAGGCTAGTCTTGTGTGACAGTGACTGTTGTATGAAACATCTTACCTCAGCCTAAATCTACCCTTACACCACCTATTTTAAAAAAAATATATATTTTTACTGTTTTTAAGTTATGCAGCAACAAGAAGCAATTAATATCCGTATCTGCCCATTATACTTTACACCATGTCTGAAATACATTCAACAACTGATGTGCATAATAAGCAATGTTCCCTCTAATTTATCCCCCCTTTGTGCGGCAGAGTAAGGTCTCTGTGAGCTGCAGCCAAGGCTATGTGCACAAGAACCCAACCATGCGTGTAGACCAGGGCTTTAAGTGTGATGAAAAAACTAGGGGGTCTCTAAAAGGGGCATGACCGATGCAATTAAGGGTGTGGCTTAAAAGCAAATTAAGCAAAAAATCTGTGCGTCGCATAGTGTGCCACCCAACTGATATTTTGCTGCTTCTGTCATTGCATCCAGATATATAATACATGTAACATTACACCTACAAGAAGCCAGGACTATTGTCTTTGTCAGTGGTTGTTTGTTGCATAAAGTTGTATATGATATTGAAAATGCTTCCACTCTTGTGGTAGAGGTTGTGGCTTAATGCTCGAGCTGCCGACTTAGGAGATGGGTTTTGAGTCTCGGGTCAGCTTAACATCCTGTGATTCTGGTAATTCAATTAACCTCCCCATGCATACCAAAAAAAAGAAATAAATAATAAATCAAATAAAGCGCTCCAATACTTTTGGGTTGAGTTCGCACTATATAAAACTTGCTGCAATTCTTTTCTAAATGTGAGGCTGATGGTTTGCCTTTTGAAAGTATTTATGTTAAATGCAGCCCATGACGGACACTGTGAGTAACATAAATACTTTCAAAAGGCCCACAATCAGCCCGCAGCCACGCTCTAGTTAGAAAAGAAAGGCAGCTAGTGCAGGAGCATTTTCTGCCTTTCGGTGAAAGAACGCTCTCCCGGGATTGCTGTGTGTGCACGCTTCACACACAGCACTGGGAGCTCGGGAGGACAGAGGTGCGCGCGCATCTTACAGGGAACAGTCATGATAAGCATAATTGATGGTTTAGAAGTCTCCACTTACAAGCATATATGATTATGGGATGTGCCAGCCTGGCAATCCTCTTAGTCTCCTTCCTTATATGTTCTGCTTCCGGAGACCGTTCATCAGGGTCGCATGGGGGGTACAGAAGGGGTTGGGCAGGAGAGACCCACACTGACTTATTCAGCGACACTGAAGGAATTTTATGATGGAGCTGTTTGTATAGTGTACAGTGTGCCATTAATAGGGCCCTTGCGTTGCAGAGTCTGGGTAAATTACAACCCTTAATTTGAGGATTTCAGAGCAGACCACCATCTGAATTGTCTTTTAAATCTGTATCATCAGTGGTGGATTTGTGGTGCTTATACTGCTTCTGGGAAGAGTATCTTGGTCAGTGATGTATGTAAGAGATTTCTTTTTAGATAAGTGTGGCCAGGAGTCTTCTTAAATCGACTGGATATAGCCTGGGTTATAGTAGAGCACTGAGTGGTTGTTATGTCTGTCTGTGTTAGGAGGTGTCTAGATTCCACTACTGGTTTGTTGCCACACTGGCCTTGTATGCCCTCCAGCTCCATGGCTGTTTTTCCAGTACTTGGGGGTAGGTGGGGTGGGGGTACAGAAAGTTCCAATAGTCACATGTCATGCATGTCCTCCTTCTTTCACTCTGGTATCGGTATGCTTTAATTTATAATGTGAAGAGCAAAACTATAGATGCCAAAAGTTAAAGAACCAAGACTGAACCATCCACACCTCTGGGGAATGTATGTCAAAAATATTGTCCTGCCATAATATCGTGGGCAAAATATCTAGAGAGTAAATGCATGTAGTGTATATGTCATTTTCCGAAATGAGATATTGCGGACGTTACCAGTGCCCATTTCTAGCATTGGATGTCTCCGGTTTTAGCTGTTCCTCTGTGTTAGGGTGTTGTTACGTGGCACTTTCTAAAAATAGATTTCTTCCGATGTTATCATTTCCACTGACTGGCATTCTTTCTTGTAATGTTACAAGCGCCCTTCTCTGGCTTTTAGTATCTCAATATTATAAATGCCATTTTCTGACAGTTGGGCAGCGATTGTCGTGTGATGTTACAAGTACCCGTTTCTGGCAGTGGAAGATGTTGGGTGCTTTACTTAAAACTTACTGACAATGAGTATCCGGGGATATTATCAGTGGTACTATGTGACTGTGCATGCTTTGGGGTGTTGAAAGTTCTATTTGCTGGCAATGAGTGTCTGGTGATATTACCTGCACTACTTACTGATAGTGGATGTTATGTTTGACATGTTTGTCCTCACAGTGGTGGTCTTGGGATGATATCATTGCCACTTCCTGACATTGAGTGTCTGATGCTACTAGTACCACCAATTCATTTGTAAATCAGACCATCTGCAAATGGCTACTGCTTATAAAGGGTACACAGTGTGCACAAATTGTGTAGCTCTTCAATCCCTGGTGGCAGAGCACACAGGATAATGTGCTGCATGGCTAAACACGTATAAGATGCCAAAGGCGAGACCTATTGGCTATGCCAATGCTTGTCACATTCTCTCATCCAGTCTTCACCATTGAAAACCATCCATCCATAAAGCCATCCATCCAAACATGGCTCTCAGTCTCAATGAACCTTTCACCAACATACATTTACCCACCGATGCATCCTTTCATCCATCAAACCCACCCAAGGATTCCTTTCACCCACCCAGGTAGGCATCCTTTCACCCGTATACCCTTTCATCCATCCTTCACCCACCCATGCATCCTATCACCCACCTACATGGCATATGCACCCTTTCGCCCACAGATCCTTCTCTTTCACTCATATTACACTTCACCCATCCTTTCTCCTTCCATCCTTCTTTCCCTTTTCCATCAACCCATCATAGTTAAAGGTCTTTATGAAACTTTGTCTGCTGAGTTGCAGATAGAAGAGGCCATTAAATACTCAACTCCCACTGTATCTGCTAAAGAGGGGTGTGTTCAACTGTTCACAAGTCAACAGTACATCCTTGCAGTGAGTATATTATTAATTGTCAATAAGCAAGGAATATGACTTACCACCGCCCGCCACTGCCGCTGACTCACCCCTTTGTACTGCTCCCACATATGCTGCTTGGCTGGTGCTGTCACAGCTGGCCGGTGGGCTATAAAAAACATTTCACATTTTTTAGATGCCAGAAACGCCTCCCCCTAATAATTTTTTACAACAACAAACATCACTACAATTCGGTTACAGTATCTTCTATCAAAAATATCAGGTTGGATATTATGTTGGTGCCAATTTTTGAAAAAGCCTCAAGACAAACAATAACTTTTTGTAATGGAGTGGCAGAGCTATTGACGTTTTTGAAAAGAAATAAAAGGGTGGACAGCTGGACATATGGTCTTGGTTGGCAAATGCAATGGGGTTGTCCTCCTCATACTTCCTTCCAGCCATGGTGCACGGTCATCACCAACTGCTGCTAATACATACACAACTTTGGGGACGAGGTGCCCAACATGACCATGGCCACTCTCTCATTTTACTGATTGAGCATGAGCAAGTAAAAGAAAGCCTTCTCATCTCAACAAACATGCATAGAATACCTTACTTGGACATGCAATCTTCAAGGCGTAGTAGTAGTACGTGACCAATGGGTTCTCTGAGTCTTACAGTACCACCACTAGGCAGTCCAAAAAATATATAAGGGTAGAGGGAAAGCTGGCTGACAAAGCAGATGAAAGGAAGCTACAAACAGACTAGTACAGAGACAGTTTGAAGTAAAGTACAGAAACTTGAAATATAGAAAATAAGTAAATAGGATAATGCAGGGATAACAAGAATTTAGAAACGAATGGATCAAAGAGGATTTGGAAAAAAATAGGAAAAGGGTAGAAATAATTAAAAATAAGGAGAGGTAAAAGTTAGGGAAATAAATATTAATGTTAACAACAGGAGGACTTATTGGGGCCAGCAAACCCTCTGGCCGAGGAACTTTGGGACTGGGAGGCACCTCCAGCTCCCTCACCCGCCTCAGCCCTCTTCTTGCCCCTGGATGCTGATGTAAGACATAAAGACAAAAAAAGATTGTTGGTAAATAAATAATCTCTCTAAAAATATTTTTGGGCAGTAAAAGGCAATCGCAATATCAGTGAACTTTCCTAATCAGATCAACTAGTAGTATCGCGGACCGTCCTATTTCAAATTACCTAAACCTACCTAACCCTATTCCAAATTTTCTAAACTAGATTTTTGGAATTACTAATAAATTGCAACAAAAGATGTTTGCTTCTCTTCCCATTTGCAATCTCTCAACCCTCTCTGACGGGCCAAGTCTGCATTTTTCTTTCAATGCACAGATGGACGCATGCACACACATCACTGGGAAATTGCTTGACACTGTACGAGCTACAAAAAGTAAAGGCTCTAAGAAGGGAGAGGACACGCTAAATCACTAATACTAACTACCACTATCTTAGTGACAGGACAAAGTAGTCTCTGCATTACTTCTTAAATAATCAGCCCAAGCGAACGCCAACAAGTACGATTAGGTAGCGCCGAGAACCTGTCTAGAATAAGGATTACATAATATTTATAAACTTAACTTTCCTTAGATTGAGCAGCATGGTTGCTATTTGGGAAAAAAATATTAGCATAGAATACAAGTAATAATATTAATAAATACTCACTGAGCCCCGCGACCTCAACCCCTAATAGGTCCAGCAGGTCCTCGTCTCGGTCCAGGATGTCCACCGGTGCATCATCGGTTGCTGGGTGTGCCGGACCCCAGAGCAGTGGTACATTACCCGGCGCACTCTTTCCCAATGCTGCTGGTGCTCTCGGAGTCCGTACCCGGACCCAGAACTGCTACCTGCTGCCAGGATGGAGGGGAGGTGGCGCTGGACATAAAACACCAGTGATGCCACCTCCACCTCTGAAAATAAGGCACGGGGCTGCACCGCCTTCCGCAAGGAAGGAGGCTGCTGCTCTTGTTTTTTATGGCTCTCTGCTCTGCCATGGAGCTGGGGGGGGGAGAAAAAAAAGAAACAGGAAAAAAAGGAAGGAAGGTAGAAATAAGGAAGTGAAGCAAAAAAATAACAAAAAACAAAACACACACAAAAAATAGAAAAAATTTAAAATACACACTCGCAAAGACAAAAGGTAAGAAAATAAAAATGAGGGGAAAAAAGTTTTATAAAAGAAGGATTACACAGATTAAGAAAGGATGAAAAAGTGGGGACCAACACCATAAACAGAGTGAAAAACAAGATGGCCTCGCCCATTGTGAATTGCGTGGTGCAGTTCACGTGAGATTTCCGCGAGATAACACACTTTGTGTTCACGTATGACATAAACATCACAAAAATGGGCACGATGAGGAACTCCGCCCGAGCGCAGAACTCCGCGTTGCCCAGCGTAGTTTTTTTACAACTCCGCAAACTCCACCCGAGCCTAATTACAAGGGTGATCCTAAGTGTCCAAAAAGAGCACAGCCTCCCACTGGAGGTAAGACACCAGGCGTGGCAAGTATAATGCTTTGGGAGGGGTTTGTTCCAGTAAGTGGGGGAGCTCAGTGAGATTACCCTAGCGTTCCTGGGTGACAGTGAGATGGTTCCTAAAATCCATGTGCCTTCCAATGATGCAAAGTATTGGCAATGGGTTACCATCAATGGGCAAGGTGTTGAGTCTCTGAGGGACACAGGAGCCAGCATGACTATGGTGAGGAGTCATCTGGTGGCCTCAGAGTTAGTTAGACCCAAGGCATTCCACCTGGTTGTGGTGGTTTACAACCGTGAGGGTCACTATCAAGTGGCAATTGTTCCATTGGAGTGGGTAGTCTTAGGTCTTCTGAAAGTTGCTTTAAGCGCTGCCATGCCTGTAGACTGTTTATTAGGAAATGATCTTGAGCACACTACCTGGAAGGAAGTAGAGTACAATTCACACATGCAAATGTTAGGGTTGCCTGAGTGGAGATGTGCTACCACCAGGTCCATGGCTGCTCAGGAAGGGAGTCAAGGCTGTTTGTCACCTGGAAAAATGTCCCAGACAGCTTCCAAAAGAGGGAAGAGCAAGGGGTGTGTGAAACCAGCTCCTGAATGTCTCCCAGCTTATGTGTATGGGGCACCAGTGGAGGTTACCCCGAAGCCCACTAAGGAGGACATTGCCTCCCTTGGTGACCGGCCTGAACTTGTGGGATGGGGGACCCACCAAGGAGGAGTTCTGTAAGACACAGAAGGAGTGCCTAACCCTGGAGGGCATTAGGCAACAGGCCGAAGCCCAGGCAGCAGGTGATGCCTCTGGTAATCACCACATTTACTTGGAGGGAAACCTCCTATAAAGTTAACCTAATGCACCTGTGCATTGGTCAACAAGTGCACAGGTCATCACCCGGTTCTACAGGGCCTTCCTCATATGCATTCTGTTGGATTTGCTTGACCTGCCAGCCCAGTGGGAAGACAGGGCAGAGTCTGTAAGCTCCCCTTAATCTATTGCCTGTGGTTGATACCCCCTTTGAAAGGGTTGGCATCGACATTGTAGGGTCTATGAATCACCAGACTGCCTCTGGCAGCAGGTGTATCCTAGTTCTGGTGGATCATGCCACAAGATACCCAGAGGCCATACCTCTAAGGACTGCAACTGCACCTGCAGTGGCTAAGATCCTAATGGGGATTTTTATCAGAGTGGGTTTCCCCAAGGAAGTGATATGCACTAACGGCTAAAGCAGTCGTCCTCGGGGCTGGGAAACCGGGTTTGAGCTCGGCAGGTGGGTCTTCCCCTAAACGTTTTGCCTGCATACTTCCAATTTGTGCTGTATTTGCTTTATTGACCTTTGGACTCTGAGCACTTTACCACTGCCAACCAGTGCTAAAGTGCATGTGCTTCTCCCCTAAACAAGGTTTGATTGATTTATCTACAATTAACACATTTCATTTATCTATAAGTCCCTAGTAGAGTGCACTATCGGTGCCCAGGGCCAAAAAATTAAATGCTACTTGCATGCCTGAAGCACTGATTGTGCCTCCCACACAAGTAGCACTTTGACCAGGTCTCAGACTGCCACTGCAGAGCCTGTGTGTACGGTTTACACTGCCATGTCGGAATGTCATTTAAAACCCCTTGCCAAGCCTTAAAGTCCCCTTTTATTACATATAAGTCACCCCTAAGGTAGGCCAAGGTAGACTATAAGGCAGTGTGCAGTGTGACTAGAAGGTAGGGCATGTACTTTTAAGTTATGCATGTCCTGGTAGTGAAAAACACCCTAGTGTGATTTTCACTTATGTGAGGCTCACCCCTCACATAGGTTAACATTGGGAATTCCTTATTACACTTATAAGATGTAATTCCTGATTGAGAGAAGTAACTCTGTCATGTTTCATATAATTGGAATGGTAATGATAAATCCTCTTTGCTGGCAAAGTTTAATTATTCATTACTATTTTAGAACTTCCTCTTTTAGAGAGATGGCATTTCTCTGCTCTTAGCTCTGTGTGTCTGTAGCCTGTCTCCAATACACGTCTGGGGTGGGTGACAGCTGAACTTTGTGCATCTCCTCTAGACAGCCACACACAAAGGAAGGTTAGGTATGGCTAAGTGACCATCCAAATCCTGATAGGTCATCCTGGGCAGGATGGGGGGGAGGAACTGACACTTACACCTGAATCGGCAGTGTCCTTTCTCCATATAAAGGGCTGCATACCACCCTGTAGTCTGGAGCCAAGGCTGAGAGGGGAGGATCTCTGTGCACTTCAAAGCCTCTCTTTGAAGTCACCGCCACTGCAAAGGCACAACTGTGTATAAGTACTGGACCTCAGACACCACCACTTCAGATACTACTAGACCTGTGAATAACTCTGCTACTCTGCTGGACTGCTGCTCCGGAGGAACTGCTTTTCTGCTGTGCTGCCTTCTGATTGCTACCCTATACCCTTCTGGGGAACAACTGAACTCTTGCTTGAACCCAGAGTGTTCCGCAAGGGCATGCTGGCTTGAATCAGAAGGACTGCCCTGCTGTTTGAAGAACCTGGAGGAAGACTGCTTACCTTGAATCCAGATCACAAGAAGTGACTCCAAGGTTCAGTTGGCTGACCTTCTGTTTGAGCTACAGGGACATTTCAAGCTTCCAGAGGCCTTTCCTTCAGCTGCCCATGTGACTAGTTCCAACTGGACCTGCCCTGGACCCTGCTGCTTGAATGAGTTTTGACCCCCAAGTGCTATCCCCAAAGTCCTGTACCCTTGGCTGTTGCCAAAGTGTACTCCTCCATATGTTTCCGGAAACCAGGACTTAGAAACTTTCTATTAACATTTTGCTCTGAGAACCAACGGGGGACAGGGACCAACCTGCAAAGCTGATCCAACGAAGGTGCATCGCCGCTGGGCCAAAGAGTCAGGTTGATCCTGCTACATTCTTCTCAACAGCAGCAGAACCAGTCCAGCAGGACTTTGTCTAGTAGTTGTCCAGCCTCATGGAGCCCTCTCCAGCTAAAGCCTGCAGCCTTCAAAAAAGTGACTAAGTCCGATGGTAGAAATCTTCACATGGTGAAGGCAGGAAAACTATCCGGACAGCGAGGGACTTTCTTTGGACATGAAATTCAAATTTCTCCCACTCTGAGCTTTCCTGCCAAAAGTCAACGGCTTCACTGAGAACTTGTCCATTGGCTATCCAATGATGTGGAGCCTTCTTAGGCTACAGTCTGCTGTTAGGTGAAGGTGCATTGTGGAGAGTGCAGACTCCTTGAGGGTTTTGAGAGAGACTTGTGTTCCAGGTGTGCCTTCAGTAACAGCTTTTGTCACCTGAACTCTGGAGAGCTTCTCCTTCACCCATTTCCTATCATCCTGTCTTTTCTGCTTAATGTCCTCACAGTGCATGCCTCATAACTCAATATATTGACAGGGTCTCTGACCTCCTTCCTCAAATTGCCTTCTTTGATCCACTGATGCTATATTGAGACAGACCATGCAGTTGTTTGAAGTGCTTGACCATACATTTAGCTACACCGGCTGCCTCTTCTCAGTGAAGTTCATTTTCCTCTGGATTGTGGTGGTCTGCATTCTTGAGATCGGATGTGGTTCTAGTTAGCTGCAGGGTCACATAGGTCAGGGGAAAGAGAGCAGAGTTTAGAGTGTGGACTGTATTCATGTGGTTTTCAGGGAATGAGTGTGAGGTGTGATTTGAGTCATGTGTGTAATATTTGCCTATTCCATTCCATTTGGAGGTGGCCACCTGGATGGTGGAGGTCCCACCTATGTGGCAAATACTTCCAATAAGTTTACCATTGTAAATGCAGTCATAGGAAGGTCCATCTCCTCATTGGAGCGGTGGAGAAATGCAAGTCTAGAACTGGGTACAAATCTCCACTTAGAAATGGTGAATAGCAAAGAAAGGGAGAGTTACACGTAGGCGTAGAAGTAGACCTACACATGTAAATTTATCTCTGTGAATGGGGCCACTATTTTTTGAGGAGTATGTACTCATATGCTGGATGTTATTTTTTTTGAAAATGGGAATGCAAGGCTGAAATGCTGACAATTCCAGCCAGTTTTTAACATCAAGAGTTTACCCTTGATAGATAGATCACTTTGTTTAATTCACAATGCAAATAACTATCTATTTACAATACTGCATCTCTATGTGCAGCATGGTTTAAAACAGAAAGTATGTCAGTGAAGATTAAGGGCCACTTGGGTGGCTTCTACTGAAGCCTACCTTGGATAATAGTTTCAACCCTTGATCATGGACCAGACAGCGATGTACCATTTATATGCTTCTTACATTACTTAACATGGTTCTGACAATAATATATTTGGACTTCACTTATAGAGTATACTTTTTATAAGTTCCTAATAAAGTGGTGCTGCCTGTACCCATGGCCTTTAAATGAAATGCTACTACTGGGACTGCAGCACTCATTGTTCCTCCCACTAAAGTTGCTTTTTAAAACATGTCTCAGGCCTGCCACTGCAGGAGGTAGTGCAGTTCTAAACTGCCAGGTTGACCTTGTAAAATAAACGTTTTGACAGGCCTAAACCTTCGTTTTAAATATTATAAGTCAACGCTAATGTAGGCACTAAAAGTCTATAGGGCAGGGTGCATTGTGTAAAAAATAGGATATGTGGGTCTAGATTTTACATGTCCTAGAAGGGAAAACTCCTAAACTTGTTTTTCACTATTGTATGGCCTATCCCTCCCATAGGATATGTTTGAGTTACCCTATTACACTTGATAAATTGTAATTTAAGTTTGAGACCAGATAGGAAAATGATGTTTGCACTCAAATGAATTGTAATTTAAAAATGATAAAAATCGTATTTTAAGTCACAGTTCTGAAAATACCACTTTTAGAAAGTTGGCATTTTCTTGTCCTAACCATTTGTGCCTTCTGACAGTATTCTGGGTCACATGACTGGAAGTAGATTAGCTGTTGTCCTTTTTGTATTCCTCCCAGCCAGTGAGACAAAGGGGGATAAGGTGTCAGCAGTGTGGTTGTGGCAGAGCAGTTTCCTGCCCTTCTTTTATTTCAAAGGGCTGTCTCCAGCATACTCACAAAGGAACTTCACACCAGCCTTTTGTCACCCTAGACTACTTGGAGCCATGGTAGGGGAAAGAAGGATCTTTCTAGAACTAGATGTGGGGGTAGCATGGGGGATCACCACCTGCAAAGGCTGGCACCAGGTATGAATATTGGACTTTCTACGCCACTTATCAGATAACTTCTGGACCTGTGGAAGACTCAGAAGAAGGACTGCTCTGCTGCCCTGCTGCTGGAAGGAAATCCCTGATGCTGAAAGGACTGCCCTGCTGTCCTGTTGTCTGTGGAAGTAAGACTGGACCAGCTGCCTGAACCCATGGCCATCAGAGTGATTCCAAGGGCGAGCTGGCTGGCCTCCTGTGTGAGCTACAGGGACATACCAAGCTCTAGAGACCTGTTCTCCATCTACCCAGCTGATCAGACCCAACTGAAGCTGCCTGTGCCCTGCTGCTAGGCTCTGCTGCAGTGAGTCCTGAGCCCCAAGAAGTGCCCCCCATGTCCTAGACCCTTGGCACACATTAGAGTGTAGTCCCACTTGCCCAACTGAGGGTTCCCCTAAAACTGATGCAGCAAGATGCAACTCAATGCAGGACCTTGCATTGCAGCACCTCGCAGCTCCTGATTGGCAGCCTCATCAAAAACCCTCTGGTGCCGAGTTACCAGAGGGTTAAGCAAAGGTTAATTTAGTGACTGTTTGTGCCTCACCCTGACAAGGATTGTGGTCAGTGCTTGAGAAGGGTTTCACCCCCCCCAATCAATAACCCAATTTCTTACAATTGCCATGCTAACAAACTAGATTATAATGAAAGAGGGGATACCATATCTACATTTAAGGTGAGGGTTTTCTGATATTAACACTACAGCTTCTTTCTTGTTACGGCCTATGAAATAGAGCTATGATAAAAACCTTCTTGTGAATAGTTTTACTGATTAGTTTTTGAACAATGAGTCTCAAATTTTAAATGCACTAAGACCTATTTTGTATTTGTAGATCCTAGAGTGTATAAGATGAATTTTTATAATGAATGCTTTTTATTATGGGGTTTTTGGATGTTACAGGATGTGGGATGATTAATGTATTATTTTATTTAAAATTCAGGAACTGTGTCTTTAATAAATTCAACATTTCTCTAATCATATTAAAATGTGACAATATAAGGGTTTCCCTCACAAATGGCCTGATTCACAAAGGTAAACCTACACTTTTCGCAATTCACAAACTATGTGCAAAGTTTTAGGCCTCCCTATACTTAGGTGTGTGGAGTTATCTCCACCTGGAGACTCACATTTGGGGAAGAGAGCTCTGCACACACAAGTATTGGGAATGCAGAGTCATTAAACTTCACTTAGTTTGTGAATAGTATTCCGTAGTACATTCTATGTGTTGGAAAATGGCACTCTTTACAGGGTCACCCCCAAACATTTTGCCTTCCTCTTCCACTTTTTTTTCTAACCTCGTTTTTGTTGGCTTTAGGACTCTGTGCACTTTACCACTACTAACCAGTGCTAAAGTGCTTGTGCTCTCACCCTAAACCATGGTATAATTGGATTACACCTGTTTTGCATATTTAATTTATTTGTAAGTCCCTTGTAGAGTGATATACCATCTACCCAGGAATTGTAACTTAAATGCTACCAGTGGGCCTGCAGCACTCATTGTGCCACCCACCTAAGTAGCACTTAACAACTTGTCCTAGGTCTGCCATTGCAGCCTGAGTGTAGTGTTACACTGCTATGTTGACCTGGCATTTAAAACCCATTGCCAAGCCTTACACTCCCCTTTTGTTACATATATGTCACCCCTAAGGTAGACCCTAGGTTGCCCAAAGGGAGGGGGCTGTGTAAGTAAAAATTTGGACATGTACTTTTAAGTTTTGCATGTCCTTGTAGTGGCAAACTCCCAAATAAATGTTTCACTACTGTGAGGCCTACCCCTCTCATAGGATAACATTGGGGATTCCTTATTCCATTTAATAAGCTGTAATCCCTAATTAAGAGGCAGTAGCTCTGTCATGTTTTTATACCTATGGAATTGTAATGACAAATCCTCCTTAAGGAAAAGTTTACTTCATCATTACAATTTTGAAGATGCCACAATTAGCAAGTTGTATACGAGGCTAGAAACTGCATGGTCTCTAGAACAGGATGTGCACTACTTATAAGTGATATACATCCGTTCATACAAATTCAATACAATATCATCAGATAATGTAGTCTGAGTTTTAATACAACCACATAAACATAAACAATATTACTTCTCAGAAGTTTTTCCAACGAATATCTATTATAACAACATTCAATGATGCTAAACAAAATCAATCATCTAAATGCTTCATGTCCTGAAATGTTGTGAACATAAGCCCAATGCATTTCGGGACTCTTGTCCCTTCATCAGGGGCATCGCTGTAAAAAATACACAGCAAACAAATATATCAGTGCAGCAGTGGATCAATAAACAGTTTTTTAACAAAACAAATTCTGCTTGCTTCTTCAATAACTAAATTGTTTTAGTAATAGTGATCATTATACATTAAAATGTTGAGCTGTCCTTCTTACCCTGTATAGCGTGCCTAAATCATTGTCATGGTCATTATGTCTTGAAGGTGTGAAGTCACCACGAAAAGTGCACACGTTAACCAGTGCATCCCAATGCGAAGAGATAACTAAAATCGCCTCATGGCAATACTCACACAAAAAACATGAAGATCTAAAAGTGCTGTTTTCACGAATGCCTTGATTGCCTCGAGATAGTTGCAAATTACAATACAGCAAAATAAAAAATGCAATGTTTACATTATGTATCACCAAGTGAATTACTGCATGACAATAGTCAAGTTAACTACATACCAAATAAGATTTCAACAAACCTATGAAAAATGGTAAATCACAATTATCAGGCCCAGAATGCTGTGGCAAACAACCTATTATGCGCTAACATAGGTTAAACCAGCTTACCAGCAATCTTTTTTATTGGCACACTGATACTGCTTTCCCTGTAAGACATGAAAGTATCCAAGCCTTAGTTACTAACAAAAGCGCAATCTCTCTGCTTCTAATTCCAACTAGTCAAACAACTAACCGGTGACACGAACGATCCGAGCTTCCTGGGAAGTACTCCGACAAGATATTTAACGGCGGCCATCATTATATACGTAACTTAGAGCGTTAGTCATACGTGACCAATCACGTGATTCTGAGAAGTAATATTGTTTATGTGAAGTTGTATAAAAAACTCAGACTACATTATCTGATGATATTGTATTGAATTTGTATGAACGGATGTATATCACTTATAAGTAGTGCACACCTTGTTCTAGAGACCATGCAGTTTCTAGCCTCATATACATAAAGACACAGGGGCATATTATCAAGGGCAGTATCGCCGCTTTAGCAGCACTTTTTGCTGCTAAAGCGGCGATATTCTTATCGCCCTATTAACAAGGTGGCGCTAACATGCATCAGCGCATGTTAGCAGCCGATTTTCTAACGCTACGCATCTTAGCGATATACATCGCTAATGAGATGCAAAGTAGGCGTTCCTTACAATTACTTCATTGAAAACCGTCGCAAACACAACTTCGCTGTATTATCAACGCTGCCCCGGACCCGCGTAGCAATGAGAAAAGGCGCGCTAAGCCCCCATTAACGCATGATCCTAACGCCTGAATAAAACCTGACTTACCATTATTGCCTATGGGAGGTGGATTGCATGGTTAAGTACACACTCCCCTATTACCAAGCTTTTCATTAGCGCTGTGAAATCATCGCTGGATTTCACACGCTAATGAGGATTATCGCAGTCTATCGCTGGATTGTACTTCGCCTGTTAGCAAAGCGTTGCTAATACGCCGCTAACACGGCGATGTAATTCAGCAATAGAGGGCGATAATGTAAAACGCGCTAAGCGCGTTTTGCGATATTTATCGCAGTTTGTAGATAATATGCCCCACAGTGTTTGGTAGACACAAGTGAAAGTGTAGCACACATATCATTCAACTTTGTAAATTTGAGCTAAAATTAGGAAATATAAAAGGGGGTGCACGATCTACTTGCGCAATACATTTAGCACGTTGGCATTTTCCTGCTCTTAGCCCTGGGTTCCTGCAGCCTGTCTTTGATTGCATGTCTTGGTCAGGCGACAGCTGGGTGTTGTGTATTTCCCCTAGACAGCCACACACAAGGGAGCTTAGGTGTGACTTGAATGGCCATCCTGGGAGGATGGGATGGAGGAGCTGGGCACAGCCTCACACTTACACCTGAATAGACTATGTCCTGTCTCCACACAAAGGGCTGCATGCCTCCCTGAAGTGACTCTGAAGCCAGGGCAGGAAGGGAAGATCTCTGTGCACTTCAAAGCCCTTCTTTGAAGTCCCCATCACTTCAAAGGCACCACTGAGTATAAGTACTGGACTTCAGACCCTCCAAAGTGAGTACACTTCTGGACCTGTAGATACCCTGCCAAGAAGAAGGACTGCTGTACTGCTGAAGGGCTGCCACTCAGTTTGACTGCTTTCTTGCTGTACTGTTCTGCTGCCTGCTGCCCTCTGCCTAGGTGAGAAGGACTGGACCTGCATCACTAGTCCCTAAAATGCAGAGTGACTCCAAGGGCTAGCTGGCTGGCCTCCTGATCTGAAGTTTTAGGGGCATAAAAGGCTTTCAGCCACCCTGCTCCATTGCTCCAGAAGAACCAATGCATCTCCTCTGCTGCGGGAGCAGAATCAACATGTTGGGCCATCATTTGTGTACTAGAGAGTGCTGTCTCACCCAAAAAAATCTGGAAGCAAAAACAAAATCTGCGTCACAAGCTTGGAGACTGTACCTGACTAAAGTCATTGTGAAGGGGGCTGGGGAAGGAAGCAGTAGGAGGAGAAGGAGGAGAAATAGAAGAATAAGGAGGGCTAGGATGGCAAGAGCCACGAGGACCAGGACAAGAACCAGGAACGAATAGACAGTGAGGAAAAGGACAATGAAAACAGCACTAGGGCTACTGGGACCAGGGTGAGAAGGATCAGGAGGGCCAATCAATGAGAACCAGAACCAAGAGGATGTGGAATAGGGGGATCTGGACCCGGTGGACCCGGTGAAAAAGGGGCCAAAGAAACAGAAAGACCAGAGGTAGACAGAACAGAAGGACCTGGACCATAAAAACAAGGAGAGCTATGAGAGCCTGTGCACACGGACTAGGACCAGAGGGATGAGGACAACCAGGGGCAAGAGTAGCAGACCCAAGTAGACAGACCAAATCGGACCAGTACCAGAAGACCAATGGAGAGCACGACCAGAGACAGGAGGGCCAATATTACAGACATCAGATCAAGCAGAACCAAGGGGCCAGATGCAAAAGGACCTGGACCAGGAAGACCACAAGCAGAAAGGACCTAGAAACCCTAGATTTGAATGACCAGGGGGTTGTAAAGGACGAGGAAGCCTAGGTACCAGTGCGACCAGGATCAGAAGGTCTAGAAGTTTCAGAATCAGGAGGATCCTAAACCAGGGTGACAAGAACTACATGAACGAATGTGATCCAGAACATAGGAACTAGGAGGACCAGTGCTAGAGGGAGGAGAAAGTCGAGACCCAATGGGGACATACTAGAGGGGCCCATGGTCAGACTGACAAAAACAAGGTAGAATAGACAAACCAGGAGACCAGGAGGGCTAGGCAAACCAAGTCCAGTGGAACCAACACCACAAGACCCGATACATGAGGGTCAGACAAAGGAGTGCCTGAAATAGGACCAGGACTACATGGACAAAGGTGACCAGGATCAGAAGGATTAGGAACAGGCAAACGAGGGGACTAGATAAACCAGGGGAGCAGGACCAAAAGAGTGTGAGGAGGATAAAAAGATCCAGGACCAAGAGCCTGTAAAACGGGAGACCTAGGATCCAAATGACTAGGGGTAGGAGTACATGGGAATGAGGTCCTGTGTAACCATTAAGTACCGGGCTATGAAATTCGTAGACTAGCATGAATCGGAGGTCAAGGAACATCAGAAATAAGAAAGGCCAGGATGATCTGTGACAGTACAGTTATTGCACAACCATATGAGGAAGGAGCAGGAGGACGAGGGCCAGGAGGATCAGGACCAGATTGAAGAGTACTATGAAGACCAGGGCCAAAGGGCAATGGCCAGTATGTCCAGGATACTAGGATAAGCAAGACAAGGATTAGGAAGACTGGGGATGGCAGTACCAAGGGCACACAGAAGACCAGAGCAAGAGAACTAGGTAAACTAAAAGGATCATGACCGGTAGGACCATCAACAGGGCTAAGAGAGTCATGAAGATAAACACCTAGGGGATCAGGGCTCGGATTACCAAATGGGGCAGAACAAACATTACAAGTAGCAGGACCAGGGTGAAGAGGATCTGAGATAAGAAGGCCAACCAGCATCTCAAGTAGAATGGACAGTGGTAGGCAGGAGGACCAGGACCAAAATGACAAGTCTCAGGAGGACCCACACAAGGAGAAACTGAATCAAGAGGACCAGGATCAATGGCTGCAGTACCAGAAGGACTAAATGGACAAGGAACAGAACCAGGAGAATAAGGACAACTAAACCCATAAAACCAGAAGGACAAAGACTTAGGGTGTCAGGACATGAGAAGCAAGGTGGACCATGACTTGCGGTGCCAGGGCTAAAATATCAGGAGGACAAGAGCCAGGAAGACTTGGACAAGAGCAATGACGATTAGAAGGATTAGCAACAATAGGACCAGCAACAGGCCTAGGAGTGCTAGTGGGGCCATGATCATAGGACCAGGGCCCAGAGTACCAAGAGGAGCAGAAAGACAAGGGGCTCGGGTTAGCAGGATCAGAGCGAGGAAGATCAGGAAGACCAGAACAGCCAGCGCTAGGAAGACTAAGGAGACTGGACCTGAATGTCCAGGAGGACCAGGATCAAAATGAAGGGGGTTCAGAAGGACTCAATCAATGAGAACCAGGACCAAGAGGGACCAGACCATTGGGTGCAGTGCCAGAAGGACCGTGAGGACAAGGCACAGGTCATAGAGAACAAGGTTGATCCAAACCAGGAAGACAACAGCATAGAGATCAAGGACACAAGAGACCAGGTAGACCAAGGGGCAAGCAGGGCCAGAGACTGAGGTACTGGGAGTCAGATGAGCAGGATGAGAAGGATCTGTAGGACTAGGTTAAATGGACATGGGTCAAGAGGACCAAGTAAGAAAAGAAAGAGCTGGGAGAAGGGGGCCTGAAAGGACCAGGATGGTCAGAATGTACATTTTCCCGCTACTTGTACAGCTGCTAGCGGGACTGTGCAGAATCTCTACTATTTAACCAATGGTTGGGTAAATAGTATTGTTGTTCTGCTATCTGTACAGTTCGCCAGCCAAACAGTTCAAAATCTCCACTATTTAGTCCACTGCATGGTAAATAGTTATGTTTTTCTGCTACTTACAGAGCCACAAACTGATCAGTGCAGAATCTCGTCTACTTAGCCAACTGCCAGGTAAATAGTGACGTTCTTCTGCTATTTGCACAGCTGTTGGCCAAACAGTGTATAATCTCTATTATTTAGCCAGCAGCTGGGTAAATAGTGACATTTCTCTGCTATTGTCAAGGCCACCAGCCAAATAGTAAATAATTTCTGCTATTTAGCCAGCGGGCAAGTAAATAACAGAAAAAAAACATTGCCAGGTAAATAGTCGTTACCATATAAATATACATGAGAAGAAATCATCATTGAAGTATACATTTCAATTTAAAACTGTAAAAACAAGTGTTTTTACATAGAATGTCTCTTTTTAGGTCGAGCCTCGACAGCTCATGCGCTGTCTCTCGATCTGTTGTATATACTACTGGACTGACAGCCCACCCATTCGCTTTTTATTGGCTACTATGATTGTCCTTTCAAAAGGCTTGGCTGCAATTGCTTACTGTCCCTTCTTCGTCCCTCCTTATCGTCCTTTGTTTCCTCCCAGCGGCAGCGCCTAACTTCAGTATTCTTCATGCTTTTGTTTTGATCCGTTTGTTTACAGGGACTTTTTTTTTATTCTTCCTTTGTAGTGATAGCAGTAAATGTTTTGAAGGGAACGCTCGACCTGGTTATAAACACAACAGGGGGCAGAGAAGCCCAAGAGCTCACATTACAGAGTGCGGAATGCAGCATCTCGATCACAAACAATTCACAATCTCATTACGTGCTCCAGGATTGCGTGATAAACCTGTATGCATTTCCATTCAGGTGGAATCCTGGAGCACGTAATGAGTTTGTGAATTGTTTGTGATCAGGATGCTGCATTCCTCACTCTGTAACGTGTGATCCATTGGCGTTTTTTCACGGGCTCAGACCTAGGACAGCAGATCTATCCCTCGAGTTGCACAGTTCATGGGCTAGTGTTGGCGTTGTTTCACAGGGGCTTTTTTTGAATGGGCTCAGCTTCAGGGGTCGGTGGATTGAGTGCCGAGTGGTGAATGGTGGTGGGTGGTGGCATCTCTGCTTTCACACCGGGTCTGTGGTTTTCTTCCCTTGCCCCTCTGGCGCTCGATGGGAGTGTCTGCGTGCGGTTCTCAGTCTCCCAGGGGCTTGGCCCTCGTTCAGTCTCTCTGGCCTTGGTGGTCTGCGGGTGAAGTGTCCTCGTGGGGACTTTGCGCCACTCCCACACCAGGGCCGGGGCTTCCCTCCCTCTGGCCTTGGTTCCATCACAGGGCATTGGAGCAGTGAACAATGTGTTACAGCATGTTTTACATAGAGAACGTCCGTGGGATAGCAACATGGGTGTTGCTTTTACAAAGAATAGCGATCATCAAAACAAAGGTAAGAGTTATAACTTTATTTACAGTTGCACATCCTTTGGTATATATAGGGCCTTCCTTATTCATGGAGGCGATCTTGGCAATCGAAGTTTTATGGCACTTTCGAAGTGACTAACTGTCAAACTAGTGTAATTAATTGTTTATAATTTCTTTGTTTTTTTTACTTGAAGGAAGATGCTTGAAATTAAGTAACTTCAGGTGGCCAGGACTTTAAAGCCTGTGGCTATGTTAAATAACTGCCCAATCTGCATGCATTAATGGGCGGGCCCAGCGAAAGACTGGGAATGACGCCTCCGCCCTGTTCGTAAAAGGGCTGGTATGTGCAAACCTGTTTTTCCATGAGCCTCTGAATTGTTGTGTTTTAAGATCATAATATTTATCAGCTTCTAGTTCTTACGGTGCTGGCAGCTTAGGTTTCCCCAGTTGCTGCCAGCATTTGGAGGCCATGGTTCTTACACGTCTTTGTGGGTTCTGATATTTCTATCAAGTTATTTACAGTCCTTGTTTTTCTTGAGCTTATGGCATGTTTAGATCCGCCTTGGAGATATGTAAAGGGTCTTTTTAAGACCTCCTGCTCTCTTAGTGGGAAGTTTGGGCATCAGATACCCTGTATTTTCCAAGAAAGGATGTGCGGTTGCGCGGAGTGGGTGGCTCGGAGGGATCCTCTTGCCTACCTTAGTTAACATCATTTATATATAAGCATTTATTTGGACTATAGATGTGTACCTACATATGTGTATTGCTTTGTATAAATGTGTATAATAATTGTTTTTAAAGATCTATTCATTAGATTAGATTCAATCATCTGCTTAACAAATGTACACATTACTTATAGTTACATTATGCTATGTTTGACATGTATATGTGACTACATAAATAAGTATATCTTTTATCATAAATATTTATCTACAATTGCTTCACTGTTGAATTACAAACAATTTTTCTTAAATACAGCAACATTTGAAAAGTCTGAGTTTATTAAATGCAACTTTAATCTACATATATTACCTTCTTTACACGTATATGCCTTCCATGTACCAATGTATCTTTATATTTAGTACTTTGCTTCTAATTTAGCATCTCCCATGCACTTCCCTATTTCTCACCCTATACCGCTCTCAATATTTCCTCTACCTCAACTCTCTGACTCATCTCAAACCTCTTTCTACTATACTTTCCAATGCACTACCCTATTTCTCACCCTATACCTCTCTCAATATATCCTCTACCTCCACTCCATCATTCATCCCAAAACCCATACCACTACTATGTTCCCCAAAATAACCTTTTCTAGACTATTCCCTCCTCTACCCCTCCTTGCATCATCTCATACCTCTTTTACTATTCACATCTCCCAAACAAGCCTTTCTAAACCCTTCCCTTTGACTCTTCCCCTCCACCTCCCCTTTTCTCATCCCAAACCTCCTCCTACTGCTATGAACTCCCACCAAAAAACTTTGTAGACTCAGTCCTCTTCTATCCCTCCACTATTCCTTTTCAATCCAAATAACAGACTAACATGTCCACCGCTCAAATTAATTTCATATTCCCCTATACTAATTCCCCACTAATCCTGTATGGGTTCCGGAGTAGCGTGCTAACCGCCCAAAAGCGCTTCAACACCTCATCAGGTGTAGCAAGTGCTATATAAATGCAAACCCTTCCCTCTTCTATCCCTCAACTATCCTTTTACAATCCAAACAGCAGACTAACATGTCCACCGCTCAAATCAAATCAAATTAATTTCATATTTCCCTACAAACTAATTCACCTCTAATACTTCTTGGGCTCTGGAGTAGCGTGCTACTTGCTGAAAAATGCTTCAACACCTCATCAGGTGTCCCTGTGGAGTTGTAAAGGGACCTCTATTAGCCACACATGGTGCTGCACCCTTAATGCAATTATTTTTTAAAAAGTTGCAGCTGAGCATACGTTTCCATTTGTTTTTATTGGAAGTGAGATTTTTGTTAACTTGTGTTTTAAAAATGCACCATTGTTGTTTATTTAGCATCTCACTTCCAATAAAAACAAATGGAAACGTATGCTCAGCTGCAATCTTTTCTTTTTAGAATTGCATTAAGGGTGCAGTACCTTATGTGGCTATTAGAGGTCCCTTTACAACTCCACAGCAACACCCAGTAACAGCCTGTGGTGCTGCACCCTTTCCTTGTTTTGTGGCTTTTCTTTTATTACGTATGCCGCTTCTGGCATATTTTTTGACAAAATAAATCGAACAAACATTATCTTTTGCAACGCCAAAAGCTCAAACTTTCACTAATGCAAGACCTACTGCATTGCAAATGCTTGTTTATATTTTTCATCTCTTTTACTCCATACAGTTCTTCAAAACTATGTTGCTTATTTGTTGTACACGTGGTCTGATAAAATGACAACCCAAGGTCGCAGAACACGTGTCATTTGAATTGAACTCTGTAATGTGTATTTACTATAGATTTTCTAACAAAAATACAAAAAGTATTGCATATGTTCTAGTGTCCCTAATTGTCATTGTTCTATTTAATTTTTATCCAAGTTCCACCCAAGAGTTTCATTACGACGACTTTGCAGTGCCAGTACACAGGACATAGCCCAGGGGCCCTTATGCCTGGCATTTGGTAATCCCAATGCTATTATGTCTCATTGCTGCCCAAGACCTGTGCTTCCTCTTGTACTTTGTCCATGTGATAGTCTTCTATAGCCTTTTCCACTTAAGCCTCTGTCTTCCATGCTTACTTTATATCCAATCAGTGTCTGCTTTGTAAATGAGTTCAGTGCTAAGTCATTTAGCCAGGGTGTCCGAATCACCAGAGATCTGGAGGGAATGTTAACATTTGTTCCGCTTCTGGCACCATCTTCATGAACTTCATGAATGAATGAATGGGATTTGAATGAGCAAAACGCAGTAAAACAATCCTTAACTTTAAGGTACTGAGCCATCTGATGATATGACGGAATTGAATCACTGACATAATATCGACAACCAAAATATCGACATGCAAAAATATCGGCACAAAATTATCGATAACACTATTATCGACTAACAATACTTATTTAAAAAATTACACAAATATCGAAACCACATTATCGTCAACAATAAATATCGTAAACAACGTTATCGAACACACAAATATCGTTAAATAAAATATCGACATACAAACATACAATATGTCCAAAATATTGAATACTAAAATATAGACAGCAAATTTATCGAATTTATACAAATATCGACTTTTTAAAAATAACTAAAAACAAGATATCTTGACCCCAAAGTGTATTTTCACAATATAAACACTCACTACACACATTATAACTATAATATAATCTTATTATAACATATAAATATAGAAAAGCATAAAATAGCAAAACACTAATATATATTAAATAAAATATGATTAAACATAACACATACAACATTTAACATTATAAGCAATTTAAAACATACATAAGCAAACAAATATGTTAAAAAAAAAAAAATTTGCACTAACAACTTGTTAATTAGCGTTTCCCATATATGAAAAACAACTGCCAAAAACTAAAAAAAAATTAACAACAACGAATGAAAACCTCACACTAATAAAATACACCAATAAAATCAACCTATCAATTAAACAAACACTATATAAACAACAAAAATTTACATTTAATATACACTACAACTCTAAAGGAAAAAAGAAGAGGAGACTCTGCCGGATTACTTCCAGAACGCAGATTTACATTACAGAAAAAAGCTTTGCAACTGCACAAAGTAAGTAAAACTGCAGTTAGAATAAAACACTACTTACAGTCTTCACCAAAAAATATATAAAAATATAATTCACTAATATAGCTCTCTTAAACTTATATCTCCTCTACAGATACCTTCTAAAAAGGACCAAAAACTACTTCTGCTACATCAACAATAAAGTTACTAAACAAGTAAGTATATTATAATCTTATATTAAAAAAGGCCCTAAAATGCCCACCCAAAAACCCACTGATCTACAATGTCCCCATCACCTACAACACAATAGAACAAAAATATTAACATTATATTTTTTCTTCCCAACAGAAACATCTTCAAGAAAACGAAAATAGAAGTTTGAAAAATATTCAACACCATCTTTACTGACATCAACAGCAACATAGTAAGTATATGCAAAAAATGTATATGTATTTACTTAAAAACTATACTGCATTATTTCAATTAATTTTTATAAATATTTTTCTTAGAACTAAAAAGACCACCATGACTGAAGGCGCACAATGTATTACGTCGCAAAAAGGGAAAATATTATTGTGTTATATGGGTTACGTATACACACAAGAAAAACAAACTGGTTTAAAAGTATTTTGGAAATGCAGCAAATATTATTCAAATAAATGCTATGGAAGAGCTATTACACAGGAAACCACTGTTGTATCTGTAAAAGAACATAACCACCCCCCAAATGTAACTGAGATTGAAGTAAGAGATGCTCTTGAAACAATAAAAGAAGCTAGCACTAGTACAGATAGACCTACCACAGAAATACTAAAACAGCAGTTACTAACAGTACCCCAACATGCATCTAGCCAATTACCCTCTATTGATTCTTTAAAAAGGACAATAGCTAGACAAAAGAAAGTCACTACAACTACTACACCTGCCCCTAAAACCTTTCAAGAGGTAGAGATTCCCCCTGAACTAAGTATAACACACAGTAATGAACCATTTATACTATTTGATCATAAATGCAAACATAAAAGAATGATTATGTTTGCTACTGCAAACAGTTTACTTAAATTACAACAATGTAACACCTGGATGATGGAGGGTACCTTCAAAATGTGTCCCAAACCATTTTATCAGTTGTACACAATACATGTTTTTTTCCAAATACTAATATTCCATTTATCTATACCCTACTTCCCAATAAACAACAAGCTACCTACCAAGAAATTCTAAACCTAATAAAAGATAAAACCAATAATTATTTTCCTCAGAAAATAATTATTGATTTTGAGCAAGCCATGATTAATACTATACTAAAACGCTACCCACATACAGCAATCCAGGGTTGCTATTACCATTTTAATCAATGTCTATGGAGACATCTGCAAAAGTCAACCCTAAGGGGCCGATTCTGATGTCGGACGGAAGGGCTCCAACCGATGGTCGGAGCCCTTCCGCCCGCATCGGAACGTGCCGTTCGGATTCGACTCGGATTTCCGGATGGCTTACGACGGGCTCGGAGAGCCCGTCCGCCATCCGGAAACCCTTTAGTACTCCCCCAGCCACCTCTTTCCGACCGAGGGAGTACGATGGCAGTTTCCCACTGCCTTTTCGTGCCGGTCTTTCCGGCATGAAAAGGCAGTCAGAAACTGTCTTTGGGGGCCCCCAGTAGGGCCCCCATGGGTGCTAGGCCCCCCTGTTGATCTCTGCACCTGGTGGCAGGCACCTTGGGGTGCCTGCCAATGGGTGCAGGGATGAACTGTACCCCTGCATTTCACAATGCAAGCATGCATTCCGTTCGGAATGCATGCTCCCATTGTGAAGTATACGAGTGCGACCGAACAGGGATCGGTCGCATCGCACTTGCAGGTCCGTAACTGACGACAGTAGGTCGGCCGGTTACGGTTCCTGACCGATGTCGGACGGACTCCGGTCCGTCCGACATCGGAATCGGCCCCTAAGTGTGGAATATGCAACTAACAGTAGTTTTGCATACCAAGTAAAAAAACTGATTGCACTGGTCTATGTCCCAGTAACTGAGGTAGCAGAACACTATAACCTCCTAATAGAAAGCCCCTACTATAAAACAAATGAGGAAAAACTAAGCCCACTTTTAGATTACTTCGAAGATACCTGGGTGGGAAGTCTCCACAGATCAGGCCACAGAAGACTACCCAAATTCCACATTCCATGGTGGAATGTGTACTTGAACACACTAAACAAACAAGCCAAAACCAACAATGCTGTTGAAGGATGGCATAATGCCTTCCAATCAACAACAGGGAGAGGGATACCTACCCTACATAAACTACTCCAAGCCCTCCAAAAAGAACAAAGTTATCAGGAATTTAGAATGGCACAATCTGTGACCCAAATAGGCCCTAAACTCACCAAGCAAACCAAAAAAATTTACGAATTACTACAAAGTCAGGTAGCACTATACCCAACTACAAGAGGCCTAGAATACCTATCACTAACAGCTAAAACGATACTTTAAATTATTAGGGGTCGATTCCGATCTCGGTCGGTAGGGCTCCGAATCGGATTCGGCTTAACCGGATCCGATTCGGAGCCCTGTTTCCCGACCGATTCGTACGCAGGTCCGGCCGAGCGAGTACGATGCGAGTGCCTGCGAAATCGCCGACTGACTCGTACGCGACTTCTACACGCTCCGACCGACTCGCATGGACACAACTCGCACCGCGCGATGGAGACATTTCCCGGCCGGGCAAGTACGATGCGCACCGCGAGCAGTCTGACCGACTCGCGCCGTCCGGCTCGAAAGAGCTGTCGGAGCCGGACTTTGGGGGTCCGCGTTGGACCCCCCTGTACGCGTACCCGCGCGAGGCGCACACAGGGGGGACCCATGGGTCCCCCCTACCATGCATGTACGGTGCGACCCGCTTCAACGCGTACTCGCTGTAGGGGGCGCCCTTGTTCACCTCGCACCCATTGAGACAATGGGAGCCCGCGTACGCGTTGTATGCCCGACTCCCATTGACTTCAATGGGAGTCCGACCGAATCGAGTCCGATAGCATGCGAATGCATCGTACTCGTTCGGTCGGACTGCTAGGGTCCGATTCGGTCGGAAATCTCTCCGGGTCCGGCTCGGTCCGAGAGATTTCCGGCCCAAATCGGAATCGGCCCCTTAATCTAAAATAATTTAAAATATCTTTCTTACAAAACACAAACTGTAACTGTACATATAATTTTTCTTAACTTTGTACAATATAAATAATTTGTCATATATATTTAATTTAATAATATAAATATATATTGACATCTTAATTACATTTTACAAAAAATAACACATATATAAAACATTATACTCAACATTGCCCTCCCACAATTATTAAATAAATTACTTACGGTTTCTGTAGCTGAAGAAAACATAATCCAAACATCGTTAATCCATCCAGGTATCTCTCAATCCAAATTAATGTTAAAATTAACCCCCCAAAAATTGTAAAAAATACAACTATTCCAAAAGGTAAATCCAGGGTCGATAAATCCAACGGGATTAAACCATAAAAAACCCGAAAATATTTCTTTAAAAAAAAAATGCTCCAGGAAAACCCAAAAAATTAAGAAAGTGATATATAAATATTAGTTTTAAATACTAATACACACTTCTAGATAAAAAAAATGCCATCCTCTCCAAAACGCGATTCCGAGAACGAAACCTGTAAAAATGGAAATAAACATACCCACCCACACAAACATACACATACACTATAATAAATTACATGTAAAAACACTTTATCTACCATATACACACATTTCTATACATATCCTACCCTCTCTACACTAGGCCTCAAACACAAACTCTCAACATCTCGCTAAAACATAACTAACAACTAAAACACACCAAAAACACACAACGACCTAACACTACACATACTACCTACCACCTAACTACATTCAAATACAAGTAAAAACTTACTTTAAATAAAAATAATTACACTTACCTTGCTCAATGCGACGCAGCATCTAACCGCAAGCTTCTCCCCTGTGAAATAACCCAAAACAACAGTAAGCGGTTACAAAATAGTACCTGTAAAACAAAAATGGCTGCTTTAATAATAAAACACATAGAAAATAATGTCAAAACATATAATACAGTGATAAATAAACAACTTATATATTTTCTAAAAATATTACAATAGTGCACTAATATGTTAAAAATAAATTAACATTTTTTCTACATTGTAAAATTATAATAATTAATATAAAATATATTAATAATTATTATAATTACTTATTTACTTGTATCATTTACAATGCTTATCTAAAAATGCCTAAAAATGTGTAAAATGTTAAATAAAAACTTACCTTTTGAAAAACATGTTTGTATAAAAATTAACAATGTATTAATTAATATTATTAATATTTCATATATTAATAATATTAATAAAAATATATATTACATCTTCAAAAATACTTAAGTAACAATGTGATTATTTTTTGGCAAAATATGTATAATGTGATATTGTCTAATTAAAATGAAATATATATACATTTACTAAATGTTAAAAATGCAAAAACAAAACTGTAAAAATATATGGCAAAAATAATGTGTTATAAAAATTTTATAAACTAAAATGTCAAAAAATGTTTCTGCTACAAAAGATAAATACCTATCTTCTAAAATATAAAAATGTTAAACACATGTATGTTCAAAAATATAATATATGTGAATAAACATATATCCAAATTATTTTATTTTTCAATAAGAAAAATGTGTATTTATTTTGTATATTTCCTCACTTGTATAATATTGCCTTAATAAAATATGTTTTTTTACCTTAAGTAGTTTCTTATTAAAAAATAAAGATCATTTAAATATTAACAAGTGTTATTCTTTTTCTATTAAGTTATTGTTATTAAATATTTGCCTTCAATGTATATTTTGAGACAATATATATTTTTTAACTAATATATATCATCTCAATATATGATTATAATTATTATAATTGTAAAGATAATATAAAATATTACACATTTCCATCAGTACTATAAATTATAAAAACATTTTAAATTCACACACCTATAAACATATATAATGTCATATTTCTACACCAATTAGTATAAAGTAAATTTATACACTCTACACTACACATAAGAAATTTACTATTCCCACTACAATTAATATACACTGAGGGAAGTTGCTGGACATTAAAGATATATATTTTACTATTCCCACTGAACTTAGGGGGTCATTACAATGACCGGCAGATCGCCACCGCCCAGCGGTAAAGGACCCTAATATGGTGGCGGTGTCTGCAAGACACCGCCGTCCATATTAGGATGTTGGCGGAAAGCTGCCTTTCCATGGCGGTGTTGCCGCCATGGAAAGGCATGTGGACTTTGCTTCTGGGGGCCCGTTGCGGGCCCCCGGGGGATTGGGGGGGCACATGGGGGGTACCTATGGCACTACATTTGAATGCACAAGGTGGCAGGCACCGCGCGGTGCCTGTCATGTTGTGCATTCAAATGCACAACATGCGTTTCTCGCATTGCGGCGGGTGCTGCTGACAGCACCGCCCACTGCAATGCGAAGAATACGGGATGCCACCGACACCGTGGCGGTGGCATCCTAATATCCATGGCGGGACTGCCGCACCCCTTGCGGACGGTCCCGCATTCCGTTGTGGTGGTGGGCGGACTTTGTCCGCCCGCCATCGTAATGTGCCCCTTAGTATTAAGTCAGGGAAGGTGCAGGACACTAAACTTATATAATTTACTATTACCACTCCAGTTAATATTAAATCAGAGAAGGTGCTGAACACTAAACTTATATATTTTACTATTCCCACTCCACTTAGTATAATTCAAAGAAGATGCTGGACACTAAACCTATATAAATTACTATTCCCACTCCACTTAGTATTAATTTAGGGAAGTTGCTGGACACTAAACCTATATAATTTACTATTCCCACTCCAGTTAGTATTAAGTCAGGGAAGGTGCTGGACACTGAACTTATATAATTTACTATTCCCACTCCAGTTAGTATTAAGTCAGGGAAGGTGCTGGACACTAAACTTATATATTTTACTATTCCTACTCCAATTAATATATACTCAAGGAAGGTGCTGGATATTAAACATATATAATTTACTATTCCCACTCCACTTAGTATTAATTCAGGGAAGTTGCTGGACACTAAACCGTACTATTTCCACTCCACTTAGGGGCCGATTCCGATTCGGGCCGGAAACCTCTCCGACCGAGCCGGACCCGGAGAGATTTCCGACCGAATCGGACTCTGGCAGTCCGACCGAACGAGTACGATGCGCACGCATGCAATCAGGCTCGATTCAGTCGGACTCCCATTGAAGTCAATGGGAGCCGGTCGTACAACTCGTACGCGGGCTCCCATTGACTCAATGGGTGCGAGGCGAACAAGGACGCCCCCTACAGGGGGTCCGCGTCGATGCGGTTCGCGCCGCACATGCACAAGTAGGGGGGACCCATGGGTCCCCCCTGTGTGCGACTCGTGCGGCTACGCATACAGGGGGGTCCGACACGGACCCCCAAAGTCTGGCTCCGACAGCTCTTTCGAGCCGGACGGCGCGAGTTGATCGGACTGCTCGCGGTGCGCATTGTACTTGCCCGGCCGGGGAACGTCTCCATCGCGCGGTGCGAGTCGAGTCCGTGCGAGTCGGTCGGAGCGGTTCGGACCCGTGAACGAGTCGGTCGGCGATTTCGTATGCGCTCGCATCGTACTTGCTCGGCCGAACGCGTGTTCGAATCGGTCGGGAAAGAGGGCTCCGAATCGGATCCGGTTAAGCCGAATCCGATTCGGTGCGCTACCGGCCGAGTTCGGAATCGGACCCTTAGTATTAATTCAGGGAAGTTGCTGGACACTAAACCTATATAATTTACTATTCCCACTCCAGTTAGTATTTAGGAGCCTATTAGGATGGCGGGTGGACTTTCGTCCGCCCGCCACCCTAGCGGTGCTGGGACCAGCCGCCAGTGGTGTGGCGGTCCCGCACAGGTGATTAGGATGCCACCGGCACCGTGGCGGTGGCTTCCTCCATTCCCAGCATTGTGGCGGGCGGTGCTCACAGCACCGCCAGCCACAATGCTGGGAATGCGCTGTGTGCATTGACATGCACAAGGTGACAGGCACCGCAAGGTGCCTGCCACCATGTCCATGACAATGCTGTGCACCCCCACAACGGGCCCCCGAAAGTGGAATCCACCTGGCTTTCCATGGCGGAGTCACCGCCATGGAAAGCCCTGCACCGCCGCCCATCGTAATATGGATGGCGGTGCCTGCAAGGCACCACCACCATATTGCAGGCCATTTCCGCCCGGTAGGCAATCAGGCGGATTGCGCACCGGCGGAAAACTGGCGGACGGTCTTTCCGTCCGCCTGGGTCCCCACAGCCATCGTAATATGGTGGTGGGGAAATGTTTAGCGGGTGGTGGGAAATAGCGGGCGGATCGCCACCGCCATACGGGCCATAGGGGGATGGATGCCTACCACTACCACCACCCTACTCATGGGGGCCTGGATGCCTACCACTACCACCACCCCTACTCATGGGGGCCTGCATGCCTACCACTACCACCACCCTACTCATGGGGGCCTGGATGCCTGTCACTACTACCATCCCCACTCATAGGGGGATGGATGCCTACCACTACCACCACCCCTGCTCATGGGGGCCTGGATGCCTGTCACTACTACCATCCCCACTCATAGGGGGATGGATGCCTACCACTACTACCATCCCCACTCATAGGAAGGGTAATGCATGACACAACCAGCATACTCCAACATAAGGAATGTCAGAAAAAGACATCCCCCAACATCATGACAAGAGTGTGTAGTCTGTGTCAAATGCCTACAACACTGAACATGACATTGAACATACAATGTGACCCCCTATCACATGTGTCACACATAAATGTGTGTGGCCTCCACAATGCAAGCAGACCATGACCACTGTGGGAATGGGGTCTAAACCCCCATCATCACAGTGACCAAAATGTAAGTGTGGGGTCCATAGCTGAAGCACATTTTGAACATTGTGGCAAAAGGGTCTAAACCCCCATCATCACAGTAACCAAAAGGTAAGTGTGGGGTCCATAGCTGAAGCCCAATTAAACATTGTGGCAATGGGGTCTAAACCCCCATCATCACAGTGACCAAAAGGTAAGTGTGGGGTCCATAACTGAAGCACATTTTGAACATTGTGGCAATGGTGTCTAAATCCCCATCATCACAGTGACCAAAAGGTAAGTGTGGGGTCCATAACTGAAGCACATGTTGAACATTGTGGCAATGAGGTCTAAACCCCCATCATCACAGTGACCAAAAGGTAAGTGTGGGGTCCATAGCTGAACCCCAATTGAATATTGTGGCAATGGGGTCTAAACCCCCATCATCACAGTGACCAAAAGTGTTGTCATGGAAAAAGCTGCAACTGCCAAAGAGCGTGGATGATTCCTGATCACACAACAACAAACACATCAGTGGCAAAGTAGTGGTTGTGTCCCATAGCAACATAGATTGGGTGAGGCAAACAGTGCAGTGCAAATAAAACATACCTTTGGCCATGTGCAGACAAACATCACCCATGGGGGCTGACATTGTCAACATTTATCAATTACACAATGACAGAAGTGACCATCATAATGCAGACCCACATATCTGCACCAATGGACACACAAATGTAGATATCCTGTGGAGACTGTAGATGTGAGGTGAAAAAATACCATACCATGGCAGCAATGGGACATACAAACCATGATTATTGTGCTGACTGATGACCTAGGAGTCCCAGGGACAGCAGGGGCAATCCACCAAACAACATACAGCCAATGGCAAACTAAAGATATGCCAATGCAGTGGTGCAGATGCACAAACACAAACAGGCAGCCTCACACTGCATATCAAACACAACAGGTGATGGGGGGGTGTGCCAGTGTCCCCAGGCAACCACACAACACATGAGGAGGCCTGATTCCCAATTACACAGATGTGTATACAGTGCCACACAAAAGTAACTCATGGATCGGATTCCCCTATGTGGGCAATCAGGCATTGTTAGATGAGAGGGAGCCCAAATTACACATGCCACACAAGCTTGTAGGAACAGCAACTAACACAGCAAGAGACAGACCCACCACAGCACTACCCCCAGGGACCCCACATTGTGGTGACACTAGCCTGCATGATAATCCCACTGTGATGACAAAGGTAGATGTCGTTCACACTGTGAGTCACAGCCATGTGTCCTGAGAAACTAACTACCATCACACGTACACAAGCACAAATCAATCAGCACGGCCTGTCAGCCAAGGCCAATATGGAGGTAGGGGTCTAGCCGTGCAACAACTCACATTTGCACACACTCAACACCACACACCTTGATCTCCACCAATGTGCAGCAGTGAAGCTCACATGGACTGGTGACATTGCACATGCACCCATGACAATCCCAGGGGTGGTGGTGGGAACTAAGGTGCAGAAACCCATCACACATGGCCAGTCAACAAGACTCATGAATGTCTGACACACTGCACAGTACGCCGTAAATGGGCATGACATGAAATCCACCCCAATCAATGGGATCCCGGCCACAGTCACACACCAATGAAGAAGCCAAGGTGACCCACAAAGAACACACATAGACAACTTCCAACATTGCAGCTCTGACCCTGAGGAGTGGCAGCAGTCACACACACAACGTGTCACAATCACTGAAAGCTACCACAAACTGTAAATTACATGTGTAACCAACAAGTGCCAAGGGAATCCTGACTGTGTCCCATCTGCGTTTGCCCACATCCCCAGCCCTGACAACAAAGACAACTAGGGATGACAACCTGATGAACATTAGTTTGCCATGCACCCACATCCCGGAGAAACCAGGTCCAAGATGCTGGATGAACACAGGACAACTCAGCAAGCATCACAAACAGGAACATCCCTAGGGACACAGCCTGTGTAGGAAAAGAGAAGGGAACACACACAGACATGCTCACACAACACGGGCCCAGGCAATGTCACGGGATTACACACTGCCATGAGGGCACTCCACTCCTGTGGAAGGTCCGCTGTGCCAAACCTTGTCTGTGCACGACTCAAACATGTCAGCAGAACACTCGGTCAGTGAGTCAACAACTACAACACACTGAAGTCTCTGCTCACATCAGCCTGGGTACGGGAGTGTCACGTCAGTCATCTGCATACACCCAAAACACGTGTCAAGCAAGTTGCACTGTATACACAGATGAGTCCTTCAACATTGATGTGCTAAACTGCATGTCCAGTGGAGATGGGCACCCAGTCAGGGAAATAGAAACATTGAACAGTGGTAAGCCCACCAGATGTGCATCAGATGTTAATTTACAAATGCAAAACGTACATCCCTGTGTCAAATGCTGAACATTACACCCTCAGACTGCAGCAAAGGATGCTATAGATCCAGACTACATTAGGACACATATCCCATGGACCACATGGAGTCCATCACAACAACACTTCATTTTCCTGATCTGAACACTATTACAACTGCAAATGCATGATGATACTCATCTACATCATGTACATCCAAAGAAAAACCACAAGTAAACAAAAAGAGGCTTTATTCAGCAAATGTTAAACTAAAATTTTAAGTCCAAAAGAAACTAAGGCCAATGGCCAGTCCAAATACACAGTCCCAACAGGGTGATATGTGACAACTTGTCACCCATTGCTTGCCTGCACTGGTACGGACAGGGGACATCCCCCTCGGAGGGGCATACAAGGGGCAGGCCAGGCACCACAGGGACAGGATCAGGAGATGCCAGAAGGAGGCAGTGAAGGGGTGGTGGGTGCAGGAGTGTCACCGGCAACTGCAGTGGAGGTGTCTGACTCAGTGGGGGCCGGCACCACTGTAGGGCACAAGTCAGATAGTGTGGGTGCTGCAACCACTGCAGTGGGCCGGTCAGATGGAGTGGACTGGGTCCCCACTGCAGTGCCTGAGTCAGACAGGGTGGTTGTGGACTCCACTGCAGTGCATAACCCCAGGGAGTGGAAGGGGGGGCAGATGAGGTGGGCAGGACAGAGGGGGGGACCCGGTCTCCACACCAGTGGCACAAACAGGCAGATCGTCTGGTTTGGGGGTGGAAGAGCAAGTGGTAGGGGATGCGGTATCGGTGTGTGGGGGAACCTGGGGCAGGGTGTGGTGGTGGAACCTGTGGAGTGGTGGCCTGGGGGATGTAGGAGAGAGACTGTGTGGTGAAGCTGCGTGGTGGTGGTGGTGGGGTCTTGCCCTTCCTGGTCTGGGGGGACTTTCGAATGGGGTCCTCAGTCTGCCTGTGCCTGGGGGAGGGTGTCCGGGTGTGAGGGGCACTCCCCTCTGTGTGTGGTGGTCGCCTCTTCCGCCTGGACTTCGTGTCAGATGTATCTGTGGGGAAGAGGCCAAGCTCACAGAGGAAGAGCTTCTGGGAGGGGGGGGTTTGCAGGTGAGGCAAGGGAAGGGGTTTTGGAGGGAGAGGTATCTGAGGACTGCGGAGTGCTCGTGGATACGTGTGTGTGTGTCTGGGCCCTATCCCATGTGAGTGAGGTATCAGTCCCCTGACTGTGCGTGCGTGTGCGTCTGGATTTTGGCTTGTGTGTCTGTGTGCTGCTTGTGTCTGTGCTGGTGCATGCCGGTGCCGATGTGTGTGTGCTTGGGACAGGTAGGGTGCTGGGGATTGTGGATGGGGCAGAGGTAGGAGGGGTGAGGGACTGTTGCAGGAGGGACACTGCTGCCATCAGTGAGGAGGCCATGGACTGATTGGTCCGATGTAGGGCAGACATGCCAGATGACATGCCCTTCATGAATGACACCAGTTGTGTGAACAGACCCGTGTGTGCATGGAGGATACTCAGCATTGATGTCTGCCCTACATGGATTTGTTTCAGCAAGTCCACAGGCTCCACACTCAGGGCAGCAGGGGGGACAGAGGCAGGGGGTGCGGTGCCTGGCATGAAGGAGACACGTCCCCTACACGGGAGCCTCCATGGACATGTGGGATGGGAGCAGATGGGAGGGTGGAGATGGTGGTGGTGGTAGGGACAGACTTGCTTGACGTTGCCTCTGGTCTGCTGACACCCGCCTCCACAAGGGAGTCCTCACTGGAAGTGCTGTTTTCCCCAGCCGAGGTGGTCGTAGCTGAGGTCTCCTCAGTGTGGCTCCCCTCACCCTCCGTGCCACTGGGTCCCTTGCTCTCCCCTGCAGTGGGCCCAGTCTGGCTCTGCCGCTCCTCTTGGTCCATGGAGCTGTCTCCTCCTGTGGCCGTGGATGTATCTGCAAACAATCAGGATAAACAGAGCAACATTAGTCACCTGTACTGAGCACACACACCACAGTAAGTACAGCACATCACAGAGCAAGCCTTGCCATCATTTGCTAGACATTGCAATAAGTGCTGACACTGATTTGAAGAAGCCCATTGTCTGCCTGACAGTCAGTCATGCCACACATATCCTACCTGTCCATGCACCCATCTGTCTGCTGCCTGTTGTATGCGACTAATCATATGTGCACACATGCACCACATACACAGTTGTTGGACATCCAAGAGAACATATGGAAATGTGTCACTCCAAACACATGCCATCTCCTGCCACTGACTCAGTACATGTGTCAGGAAAAGTGATGGGCAGAGTCTCTGTTGATATGCGGGTTTTGCTTCCATCACCAGACACAATGATGTCCTCATGTCCTGATAGACAATGCGACAATGGTGTGCATGCAGGACATATCACACCACTGCTGGATGACCCTTTGCGATTGGAATGTCATGGCACAGGCCTGTCTGGCAAGTCAGTCATAACGGTCTCCTGTCACAGGGGCAATGCATACACACAACACCAGTCTGCACTGTGTCACAATCATGGAAGTTTTTGGAATGTAAGCCCTGTAGCTGACAGGTGCACATGTGCACCCCTGGCTACCCACATCATGAGGACTGAGATGATCCCACGTCAATCAAATGAGACATTTGAGTGACTGCAAACACAAATCCATACACATGAGCACTTCACCGTCTGATGAGCATGAACCAAAGCTGCCTGCACCTCAATGTTTGATACAACATTGTGCACAGTCAAGGGATCAGAGACCTATGCATTAACCTATGTGCAGATCCCATAGTCACAACTCAGATGGCTGGCCACCCAAAATTGTTAAACACTCCAGGAGTCCAAAAGCAAGGCCACACCACGGTGACACAGAGGCATACACCTGAGTGCACTCTTCACAATGCCCAATATGTATGCTGACACACGGGAGTGGGGAACAGAGTGCCTTCAATGTACGGAGTAGGCATTACAGTCCTGGTCCATGTGCAACATGGTATTACCCTGAACACTAGGCAGGTGGCTATGCATGTGTCACACACATGATGTACATACTTCTGAGGCTCCTACCTTGGTCTCTGCAGCAGCATGGGTGTGTGGCACATACCCCAGACATGTGGTGAGTCAGAGCAGCAATTGGAACACATATTAAAGCCATACCCAGAGTACATGTCAGATCACAGGCATTGTGAGCAATTGTACCACCCATGCAGCCCACCACAAAGTTCCTGTAACTGATGCTGTCCCCAACTTGAACCACAGGTAACTGCAAGTACACAGTACCCAAGTGACCTAAGTCACAGACTGTAAGGGCCACACCTGTGTATCAGATTAGGAGGGGGCATGACATAAGTGAGGGACATGAGTCCAGGACGACATGACAGTTGTACTGTGGAAGTGGAACCAGGCTAAAGGAGTGCATAGAGCATGTTAGTCATAGTACACAGTTAAGGCTAGCACTTACCCCCTCCTTGCTGCTGTCTGGCCTTCAGCTGCCCATCCAGGTCAGGGAAGACCACCGCCAGGATCCGGAGCATGTGGGGGGTCAGGGTCCGGTGTCCGCCCCTCCTGCGAGGAGGCGACAGCTTCAGCTGGACCCTTGCGATCCTCCGGGTCCAGCCCGGAAGGTCCTGCCACCTCTTCTGGCAGTTGCGGATCCTGCGCATGTAGACCCCCACAGATCGTACTGCCCTGACGATGGTCAGCCAGATCTCCTGCTTCTGGTGGGCATCAACCTGTGAGGATGACAAAGTGAAAAGGCCATTACTACACATGCAACATTTCCATGCATCACACAGTTGGATATACATGTATCAATCACAGGGGCATATGATGTACACAGGTAGTGCAACTATGGCTATGAACAGTTTGCCAGCAGTTACTAAATGGTATAATTGCCTGGGAAGTCAAACCTTGTTGGAATGCAGTGTTACTGCACTATACCTGTTCAGTGCATGTGACTACACACTTTGGGGGGTGACAACTACTCAGTGAGCATGCTAGCCACTGGTGTACACACTGTAAGTCTTGCTAGTCAGACAACATGCACAATTAGTAAGGCAGTGGACAGCACACTCACCTGCTCCCCTGGTTTCCCATACAGCTTGCTGTACTGTGGAAGGAGGCTGTCCAGCAGGGCCTGGTTCTCCTCAGTGCTGAAGGCTGGGGCTCTATCCACAGTACGTGCCATTGCAGTAGCCAGAGGATGCAGAGACAGCAGCAGTGGTGGTGGCAGATGTCATCCTGGAGCATGTAGTGCAGGCAAGTGAGCTCTCAGGGGAACAGCCAGCATTATATGTGTGCTGCAGAGGCAGATACTGTCCCATGTGTCCAAAGTGATAGGTCCAAGTCGTTTGCATCTTCTGAATCTGGCCAATCCATGGAATTGCACCACTTATACACGCCCACAGCATCCTTCAAAAGTTCAACTTCATGACACCCATGAATTTGCAACATTGTTGTGGGTGGCCAACTGAATTCACTGCATCCGACTCGTTAAAGCTTCGAAAACGTGTCCGTTACCATGTCAGGCCATAGCCAATGCGTGCGCACCGATCGGACCATTGCTGTACGACGCGTATTTCGAAAAACAACACGCATCCGTCCACATCATATGCAATGGCCAATGCGTGCGCACCGATCGGTCCATTGCTGTACAACGAGTATTTCGAAAAACAACACGCATCCGTCCACATCATATGCAATGGCCAATGCTTGCGCACCGATCGGTCCATTGCTGTACAATGCGTATTTCTAAACACAACACACATCCGTCCACATCATATGCAATGGCCAATGCGTGCTCACCGATCGGTCCATTGCTGTACAACGCATATTTCGGATGACAACACGCATCCGTCCACATCACATACAATGGCCAATGCGTGCGCACTGTTCGGTCCATTGCTGTACGACGCGTCCCTGTACAAGTCACTCGCATATGTCACCATGGTTGTCACTGGTGAACGTATGCCAGCCACAATTACTTGCCAGGGACTCAGGGGCACACCTACAAAACCACAGCCTGTCCACACTGTATCCTAAGGCATGTAAGGCTGCATTACCTGTGTGTGTATATGGGGGTCAATATGTGGTTTTTTTGGTGGCACTTGGGGGCAGCCACTCCCAGGCTGTGCACGTGTTCATGGGGACAGAATCCTTTGTGTGTTGTGCACATGACCACTGTGATGTGCAACTGTTCAGTTCAGAGCATGTGGCATGGTCACATTTCCAAGTCGTGTATGTGTATGTCATGTCACATACACCCTGAGTCCCATGTGGGAAGGTATGTACGTCACAAGGTGACCCATTGCCACAATAGTGATGGCCCTCCACAGTCTGTGTGCATGTTGTGTTTCAGATGTCTCTGATTCGAAGTGCACAATGGGAGACAGTCTCCACATCCACGTTGTTTGTGCATCGACTTTGATGTTGTGCGTGTGTGTGTCACAGACGTCCATGTCTGTCCGGCAGAGGCAACAGGGGCCACTACCTGTGGGAGTCATGGTTGTTTTGCTGACGTGTACATGATACGCCATGTCATGCCAGTGTCCATGTGGCAATACAGGGTCCCTGGGAATCTACCTGTCAATGAGCTGTGATGCCTGTGGCACATCTGTCCTCACTTGTCACTGTGGTGTGTGTTTGGAACGTGACAGCAGTACATGGGTACTGTGACACAGCCTAATGATTTCCCATAGCACAACCTGGAACTTGTTGTCAACACATGTTGAACTGTGATATTAGATGTTGGCCATGTAGGTGCCATATATGTCCATACAGAACGGCACACACATCAAGTACTTGTGTCTCGTAATGATGTATCATGTGATATTGAGTATGGTCAATGCCACATATGTGGGGTGACTGACAATCTTTCTTTGTTCACCTATGCACTGCAGGGCACCAGCTGTCCATAGACCATTCCCTGACCTTGCAACCATGGTTGAACGTGACTGCATCCGACGGTACCGCTTCAACAGGCCGCTGATTGAGGAATTGGCGGTGCGGTTGGCCCCACATTTGCAACATGGCCAGCCATACCCTACAGCGCTGACCCCCAAGGTGAAGGTGATGGCAGCCCTACACTTCTTTGCCACCGGTACCTTTCAACACACTGTGGCGTCTGCTGGTGGGATGTCACAGACCATGTTCAGCCGTGTGCTACGCAATGTTTTGGAGGCAATGTTGAGATACCTGAACCAGTACATCTATTTCCCTAAACGTCAACAACTCACTGACGTCAAGAGTAACTTCTATGCCCTGGGGAGGATGCCACATGTCATTGGCTCCATTGATGGGACACATGTGGCTTTGGTACCACCACAGGCACATGAGCAGGCATACAGGAACAGGAAACATTACCATTCTATCAATGCTCTGGTGGTATGTCTTGCAGATATGAGCATCTCACATGTGTGTGCACGTTTCCCCGGTTCTGCACACGATGCCTACGTGATGAGGAGTAACCCTGGGCAAAGCACTACGCTACGCTCGCGTAGTTTGCGAAGTTTGCGCTACTTCGCACATCGCGAGTGCACGTAGCACAGTGCAAACACGCATAGCGTAGCGTAGCGTAGTGCAGCGGTCATTTTTTGCTTGCTCGCGGTCCTCAACGTCAAGTTGGCGACCGCGAGCAAGCAAAATGACATCCCGGCGAGACTTTTTCCTCGTTCGCGATCAGTAACATCAAGTTGCCGATCGCGAGCGTGGAAAATAAACCTTCCGGCGAGATTCTCAATGCGGGGAGGTCAGGTTTCTCATTGCGAGTGGTCGCGTATGCTCGCGACCGCTCGCGATGAGAAACTACCAGTCCGCGTTGAGAAAGCTGCCGCTCGAGTAAAAATCTACTCTAGCGGCAGTAAAAGACAGCTCGCACTGTGCAAGATGCCGTTTTCAATGATTGCACAGTGCGGACAAGCATCCGGCACTGTGCAATCATTGCGAACAGTGCACTACGCAGTTCGCGTAGTGCTACGCGTAGCTCATGTAGTGCGAACTGCACTTTGCGTAGCTTCGCGTAGCGCTACTTCGCGAACTACGCCCAGGCTTAATGAGGAGTAGTCGCATCCCAAGGAAGATGTCACAGATGCAGAACCAGCGTGCCTGGCTTGTCGGTGTGTACTGACTTTGTACCATTGTGTGTGTTCTGCAATGTTGTATTCCACCCTCTTTTCCAACTCAGCTAATGTGCAATTGTCTGTATGTAGGTGACTCCGGATACCCCAACATGCCGTGGTTGCTGACACCCCTCAGGAACCCTGTGACACCAGCCCAGATGCGCTACAATGAGGCACATGGTCGGACCAGGAGAGTGATCGAGCGGACATTTGGTCTCCTGAAGAGCCGCTTTCGCTGCCTGGACAAGACAGGAGGGGCCCTCCCATATGCCCCAGCAAAGGTGTGCAAGATTTTCATCGTCTGCTGCATGCTACACAACCTGGCAGTGCGGAAGAAGTTGCCTCTCATCCTGGATGACGATGACCAACATCCGCCACCTGTGGAGGATCCTGGCCTGGGCCACGATGCCAGTGATGATGATGATGATGATGAGGGTGATGTCCGCACACAGCTCATCACCAACTTCTTCAGCTGACTGTGAGTATCCAGAGATGTCATGTCAATGATTTGAGTTTGCATGATATGTGTTGGTGGTGCTCTGTTGCTGTTTGAGTATGGCCATGTGCTACTTGACTGGATGCGTGCAGCGATGTGTCTTTACAGGTAGTCTGTACTCCCCAACAGTGTTGACATGCTAACTTGGTTTTGTGTAGGTATCTTGTGACATGTATTGGGCATGAGTATTGCAGTTCTGTCCTGTTCTTCAGTGCTTTTGACTGTGTGTCATGTCTGTCCTTCACAGGGTACTTTCAGAGTTGTTTGGTCAACTCTGATCCCCCGGCACCATGATTCAGCTTTCAGGGTGGAAGCAGTCATTTCCCTACAGGTGATGTGCCACACACCCCTGGACTTTATTTCTTCTACACTTGTTGACTGTGTGGCCACTTCCACGTGGGATTACCTTGCATCTGTAGTGGAAACAACATGTTGCATATCTGTAATAAACCTGTGCTTCACTTTGGGATGTGCGTTGTCTGTGGTCACACATCTGATTGACATTTGCTTACTGCACCTGTGGGCTAGTTAACACATACTCTGAATAGGTGTGGTGTCTGTGCATTCCACTGTATTTCCTGGCAACATCAGTGTAGGCGATGAGTCAGATGGCCCTGGTGTGTATGTGTTGTGTAGCCCTAGTGGTGTGTCTCCCTCATATGTGTCACGTCGCCATGACTCACATGACGGTGTTGAACTTGTTGTAGCAGTTAGCATGCACAGTGTCATTTAGCAGATCATCATCTCCATGACAAAAACAACGTTGGAATCACAACAGAGGCACGTATGGTGTATTAGTGAGTTTATGTACATACATGTGTGAGGATAGTGCACAGGATGGTAGGTGCTGTACATTGGGATTGGAATCCAAAGTTCCCAGATGAGTTGGAAGTGTTGGTAGCAGAAATGTCCTGAGTAAAGTCCACAGTCATCTGATACATTAGTCCAACTTAAACTCCCCATGTCATGTGGGAGAGTTGGGTTGCATTCGACAGGGTGAACAGTTTGCACACAAAGGAGAATTTCCAGAACAGGTGTTGGGTTCCTGGGGGATGTACATGGCCATCGGCCTCTCAGTTGTCCTTCCTCTGATGACCCCTCTTCTTTCTGGGGGGACCCTCACGTGCAGGCCGCTGCGGTGCAGAGGACACTCCACCAGAGTCATCCTCCCTCCCTGTGGCAGTTGCAGTTGTTGCAGCACCAGATGTTGTGGGCACACAGGGAGGTGTGGACATGTTGGTGCTAATCTGGCGGAGGCATGTCAATATGTCCCTCTGCACCGCTGTCAGTTCTTCCAATGTGTCCCACTTGGACTCCATGCCAGACATGTGTGTCTCCACACGGGGCATGTGGGAGTATACACCGGACATGTGGGAGTCCAAGCGGGCATGATGGGCAGCCTGCTGCTGTTGAATGTCCTTGAGGATCCCCACTACCTGGCTGACCTCTACTGTGCTATTCTGGTACGCATCAGCAATGCGTACCAGTTGTGGGTCATCATGCAGTCCAGACCCCTCTGCAAACAGCGACCTCTGCCTACCACCCCTCCCACCACCCCTGGCCACACGTGCGGGACCTGCGGTGGCACGCACAGGTGACCCTAGGCCCCCTTGGGGGTTGGTACTGGGGTTGTTGTCCGGTGCTTCACGGTGGGCTGGGGTCCCTGTGCTGTTGTCATTCAGTGTCCTTGGTCTGTCCGTGTCAGTGGGGGTGGTCTGTGTGTTGCCAGATGTTGGAGGAATGGGTGCAGGGGGAGCAGATGGTGGTCCTGCTGGTGCTGCATGATGACTCACACCGGGGGTGCCAGGTTGGTCTTCGCCATCCGATGAGGGCAGAGGCTGTTCCACACCAGAGAGCTCAGGGGCCACCGGAGCCTGGGACAGGGACTCCTCCTCATCTGCTGCTGTGTCCCCATCATCACCTGTTTTTGGAAGAGACACACAATGTATGTTATGTTTCTGCAGGCATCAATGGTTCAAATACATGACAGTTGTGACTGTACCTCTGGATGCGGCCCTGTACATTGCATTGTCCTAAGTTGTCACAGTCAGAGGTTGATATTGGTGTGGCTCATTGTCCTGCCAACCTGATGCATTTCAATGTGGATGTTGAGGTGTGTGCATGACCAGCATTGGTGGTATTTGGTTGACATCCGGACCTCCTTCTCCCCCAGCCCAGTTATCCCACCATGAAGCATGCCACCCTTGCAGTGGGTGCAGGTTAACTCTCAGGATGTCAGTCAGTGGTGTCCTGCTGTTGGTTGGTGCCCAGTTCCCAGCAGGGCCTGGTACTCCCCATAACAGAGCACCATTGTCAGACATCTTAGAAGTGGCTTTTCACTCCCTGTGAGGTGTGCATGCTTCAGTGTGAGCTTGCTGGGCCATGTGGGTGGGGGATGTTGAGCTGTGACTACCACTCCCATCATGCTATTGCCTACACCCCTCTTCCCAGCATGCCCATACTTCCTTCCTTTTGACTCTGCTTCCCTGTGGGGTAGTGTGCCTGTGCTGACAGTGTTGTCCTGGCGTTTGTTTGGCTACAACTCCCAAAAGTGTCCCTGTGCTTCACACAGCATAACCCAGTGTGGTTGTTCTTTGTGGGATATTTAATTAGAGTGTGAGGCATTGCATTCTCCCAGGTGAGTTGTGTGGAGTTTGTGTTAAGGGGGGGTGAGAAAAGCTGCTTGTGACTATGGTCAGAGCTGTCAGTCCTCCTTCCCACCCAGCCAGATATCCCACCATGGAACGTGCTTCCATTGCAGGGAGTGCAAGTTGGCTTTCAGGATGTCAGTCAGTGGTGTCCTGCTGTTGGTTGGTGCACAGTTCCCAGCAGGGCCTTGTGCTCCCCACAGCAGTACCCAGTGTCAGCCATCTTGTCAGTTCTTTTCCACTCCCTGTGATGTGAGCATGGTTCAGAGTGGTGTTGATGGGCCAATTGTGAGGGTGACCAATATCTGTGACTACAACTCCCATCATGCTATTGCCTACACCCCACTTCCCAGCATGCCCATACTTCCTTCCTTTTGAGTCGACTTCGCTGTGTGTGAGTGTGACAGCAATGGAAAGATGGCTGACAGTGTGGTCCTGTTGTTTGTTGGTGCACAGTTCCCAGCAGGGCCTTGTGCTCCCCACAGCAGTACCCAGTGTCAGCCATCTTGTCAGTTCTTTTCCACTCCCTGTGATGTGCACATGGTTCAGAGTGGTGTTGATGGGCCAATTGTGAGGGTGACCAATATCTGTGACTACAACTCCCATCATGCTATTGGCTACACTCACTTCACCTGCATACACATAATTCCTTCCTTTCAGTGAGCTTCCCTGTGAGGTGGTGTTCTAGTGGTGGCAAAATATCTGACTGTGTTTGTTGGTTAGATTTGTGCCACTGCCTTGCTCTATTTGTTGTTAGGTTTGTTCATGTCATGACACAGTTACATATCACTATGAGATGGCATGTATTGTGTTTATCTAACTAACATACACATCTTGGGATGATTATCTTTTGGTTGCTGTGGATTTGCTAAGGGTGCATGGTTTGACTATCCCCTTGACAGTGATGTGTGTGTATTGTCACACAATATTGGGTATATTGGTTCTGTACTCACCAGGCTCTGGGATGTTTGATAGTCCATGTACGCTCTCTGGTGGTAGGATGGCCCACACCTTCTCCTCCCAGGGCCTGAGGTATACTGGTTTGGCAGGAGGGCCACTGCCGGTGCGATGACTCAAGGCGTAATCCTTCTTGAGTAGGTCCTTGACCCTCCTGCGCACATCATACCACCTGTTCTGGATGTCTTCCTTTGTGCGCAAACATGGTGATTGTGCGTTCACCCTGTCGACGATCCTCTCCCACATCTTGGTTTTCTGCGACATGGGGGTCTGTTGGACCAATGTACCAAACAATTGTGGCTCTACCCTGAGGATTTCATCTACCAGGACTTCCAATTCACTGTCTAGGAACTTTGGATTCTTCTTTGGGGGCTATTGATATGTGTGTGTGAGTGTGCAAGTGAGGGTGGGTGAGTGTAGGTTTTGCTGGGTGTATGTGAGGGTGCTATTTGGGAGGTGCTAATGGTGTGTGGCTTGTGTGATGGATGAGTTGTGAGTGTGTCTGTGGTTGCTGTCTGATGGTGTTCTGTGCTGGCAGATCAGTTGAATTTGCAAAGGATCATGGTAGTGATTTGTGGCCTTTATATGGGTGGAGTTGTGGGTGTGTCTTTGTTCCATGTTTTTTCACCCCTGTATTTATTGACTTTGTCATTGCTTGTTTGGCCCTTTTTTTTTGTATTTTTCCTTTGTGGGTTTTGGGCATGTAGGAGATGTTCTTCTGACCGAGTAGGATGCTGCAGTTGGCTCGTGCGGGCTTCTCCGAGTCTTTCAAGCTGTGTTCCTGATGGGTTTCATGTGCGGCGTATGCGTCGGTCGCGGAGTATTGGGTTGCTTCGGCTCGGTTTTGTATGCGTGTCGGTCGTACGGCTTGGGCTCCGTGCGACTCGGTCTGGTTTTACACGCATTGCATCGTACTGCGCGGGTCGGAGTTCCCGGGTACGTTTCTGTCGGGTTCATTCCTGGTGCGTGTCGGTCGGTTCTATTCGCGTAGTTTCCCGGCCGGATAGCTGGTTTCCGTGCGGTTCGGTCGTTCGGCTTGTGTTCCGTACGAGTCGGTCGTAATTCACATGCATTGCATCGTACTACGTGGATCGGGCAGCGCCGGTACATGTCGGTCGGACTACATTCCTGTACCGAGTCGGTCGGTATGTTTTCCGGCCCGAATCGGAATCGGCCCCTAAACCTATATCAATTACTATTCCCACTCCAGTTAGTATTAAGGGGCCTATTACGATGGCGGACGGACATAGTCAAATGCAAAAGCATTGAAACACTTTCATGAAGCTTTTGCAATTGACTCGTGAGGGACATCTAGTAACGACTAGTGGAACTGCAGCTTGATGTAATAATAATTTCAATGCTTTTGCATTTGACCCGTGAGGGACATCTAGTAACGACTAGTTGAACTGCAGCTCTTTGTAGAATTATTTTGATATTGGATACTATAATATTCACTGCCCACTGCTAATCTCGTCCCATAATGCTTTGCAGGGCCTTTGGTTGGGATTGTACTTTTGCCAATAACTGTGCTTGGGGTGGTCCTAAGAGGATGGGACCACCACCGAATCGTTCAACAAGAAGTGCTTTTTGTTTTCAAGGCATCTGCTTGGTTCTCTCCCTAGGTTAGGGAGGATCCCCAAATCATCACCTCTCTCACTGCTTGTTAATTTATTGTTTTCACTTTTGTGAAATGACTATATGCATTTTAGCATATAAAGACAGAGATACTTATTTTATCTTAACTTGCACTGTGCAAGATGCTGTTTGCAATCATTGCACAGTGCAGACAAGCACACAGCTATGCAATTTGCGTAGTTAGTGTAGTTCAAAGTGTACTTCGTGTAGCTACGCATAGTGCTACTACGCAAACTACGCCCAGGGTTAATCTTGACATCATTCAACGCCACTCCTAATCCTGGTATCAGTGCTCCAAAGACATCCCCTACAATCTCTCCTGCGCTTGCACCTCGTTTCTCCCTATGGTGTAATCCACTTCCCAAATGTCCTAAATCTTCAACATGATACATTTTTGGAAACACTACTGCTACGTAGCACGTACCATACCAATTCAATGGCAATCGCACGTATGCATTCTTCCCGCACACAAAATACACATTCGGATCCACTTGTATCGCATCCTGCAAGAACTTCTTTGCTGTAGCCTCAATGGTGAAAATATGATCACACACACTCTGTCCCACAAAAACCTTATCATAATAGGTCTGGACTTGTCTCACACACAGCTTCCCTCTCTGCTCAAAATCCAATGCTATTGGACCACTACTCCCTTTCGCCTTGTGTGCTAACTCCTCCTTGGTACACTCAACCTTTCCTTCTCTATTGTTACGATTTGCTGTTAATTGTCTATATCTATCCTCTACCTGATCTTCAAATTTCTTCTCTACATCTGTTAATGAACATGTTAAATTGTGACGATGTGCATAAGCCGTATCTAAAGTTACAGTAGGTATGAAATACTTCCCAACTCTATCTTCCTGCTTATAATAATCGTACTTGTTCAAATGCTTATAAGCTGGAACCTCTGAAAGCACTGCATCGTAATTAGAAAAATAATATTCATAATGACCTTTACCATAAAACATACTAAGCAATAAACTACATGTAATATCATACGTCAAAGGGAGATGATGATAACGAATACCTTCCTCTACGGACGCAGGCAACTGCATACACACATAACAATCTCACATCCATCGTATTTACATACTCATATAGCAGCTTCGCATAGGCATTAAGCGTATAATCACCTCTAGACAAATCTACATGCAACATACGACTAGCTTGATCTAGCATAGCTTTTTCAGCTTCTACGATACCCTCTTTTGTGCTAGAAGTAATAGGTGTGGATGTCCCTTGCACTCCCACTCCCTCAACTTTTGCATCATGTGAAATTTTTACAGATACAATAATAACTACTGCTATTACAACTTTCACCCCTACTAAGAGTGTACCTAACACACACTTAGACCTACGGTTCGAACTTCCAGACTCCATCGTTAGCTTGTCGGTTTAGTTCAGCAAGGGGATACACCAAAAGTCTTTTTATTCACCTCAGATTGCCATTCAAACAGTTCATGGAAATTCTGTAAATTCTTTCACAGTTCGTTGCTTTGGTTTATTCACACAGTTCAAAAAGACTTCCCTAGCCCTCTTTCTTCTTCTATGTGAAACCCTAAATGTATTCTTCTTCCACTCGGGCCTAGGTTATCTTCTTAAACTCTTATTTACAGTTCACAGTTCAATCACAGTCTCTTGTAGGCTCAGAACCAATTTCAATGAGTACACGCTGTAAAATTTCAAGACGAACAGTTGCAATCTCCTGAGATGGTGACTGATATCCAAAGGTTGGAAAGGACAGTTCCTGAAGGATCAGAACTCGCACTCTGCTCAATATCGGAGGTCTCGGAACAGTCACTGTTAGCACCCCTTCTATTTCCAATCCAGGAACTATCAGTCCCACATCAATCTTCAATTCGGGTGTTCTGCTGACCACTTGTGAAGACCTCAGTCTCCCAGTCCCCACTACTCCCAGCATCTGTGACCATATAAGTCCACTCCGGGGCAGCGTATCTCTGGCAAGGCACCCTTACTCTCCTTGACCTTCTCGGGCCTTCTTGAGCTTGTTCTGAGTCACTCAGCTCCGATTCAGATGTCTCCGACACAGGAGCAAGATCTCTCTCAGGAGCTAGTCTCAGATTCAGCCTCCTTTGTCTCCCAGGCCACGATTCTTCTGCAAGTTCAGCACCTCTTCTTTGCCCCCGACCACCTTGCGCACCAATTCCTTTAGCTGAGTTTGACTCTATACCACTCGCAATGTTACCTTCTCCCTCAGAGTCAATACCTGGGTCTTGTGTAGCGTGACCCCCTCGGCTTGCTCTGGTGGGCAACCAGCTTCGTGAGCAACCCTCACAGCTTGGCTTGTCCTCTTGAGTGGCCTTGCTGCCACAGCTGGATTTTCTTCTACGAGAGGAGCTGTTTCTTCCAAGGGTTCTGAAATTCTGCGAGTATGGGAGGCATGAATCCAGTTTGGCAAGCCTCCGCACTTCACCACTGTATTTGTTACCAGAATCACCTGGTAAGGGCCTCTCCAACGGGCGTCAAGGCAACTCTTCCTCACGTGCTTGCGAACTAGTACCCAATCACCGGGACACAGGTCGTGGCAGAGGTCCCTCGAGGTCGGGGCAGTTGCAGCTTCAACCTGGTGAGACACAGAATGGACCACGTCAGCCAGTCCTTTGCAATAATCAAGGATCAAATCATCTGTGATGTTTATCAAGGCTGTAGATGGCACTGCTGGTAACCGCATCACCCTCCCCATCAGGATCTCATGTGGTGAGAGGCCAGTTCTCCTATCGGGGATACTACGAACACTCATCAACACCAGCGGCAATGCATCAGGCCATTTCAGAGACGTGGACAAACACACTTTTGCCATCCTCATTTTCAGAGTCCCGTTAATCTGTTCCACAATACCAGAAGCCTCTGGTCGATAGCTACAATGCAGTCTTTGATCAACATGTAAAGCGGCACAAAGCAACTTCATAATTACGCTGTGGAAGTGTGTTCCTCTATCCGACTCCAATGAAGTTGGAAAACCGAACCGTGGTATCAGCTCCATAAGCAACAGTTTTGCTACTGTGAGGCTATCACATCTCCTTGTTGGATACGCTTCCACCCACCGTGAGAAAACACACACCACAACCAAAATGTACCACAAGCCATTGCACCTAGGCATCTCTATAAAATCAAGCTGAATTCTATTGAAAGGCCCTCCAGACCTTCCAATGTGACTCAATGCAACCACAGTTTTCTTTCCAGCATTCATCTGCTGACACGTAACACAACTGTGACACACCGCTTCAGCAAACGCACGGAACCGTGGATTATACCACGTTTGTCTGAACACACGCACCATAGCATCCCTTCCAATGTACACTGCTCCATGAATCTTTCTTGCCATAGGGCTCAGTAAGTCATCTGGTAACACTGCTCGACCATCATTAGAAACCCAAATGCCATCATCTCTTCTCTCACATCCTGCTCTAGTCCAGGCAGCCTCTTCCTGTTCTGAAACTTCTCCCTGCAGACGCTTGAGCTTATCCTAGGTGTCTGCCATGGCTAACATCATGCTGAGCTCGGTTGTCTCTGGGCTCTCTCCAGTATAATCTCCTGTGAAAATGCACCCTTGTTCAGCGCAAAAACGTGCAACTTCATCTGCATATCGGTTTCCCAAAGACACAAAATCATTCCCCCTCCCGTGGCCTACACATTTTACCACAGCTATTTCTCATGGTCGCTGCAAAGCTTCCAACAGTTGTCTCACATATTCCCCGTTCCTAATAGGAGATCCTGATGACGTTAAAAATCCTCTCTGTGACCATAGCTGTCCGAAATCATGAACCACACCGAACCCATACTGGCTGTCGGTGTAGATGGTGATTCGGATTTGATCAGCAATCAAACAGGCACGCGTCAAGGCAATGATTTCAGCCACTTGTGCGGAGTATACGCCCTGTAAGCAAGCAGCTTCCACAACTCCAGAGATAGTAAATACAGCAAAGGCTGCTCTCAAATGACCCACATTGTCTCTTAAGCATGAACCGTCTACAAAAAAGATTTCATCAGACTCAGGCAGAGGTTCATCGACAATGTCAGGTGTTGGTTTGGTGCAAAGTTCAGTCACATCAAGACAGTCATGGTCCTCACAATCTCCATCATCAGCATTTGGCAAAGGCATCAAAGTAGCAGGATTTGGTACAGAACACCTTTTCAGAGTCCCATTCTCCGAGACAAGTATAACCTGCTCATAGCGTATGAGTCTGTTGTTCGTTAGGTGATGTGTCTTAGTCCTCGTCATCAGGAGCTCAACTGAATGTGGAACAAAAACTGTAAGTAGATGACCCATAACAATGCTTTCACATCTCTCAATGCTGACACCTGTTGCAGCAACTTATTTGAGACATCCGGGCAACGCTGAAGCTACTGGATCTAAAGTAGCTGAGAAATAGGCAACTGGTCTACGACACCCCCATGACTTTGAGTAAGGACTGACAATGCGCAACCTTCTCGCTCATGGCAGAACAATGAAAAGGACTTGTTGTAATCTGGCAACCCTAGAGCTGGAGCACGACACAGGCCCTCTCTCAACTCCAAGAACGCAATCAGACAGTCGTAATCCCATGGTACCGGATCGCTCACATCCTTGTGCGTGAGCCTCTGCAAGGGCTTAGCCTTCAAGGAAAAGTTTTGGATCCATTGGCGACAGTACCCGACCATCCCCAGAAACATCCTGACTTCCTTCTGAGTGATAGGCACAGTCATATTCATGATCGCCTCAATCCGATCTGGTGACACCTTTCTCTTGCCTTTCTCGATTCGATGACCCAAAAACTGAACCTCAGTCAGACAGTACTGTAACTTGCTTGGGGACACCTTGTGTCCATTCTCTGCGAGATGATTCAGTAAAGCAACAGTATCGATCCTGCAAGCATCCTCCGTTTCAGACACAATCAAGAGGTCATCAATATACTGCACTAGAACTGAGTTACGAGACTCTCAAGATTCTTCTTCAAAAGCTGGTTAAAGATCGATGGACTCTCTGTATACCCTTGTGGGATACAACACAATGTTAACACACAATCTTGCAGACGGAAAGCAAATAAAAATTGGCTCTCCTCATGTAACGGTATCGAAAAGAATGCCTGACATAAATCAATCACAGTGAACCATTCAGCTTTGCATGGAATCTGGAACAATATCACTGATGGATTTGGTACCACAGGACAGCATGGAACTACAATCGTGTTGACCTTTCGCAGGTCCTGAACGATTCTGTACTTCCCACTTGGTTTCTGCAATCCCATAATGGGTGAGTTACATGGACTTCCCATTATTTCTTTCAGGATTCCCTGTCCGATCATAGACTCAATCACAGGCTTGATTCCTGCTACCATTTCCGGCAACAGAATGTACTGGGGTGTTCTCGGGAACTCAGCATTTGGTTTAACCTGGATTTTAACTGGCTCAACCCCTTTGATCAAACCTATCTCCTCTCCGGTGAAATCCCATACGTCCAGAGAGACAGAGTCCCTCACTATCAACATAGGAAACATTCCAGTGCTCATATTCTGATTTGCCAATTTAAATGCCACATCGTCATCATTAGTCTGCAATTCCACTCCCTTGGGTGTACAGTAGATGGTGCAATTCAATTTATACAAAAGATCACGACCCAACAAACAAACTGGACTTGAGTCACATACAACAAATTGGTGTTGGTCGTGAAACGTTCCTATTCTCACGGGTATTGCCTCAGTCAATGGATTAGTCATTTTCTTATTTGCCACTCCTACAACTTGGATTGATTGTCCCGAGAGGGGTAGGTTGGGAACTACTGCAGATCTCACAGTAGAACGGGTAGCACCAGTATCAACCTAATAGGTGGTGGGATGACTGTCAACATCCATCTCTACATACGGTCCCCTCTGGTCTACCTCCAAGACTGCTCCAAGAGTACAGTCTTCCTCCCCCCTCAGGCACCGTCATTGCAACGGGTCTGGATCGAACTCATCAAAGGTCTCAATAAAGGGCATCTGCTGATACGTTCGATTTCCCTGTGGAATTCTCGGCGGTTGGGAAATTTGCACCTGCTGGCTTAAAGTCCCCCCCCCTGCATGGACCTCGGTCTCGTCACAGTATTAACGACCTTAGGTGCCTGCACCACTTCCTCTTCTTGGACTTGATTAGCTGGGTTTGATCTACACTCGCGCTTCCAATGCCCGATCTTGTGACAATAATGACATGCAGTAGTCTTCTTCAGTGTGGCAACATCCACCCCTGTCTTAGGGTCTATGGGTTTCCCCTTTCCCTGACCCGACGTATTCTGGTTCCCTCCTTGATTGTTTCCCTGTCTTCTTCCTAGCGTTCCTCCACTAGACTGTTTTTGATCCCCCTTTTCGGCATTCTGCATTTGGACCAGCATTAACTTATCTTTGAGTTTTTTATGCTTTGAGTCCACTTCCTCACTACAGTACCTGGCATACCGTAGAATCTCATCCACGGATTTATTCTGCCAGCAGTTCGATGCTGTTGGATCATAAAGCTAACTTTTGGTCTTAATCCTAAGACAAATTTGGAAACGAACTGTCCCATATCCTTTGGGTCAAGGGTGTCTAACCCGCTGTACTGCTTGAAGGCTTGCAAATGCCTCTCATAATAAGCATGTACTGTTTCTTTTGGCTCCTGAACAGTTCGGTCTATCGTAACCCAATCAATGTCTTGTGGTGAAATGTTCGACTGCAACCATGTGATTACTTGCTCAAACTTTTTCATGACCACAGGTGAAGGACCATGTGTAATAGGATCTCGCTCTGGTTCAGAAGACGGACAATCAAGAGCAATTTTACATGCTGACCACAAATCACTTGATACCACAATATCAAACAGCGTATTCAAATCAATCCACAGTACCTTCGAAATTTTGACAAATCAGTCAACTTGCTTGTACCACTCAACAGGTTTTTCCCTCAGCCGAGGAAAATCATTGGTAAACGCTGCCAAATCACCTCTACTCCACGGTATATGCTCATACCCTCCACTCGGTACTTCTCGCAAAGGGTAAGCCTCTACTCCTACTGTCCCCCCTCCTGGAGGCGGTGTTTCCCCAATACTCTTCTTGACGCTCTTCTTCTTTGACCATCTTTCCTCCCATTTGTCAAGCATGCTCCATGCATGCATCCCTACAATCAATTCTCAAATATGTGTCTTCAATCCTATGACCCTTTTGTCTTCCAGTTTCTGATCACTGTAATTTAGTCTGTGGTTTCCCTGCAACATTTTTGTTTTAGACAAATCTACATCATACCTCTGTGCCAATTCCATCAATTTTTCATGCGCTTTCCTTGCACTACGAGTTACATCCTTCGCCACAAACAGCAATTCATCTGGCTCATAAAGTTCTATCCTTTCAAAAGGCAAGCTTCCACTGATTATCTCATCTACTTCTGCCTTCAACCTCATCACGTCCACCACTTTAGCCCTTATAGCGGTTCTAATTGTTCCTTGACTTGATGCACTACTTAATTCTCCATTCTCACTACTCTGGTCTCTACGTTGATTTCCTTCCATTATGTTTCGTGAGACAGATTGACTCCCCAAAACTCCCTGAGCAATGTCTCCTCCCGTCATCCTTCCACTAGGACCTCTCACTGGTGGTTCTCACATCCTCAAATCAGAACGTGAATCTGCCAAAGACCCTGATCTCGCTACTCTTGATTCCACATGACCTCTAGAAGCATCTGCAGTGGCTGGCAAAGGTGTACTCAATTCTATGGGTCTCGAAATGTGACCTGTTCCACTCACTGTACCGTTTCCTCCAGAACCAGTGCTCTTTCCCATTGCTGATCATATTAAGCTCACGTTCTCTGCCTGATCTGGATCGTACACTGATACTATGGGACCAATGGTGACCGGCACTGTAAGATCTTCTGGTAATCTCGTGACGATATTAACTCCCCTTGCTTCTGTATTCTTCGATGATAGTGTCCCTATTCTCTCTGTTCCTGCTGCCATCCTTCCCTTTATCCCTGCACTAGTGTTTGTCTGCGGCGCCCCAGTTTCCACTGTGAGTGCTCTCCTTCCCTCCTCTGAGCTTGGATTGTATGGAGGTGGACGCTCTGCTAGTAACCTCTCCAGTAAACTGTCATCTGTATCACTATCATCTTCCTCTTCTCTCCTCTTCTTAGCATCTCCCACCTTTACTAATAAAGGAAACAGTCTGTCCCCCTCTATGGTCTCGACCCTCCATCTTTTCGCCAATGCGTCCCATCGCGCATCTTGAAACGCCCTGATTGACTTTTTTACCTTTTCCTGACTTCGTTCTCTTTTCCTCGGATGTGCTGCTCTTATCCATGAGTCTAGCGCTTCAAACTGTGTTGGTCTGGGTGGAGGTCGCAACGCAGTCATCACTGCTCTCAATTGGTACAGTACATCGAATCTGAACAAACCATACTGTGGGAAAGCCAAATCTCCCTCCTTCTCAGTAATCTTTTGCCAATTTTGAAGCCAAACTATAGTATGGAGCCCTACATTTGTGGCCATGTAATGAGCTGGGGTATCCTTAGGTGGTGCTTCTTCCCCCACTCGAGTTACCACTCCTCTATCTCCCCTGCAAAGATCCCGCAATACCTTAAAACATTTCATGATGAAATAAACTGTTTTACCCACCAAATGTTCTTAGCTCTACTTCCTGATGGTGATCAACCAATCCCAGCGCGGCTTTACAATAACCGACCTATCACAGCGTGGCACACTTCGACGTCACTCCTTCTCTTCACTCAACAGTTCCCCTCCTTCACAATCTCTATCTACCACATGCACACTTTTCACTCATCGAATCAAGTAACTGTTTGTCCACCAAACGACCGAACAGTCACATAACCGACTGCCTGTCCACCATACGACCGGACAGTCACAAGTAATTGTCTACCTCAATCTGGCAACTGTCTGTCCGCGAAACGACCAAACAACTGCCTCAGACTATCTGCCCACGAACGGCCGGACAGTCGTATAACTAATCGATAGGATCCAATCACTCGATCTTCCACGCACAGTAACCTACGACCTGTGTCAGTCACTCAAACACTCACACTCTCGTTCCCTATCACGAGTGGGTCTGTCGATGACGTCTCACGACTCCCACGATCAATGGTCAGACAATTACAACTCTGGGTGTCTTCCACACCACAATCTATCTATTTATCCCGGGATCTTAGGCTGCTCCTTGAGCCTGACATCAAACAACACAAATCACCTGGACCTCGTGCTCAGTCCAAAACCATAGTCACTCGACTTTCATCCCAACGCCGCAAGACATCACACAATAAATTCACCACCGCAATCTAACAGACATACATCCCTATTCATACTCACTCCACCGCGAACTGCTTTTCCCGCCGCACTGTCACTCATCGTCAGCTTCCACCAGGCGCCGTCATCCTCCGCTCTTGATCCTCTGGATGACCATCTCTTGGGCTCTATGGATCGTATTTCTATCTTTCCCTACCTTCTCCCCTTACTGCAGAGGCAACAGTCCTCTCGCTACCAACTGATAAGGCCGTGTTCCGCTACAAGAATTTAACTAGGAACCCTAGGTCAATGGATCTTTTGTTACCTGCTGAGAAGTATAAAGGGGAGAAATCATTCAATTTTGGAAATCCAACTTTTTCCGTTCACTATGACTCAAAAGATTACAGACTCTGAAGTCCAGTTTAGTGGGTTTAATACAATGCCAAAAACAACTGAACGTACAAGCACCTCAGGATGAGGTTGTAAAAGTACATGGGAACTAATACAAAGCCATACCTATGAGTGAGTCTAATCTTATAGATCATGAAAAGAATGAAAAGTTCTAAAAACAAAACACAGGCAAGGACTGCCCCAACATCTAAGTCAGACTTCATCTGCGGCTGAAAAGTAAAGAGCATTAGACTATCCCTACTCTATCACTAGAGTGACATCCCTACTTAGCTTTCCCCAGGCAAGATCAATGAAAGGTGTCAGCTCGTGAAGACTTCCTAAGAAGTGCACTCACGTTGTATGGGTCGATCTCTTTACCCCTTTCCGCTAACTCCCTTCTCCTCCTCTTCTCCTGACTCTCGACCCCCTTCTCCTGACTCTACCCTCGGGACACTGTCCCTAATACAAAATGCACAGATGTAAAACACGCCCACAGATCACCTCATCTCACTGGGCACTTCTCATAGGTAAATTTCCACCGTCTTCCTCACTCCATCCAAGTTTGGCTCGATGACCTTGATTCCCAGGCCTCCTCAGTGAGAAAGAACACTGGCTCCCAATTATCGACATTCCGTTTACAAAGTATCACTTCTCCTCCATGCCTAATTCCTAAAACAAAAGGAGTTAGTTTAACTTAACAAAGGCAGCTTCTTCCACCTGCAACGGAAAACGTGAGAACAGAACAACCTTGCATGTACATGAAATTCGCTGACTACCTCCAAATGCGAGAGCTTACCAGGAAAATTACATTTTCAGGCCTACACAAATCGGCCAACATAAGAATAAACGAATAGGCCTTCAATTACACTACGTGGACATTTCATTTAGGCCATTAGACATCAAATTATACACACAGATTAATAGAACTTTGCTTTGCAAGCATCTACAATTATTACACGTTAAGCTTACACGTTAAGCACAATTAATCCTCTCCACGTACAGACTCTAACATACTGCACGTTTACATCATAATGCATTACAATACACATAGGCTTTTCGTTAGGCAATTACAATACGCTAAAGGTTACTCTTTTCCAAACATAAGTGTCATTTAGTTTCTTTTGCATGTCACAAAACATTTTCTATTATTTCACTTACAAATCATTATTACAACACATTACTAATGACCAAATGTTAATACAACACACAAATATATACGGATGCGGACAATCCATGATTATGATGCACCCCTACAATTTTTAGAGCACCATCGCGCTCCATCAGCAGCATAATGTGCTCTCCTGTTTGTCCAGAATTGTCCTTCTGCCTTGTCCTGGCATTTTGTAAACCTGCTGCAACTGTGACTGTATCAGCAGATTAACCCTGCAGATACTGACAACATTATACTCTCGAATCCATCCAATAGCCTGCAGGTCGAGGCACCAGCTAAATTATAGATGTTTCTCCATTCCTCAGCACTTCATACTTAGCCAATCACAGTCTTTCTTTCATCCCTGGTAGGAACCCGATATCTTATCTAAGTAGGATGGCCCATGTCTGATATGTATTAGTAATGAAAAAGGATGATTATGCAGTGAGTCCCTTGACATTGAGAAGGCCTTCACCACTGTTGGATAGGAATACATTAACATTATATGCAAATGACACTCTTATATACCTGAGAGATCCCTCATATGCTCAGACTGCTTGGACAGTTTGGCGACCTGTCGGGTTTCTGGAGTAATTTGTCGAATTCCCAATTATGTCCTCTCTGTGGACAGGCTTGTTGCAACAAAGGCTCGACACCGGAACGGGCATGCTATATTACCCTTAGGTCCTGCATGCTGGGACAATCTAAGGTTCTGAAATGCTTACGAATTAAGAATACCCATGATTTAGATGGTCATGTAGATTTGTTGAACAATGGCATCTTGGAAAGAATAGTTGCTCAATGCTTTTCTAGACAAATCTCCTGTTTTAGTCAAAGGGACAAATCAGTCATAAAAATCCAGATACTCCGCAAATGCCTCAACTTGGGTCTTATGGATTCTTTATGTTTGTATGGTAATCTTTTTAGCTATTGTTTGTATAAATGTTTTTTATTTCTGTGCTTTTATGGCCTATGGTGGCCGAATAAAGAATCTTTGACTGACTGACTGGCCTCAACTTTCAGGAAGCAATGTGTCTGCTGCGGAAGGAAATATTTAACAATATAGACCACTTGTTGACTTCCTTGATTTGAGCTGGTCCCCATCCCAGAATGAAGCTGAGCACCCATAAGCTCCTGTATGAACAGAGGTCTAACCTTTTCAGACTTTGAATGTTATTATTTAGCATCCCAACTGTACACTTACCTATATGGTTTGATGAGATAACTGAGCATGGAGACCTGGTATTGGCTGGATGCCAAACAGGCCCTACTCTAGGTCCTGAGTGATGAAGAAGGTAAAGAAACACAACCCATACCTAGCAGAAAATTTGCTTTAGGGATGTTCCTTTTTTTCATGAACCTTTACAATGCATGGCTAGCATAACCGGAATGGTTGATGGCAGTGGGCAGAAAATTGTTACATTATACAACAATTATTACTCATGAATAATTGAGGAGGCTAGGTACCAATTTGGGTTCCAGGATGGACAATTCCTGGTTAATGCTAATCTGACAAGGACTACACGAATCACTTGGGGGAAAATCCTGGGAGATAGCCTGACTCAGCCACATTGGCAGAACCTTTTGCCCTTGCGAAGGTGGCCCACTGATATGTGCTATTTAAGTAGTGCCCTCTAATGATTGTGTTTCCCATTAATACCTTAGTGCGCATGAGAAAATTGGGATAGGGATATTGGTACACGATTAACAGCTATCAAGTGCAACACTAATTAATATTAATTTGCATTTTACACAGTTGAGGATATTGCATAGGGCTATCTCACTCTATGGATACTGGCCAAAAATTCTCGTCCAGAATGAATGGCTGCCTGAGAGGTCATCTAAGGCAGCTGATCTTATATACACAGTATGGTCCTACCCACCTGTGATGGAACATTGAGAACGTGAAACAGATACCTCGAGGCATATTAGGTCTACAACCCAGATCAAATATCTGCTTTCATTGTGTAACCTTATCTTTACTATTAGAAGAGAGGCACCTAATGATACACTGGGTACCAGCTTCTGGCCCATCTCTTAGGCTAAGGAAGTAAAATGTAAGACAATGACTGGCTGCAGTAGGCATACGTAAGTCTGGAGTTAGAACTGACAATAGACCATTGGAGGACCTATGTGACTGGCTAGAGATGATGGTAGAACTGATTAACGATGGTAAATAAATCTAATGCGCACAGGAAAATGTTAGATAATACTGTTATCCCACAGGGAAATTCTAGGGAAAGCTGATAAATATAATGTATATTTTTTAATAAACATCTGTAGTCGCAATACCTATTTAATGTAATACTTACTGCTATGATGTGCTGTTACATGTATAATGAAATCTGTGCTACTTACTTCGCCACTTGAAGGATGTTGTTTAGTTTCTTTTTTTAAATCAATAAAAAAAGTTTTTAAAATCTGCATCATAGTACAATTTCTGCACATCTTTCTTATATTTCTGAAGCCCTTCTGTCGAATGTGGTCACAAGATGTGAGTCGTTGTTGCTGGTGAAGATCTCCAAACTTTTCCTCTGTGGTTTCTTCTCGGTGTCCATCCATGTGTCCCCGATATCCTCTTCCATTTAATCAACCCCTTCCTCCAGCAGTATTGCAAACATCAGGAAGAATTGTAGGTTTAAGGCCTTCTTCCATAACCCTTTTTGTGCATGTGTTGCCATAGCCAGACGCTCTCCTCTTTGTTCAACCAATTTGTCTTCTATCAATTGTAGGAGTTAAATTATATTTCCACTCTGCATACTTTCCAGTTCACCTTGCTGAACTCTTCTGGCCACCCATGCTTATCTTTTTGCGTCCCTTTGACATGAACAGATGAAAGCCTCAAGGTTCCTATCCAATTCACCTTTCCTTAGTCTGCCCCATGCTTATTGCTCATGCCACCTCCCCTGACTCTACCTACTTGAACTGCATTTTATTAACCCCCTGCGCCATGCCTTCTACCTCCCCTGTGTTCTTGCCTTGCTGACCTGTACTTCTCCTCTTCCCTTCCAAAATACTGCTTCTGTTGTTAATACCGCAAATTTCTGCCATTTCCTTTCTCATAATCCTTCCTGCCCTCACCATACACTTAATCTATGTGCTGAACATGTCTTCCTCCTTTCCCTCCCCATCTGATCTTCCCCACCGACTGCATTCCCTCACCCCAGGCGCACCTCATGCTTATATCATTATCTCTATTTCAGGATCTCCTTTTTAGGTCGGGCATTCAAGACCTGTTGTAATTTCTCATGTTGGCTTAAAGCCATCCCCCGGCTTTTGATTTGTTTGTTTCAGTGTCCTTTAAAAATCCTTGCTTGCTAGTGGTCAGCCCTGCCTCTTTGTTCCTCCTTTTTAGGTCGGGCATTCGAGACCTATTGTAATTTCTTATGTTGGGTTAAAGCCATCCCCCAGCTTTTGATTTGTTTGTTTCAGTGTCCTTCAAAAATAAAAATCCTTGCTTGCCAGTGGTCAGTCCTGCCTCTTTGTCCCTCCTTTCTCTCTTCCGTTCCTCCCATGCAGCAGGGACTAAGTACTGTCTCATCGCACTACAGTTCGTTGTCTGTTCCCTGGGGGACTACTTTATTTCTTTGTTTCCTGCTCTGTTTCTGTTTGCCTGTGTGTAGTTTCGGCACCATAGCTGATTACATTTAAATATAGTTTTGCTCCCTGCCACCTCCTCCTAATTCCACAGTTTTATTGGGGGTACTTTTTCGCCATGCCTCCCTCTTTGTGGTTATATTTGTTAGGTTTTTAAGCAATTTTCGCTTTCGACCGTCATTTGGGCTTCTTTTTAGTAGGAAGTTAGTTTGGGTTTGGGCTTTGTTTTATGGAGGATTGGGCTTGTTTTTTGGTAGAAGAGCAGAACAAGCATTGGCAGCGCAAAAAGCTGGCAGTGAAATGTCCGACTTTTTGGCTTTGCCAGTGCTTGTTTCTTTAGCATTTAGTGGTCCTGCGCTGTTTCTCGCCTGCCAGCTGCTGCTCTCATTCCTTTTATGCATATCTATTATCTGCTCCAAGCACGAGCGCTACCAGTTGTTCGTGTTGGTTTTTTTCTCCTGCCCCCTCCCTTGTCCCTCCTCCTCTCCCCTTCCTGGGTGCGTGATGAGAGCAGTGCACTGTTCTCATCAGAAAACTCACAACGTCTTCGGGAAACTTGGCCCATCTAACGTCGCATACCGGCTTCCTTCCCTCCGCTCTAGTTACTGGCAGCGTCGGCTTACACAGCTCCAGATAAAAGCAGCTCTATGCAGGTGATTGGTAATTTAAGTGCGCGTAGGCAGCTCATGCACTTGCCAAGTTTAATTTTATATATGCTGTTCATGAGTTTTGGTTTTGTATTGCCTGGGCAGCAGACATGGGAGGCGTGTGCCGTTTGCAGCCCAGACTGTCCCAAGGCAGCCCCGAAAAGGCCAACAACCGGCAGTGCAGGACGGATGCGCCCCAGCTGGGATGGCAAACTGCAGCGAGTCTCTGTGTGGCCCTAACCACCCTCCGCCTTGCCCCTTCTTTTTTGGAGCCAGCCTGCAGATGCGGAGTGAGCTCCTGGAGTCTGCAAACTAAGGGCTGCATGCTTCCGGCCTACAGCCGGGCTCCCTCGCTTCACCGCTTTGTGGTACGGACCCTGCCTGTGAGACACTGCAGCACTGGCTGCCTCTTCCCTCTTCTGCCTGCTGCAAAGTGTCACGTTAAAAAATAAATGTAAAAAAACACGACAGCAAAACACAGCATTCCCTGCAAACAAGCAGGCGGCGATGTGTATAATGATCAGCTGTGAAACATGCCCATAATTAAAGAGGAATCAAAAGCAGGAGGTTATTTATTTGCACACAAAGGCGTAGCGCCTCCAACACTTCTTAATATAGAGAATAGACTGTCTAACTCTGACATCGAAGCAACGTGGGTAGCTGTGCCTCGCATGTTGATTTTCAATATTTCAGGTGCTGTTAACAAACGGGAACAATTCTGAGCGCGCTCATCGACAGTTGGCGTTTGGCTTTCCTCAGCATCAGTTTTTTATGTCTCCAGGAGTGGGGGAAGGGCAGAGCCCAAGACTTGCTTATTCGGCTTCTTCAGACCCTTCCACATTCAGATAGAAATCCATGATTTAGGGTCATACTGCAGCCGTTAGTACTCGTCTGAAGAGCTGTTTTTATAGAACATATGAATATGGTTTTCATAGAATTATTCAAAGCCAGCTGCGTATTATTTGTTGTCTGCGTGAGGTTTGGGTGATTAAAACAGCAGTGCATTTAGTGGAGTTCCGAAATGAGAAGATTTAAGGATCACTGAATATAAGTTCATGAAACATAGCCTGCCTTTTAAAGTAAGACATTGCATAATTTAAAAACAATGGGGCATATTATCAACGGCCAGCGATAATTATCGCTGGCCGTGCTTAGCGATAGATTTCTTATCGCTGGCTATCTCCGGAAATTATCGCCCTGGTAGCGCGTTATTAACAACACGCTTCTCCAGGGCGATAAAAATTCCAGAGATAGCGAGGTTATCGCCGTTTTGCAGGGAACATCGCTGGTTTTCCAGCGATGTTCCCTGCAAAAGGCGATAACCTGCTGATACGACCCTATGGTCGTATCAGCACAATCCACCCCCTATGTTAGGGATGGCTAAGTCGGGATAATAGCAGATGTTAGATTTTGGCGAAAACGGCCGTTTTCGCCAAAATCTAACATCTGCTATCATCCTGTGGGCTGCCTTGTAAATATCGTGATGTGCACATCGGCGATATTTACAACGTAGCCCATCTGGGGTACGCCAGTAACGCCCACCTTGCATCTCATTAGAGATGCAGGATGGGCGTTGGGGAAAGGGCGATAGTGCAGGGATTCACGCGATAGCGTGACCTTGCTGATTAGGCGATAGAATTATCGCCGCTTTCCGTCCGAAAACGGACGCTAAAGCGGCGATAATTGACTATCGCCTGGTTGTTAATATGCCCCCAAGTCGTATGTCAAGAAGGAGTTGATAATCTAACCCAGGTCCTGCAAAATCTGAAAGATGTGCTGTGTTGTCTCATACAGGTTTCCTTGCTAACTGCACTTGGTAAAGTGTCACTCAAAATGTCACTCATAGGCGCAGTCAAAACATAAAAATGTCACTCATACACATGCTGATAAGTTGGCAGCTATGGGAATGAACATCCCACACGGGCTATGAGTGAACAATTAGCATACCACAGATCATCAAAAGCAGGCGATATTTCCACAGTATGAAACGAAGGTACCACCATTGACACAACCGTTGTCACATCTAGTAAACACATCTTTTCCCTGCGCCACGCAACCAATAAAGCAACTCAGGCTTCCATTCCCATACTTCACTGCACCTTTAAGAGATTAACATAAAATCACAGATTCCTTTCCACTTGCTTGGATGGATTTCGTCAGCTGGTCAGTGGACAGTAAACAATTGTAAAATGCCAAAGGGTTGTGTTCTACACCCAATATGTAAACGTGAATAAATTAAATGAAGACAAAAACAGATAGTGGGCAGAATCTTTTTATAAATACCTCATACATTATAATTTTTTGCAGTTTTTTAAAAATATAGCACAAACTCACCCAAAGGTTTTTGGAGCGCTATATATGCGCACCAGTTGCATTACACAAGGTCACCTTTATTTTGTTTTTGTAGGCACGGGGACATTAACTGATTTATCCAGAATCACAGGATGGGAGCCTGTGGTACTGCACCCTTTCCCTGCTTCGTGCACATTAGAACAGTAAATGATGCTGTACCCACAATAATGTGCTGCATATGTATATACATATAAGGTCCCAAAGGCGAGACCGATTGCATTGCAAATGCTTGTTCCCTTCTGTTCCTCCCATGCAGCAGGGACGAAGTACTGTCTCATTTCGCTATGGCTCTTTATGTGTTCTTGGGGGGACAATTTTTTTTCTTGGTTTCCTGGTCTGTTACTGCTTGCCTGTGTTCAGCTTTGGAGGCAATGCTGCTTACATGTAAATATATCATTCCTCCCTCCCATCTGCTCTTAATGCCACAATTGTGTCAGTACTGCCTCCTTCTCTATTCCTCCCGCTCTGTTGATTGCATTTATTCAGCCTTTTTGCATGTGTACGGCAGTTGGGCTTTTTTGGTAGGATATTTGGTTCATTTTGGGCTTCCTTTTAAGGGAGATTGGGCTTGTTGGAGTCTTGTTTGTGAAAAGCCATGAGTCATTGCAGCCCCTCCCACTCCTCCATGTGCTCCATCCCATCGTATTCAGAGGGTTCCGTGCAGCATGGGGGAGGCAACAGCTGCACCTTGTAGGAGCCACGTGCATCCACAGATTGTGCTCAGAAACGGTTCGCTGTGCAGACCCTTTGGTTGTGTCATACTTTGAAGTAGAATCAATTCCTTGTTTTGAAAAAGCTGGTGTGCACTGAATTGGTTTCTCAAAGCTGCTCTCCGAGATGAGGTGGGGCTAAGAGAGAGCTCTCTGTGAAGGGAAGAGCTGCGAACGGATACCGGTTTGTAGCCTGCTTCTGTTTTTTTAAAAGCGTGTTCTGTGTTTTCTTGCTGCTGTTACTGTGCCCAGGTTCACCTTCCCTTCCTGCTCCTCCGGTTTGGTTTCTCTGCTCCCTCACATGGTACTTGTTTGCTTTTGCTTTCCAGTTGTCCATGCATTCTTTACCTCGGCCCCTCCCGTTGTCCCTGCCTTCTCTACCCTGGTCACCCCTCCCGTTGCCAGCGCCTTCTCTACCACGCCCCCCCTTCCATTGTCTGCGCCTTCTCAACCCCGCCCCCCCTCCAGATGTCCGCGCCTTCTCAACCCCGCCCCCACTCCTGTTGTCCGCCTTCTCAACCCCGCCCCCACTCCTGTTGTCCGCGCCTTCTCATTGGCATCTCCTCTTCGACTATCTCACGCACGTTTATAGTTATGTAGAAAGTATTCACATTTTGCGATAAAAATAACTGAGCCCAAACCCGCTTTCTTGAAAGGATAATGCATTATTAAGAGGGGGTGAGCTACACTAGCGAAGCGTCGGCTCACAGATGCACTTAGCCTGGTGTCATTTTACTGGAGTCGTCCAATGGTGGGCCCCAGGGGAAGCACAGTCGCAGACTAGTCTTCCCCCGGGGTCTTTCGCGCAGGGGTGGACCAGGTGGGGTCAAGGGGTGGGGTTTTAGGGGGTGGGTATAAGAATGCAGGGGAGGAAGGCGACTTCCTCTTCCTGAATTCTCGGCATCATCGGGAGGGTGTAGTTAGAAAAGGGGGAAAGTCAGGTAGTAGCGGTAGGGCCTTGTAGGTTTCGAGCGGGACTCACCGTATAGGTGCGCGGAGCCACTGGCCCATGGTTCGGGTCCCAGCGGGAGCGAGTTTGCGGAGGCTATAGTCATGACGGCGGTTTCGGCGGAGGAGGTGAGAGAGGCCCTGAGGCTTCTGGGCCGTGCCGGCCGGGAGGATCTCCTCCGGCCCGGTGTCTTGAGCGGGGCGTGGGTGGGGATGTCGCGTGCCACGCGGGCGGCCTCTGCGGGTGTTGCAGCAGCGGTAGTGGCCTGTTTAGAGGAGCCGCTGCCGCAGGGGAGAGGCGCACCTGGGAGGGGGGAGGGGTGCAGTTAAAAAGGAGCCCGGGCGCGGAGGCCGGCGTAAGAGCCTGCCTCCGTGGCTCGATAGCAATGTTCAGGAGGCGGGAGGCCCCCGGGGAGCAGCGGGGCCCTCTGGGGAGTTACTGGGCCTGAGTGCCCAGCAGGCATTTGTGGAGTTGGGGCGGGGGGAACCAGTGGGCCCCCAGCCAGGCCCAGCAGCCGTTCGGAGGGCCCAGGAGCCTGCAGAGAGGGAGGGGAGGTGAGGGGGGGCCTGGGGGTCGTTGTACCGGCACCAGCTTCCGGGGGAGCCTTGGGGGTGGGGTGTGACATGGGGCAATGGGAGGACACTCCCATTGACCTCTCCAGTGGGTCAAGAGTCGGCACCCCAGTGCCTGTGAGGGGCGATGTGGTGGCCCCAGGGGTGGGGGAGATGGTTGGGGGTGGGGGGGTTTATGGTCATTATATGGCAACAATGCCTTGGTTGCAGCTGCCAGGTGTGGGGGCCCGGGAGTATTGCCCCCCCTCCTTCCTCGGTGGGAGTCATTGGCCTGGGAAGACAGGATCAGGGAGCAGCGTCTCCTGGTGCAGCAGACGGAGGCGCATGGGGCAGAGTTAAATGCAGCACGGGGAGGGGCGGTTTGGGAGGAAGAGGCTGAGGGGCCCCCCACGCCCACTTTGGAAGAAGAAGGGTGGGCTGAACAGGAGGAGAGGGTCAGGGAAGGCCAGGACAAGTGGGGGTGGGGTGGCAGAACTAAGGGGCCGCAGGCCAAGACAGGGACGGCCAGGACGGCTTTGAGGACCGATGGTGCCGGGGCCCGCCCAGGTTGGAGCCGGCGGAGGTCGGTAGAGTGCTGGGTGGCACGGCGGGGCGCAAGGCGGCCTCAGGACGCTGGCTGGAAGCAGCAGGGGGGTCCGCGGCAGCCATCCCTCCGGCGCGTGAGCGGGCACCGGCGTCGTGTGTGGCGAGTGGGGGTGTTTTTTAGTGCCAAAAAGAGTAAGGGTGTGAAGAGAGCGGGAGAGAGGTGTTGTGGGCGCCTGTGGATATGGAACCTGAAGTGGAGTTGGATTACGATGAGGATATTGATGAGCTGGAAGATGGGGAGGTGAGGGATGACAATGACAGGACGGGGGGGTGAGGAGCAACAGTGGAGTTGGTGTTTTGCAGGACCCCAAGCCGTTGAAGGGCAAGGCGAAGGCTGAGACCACCAAGGCCACCAGCACCAAAGGACGGTCCGGAGAGGCGCACTCAGCATTGTCAGGTGAGGGGGCATGGTTGGCAGCTTGGGATGGTGGGCCAAAAGGGGGAGGAAGAAGGCCTGCAGGTCGGTGGGTGTGGGCGAGGGGTCTGTGAGGGATATTGCAGTGCTACCAAAGGACAGATCCAAGGAGGGTGACACAACGGGGGTGAGTAAGACGATGGCCACGGCGGGGGTGCAGACAGACAAGGCGGAAGGGAAGGAGGAAAAGTGGGACAAGAGTGAGGACAAACACCAGAAAAAGTTACCTTACATGGGTTTGGCTATGTCCCTGGGGTCACATTTGTCAGAAAAGACAAGGAACAGAATTTGGAAACACGAATATGTAGACGTGTTTAAATTATTGCACAGGGAGGTGCAAGCGAAGGAAGGGTCTAAGGAAGAAGAATGGGAGCTGACTAGAAGGCCCAGGGTTCCGGTAAACATAGAAAATTGGACGTCGGCGTTTCTCATTTATGCTAGTATTTACTGCGAGAAACACTTGGATAGGGCCATAGCACTCCTGAAGTATATGGACATCATTAGGAAAGCCCAGATGCATTTTGGGGGTTTTGCCTGGCTGAGTTATGACGAGGAGTTTCGAGCCAGGATTAGCATGAACCCGGACAAGCCCTGGGGGGAGGTGGATCAGGAGCTATGGATGCAGTGGATGGCATCCACGCACTCATTGGCGTCTACTCACACGGCCAGTGGCCTGCCGGTCACTTATCGGTCTTTACCGCCGCGTCCCGCCCATAGCGGGGCGGGAGGGTCTACCGTCGGTACAGGAACCACAGGTCCGCCCGCTAAGCCAGGCAGCAACAACACCGGTGCATGTTGGAGTTACAACAGGGGCTACTGTTCCCGGTACTCGTGCAAGTTCAAGCATGAGTGCTCCAAGTGTGGAGTGCGGCATGCCCTTCCACAATGCTTTACCTTGGTCACGCCGTCAGAGGAGTGGCGAAACGCGAAAGGAAGGGGACAGTCTGGACAGAAGGGCGCCTACACCAGTTAAGGTGGAGGCGATGGCCCCGTGGCTCTCGTGTTACCCGGACAGGGAGGCGGCTTTGCGGATTCAGTGGGGTTTCACAGAGGGTTTTCAGGTGGGCTATCAGGGACCTAGGGTGCGGAGATGGGCGGACAATCTGAAATCGGCCAAGATATTGCCGGGAGTGGTGGCGGCCAATTTGCAGAAAGAGGTGGACGAAGGGAGGATTGCAGGCCCGTTTGTCGACTGGCCAGTTGACGATTTGATCATCTCCCCATTGGGAGTGGTGCCTAAGAAAGAAAAGGGTGAGTTTTGTATGATCCATCAACTCTCGTGGCCGGAAGGGCAGTCTGTGAATGATTTCATCGCAGAAGCAGACTCAAGGGTGCTCTATGCATCGGTGGATGATGCGATCCGCCTAGTGAGGGTGTGTTGGCCGGGGGCGGAATTGGCGAAGTGTAATGTGAAATCTGCTTTCCGCTTGCTGCCAATACACCCCGCAGATTTCTCTCTACTAGGGATGCAGTTTGCAGGGGCCATCTACATGGACAAGGTTCTGCCCATGGGGTGTGCGATTTCCTGCGCGCTGTTCGAGATGTTTAGCACATTCTTGCAGTGGGCTTTTACACAGATCAGCGGTCATCGGGACGTTACTCATATCTGGAAGACTTCCTCTTTCTGGGGATGGCCCATTCTGGGGATTGTGGCAGGGCCCTGTTACAATTCCGGGAGATGTCACAGCGGTTCGGAGTCCCCTTGGGGCCAGAGAAAACAGCTGGGACTAGCTGCAGCCTGACATTCCTGGGAATTGAGCTGGACTCCATTCAGTGGATAGCTCGACTCCCTGACGCAAAAGTGTCGGAAATACAGGCGTGCCTCTTGTGGGCGATCGGGGAAAAGAGGATCGCGTTGAGGGCAGTGCAACAACTGCTGGGTTTCCTGAACTTCGCATGCAGGGTGGTGAGGGCTGGACGGACGTTCTGCAGACGGCTCGGCATGGTCATGTCGGGGGCAGTTTTACCACACCACAGGGTCTGGATTTCCATGGGGGTCCGGGCGGACTTGAGGACATGGCTGACGTTCTTGACTGATTTCAATGGGGTGTCCCTGGATTTTGAGGATGACAGGATGGTTTGGCAAGTACAAATGTATTCTGATGCAGCCGGAGCAGCGGGTTTTGGGAACTTCTGGGATGGCAGGTGGTGCACTAAGGAATGGCCGGCTCATTGGGTGAAGCAAGGGAGGAGCATTGCATTTCTGGAATTTTTTCCCTTGTTGGTGGCACTGGAGGTGTGGGGGTCCGAGTTTCAGAACAAGTCCGTGCTGTTCCATGTGGACAACATGACCGTGGTCGAGTTGGTCAACCGACAGAGGGCAAGGGATCTGAGAGTGCTGCGCTTGTTGTGGAGTTTCATGCTGAAATGTCTGAGATTGAATGTGGTGTTTCGAGCCAAGCATGTCCCTGGGGCGAATAACGACATTGCGGATGCTTTGTCTCGTTCGCAGTGGCAGCGGTTCCGGCGATTGGCACCAGGAGCGGATCAGTTCAAGACTGAGCTGCCGGACGGCATCTGGGCCTTGGGGGAGTGAGGGTGATAGGCCTGGCGGAGAACTCTATAGCCGATACCACAAGACGGACCTACAGACTGGCATGGGAGGAGTTTGGATCCTTTATGGGATGGCGCGGGGATTCTGCTTTTGGAGATCGCTCAGCTGTGGAACAAGGAGTGTTGCAGTTTGTATTACATTGCATTGATAAAGGGCTGTCTTCTGCGATGATTGCGGGAAAGTTGGCGGGAGTGTCCTTTTACTGTTGTTTGTTGTTTGTTTTTTGGTTTTGACCCTACGAAAGATGTGATTATAGGTAGGGTACTCAGAGGTTGGGGCAGGGAGAGAAGGGGGGGAGGGGTGTTGAGGGAGGCAATTGCGTTTGACTTGTTGGTCCGATTGGTTGAGGCTTTGCCGCTGTGTTGTTATGATGGTTTTGAGGTCCGGGTTTTTCGTCTGTGCATGGTATGAATGTTTTTTGGGGCCTTTAGGGTCTCTGAGTTGTTGGGGATGAAGAAGGTGTGTGGCAGGAGGTACGAGGAAATCAGGTTGGATGCGGGTCGTCTGGGGATTTGGCTGGGGCAGTCTAAAACTGATCAGTTGGGCAGAGGAAAGTGGGTCTGGTTGTGTGAGAATGGTTGTGTGTGTGTGTGCCCGGTGGCTGAATGGCAGAACCTTCTATCGAATGCACGGGCAGCTAGTGGTGAGATCTTTTGTCATGCGTCTGGGGCGAAGGTGACGGCGGCACAGTTATTGGCGGTTCTGCGCATGGCTTTGAGGCGGTTGGGTCTGGACCCGGCGGGTTTTGGGACGCATTCTTTCCGTATTGGGGCGGCGACAGCGGCAGCACGTCTGGGTTGGTCCTGGGATAGGATTCCGCAGATTGGGAGGTGGAAGTCTAGGTGCTGTGAGCGGTATGTCTGGAAATAAAGGTGCTTGGCCTGGCGCGGTGCCTGCCTGGGGGCGGGGGAGGGAGGGATTAGGGCGGAGCGTTACAGGATGTGTTACTAACGCCTTTTTCTTCCGTAGGTTGCGTGGGTGGACCGGGGGCCAAGACGGTCACAAGGATTGTGGGGCATTCGTTCGTGCATTGGGCCTCCAAGTATTCGGAGCAACAGGTGTACGGCCGTAACCTGGAACTCAAAGCACAATGTCATGAGGTGCATTGGTGGGGAAAAGGGGGGATGCGATGGGGGGCACTATTGCCCTGGCTCGCGAAGATGGTCCCCCAGAAAGGATGCCCTGATCTGTTGATAATCCATTTGGGAGAGAACGATTTGATTCGGCTGTCGGGTTTGGCGCTCTTACAGCTGATGCAAAGAGACTTGGAGGTATTGAAACAAAGGTTGGCTGGGACATGCATTGCCTGGACGGAATTTGTTCCTCGAAGAGTGTGGAGGGGGGCAAACAAACACGGGGCTGTTGAAAAAGCACGAAGGAAACTAAACAGAGCGATGCGGGTTTTTTGTGGGGAAAAGGACATTCATGTGATTGCTCATGCTGGACTGCGACTGGAGTAACCACTACTGTTTAGGGGTGATGGTGTGCATCTTTCGAAGCTGGGGAACGCATACTATATGATGGAGATGAGGGATGTGGTCAGCAAGTTATGGAATGAGGCGATTTGGTGTCACAGGAATGCTTGAGTAGGTGGGGGCGAAAGATGCACAGTTGAACCCCAGGGTGGGGGGGCAGGTAACTGCCCTAAAGGGGGTTCCCTGGTTGGCGGTACTTGGGAGGGGTGGGGGAGTCAATAGCGGGCGCACCCACCCCTCGGGGGGACGAGTGAATGATGGGAGGAGCTGGAGGCATGAGTGTAATGCCAGGTGATACCGGGGAGGATGCTAGGAGAGATCTGTGGAAATGGATGAAGAACGGAACGGGTCATGGAGTGGAATGAGAGGTGAGTTCGGAGTGGGTGAAGAGAGTGAATGGATGAAGAGTTGATGTTGGGGGGTTTTGGTTATTGGTTATTTGTTGTTATTTGGTTATTGATTATGTTGTGCAGCCTGGTCCTAATAAATGGCCTTTTACGCTCAAGACATCAGCGTGGTCTGTTTATTGCGCGATGGTGGGCCCCGGGGGAAGCACAGTCGCAGACTAGTCTTCCCCCGGGGTCTTTCGCGCAGGGGAGGACCAGGTGGGGTCAAGGGGTGGGGTTTTAGGGAGTGGGTATAAGAATGCAGGGGAGGAAGGCGACTTCCTCTTCCTGCATTCTCGGCATCATCGGGAGGGTGTAGTTAGAAAAGGCCACCCACCCACCCTACAGTTATTAGGGTTCAGGAGTAGGGTTGGCGAAGCGTGGCAGTTTAGGACGGGCTGCAGGGTTAGCGGTACTTGGGAGGGGTGGGGGAGTCAATAGCGGGCGCACCCACCCCTCGGGGGGGAAGAGTGAATGATGGGGGGAGCTGGAGGCATGAGTGTAATGCCAGGTGATACCGGGGAGGATGCTAGGAGAGATCTGTGGAAATGGATGAAGAACGGAACGGGTCAAGGAGTGGAATGAGAGGTGAGTTTGGAGTGGGTGAAGAGAGTGAATGGATGAAGAGTTGATGTTGGGGGGTTTTGGTTATTGGTTATTTGTTGTTATTTGGTTATTGATTATGTTGTGCAGCCTGGTCCTAATAAATGGCCTTTTACGCTCAAGACATCAGCGTGGTCTGTTTATTGCGCGATCTGGCAAGCGGCACCCTCGAGCAGCGGGAAACTAACTTGGCGCCTACAGAGAAAGTGTTGTTTGTGTGAGCTACGTTTGTTCACATCCTGTTGGACTGGTACCAGCCCTCTCCTCGCTCACAGTGTGCACCTCAGCCAGCCGAGGGCCTTATAATGTTTTTAGCCATCTTCTAATGTCCATCCATGTCCTCAGGATCGTGTGATACAGCTGCTGTGTTCCACCAGCAAGCATGCAGTGTGCTGTGTGTCAGCGTGTGTTTATGATGAAGAATAGCCCTGCATATCCTATATGTATCCCCCTCTCTATTTACGTGCGGCATATTGCCCGTTGATATCTCTCTCTTCCACTAACTATTCTGTCCTCTCCTGGTCTCTGTCTCTCTCTCTCTCTCTCTTTCCCTTTCTCGTCTTCAGTCTTTTTTCTTTTTCTATCCCTCCCTATATCACACATTCACACAGACACTCTCTCTGTATCTCGTTCTTTTCTCTCGGCATCTCTCTGTTCCTTCCCTGTCTCTTTAGCTCTCCGTTTATTCCTCACACCCTCTTTCATAGCTATGTTTATTTTGTATAGCGCCAACATATTTTGTATCTGCCTTTTCAGATTGCAATATCTATAATATATATAAACACCTCCATGTATGTAAACAACGCTATGTCATGAACACTAAAAAAGGGCAAGTGATGGTCCATTGCTGAATAAGTAATGCATGCAGGCACCAGCGGGCAGTGTAAATTCATGGTGACTGTCACAGCAAACGTCTGTGATAAGTGAACCTTGGACTGGCACCATGGAAAAGATAAACAGGTGGCAGCACTTAAATAGCCCAGGACAACTCCGGGCACTGTTCATACCAAGAGGGCAAACACAGAGCTGGCGACCAAGCACAGCCTGTGGTGATCAGCAGGCCGTGGGACACTGGTGAATCTCACCTGCTGTCAGTAGGTACGTGTGTACGATGGCTCGGTGGACTAATGCCTCGGCTTCAGAAGTGTTAGACCTAATGGTCAAATGTTCAAATCCCGGCGGGCCCCCTCATCCTTTACCCTTCCGAGGTCGATACACGAGTGCCCAGTATTTGTGTAATAGTTATCAAGTGCTACTCAGCCGCAACGGGTGAACGCGCGCTTTACAGGTGTTATGCCAGACATCTGTACATGCTGTAGGACAGCCCATTCATCTTTGTTCTTTGTCCGCCGGTACTGCTGCAGCTCTATGTGTATTTAAACTTGCCAACACATGAAGTTGTAGGAAACACAGTGAGGTGGGGCTTGGGGCATAGGCATGTGCCTTATATGCCAATCTGGGCCACGCACAACCACAAGTGTGCTAGAGGGTATCTAACACTGTGTACCCATGCCAGTCAAACGTTAATGCCAAGAAGTCTTTGATTTGCTCCAGAGACACTTCCCCCCACCAGATACACGTGTCTACCAGCACAGGGACTTCTGCTTGTCAGGGTACCCTGAAAGAGGCAGCCCCTGCCAAAGGTCGTGGCCACAGCTTCAAAGCGCTTTCACCTGATGTCAGAGATGGCATTTTTTTTTATAGCACAGCGCTGAGCTGGCTAACTTGTAATAAACAGCTTCACGGCTGTGTCACTGGTGGTGTAAAGCAGATGAGGAATAGTTTGGGAACATAAAATATCAATTAAAAATGTCAGGGTGAGTGGCGAGCAGGCAGGTTATTGGGTATACTCTCGGTAAAAATAATACAGGGAAATGTTGTCAAAGCTGTATACAAAAAAAGGGGGGAGGCCAAGTGCACTCCTGTTTTCTCAATTTCCCATGGTTATTCTGATTGATGAAGTTGTAGCGTGCAGTCCGAAGCCGTGGTCTGCCCTATAACCACGTGTATGAAAACTAGAACATTTTGTTTTGAAGCGTGATTTCACTCCAAAATCGGACGCACAGCGAAATCCATGTTATGTAACCAATATCCAACAAATTAATCCAAATGTAATCCTTTTTTTATTCAAGTATTCCAAATGTTCGTTTCGATTCATCATATTACATGTGAAACGTATATGTATAAACAGCTTCTAAAACGGCAGATATGCCCGCGGGCCTTTTTCTGTCGCATGCCACATTCATATATTCATCCGTAGTGATAGGTCTTCTCTACCCAATGCATTTCGGGCTTTTTATATGCACTTCTTCAGGGGTTCACTATAAGTTTAAAAAAACAATAATTAGATTATGCATTCAGACTAAAATACTAACTAGGTGTTAAACAATTCATCCCAAGATACGTGCTATATTTTAATCCAAATCTATAATCAGCATTTTCCCTCTACGCGCGTATTCATACGCTACGATCATTCGCCCAAACAAGTCTTATCCTAAATTTTGCTGTTCTACATTTCGTCACAAACCAATTTGAAACCCTCCATGTACATTTTCCAACAGTTCAGACTTAACAATATCTACAATAGACCAAAACACCATTGCCCTTCCTCCATACCTTTTTCCTCTGACATTGTATCACATTCCCAACCAGTTCTCTCCTTTTACCGATACAGCATTCCACTCACTATTATCGTTCTCCTTCTTAACGGATGTTACGTAACTCCTTCCCTCTATATCAACCAATCCCGTGAATCTGACCGTTTAAATGCACCTCCCTCATTACTACAAGTCCCATGAAGCTTTGTTTCAACCTTCGTCTCCTTGATTTTCAAATAAACAGAATCGTTTGTGATTACCTTTAACCTTATTCATTTGTTTTTTAAAACATTTGTTTTTTTTTAAAAAAAAACAAGACTAATTCGAGCTTTTCATTTGTATACCCTGCCCACCCTTAGAAGGAGAACGATAATAGTGAGTGGAATAGTGGAGTAGGACTACTCATGGTGAAAAGCAGAGTAGCGTGTAGATGGGGAAGAGGGAGAGCCCCTAAATTTAAGGAATGGATTAAAGATATGACATATTGTCAGGAGCAAAACAGCATATATGCGGAATTACTCCCACTCAGATCTAGGCCCTGAGATATATGGGAACCCTTCAAGAGTTACCTACAACGTATAGGAAATTATGGGGAGGAGAGATAGCTACTCGACAACTTAACGATATTTAGAATTATTGATATGTGAGCCCTGATTAAGGCCTCTGCACCAGGACATTGTGAAAGACTGACCCATGTAACATGCTGAATGGTATCACCGAAATGGCATTTATATTCAGCGCACATAAAAAACAGCTACTTCAGGAAGGAGGTGTCTTCACGCTAAGTATCTTGAAGGATCATGCAACCTCATACATCCTTGTTTTCCTACCCTGCCTACCCCTTGAACATCACCAGCCACGTAGTTAAGTGATATTGCTGCCTGTTGAGGGTGTTAAAATTAAGTTAAAAGGTGGTTATTGTTCGTGAAACAATTATGGGCTGGAGTCAAGGGGGCTGGGGATGATGAGGGGAAATAATAGTTGTGTGGTGATGACATCTGGCAGTAGGGGGCGACTAGTTCAAGTAAGCCCCAGATTCACCCCCCCCCCCCTTGCAGGCATACATGCTTCTTGTCTTTGTTTAAGGCTTTATCTTAATGCAGATTGCAGGCAAAGAACAGGAGTTAATGCAAGACATCTAATTGGCTTAGGACTTCCCACTGGGTGCTTACATGAATAATACTCTACTTGAAAGGGGAAAGATGGAAAAATGAAGATACACAGAGCATAGAATTACAGGGTTTATACCTAATAGTATCCCTCGGGTTAGACATTTTTTAGAGGCTCTGGCACTTAGCACTCAAGTAGCAAAATGAAGTTACACAGAGCATACAATTACAGGATTTAAAACTAACAGTATCCCTCTGGTTAGACATTTTTTAGAGGCTCAGGCACCTAGCGCTCAAGTAGCAAACAAGCAACATATATCTACAGCGCTATTCCTACACATGATGTGACAGAAATTGTAATCACTAATTTCACTTTTTGTAAAAGTTTGATATCTGACAAGCCACATGTATGCTAAATAGATCATTGTTTAATGAAGATGGTTCCTGCTCAGTGAAAAATCCAGATACACTGGTGCCATTTTTACATTCTAGCCCCTCTGAACACCTATAAGTATTTTAGTCCCTGATTTTAGTCCCTACAGGGACACTAATTAGCTTTCAACATTTTCCATTCAAAAGACGCCTCTCATAAAGGTGAGTAAAGATGTGACACCCCACATGACTGTAAGCAGACTTGGCCATCTTCCTACAGTCTGCTGTTGAATAGCAGGTGAAAAATGATAGACTGGAATGCGGCCCGAGGCACTGGCAATGGATATTTGCAAGCATTCCTCCATCACCTTTGTGTTTTCTTCAGTGTGATATACTAAGTGCTACAGCTGTGCCGGGACATGGGCCCTATGCTCCTTGTGCAACTGAACTCAATCTATACCTCACTGACGAGGTGCAGCTAGGTCAAAACTGGTGTAATGGTACTTCTGCTGTTGTTCAGAAGGAATATGGGCTGGCATTTTTGACTGGACTGTTCCTATTGGAGCATGACCAATGCTAATTTACGCACATGCAGTCCCATTCTGAAGAGTTTCCACCCAAATTGGAATTAACTCAAATTTAAGAATAAGGGAATTAGAAGTGTCCATGTAGCATCCTAATCACTTCACACTGGGGGTCTGATTTAGAACCCAGGCAAGCCATAAAAATGTCCTGAAGTTGGGTCATCAAAAATGTTTACCACTCTGACACATTTCCTCCCCCTCTGCACCTCCATCTCAGCCATGGTGCTTGTGCTGAGATTGCAATTAGGGTGATTAGTCAGAGAGCAATAGCAACTTTCTGTCTCCTGACAACTCAGACAGCCTCCGTGGCATTGACAGTGGACCAATAGAGAGTGGAAATGGAGCGGACATCACCAGCCTGCCATAAAGGTAAGCGAAGGGCCACAGTAAATAGATAGAAGAAGGTGTTTTCTTGGGTCAGGACACAGGAAAGGTTTTCATCCATGTGTAGAATGCAGCAGAAGGTATTTAGCCCGGATGCAGAGCACAGCAAAAGTTGTTTGGCTTGTTTATAGTACAATGCAGCCTCAACAGCCCTGCATCCTCCACTGCTACTGAGATATAGACCCTTCATTTTCCACTATCACTGAGCCCGTCATGTGTCTCCTCCTCCGTTGTTTCAAATTCCTGACAGTTTTTCTTTAAGTTCTGTCTGGATAGGAGTGTGGAGGATCCTTGGTGCTACGGCAGTTCAATCAACACAAAGATGCACTAGCTAAGCAGGCTGGAAGATGCTAGGGATAGGAGGAAGGTGAGTCATACTGTGAAGGTTAACTTGCGAGATGAAGGGTGAGGTAGGGAGCAGCTAATCTGACAGGTGTGGTGGAGTAGAAATGAGGAAACATTGAAAGAGGACAGGGATTGGATTGTGAAAGGATGAGTAAAAGGTGCTGAAGAGGGTTGATTCTGATATTTGGGAAAGAATAATGCGGAGAGGCTGTATGGGAAGAGATGTCTGAGAAATGATTGATGAAAAACAGAGGATGAGTTTCTCACAGATCTTGCTGGCATGCTCAACTCCCCCCCGAGTCACTCTGAGTATGAAGATGATGTCTTACCCTCATCTTTCGTCAAAGGCCTCTCTGGAGAAGCTATCTCCACCCAACTCACAATCGTCAATGCCTCCTGTACGCAAGGCATCTTTCTAGCTCTCCAGACATACCAGACCCTCCATCTTCTAAGGAAATCCTCACTATACCCTGAAGACCTCATTAGCTTATGGCCTAACACTAATCTACCCCCATCATCATAATCACTGCAAAGGTAGTCTATGTTCAACTCCATGATCATATCAACACCTACTGACCCTCTGCACAGCTACCAATTCTGCTCCAGATAACACTGCAGCACAGAGATAGATATGCTACATATCAGAAACATTCTGTAGATGTCAGAGAAAGATAAGCCCGGCCCACTCAAATTGCTCAGTGTCTCAACCACCTTTCACACCTCTGCCATGAATTCTCAAATGGGATTCACAGGCAACTTACTTCAGTGGTTCTCCTCCAACTCTCAAACCAACTCCAGCTTATTCACATATATGCCTCTGGGTCCAAGAACCCCCCTGTCACCTGCTTAGTCCCCCCACAATTCATCTTACCCATTATCTTCTTTAACCTCAACATGGAGCCCCTTGAACTCCATTCACCCATAAAAGGACAAAAATTAAGCAACATGCCAATGACACACAACTCCACTGAAAAGTCTCCTCCCTCCAGACATTCAGCACGTTACGCACTGCTTGTATGTCATCAGGAGCTTAATGTCTAGCATTTATTTGCAGTTTAACATCACCATAACAGAATTTCTATTATTTGTAAAGAACAAAAAGAAACAACTAGTCTGAACCTAGCTCGAAAACGTGGGCAATGACTTCACCCTCAAGGAAACACCAAGAAGAAAAGCTGGACAGCCAGGTACCACCTATCTACACAAAAGTGGTTTTATAATTGCCATTCAAGGCCTTTTTCTCTTGCATAAAGATGGGGTAAACATCGTACTCCTGATAGAGCGCTGATAGCACTCTATTTTGTATGAGTGCACTATACTTATGGTTTAAATGCACTCTCATGTATTTGTATTGTTTGCAGTGTTTCACGACTATTAAGACACATTTATTTGAATCATTTGATGTTGAAACTACTAAACGCACTTAAGTAGAATTCTGTATGTATTACAATTCCTTCATGCATAATGTGCAGGACGATATTATTTCTATACACTGTAATTATGGTTAGTTTAACTTGCCTGAATTATTGGCCCAAAAAGTTAGATTTCGATGCTCCTTGCTCACGAGAAATAAATAATTAAATGTTGAAGTGTTCAAGGTTAGAATGTTCTCATCCTGCTGCAGGTGGAAGAAACACATCGTTATTTTCAGAGTTAAGGAGAGACCCGAAATGTTTTTAAAGATGGCTGGGAAGAGAGAAGGGAAGATGCCTTGCGTATCTGGTCTGTCTGAAAGCCAAGGCCACTGGAAAGAAGATGCCATTAATTAAATTGTTTCATGAAGAAAAGCTGCTGCTTAGGTGTGCAATGGAAAATTTTAAAGACGAATGACGCAATGAGGGTTGAATCCCCTCTTTTGTATGATGCGCAGAGACAGAGAGCCCAGACTTCTGCTAGCTTATGGAGAAGAAGGAGCATCTTAGAGCGAGCTCCATAGCCATAAGCTAAAACGACCCATTTGACGTGAGTACTTCTTAGGAAGTCGACACGTGCTGACACCTTTGGGGAATGATAGAAGAGAGACAGGAAGGGCCCTCATCTAGAGCAGTGTAGGGAAAGATTTTGATTTCTTCCGATGACTCGAGAACTGAATATCGCATCTATTCCTGTGTTGCGATTTTGGAATTTATAATCATTTGTCTTTTGGGCCGAATTACTTATATCCGTAAACTTGGCTCTGTATTGATTTTCCTGTACCTTTATTCTTTGCTATTGAGATGTATTTAAATCCAATTGTTTTTGGCCTTATAATAAATCTTCAAACTGCGCTTTGGAGTTGGTGGTCTTTCCAGGCATGACAACTTTGCTGTTATTAATCTTAGTTGTTTCCTCCCCTCAACCACTTTAGGTAAATAAAAGATCGATGGCTTACGCTATATTTAGTAGGGAATAACAGGTGCGCAATTTAGCATAATCAAATGGTAGCAGAGGATGGTTTACCTTTAAAGTGGTTTACCTCTAAGGTGAGGGGAGTAATTAGAAATAGGGTTGAAGGTTGAAGAGCCCTGAAGCAGAGTGGAAGACGGCGGAGAAAGGAGACTGGCGGACGTTGATGGTGCAGCGGAAACAGTGGTGGCCTGAGTATGAAAGAAGTTGTGGGGTTAGATTGCGGTGATGAATAAGTGGGTGATGTCTTGCGGAGTTGGGATGTATGTTGTGTGAATGTGGTTTTTGGTTTACTGGTCCGGACATGTGCGGAGCAGGAAGTTTTGGTGAGCGGACTCAAGAGAAGTCCAAGATCCCGGGAAAATTTTGTATTGTAAGTGTCTGATTAAATGTGGGTGTTGTGAAGCGCTATCAACGATCCACTTGTGTTAGGGACCTTTGTGTGAATGAGGAAGAGGTCACGGTAGAAAGCCTCAGGTACCGGGGTGGACTATGGCGATTAAGTGACCAACGCAGGTCGGGGGTCACAACGGCTGAATGTTCTTGTGCGAGTGTGCTATCGATCTTCAGTGTCAGACAATTACTTGTTTTATGTGACTGTAAGTTATTGTAACTGTGTAGGAACAGTTACTTGGTTTAATAACTTTTGGTTAAACAGTTACTTGTGGTACGAATGTGTGCGAGCGAGTTTGCGGTGAAATTGTAAAGGCGGGTGAGCCGCTGCTAGGAGGGAGAAGTGACGTCAGGGTGCGCCGCACTGTGATAGGTTGGTTGGTGTAACGCCGCGCTGGGATTGGTGGAAGTTCGTTTGCAGTGGAACAGCGTATTTTGAGCTTGTAGTTGATTGATTTTACAATGAGATGCTTTAGGGTGTTGCGCGATTTGTGTAGAGGTGACACAGGGGTAGTGACTCGAGTAGGAGAAGAAGCTCCGCCAGAAGACACCCCGGCACATTACATGGCAATAAATGTAGGACTCCATACGATAGTGTGGCTTCAGAATTGGCATAAACTTACAGAGAAAGAGGGTTGAATTGGCTTTCCCTCGTTATGGGTCTTTTTGAATGGAAGTACTGACCCAGTTGAGGGGGGGTGATGAATGCACTAAAACCTCCCCCTAGACCCACACAATTTGAGACATTAGATGCATGGATGAGAGCTGCTCTAGCAAAAAAGAGAGAGAATTCACGAGTAAGAATGAGAAAAGCAATGAAGGCATATCAGGATGCTAGATGGGATGCCCAGTTGAAAAGATGGAGAGTAGACACCATAGAGGGAGAACGCCTGTACCCGTTCCGTACATTAAGGGAGGGGGCTGAAGGGAAAAAGACGACAGAGGAGGATAGTGATACAGATGACAGCTTCCTCGATAGATTGCTAGCGCACCGTCCTCCACCGTGTGATTCTAGATCAGAGATAGCGAGGTTGCGCCCATCAGAAGGGCTTGTAGGAGTGGGACAACAGGGTGCAGAGGAACAACCAGCGGGTGTAAGAGGCAACATTACCATGGTACGAATTCCGGGAGTGTCTGGAGGAAGAAGGTATTCCAATTCTGAGCCAGCACAACCTGCAGGAGACATACAGTTACCAGATGCTTTATCAGTACCAGTTACAATAGGGCCGGTGGTTCCGATATATACTCCTAGAGAAAGAACTGATGACAGTCAACCGCAAAGGAGTGAAGGGGAAGAGACCATGTCTGGAGGGAGTCTTGCAATGAGTGGGACATGTTTCAGTAGGACACCATTAGAATTTAGTACTCCACTGCCAGCTACAGCTGATCCATCAAGAATGGATAGTGGGGCGGAACGAGTATGGACAGGAGCTCTAGCGAATTCTAGGTCAGACCTTCGAATGTGGGTTCAACCAGTGAGAGAGTCAATGATACGGAGGGAAGAGGCAGACAAGAGACAAGAAGTGCCTAGAGTACTGTTTGGGCTGCAGGTTGTTTGTGCAGGTAACCATTGGAGAAGTTGAAGCTGGGAAAGAGATAGACGCTCAGCGTCAGAAAAGGAAGAGGGTGCAGTTCCTAGGAGAACTCAAAGCTGTGACAGAGAAGATACAAAGAAAGAGGAAATACAGAAAGTGTTAAAAAGCGCTATAAAAGTGTCGATGCTGGATGTGGTACGTTTAAAGGCAGAACTAGACGAGGTGATTGAAGGTAATCTGCCCCTGATCAGAATTGATACATATGATTAGAGCGAACTATTGTTCGTAGCAAAGGACATGACAAGAAAGGCCAAGCGAGCTTCTGATGCATTGTTGCTTTTGGCCCAAAGGTATGAGGTTGATTTGTCAAAAACAAAGCTGACACAGAGTTCCTGTAGATTAAATTACACAGATAAGGATTTGGAAGAGAAGCGAACGAACGGATTAAAAGCACAAATTAGAGAACTAGTGATAGGGATACGGATATGGAGAGAATTAGACAAATGGAAAGAAAGATGGGCCAAAAAGAAAAGCTTTTAGACTGCAATAGGGAATACTCCGCCTCCGGGTGGAGGGACGGGAGCCACAGGAAATTTCCCTCTCAGGGATGTACAGAATGGAGGGTACGTGCGTGTGCCATGGAGCAGGGGTGATTTAGCAGCATTTACAAATGCTTTTCCTCGGCTGAGGAAAACACCTGCTGAGTGGTACAAGCAAATAGACCGGTTTGTAAAGATTTCGAAAGTATTGTGGATTGATTTGAACACCTTGTTTGATATAGTAGTACCTGCAGATTTGTGGGCGGCATGTAAGATCGCCATTGAGTGGCCTACTGCGGAGCCACCTAGAGATACCGTGACTCATGGTCCTTCACCAGATGTAATGAGAAAATATGAGCAAGTGATTACATGGTTGCAGTCGAAGGTAGCTCCACAAACTGTTGATTGGTTGAAGATTGACCGCACCACTCAAGACTCTAAGGAATCAGTACATGATTATTATGAAAGACTGTTGTTGGCTTTTAAGCAGCATAGTGGATTGGATACAATTGAACAAAAGGATATGGGACAGTTTGTCTCGAAGTTTGTGTTGGGTCTGAAATATGATATCAGTTTGATGATACAGCAACACTTGATATGTTGGCAGAATAAGTTGGTGGACGAGATTCTGCGTTATGCTAAATATTGCAGTGATCAAGTGGAGTCAGCACAGAAGAAATTGAAGGACAAGTTGATGTTGGTGCAGTTGAGAAATGCTGATACGATGCAAGGGTTTGGAGGAGGGCAAGGCAGAGGCAGAGGAGGAGGAAGAGGTATGGGGCAACAGATGGTGACCCAACCTGGTCAAGATAGAGGAAGAGGAATGGATTCAGGTACAAGTGACTGGGTGGCCCAACAGAAAAGGGTCACTGCCTGCCATTATTGTCACAAAATCGGGCATTGGAAGCGCGAGTGTAGATTGAATCCAGCAAATCAGATACAGGTGGAAGGTGAGGGACAATTGTCCGAGACTGTCAACACTGTGACAAGACCCAGGTCTATGTATGGAGGAGGATATGAGCCGCAAGTGCAAGTACCTCAACCTCCTAGGATACCCATGCAAAATCAGTTATACCATCAGATGCCTTATTTTGAAATACGAGATAGATTTGATCAAAATCAAGATTTACGAGAGTGCCAGAGGGGGGTGCACGAAGAATGCACCTTAGATGCGATACTAGAAGTAGATCAGAGTGGGCCGTTTGTGGATGCAGATGTGAATGGATATCCTGTTACCTTCTTATTAGATACTGGAGCTGCCCATTCCACGGTGAGGACAGAAGTAGTCCCAAATTTTACTCTTTCGGGACGATCGATTCAAGTAGTGTGGGTGAGCAATCAGAAAATGACCAATCCATTGACAAATGAATTACCCGTGAGAATAGGACCATTTCGGGATAAACACCAATTCGTAGTGTGCAATTCAAGTCCGGTCTGTCTTTTGGGACGAGACCTTCTGTGCAAGCTCAATTGTACTATATCATGCACTCCGAGAGGTGTGGAATTGCAAATGCATGATGACAATGCTGATTTTAAGATGGCTAACATGAGTCTGTGTGCTGAAATGTTTGTGGTGCTCACAATAGCAGAATTGCCACATGACTTGAGAGACTCAGTTGATCCGAAGGTGTGGGATTTTACAGGCGAGGATGTAGGTCTGATGAGAGGGGTTGAGCCTGTTAAGATACAGGTCAAACCCAATGCTGAATTCCCACAAACGCCACAATATAAATTGACTCCAGAAACTGTGGCTGGACTAAGACCTGTGATTGAGACTATGATTGCCCAAGGTATTCTGAAGGAAATAAGAGGAAGTCCCTGCAACTCACCTATCATGGGACTGCAGTATACAAGTACAGAATAGTGCAGGATCTGCATCGGGTTAATGAAATTGTGATTCCATGTTGTCCTGTGGTACCGAATCCAGCTGTTATTCTATTCCAGATACCAGGTAAAGCAGAATGGTTTACAGATCTACCGACCCCCTGGACCCCGCGGACCCTTCGCCAACTCCATCACGGACATTATCTCCCCGCAGGCCATCGCATCCACCAACTACACCCTGCTGGGAGACCTCAACTTCCACCTCGACAACCAACTGGACCCCAACACCACATCCCTCCTGGACAACCTCCACAACATTGGACTCCGCCAGATCGTGACTGAGCCCACGCACTCAGCAGGACACACCCTCGACCCCCTCTTCACTACAGGAAACTCCATCACCTTCAGCCACACCACCGAACTCCCTTGGACCGACCATCGTTGCGTCCACTTCACCTTCAGAACACCCACCATCCACAGACACCAGCACCTGCTTCCACGAAGAAACTGGACCAAAATCACCGACGACCAGCTCACCTCCTCACTCAACAACTCCACCCCAACCATCGCGGAAAACGACGACCCCAACACCGCAGCCCGAACCCTGCATAGATGGATCTCAGACAGCACCAACACCATAGCCCCCCTCAAGAAAAACAACAATACCCGTGCCAAGAAAGCCAGATGGTTTACCACCGAACTTCGAGAGTCCAGACGCACATGCCGCCGCCTCGAAAAGGCCTGGAGGAACACCAAATCCACAGAAGCACACAACAACTTCAGAGCCGCCACCAACGCCCACCATCAACTCCTCAGAGAAACGAGGAAAAAAGCGATTGAAGACAGAATCTCCACCCACGCGCACAACAGCAAGGAACTCTTCAGCATCATCAAGGAGTTCGCCCAACCCACCAGCGAGTCTACCGACATCCCTCCCTCACAAGACCTCTGCGACAAACTCAGCACCTTTTTCCACCACAAAATCAAGAGCATCTACGACAACTTCGACGAAGACAACCAACACACTGAACCCTCACCAACCACCCCGACACCCGGAAACCAGCGATTGACGACTGGACAGCCCTCACGACCGAAGACACACTGAAGACAATGAAGTCAATCCACTCAGGGGCCCCCACGGACCCCTGCCCCCACCACATCTTCAACAGAGCCGCCGACACCATCGCACCCATGCTCCGCCACACCATCAACCGCTCCCTGGCGACCGCCTCGTTCCCCGACGACTGGAAACACGCCGAGGTCAACCCCCTCCTAAAGAAACCCTCAGCGGACCCCACCGACCTCAAAAACTACAGACCCATCTCCCTGCTCCCGTTCCCAGCGAAAGTCATCGAGAAAGCCATCAACAGCCAACTCGCCACATTCATTGAAGAACACAACATCCTCGACTCCTCCCAATCCGGCTTCAGAAAAAACCACAGTACGGAAACCGCCCTCCTCGCCGCAACAGATGACATCCGCACCCTACTGGACAAAGGAGAAACAGTAGCCCTCATCCTCCTCGACCTATCAGCGGCGTTCGACACAGTCTCCCACCGCACCCTATACGCAGACTCTTCGACGCAGGAATCCAGGACAAGGCCCTCGACTGGATCTGCTCCTTCCTCTCTGGCAGGACGCAGCGGGTCAGACTCCCCCCTTTCCTCTCGGACCCCACACCTACCACCTGCGGAGTCCCCCAGGGCTCCTCCCTCAGCCCGACGCTCTTCAACGTCTACATGGCTCCACTTGCCTCCATCGTCAGAACCTATGGACTCAACATCGTGTCATACGCAGACGACACCCAGCTCATCCTCTCCCTATCCAACGAGCCCAACACCGCCAGACGCAACTTTTGAGAAGGCATGGAAACCGTCGCCAAATGGATGAAAAACAGCTGCCTACAATTAAACACCAACAAAACAGAAGTACTCAACATGGGCCCAAACCCTGATGCCTGGAGCGACACCTGGTGGCCCCCTGCCCTCGGAAACCCGCCAACCCCCACAGACCACGCACGCAACCTGGGAATCATCCTGGACTCCGAGCTCAAAATGGACCGCCAGATCAACTCTGTCTCGTCTTCCTGCTTCCACACCCTCCGCCTCCTTCGTAAAACCTTCAAATGGATCCCCCTCGAACACCAAAAGACAGTCACTCATGCCCTGGTCACCAGCAGACTCGACTACGGCAACGCACTCTATGCTGGAATAAACAAAAACCTCATCCGCAAGCTACAGAACATCCAGAACGCCGCCGCAAGACTGGTCCTCAACCTGCAAAACACTGCCACATCTCCCAGCACCTGCGCACACTCCACTGGCTCCCCATCGAGGCGAGAATCACCTTTAAGATGCTCACCCATGCACACAAGGCCCTCCACGGCACCGGACCAGCATACCTGAACAGCCGACTCAAATTCCACACACCCCAAAGGACCCTACGATCAGCCCAGCTCTCCTACGCCGTGGTCCCCCACACCAGAAAGACCAGATCGGGAGGCCGCTCCTTCTCCTTCCTCGTGGCCAAAGCATGGAACGCCCTTCCACTCCACCTCAGACAGACAACATCGCTCCCCATCTTCGCAAGAAACCTCAAAACCTGGCTCTTCGACAGACCCTCTCCTTGATGGAATGGAACCTGCACCCCCCCCACCCCTAGCGCCTTGAGACCCTTACGGGTGAGTAGTCGCGCTTTAACAAACTCCTGATTGATTGATAATAGATTTGTGTCATGCATTTTTCTCCGTACCATTGCATGAAGAGAGTCAGTTTTTATTTGCCTTTAGGATGGACGATCATGTATTAACCTGGGAAAGAATTCCTCAGGGGTACACAGAAAGCCCCTCCATTTTTAGTCAATGCCTGAAAAAGAATCTTGAGGGACTGGTGATGCCCCAAGACTCAGTCTTAGTGCAATATATAGACGACCTTTTGGTCGCCTCAGAGACTGAGGATGCTTGCAGGATCGATACTGTGGCACTGCTGAACCATTTAGCAGAGAATGGACACAAAGTGTCTCCAAACAAATTGCAGTATTGCTTGTCTGAAGTGCAGTACCTAGGTCACCGGATTGAGAAAGGAAAACGAAGGGTGTCAACAGATCGCATAGAGACGATTCTGCAAATAGGAACCCCGAAAACACAAAAAGAAGTCCGTATGTTTTTGGGAATGGTCGGCAATTGTCGACAGTGGATCCCAAATTTTTCCCTGCAAGCAAAGCCTCTGTTGAAACTGACTCGAAAGTATGTTAGTGATCCGGTACCATGGGATGACGAGTGCTTGAAAGCCTTCCGTGAGCTGAAGGAAAGTATCTGCCGTGCTCCAGCTCTCGGAATGCCGGATTATGACAAAGCGTTTTTGCTCTTTTGCTGTGAAAAGGAGGGATGTGCGTTAGCAGTCCTAGTGCAGACACATGGGGGTGCCCGTAGACCAGTAGCTTACTTCTCTGCTACGTTAGATCCCGTAGCTTCTGCGTTGCCCGGATGTTTGAAATCCGTTGCTGCAACCAATGTCAACATTGAAAGATGTGAAAGCATAGTGATGGGTTATCCGCTCACTGTTTATGTGCCCCATTCCGTAGAACTATTGATGACCCGCACAAAGACACAGTATCTGACCAATAGCAGACTTACCAAGTATGAGCAGGTTATCTTGGCCGCTGAGAATGTTACCCTGAGACGTTGTACCACCCTGAACCCTGCTACATTGTTACCTGTTCCGGCAGAGGAAGGAGATGAGGATTGTGAAGAGCATGACTGCCTAGATGTTACTGACCTATCTACATAACCCAGACCTGACATTGTCGATGAACCTTTGCCCCAATCTGATTTGATCCTTTTTGTTGATGGTTCATGCTTACGAGACAATGAAGGGTATTTGAGAGCAGCGTTTGCTGTGTGCACCATCATGGGAGTAGTGGAAGCTGCCTGTTTAAATGGAGTATTCTCTGCTCAGGTGGCCGAAATTGTCGCTTTGACAAGTACCTGTACCATTGCAGCTGATCGTCGAGTGACTGTGTATACTGACAGTCAATACGGATTTGGTGTAGTTCACAACTTTGGGCAGTTATGGTCACAGAGGGGGTTTCTAACGTCCTCAGGGTCACCTCTACGTAATGGCGAGTATGTGCGCCAACTATTGGAAGCTTTACAGAAACCTAAAGAGATAGCAGTCGTTAAATGTGCAGCTCATGGGAGGGGAGAAGATTTTGTCACAAGGGCAACAACTATGCCGATGAAGTAGCACGATTTTGCGCTGAACATGCTTGTGTTTTCAATGGAGAATATGTAGGCGAGAGCACAGAAGAGACCGAGCTCAGCATGATGTTAGCTATAGCTGATACTTGGGATGAAGTGAAGCGGTTGCAGGATGAAGTTCCAGAAGAGGAAGCTGCTTCATGGGTCAGAGCAGGTTGCACAAAAAGAGACGATGGCATTTGGGTCTCTACAGATGAAAGAGCAGTATTACCCAACTGCCTACTGAGCCCAATGGCAAGGCAAATTCACGGAGCAGTTCATCTGGAAAGAGATGCTATGGTGCGAGTGTTTAGGCAGACGTGGTTTAACCCACACTTCCGTGTGTGGGCTGAAACGGTATGCCACAGGTGTGTCACTTGTCAACAAATGAATGTTGGAAAGAGAACTGTGGTTGCATTGAGTCACATTGGCAGATCTGGAGGTCCCTTTAATAGGATACAGTTAGATTTCATCGAGATGCCGAGGTGCAATAGGTTGAGATATATTTTGGTGGTGGTGTGTATCTTTTCGCGTTGGGTGGAAGCATATCCAACTAGACGATGTGACGGTCTCACAGTAGCCAAATTGTTGTTGAGAGAGGTGATCCCGAGATATGGATTTCTGACAGCAGTGGAGACAGATAGAGGAACTCATTTCCACAATGAAATCATGAAACTATTGTGCTCTGCTTTAAATATCGATCAGAGGCTGCATTGTAGCTACAGGCCGGATTCTTCAGGTCTTGTAGAGCAGGTCAATGGCACCATCAAGTCGAGAGTGGCAAAGGTGTGTTCGTCAACTTCATTGAAATGGCCAGATGCATTGCCCCTGGTGCTCATGAGCCTGCGTAGCACCCCTGATAGGAGAACAGGGCTTTCTCCCCACGACATTTTGACTGGAAGAGCTATGCGTTTGCCTATGGTGCCAGCTACAGCATTGATAAACATCACTGATGATTTAGTGTTGGATTATTGTAAGGGACTGGCTGATGTGGTTACTTCTGTATCCCACCAGGTCGAGGCTGCGACTGCATCCACCTCGAGAGACCTGCTGCATGATCTAAATCCAGGTGATTGGGTACTGGTTCACAAACACGTGAGGAAGAGTTGTCTCGATGCTCGCTGGCGAGGACCAAATCAGGTGATATTGGCCACGAGCACCGCTGTGAAGTGTGGAGGATTGCCGAATTGGATCCACGCTTCCCACACTCGTCGAGTTCAAGCGCCTACGGAGGAAGAGAGTCCCCTGGTTCCAAGGAGCGGGTGTGGATCTGATACCAACAACGATGAAGGCACAAACCCAGCCGTAAGAGTTTCGGATGAAACGGAACAGCCAAGTGAGCACGAGAGACGAGAGCTGAGTGAACCTGAATTGAGCCCAGATCCTGAAATAGATGATGTTGCAGAACTGAACTGTGCACCAGAGCAAGGTGAGCGGTCTATTGCAGAAAAATCAGATCAAGAGGAAGAAAGGAGAATGGATGCCAGAGCAGAAAAGTGGCCAGCAAGAAAAGAAAGGCTGAACATAAGGCTCGCATCCGAGAAAGATCTCACTCCGATTCCTGAAACATCTGAATCAGATCAAAGTGACGCTGAAGAAAGACCGGATGGTCTGAGGCGTTCCAGAAGAGAAAGAATAGCGTCTCAAAGATACACATCTCCTGAGTGGACGTATGTGGTTGCAAATGCAGAGCCCAGTGAAGTCCGGGAGATTGGGAGCTGGTACAGTGAGCTACGAAGGGGACACCCTCTCGATTGAAATACAGTTATTGGTCCGAGGCGTAGAAGCATTTGGAAAGCTGACCTTGCAAGTTCCAAATCCTCCAAAGCTGAGTGTATTGCGTTTCCTGATCCTCAATCAGGTCATTTTCCCTTCATTTGGCCGACAGCTCACCGCGCAAGAATTAGGAGAAATTCGTGTGGCGATTTTGCAAATTGTCTTCGAAATACTTAGGTCAAATATCATTAACGATGAAGCTTGAAGTATAACCAAAGAAGACATTAGGCCTTAGAAAGAAGATAACTTAGACCCCAGTTTAAGAAGACTGAAAATTAGGGACTTTCTAGTAGATGATGGAGTGAGGAGTAGGGCTGACTACATCTCTTCAATAGGTTTAGTATCAATCGAATGAACTTGGACATTAATTGGAGGAGAGGAGAGAAGTGAAAAAGACATTGTTCAAACAAAGAAAACAAAAAAGAGACTGTGTTTTCCTTTCTACTTTGTAACAAATCAATAGAAACCATGGTATCCGAAGATTCAACATGGAAACAGAAGTGCATCATCGGTACCCTCATTGCAGTAGTGCTCATTGTTATAACTGTGGTGATTGTTACATCTCTAGTTGGATCTCAGGATGTTAGACAGAATAGGGTACAGGCAACACTCGCTACACCAATCTCTGAGATAGATGAGGATGTATCCGCAAGGGATCTAGAAATGATTAAGGAAACTAGTCGTAGATTACATGTTGATTTGTCCAAGGGTGATTTTACTTTGAATGCATATGCTCGATTATTGTATGAGTATGTGGAAACCATGGAAGCGAAGGATTGCTATGTGTGTATGCAATTACCAGCCTCAGTAGAAGAAGGCATTCGATATCATCATTTGCCTGTGACCTATGGCATTACATGTAGCGTGCTAGTGAGCATGTTTTATAGCAAGGCACACTTTGAGTACTATTTCTCAAATTATGATGTGGTACTCTCAGAAATTCCCGTTTTTAAATACATGAATAAATATGATTATTATAAGGAGGTAGAGCGAATGGCAAAGTATTTTGTGCCGACCATCACTTTAGACACATCCTAAGCCCATAGACACAATCTGACCTGTATGTTGACTGACATTGAAAAGAAATTTATAGATCAGATAGAAGATCGGCATAGACAGACCCTATTTAGACCAGATACAAAGCACACGGTTACCCCATGAACTAAAGAAGAATTAGATCATAAAGCAAAGGGGAGTTTTGGACCTATAGCACTAGATTTCCAGCAGAAGGGGAAGTTGTGCATTAGACACCCGACCACATACTACGATTAACCCTGGGCGTAGTTCGCGAAGTAGCGCTACGCGAAGTGCACTTCGCACTACGCGAGCTACGCGTAGCACTACGCGAACTGCGTAGTGCGCTGTTCGCGATGATTGCACAGTGCCAGATGCTTGCCGCACTCTGCAATCATTGAAAACGGCATCTTGCACAGTGCGAGCTGTCTTTTACTGCTGCTCGAGTAGATTTTTACTCGAGCAGCAGCTTTCTCAACGCGGACTGGTAGTTTCTCATCGCGAGCGGTCGCGAGCATACGCGACCACTCGCAATGAGAAACCTGACCTCCCTGCGTTGAGAATCTCGCCGGGAGGTTTATTTTCCACGCTCGCGATCGGCAACTTGATGTTGCTGATCGCGAACGAGGAACAAGTCTTGCCGGGATGTCATTTTGCTTGCTCGCGGTCGCCAACTTGACGTTCAGGACCACGAGCAAGCAAAAAATTACCGCTGCACTACGCTACGCGTGTTTGCACTGTGCTGCATGCAATTCGCATAGTGCGAAGTAGCGCAAACTTCGCAAACTACGGGAGCGTAGCGTAGTGCTTTGCCCAGGGTTAACTACGATAAGATCTTTGTGGGTGAGAGTGATTGCGAGCACATCTTTCTGATCGAAGAATCAATTCGAAAAGCATTATTGGACAAAATAACAGTAGTGCCCAATGTGTATTTTGTGTGTGGAAAGAATGCCTATGTGAAGCTGCCCAAAAACTGGTATGGCACGTGTTATTTGGCTGTGATATTTCCCAAGATTTTTCACGTGAGTGATTTATGGCCCTTAAAAAGGAAGGGACCTCAAAGAGGAAAACGTGGTACGAGTGCAGGAGAAGTGATTGGGGACATATTCGGAGCCATGATACCAAGTATGGGTGTGATTTTGAATGATTTGAAAATCAGAAAGTTGGCAACACTAGTGGATAAGCTCTCAATAATTACTGCTCAGATTTTATTGCTTGTAGATGAGGAGATGGTTTCAATAAGGGCTATGGTTTTGCAGAACCGTCTTGCCCTAGATGTGCTGCTAGCAAAAGCCGGAGGAGTCTGCAAATTGTTGAAAGTTCAACAGTGCTGCACTTATATTCCTGACAACAGTCGGGATATAAGGAATACATTAACAATATTTCAGATATACACCAAGAGTTACGTGAGATGGCTGCTGAAGGACTCTGGGAGAAAGTGGGGAAAGGATTTGGCAAGATAGGCAGTTGGTTTGGAAGTTTGGGACAAGGAATAATGGGATATATTTTAAAGCCTATTATAATGGCTGTCATTTGTATAATTGTCCTACTAGGAGCCATCAAGGCTTACAAATGGCAAAGGGCACGAAATCAGGAGACTGTTTCGAGAAAGCGAGAGCTCCAACTTGAATGACTGCAGGACAATCATTACCAGCACCTTAAGGGGTTAGAACGATTCAGACAGGGACAGCAAGCTACGGCTCCTGTTTAGGTCGGTCTCTTCTACAAGGAGAAACTACAGGAGAATAGAAGGTTGGTGTTATGACACTAGTCATAAGAGGGGGGAACTGATAGAGTGCTGATAGCACTCTATTTTGTATGAGTGCACTATACTCATGGTTTAAATGCACTCTCATGTATTTGTATTGTTTGCAGTGTTTCACGACTATTAAGACACATTTATTTGAATCATTTGATGTTGAAACTACTAAACGCACTTAAGTAGAATTCTGTATGTATTACAATTCCTTCATGCATAATGTGCAGGACGATATTATTTCTATACACTGTAATTATGGTTAGTTTAAGTTGCCTGAATTATAGGCCCAAAATGTTAGATTTCGATGCTCCTTGCTCTCGAGAAATAAATAATTAAATGTTGAAGTGTTCAAGGTTAGAATGTTCTCATCCTGCTGCAGGTGGAAGAAACACATCGTTATTTTCAGAGTTAAGGAGAGACCCGGAATGTCTTTGAAGATGGCTGGGAAGCGAGAAGGGAGGATGCCTTGTGTATCTGGTCTGTCTGAAAGCCAAGGCCACTGGAAAGAAGATGCCATTAATTAAATTGTTTCATGAAGAAAAGCTGCTGCTTAGGTGTGCAATGGAAAATTTTAAAGACGAATGACGCAATGAGGGTTGAATCCCCTCTTTTGTATGATGCGCAGGGACAGAGAGCCCAGACTTCTGCTAGCTTACGGAGAAGAAGGAGCATCTTAGAGCGAGCTCCATAGCCATAAGCTAAAACGACCCATTTGACGTGAGTACTTCTTAGGAAGTCGACACGTGCTGACACCTTTGGGGAATGATAGAAGAGAGACAGGAAGGGCCCTCATATAGAGCAGTGTAGGGAAAGATTTTGATTTCTTCCGATGACTCGAAAACTGAATATCGCATCTATTCTGTGTTGCGTTGTGATTTTGGAATTTATAATCATTTGTCTTTTGGGCCGAATTACTTATATCCGTAAACTTGGCTCTGTATTGATTTTCCTGTACCTTTATTCTTTGCTATTGAGATGTATTTACATCCAATTGTTTTTGGCCTTATAATAAATCTTCAAACTGCGCTTTGGAGTTGGTGGTCTTTCCAGGCATGACAACTTTGCTGTTATTAATCTGAGTTGTTTCCTCCCCTCAACCACTTTAGGTAAATAAAAGATCGATCGCTTACGCTATATTTAGTAGGGAATAACAGGTGCGCAATTTAGCGTAATCACTCCTCAGTCTCCAAGAATCCTTAGTGGCCCTTTGCGGGGCAACCTGCACTGTGCAGCGTCTCATCAAGTGTCTCACACTCCAATGGACTTCCAATCCCTAACCTTGCCAGCCCGCACCATCATCATCTACAAATCCATCATGACCAGCACTGCTACTTATCTTGTAGACAAGCTCACCATCTTTGGTGGTTCAAGGCATGCCCTCTACCAAAACTCCAATCAGACTGGAGACGAAAAAGTGTGCACAAGAAAATCAGGCCTTCTCTATTTGTGCACACAGAATCCGCAACGAGATTACTGTATGCATCAAGACTGCCCGACCCTTCTCCAACTTCAGAAAGAGCTGAAGACATACCTTTTTAAAGAACACTACATCCCCTCCAATGACTCGTGGACTGTGTCATTGCCTGCAACATGGTAAAGCACTGCTCAGCTCCCTTTTAAATGCACATAAATATTCATACCCACATACATACATGCATACATACATAGGAGGGTTGGGTAATAGGCCAGGAAGTCAGGAAAGATCAATAGGGCAGCAGAAAAAGGTGGGCGAATAAGGTATTTTTTGGAGAGAGCACAGACTGAGAATAGGGATGGGAAGGGCAGGTGGGTGGCACAGGTGAAATGGGTAGAGCTACATGTTTAGGCAGAAGAAGGCTCAGACAGAGGCTTAATGAAGGGCACGAGCAATGGAAGGTGGAGGCGAGGTTGGGATGTTAAGAAAGTAATGGTCACTGGGAGAATGTAGCTGGACAAGAGGAGGGCTGAGAAGAGTGAGAAACTGAAAAAGCTTAAACCACTTCAATATTGTACCAACTGCAGAGCGTGCAGTATACAAATGCCAATAACATAGCATAAAGCGTTGAAGAGGGCAATGTTTTCTTTGAGCTGGGTAGAGAAGCATAGATTAGAGTTGAAGATAATATCTTAACAGTGTGACTGGCATGGTAGTCAGGTTTCACCCACCTTTTCAGATATCTTCTAATCTGGGATAGCCAATTCCCTTCAATACTTCAAGAGTCTAAACTTTTGATGCGTCAGAATAGAGAGTCAATGTTGGATTGAAATATTTGACAATATACATTTTTGGGGTAAAAAAATGTACCCACACCTAACACCAGTTTATACAGGAAACATGAATTTGTAAGAGCACGCATACATGTGTATGTTTAATGGGTGCTAAGCTTATACGGAAAGCAGCTACGCCATGGGTCTCCAAGTTGGATCACTAAAGTTCTATAGCATATCCAAACAATTGCTTGCACAACAAATCTAGGAGTGCAGTAATTCTTTGATAAAAGCTGATTCAAAGCGAGTCCACAAAGAAGCTTAAGCAGTTTTCTTTTATTTCAGACTTTTAGTGAATATATGAATGCTAGCATGTTTTGTCTATTGGTGATTGTCCCAACGGTGTTGTCAGGGCTAGCAAAGACATATACAAATCTTTTTGAACTATATCTTCAAATGTTATGTTTTGACTCTTTGTAGAGCACACATCTCACTCTGGAGTGTATCCAGGCATTAGATGAGAGGGACTGGGCTGGCTGAGTCTGAGGTCTAGGTAAAGAGCCATGTCTTCAGCTTCTGGTGGAATCCAGGGACTGGAGAGGTGGCTCTGATGTGCAGGGGGAGGTTGTTCCAGGCTATTGTTAGGTGTGAGGTACCAGAGGGTGTAGTCACGGCTCTGACTCTGTGGGTGCACAGCATGTCAATGAGTAGAAGGCCGGTCGAAAATAGGTTTGTGGTCAGGGATTGGAAATTGATGCAGCTGTTGAAGTAAGACCTAGATTGTGCAAGACTTTATAACTGTGTGTGAAGAGCATGAAGATAGTGTGTTTGTGTGTGGGAAGCCAGTGGAACTCTTTGAGGTCTGAGATGATGCGTGTGCAGGGTGTGAGCCTGAGTGTGAGTCTGTTTGCTGCGTTTTGTATTCATTCCATGTCTGACAAATATCTTCTAACCACCACAAGTGTAAAAGCCATATCAGACACTATATTGTATCAGAGTATACCAGATTAATTCAACTATGATAATTATAGTTCAGAATGTGTTAGAGTTAATCCATGAACTGCAGGCAGCACAGCTTTGAAACAGCGGGAGGCAAGCACTGCACACTTCTTCCAACTTGTGCTGTGTATCAGGAAGGTGTTAGTTGTGAAGTATCGGTGCAGCCTGAGTCGGCATGAGACCTTCCTTTTCAAACTGATTGCTCCTGGAGGAGGGCAGCATGACTAATGTCAATGTTATGCTTTACTGAGACTATTAATGCACATTGCATATGGTGCAGCTGACATTCAGACATAGGGAGACGTAGGGAAGTCATTTATTCAACAGTGTTGTGCACCATGGACCTTGCATCAGGAAAAACTCTGTTATATGGATAGTTTTTAGTTCACACTGCCCCGCGTTTACCAGGTGACAGTGATGGAAGCCTCCATTCTTCAACAAAGGTGGGTGTTTAAAAAACCACTTTGTTGCATTTTGATCGGTCCCCTGAAGCCCGTGGCGGCTTTCTCAGATGCTGTCAGTTTTTAATGTTCCCAACTCTTTCTGTCCTCCTGAAACTAATGTAGTATCAAAGTTGAAAGACGCCCTGAAGCAAGAAAGGAAAATCAAGATAACATTATCTAAAAAATGAACTTTTGAAGCTTACCTCGTTTTGCAGCCACTTTATTCTTTACAGAAGAAAGATGTGATCTGTGTATGTGTTTGCTAAAGGTGTAGCAATGGCTCAGACTCCTCCCCTTGGCTGAACGTTGACACTTGCATGGAATTATCTCCATGGTAGTGGAAATCACACTGTAACGTTCTTTAACTGCGTTCATGGTTTCTATTCCTGGGAAACTGAAAGTTAGCATCATATGAAACCAAGGGCCCGTATTTGCCACAGAGCAGAGCCGAGCTTCTGTTTTTATGCGCCTGCATTGTTAATTTTTTAACTGTACTGGCTGCAAGTAAAGAAATAACTCAAGGAAATAGCAGATTATATAAATTCCCCTTACACACTGCATGCACAAAGAGGTGCTTGGCTCTGCGCTGGGCCACCAAAGCCCATCATGATAGAGCCGCAGACATTCGCCTGCATTTTCAGTTGGTCGTGGCCATTTACCCGAGTGCTGGGTAAATAGTGAATTTTCTCTGCTATGTACTTGAACGCTGGCTAAATAGTAGAAATTATTTACTATTTGGCTGACAGCCTTGGAAATAGCAGAAAAACATCACTATTAACCCAGCCACTGGCAAAATAGATATTCTGCTACGTTTTTGCTGTGTTTGGCTGGCTGCTAGACAAATTACAAGGAAACTTCACTGTTTACCTGGCCACAGGCTAAATAGCAGAGGTATTGTGTTATTTGGCCAAAAACTTCACTGATTACTCAGCTGCTGGCAAAGTAGCAGACATGTACACTTAGGCCAGCAGCCATGCAAATAGCAAATAAAGGTAATTATGTGGCTGCTGGTTAAATGGCAGAAATTATATATTCGTTGACCAGTATCCTGACAAGTACCAAAGATATTTCAATATTGACCAGGCAGTTGGCTAAATAGTAGACATGATGTACTGCATTGCAAGTGGCCTTGCAAATATCTAGGAACTAAACTTCATTATTCTCCTGGTGGCTGGCTAAATAGTAGAGAGTATGCACAACCTGGCCAATAGCCATGCAGATAGCAGAAGAACTTCACTATTTATCCGACTCTTGTCTAAACAGCTTAATCTTTTTATTATTATGCTTAATGCAGATTTCAACATGTATTTACACTAGGTAGAACCTCAAACAAGGAGTGAGTACAATTGGCATCCATCTCATGAAAGTGTCCGACGCAATACTATTGAATTTGCAAAAAGTGGTCACAAATTCCGCACTCACTATTTGCGAATGGAATAGTATTTTGCAAACTGACATATCTACTTTTCGGTCGGTGAAAAAAATATTGAATCGCAGGAGGTTGCAGAATATCATGCCTAATAATTATTCATTAGTCAGATGCCAATTTGCAACTCTCTGTGATTGGCTGTAATCACAGGGCTGGTGGCCTGCAAGGGACAGCAAACCACTATCTCTATAACTGCATGCCAAAATTGAAAACTTTTTTTTCAAAACAGCCCGTGTTCCTTAAAGGAACCAGTGCTGGTTTCATTTTTTGGGGGTTTTGGAAAACATCTCCTCCCTGAAGTTGCTTAAATGATTGCAAAAGGAAAAGGGGTTCTAAGTAGACTGCTTCTCTTTTGCAAATTAGTTACCACCCCAACTCGAGCATCGTTAGTTCATCAGTAGTTTGTAACACCAATTGCAGTAACAAACTATCAACAACAACAAAAAAATTTAATTGGAAAGGGGAGAGAGGAAACCCCTTTCATGAACCCTTCTATTTGCAATTCGGATACGATCACAAATGTCCCTTTACTAGTGAAAAGAATTTTCCAATTTTTAAATAGGGTTCTGTACATAATGATAAGCACTTTTGTGGTCCCAAACCTTGTGATTTTGTGACATGAGGCCCTTAGTACTAAAACTGAGTTAGATGCAGGCACTGAGCTAGAAGTTTAAAAGTCCCAAATGTTTGAATGTTTCGAAGTGATTTTGACAGACATGGCAAAGAATGCAACTCCAGTGCACCACTTGCAAAGACATAGCTACTTGGAAGGCCCTTTATGGAGTTGTCTCGTGCTCCACAAATGCTCCTAGTCCTTTATGTTTACCTGCAGATGTGACTAATGATAAAGATGATTAGAACCTTTGCGACATTAGTCAAGGCTGTTTACTCTTTTAAAGCTATGTACTCACTCTTACTCACAAAGCCATGGGAATTTACTAGGGTCAGATATAGGATTACCACAAGGCTCCATGTTATCAGAAAGTTATCTGCAGCAAATTAGTGCATTCTGGAGATATTCATTCTGGTTCACTTCAATTAAACATATCTGACTAGAACACCTGAAAACAATGATTTGTACATGAAAAAACAAGAAATGGAAATGAAATGTTGTATCCCAATGACCTGGTTCCATATAATACTTAGGGTGATTTTATCAAAATAGAAACAATTTCCGAGGGCCCCTTATTATGTGACCAAAGAATATGTAAATGAGAGACTTTATTTCAATCTCAAGACAGTATGAAATAAAACTATGGTCCTGATTTAGAGTTTTGAGGATGGAGTTAACTCTGTAAGAATGGCAGAGAGCAATGCCTCCGCCATTCTGAGGGACCTCCATCCCAACAAATGTTGAGTTGTGCATTGGCTTTGTGTACAACTCTTTTAATTGATAGGAACTTTTGTCATGGCGGTTCCTGCCTATGCATAAAATGCTTGAAGGACAGTACTGTCAGACATGATTGCTGGCCAACAAAACTTTAAAAAATGTTTTGTTTTTAAAAAAAAAAACTCCCAAAGCAGGAGTTTGTTTTTGAAAAACATTAAAACAAATGGTCCCACATGCTGGGAGTTTTCTCCCAGGGTGACAAGGTCATTATGTTTTCCTGTCCCTCACAGCCAACTATTACTTTAAATAGGGTAGATGGTTTAAAGTCCTTCCTTAGATGGCTCCCTACTCTGTCGGGCCATGAGAGGAAGTATTCCGTCACTGAGCCACAAGCAAAGGAATGGGACTAAATTTAATTGAACTGAATGTCATTGGAATATGAATGAATTATCCCAGTAAGAAATGAAACTCACAGAGATTTTAATTCATTGACTTTATTACAAATATTGTAAAAAAAAACACTGACTATACAGATTTTTTTTACCTCAATTCTTGTGACCTACAGATCAATCTTTTCACAGTTCCACTTTAATACTCATTTACCAGAGAGGGGATGTGGATCCACTATTGAGGTTTCAGAACTGATATGGGATGATTCTCTTTAAAATATCATTTTCTGGCTGTAGCTCAGACACAAAAGACACACAATTGATGGACGGAATGCAGAACAAATCAAAACATTCACCCCAGTCAAGAGATCTGGGTTAAATCCATCATTCTATTGCTCACCATGCCACCCCAGTTTAGACCTGGCCTTATGCAAATCTGTCTTGACTCTGTGCCTCACGGGGACAGTCCAGCCCGAATTGCCAAGCCAGGTCCTCACTGGACCGGAAACAAGCATCCTAGGACCGGTTTCGGGGTTTCACCCCTCATCAGCCAGGATAGCTTGAATCCAGTGGCACAGTGAGCCCGGGACCCACGTCTGGACATACCCGGCGCACTTAGGGCAGGAAAGCAGACACAGCCTTTGTGTTGGGTGATGTCTCTCACAGTATTAGAGTAGTAATAGTGCTGGCTCCAAGCAGGAGTATCCAAAACAAGGGAACAATGAAGCCTATGATCTAGGCACCTGGCTGTCTTCAGCCTTCCTGAGCAGTCATCAGGCACAAACAAAGGGCATCCTGCTTAGAAACTTTGTCACCTTTAACAAGAAAAACATCTGACTTACCCCCAACTCCTAACCTCTACCCTACATCATCACTGCGGAAGAGCTAATCTGTAGCCCTTTGCTAAAAAGGACCTCCCATAATTTCTTTGGGTAGCCTTTCTACATTCTTTCTCACTTCAGTTCAGGGTCTCCACCCTCCATCACAAGGATGCAATCAATACACTAGTCCCTGCCCGTATACTTTCACCACACAAGAAGTCTTACTACTATGCACTTGCTACATAACCACAGCGCGCACACACATACACACACACACACACACACACATTGATTGCCAGAGCCCTTTGACCCTTTTGTTAGCCATTAACCATTTTTCGAGACTTCAACCCTCTGAGTTTCTCAAACTCTTTCTGCCATCCTTCACAGAACACACACATTTTCACCCATCCACCTTTAAATTCCTTCCCCTGCCAGGTTGCAATCCCTATGCCTTCAGATCTACCCTCAGACTTCTGTGCCAGCATCAGACAGAATCTTTTATCACTCAGAGGTCATAGTGTAACAGTCACAGCTTTTAATGAACTTTGAATGCTCTGATTCTTCAGCAAATACTTACCAGTACTATACTTGGGCTAAAGAGGTGGGGGGTTGTAGGGGCTGGCAGCATAAAAAGCATGAATAGGAACCATTTACAAAAGGGATACACTAATAGATGTGACCTAAAAGCGCATAAGTGTCTTCCTGCTCCATGTCTTCTTCCTTCTCTTCCAGGTCCTTCTGTGCCTTTAGACGTTGGTCCTTGTGAGAAGTTGGCCTGGTATATGCTGTCCACCAATTAAAGCGGGCTCCTTGCACCAGTCCAAACAACCCTTATGGTGATTTAAGAGGTCAAAGATAACCTTAGAAAGCTATCCAAGTGGTAGCTGTGGAGAGCAGCCTTCAGGCTTAGTCTTGAAGGAATGTTAAACAGCTTGTTTTACCAGAATGCAATATTCTAGTATTGGTTAAATGAAAGGAGAACCACACAGTAGTTATAAAAATATGTATTTATTAATATAACACTCTCTAGTACGACACAATATCTTCTACACAAAGATAATCACAAAGCACACAATACTTAAGCACAGAAATGACAGTAAGTAGCAATAATACACAGTGGGCCCAGAGGGGGACCAAACCATGTACTAAAATAGTGGTATAAGAACCACAACTCAAGTCAAGACAGTGTCTAGAGGACATAGAATTGCTGGGACCCCAAGGTGAGTAAGTAGGGACCCCACGGAGGACGGGTGCAGTGTGGGAACACGACCGCATGCTCCGTACAATTCTATGGGGGAGTCGCGGTTGAAGTTTTAAAGTTTAAGGACCCTTTCCAGTGGACTTCGAAGAAACCCCATGGAAGATGGAAGGTTGGAGAGCCACCCCACCCGTGGATACCGAAGTACCATAAGTCTGAAGTGGCGTAGGAAACCGCCGTTGAACCCAATGGAGGACTTTGAAGAAAAGCCGCTGCTGGAAGGAAGAAAAAGTGTTCGTTGGAATCCAAATGTGGATTCTGGTTGAAGAGTACCTGAAAGCAGAGGGGACAGAGTTTGGGTCACTTGGGAGTGACTAGAGGCTCGGTAGACGAATGCCCAACGATGTCGGGTGCTTCAGGATAGTTGATGGAGACCTTGACTCTGCAGCTGCGGGGACCAGGAGATGTCGAGGATGACCAGGAGCCTGATTCGAGTTGTCCTATGAAGGATGTCGAGTGCTGAGGGGTCGTGTCCAGCGGGAGCACCAACAAGCCTTGGCAAAAGCAACCCATGCAGGAGGTCAAAGAAGGTTACGGTGTGGACCAGCAAGGTCCAGGAGACTTACCAATTGCAGGGGAGTCAGGGCAATCCTGAAGCAACCAGGAAAGCCCAAGAAAAGCAAAGGTGACCCTCAATTGGACCCACAGGCCAGAGGCACAGGAGTTGCAAGAGGACCTCAAGCAAGTTTACCAAACAATAGCCCACGGAGCACTCAGTGCGAGGAGGGTGATGATCTCGGTAAGACACGATGCCAGAGGTTGGGGCTATTAGTAGCCCAATGCACATATTCAGCAACGGCCAACAAGCATATGCACTTGCAAAAGTACGCAGTGCACAGGGGTTCAGGTATTGCGATCCCCATGAGGGGTTCTGACCTCAAAATTGATAAGAGGGCAGCTTTGGCCTCGAGAGACGTAGAAACTTACCTCCTGTGTTGCTGTGATCTTCGGAGTCCGTAGGAGCTCAGGAGCAGCAGACCGGTACGTCGTAATGTGGTGCCTGCGGATGCAGGGGAGTGACTTCTTCACCCCAAGGGAGATACCTTCGGTTGTCTTAGATGCTCCACAGGGCGTACACGGTTCCTGTATGGTGCACGGACACAGACAATGCTTCAAACTGAGAGGGAGACGAAGTCGGGCCCAAACGAAGTCCAGCGAAGTCCAGGTGTCCAGACGGTCGAAGTTCAGTGGTTTCTGGTTGAGAATCTTGTCCACTTCGAATCAAGGGACCTACAGCCAGGTGAGTCCTTTTGTACCCACGGTAGAGGGTTGGACAGATTCATGGGACCCTCCTAGGGGAGGGTCTGGACAATGGGGAGGATACTCCCTTGTCCTTTGCCCAGTTTCGCGCCAGAGCAGGAGCCAACGGCTCCCAGGACTGGTTTGAACTGGACTATGCACAGGGACACCAGTGGAGAGGTGTGGTGCAGCGGCCAGGGCAGCTGACTTTGGAGCACAGGGTTCACGGTTCGATCCCCGGCTCCGGCGGCAACTCAGCTCAGCACCATGTGACTCTGGGCAATAGCTCACTTAATTTCCACTTCGGCCCCCAGCGCCTTGAGACCCGTAAGGGTGAGTAGCTGCGCTATATAAAAACGTACTTACATTTTTTTTTTTTACACCAAATGTGCCCCTCATGGGGACTTTTGGTCGCTGGCAAGCGCACCCACCCCGCCCTATTACACTAAACAAGGCCTACCAGTGCTTAGGGGTTCTCCCTTTCTGCACAGAGTCCTCAGACCAATAGGAAGAAGTTGGCACAGAAACTGGAATAGAAAAGACAGAGTTTATTAAACCTCATGAGGTGGAACTACATTCACACAGCACCCTTCGGCAATGCATGAAGTAGCACACCGAATGGAAGGACCTTGGTCCTTTTATACCCACACAGGGGCTCAAATGAAGGCGGTACACACACAAAATGCTGGTTTTAGGTACATATAAGGTCATACAAAAATGCACAGTCGACAAGTGGGTGGAGCTAACAGTTTCTACTTCTAGTAGACACATCCTGACATTTATAAACTCGGAACAGCTGCATGGACAGCTGCGAGCTCAACTGAGCATGTGTAAAGCAAAAAAAACTAAATATAACTCGTCTCTAGGCAGATTTCAAGAGCAGTTAACAGGAAGGTAGGACAGAGCACATGGCGAGCACATGGCAGCCAAAATGGCTGCCAGAAATATAAAATGGATTCCACAAAGCGGACAATTTAGCCTCTGAATACAGGATGTCTTCGGCTAATGCTTAACTTAAGTGCTGCCAAATTACAACAGACAACCCTTTCAGCATTAGCTGAAGACATTCGTTTATCTGGGGTAATCTAAATATTCATCCCGTACATCTATTAACATTATTTCGGCCACCTCTTTATTCAACATTTGTTGGGCCTTTGTTTCAGCAACGTTCCTTTTGGCAGGTATACAAGCGGAGATGCAAATGGAGCAAAGCATTGGACCACATTGGATACATACACAGCATGTAAAAAGTATTATAATCATTACACACAGGATAGTCAGTAGCTTCCAGCCCCAAGCAGAAACAAGAGTCCAAAACCATCCAGCAAAAGTCCAAGTACCAGTCTCTGGATGAATTTCTGCAGCAATCTTATGCAGTTTTGATATTGCGCCATATACTGAAGGTGAGTGATCCGGTATGAATACGCAACAGCTGCTACCGATGATGCGACATGCACCACCTCGATCAGCCAAAATCACGTCTAACACCATCCTATTCTGGAGTGCTACAATCCTTGCAATCTGTAGTTCCTCTGTAATGTTCCCAAGTGCCATAGCTGTCTGATTGGTAACAGCGTCCACAACACGAGTCAATCGCCTGATCTTTCTACTGTTCAATGCAGCACCCACAAAGAAAAATAAGCCCAAGTTGAAATCAACATATTGTTGTAGGGTAGTGTCGGTTTGGTCAACTTCATCCATACTTATTGTCCTCTTATTTCTGTTTTTGGAAATATCATTGTACAGTTTAAAATCACGGTGATATAATGCAGGTGCCAAAAACACAGGGGCAACAGAAAAGATACATAGCAGATTCCTGACCACCCAACAGGTAATTGATAATATCCGTTATTTCCACACACAAAATACGTATTATGCGAGGCTGTGAAAGTGCTGTTATTGGCACCTTCAATGGTCAGGATTACAGTACACTCGCTCCTCCCCACTGGAATTCTTCCAACACTACAGATACACAAATCTGCTTTAGTTTTTGACACAGAAATCACAAAAGGTCCAATGTTCTTTATTATTCTCACATTTGTGAAGGCATATGGTGTTGAAATATTGTCCGGTTGATACTCTTCCCATTCCCATTTAGTCCCTGTGGCTTGTGGATAACCTTCTTTATTTTGATAACACACTTTATTAAGTTGAAAAATAATCCCACCTACTGAAGGCTTTCCAAATGCAAACAAAAGCGCATACCAAGCTTGACAAGAACCATTGTGAGAAAATGGAAGAGGAATAAAAGGTGTTCCTCCTTTCTTTTGATGTGCAGGTATCATCCCACACACCCAACAGTTGGTAGTATTTGTAGCATTGTGAGTATGGTGCAACATCTGGATAAAGGTATTGTTTAGATAGGATTGTCGATGCTTCTGCTCATGGTAGGGAAGAGTGAAGTAGTGGTGTTCCACTGGTACTGGCGTAGTGGCAACAAAAAGCTGTCGAACAGGAGCCACCTTCTCGATGTACCACGTAATTGCTGCCATAGCCACCATAGCAACAACAAACCCTACAGCACAAATGATTCTTTTGTTATTCATTTCAGCAACAGTAATGATTGATCTTTCTAAAAACTTGTTGAAAACAATCGTTGGAGCTCTTCTCCCTGGGCAGCCGTTGATTTCTTCACCATGGGCCAAGGCGGGTGTCACTACACTAATGCAGGGCTGATCCCCCTCCCCTTGCCACATCGGCTCTCCGTTTCACTAACCCAGGGCAGTAGCTCAACCAGTCTTTTTCAGAACTGCAGATTCTTTCCTCGGTCTCAATTGATATCTGGATACTCCAGTGATCGTGTGGTCCGGGAAGCCTTCCGCAGATTCGTCAGGTGAGATAGCTTGGCCTTTCTCCGTCTCCAGAATCTCTCGATGGTCGGTCAACACAGCAGGTTCCACCAAGGCAGGCGACACGCGTTTGCAGTGTGTGCTGTGGATCCAATTCTTTCTGTTTGTCACTCGAACTGCTGTCCTTGTCGCAAGGAGCACCTGCTCTGGTCCTCGCCACCTCGGCTCCAAGCTGTTTGATCTATCGAAGACCTTGACCATTACGTGATCACCAGGACGGAGTTCGTGGGCCTCACCTGTAGATCTGTCAGGAAGAGCTTCTCGAACCTGTTGGTGAATAGAAATCAAACTGTCGGTTAACTGTGCCAAATAATCATTCATCAGAACACAAGGAACATCATGTATGGGGCGTGGCTTAGGAATTCCCCAAATGTTCATCGGTCTCCCAAACACCACCTCATAGGGGTAAGACCTGATCGTGAATGTGGCACCGATCTTATGGACAACAATGCCAAGGGTAGTGCATCTGGCCACTTTAGAGACGTGGAAGCCAGTATTTTCGCCAATTTTGATTTTAAAGTGTGCGTTATACCTTTCCACCAATCCTGCTGATTGCGGGTGGAAAACTGTATGGAATTTCTGTTTGATCCCTAATCCTTTCAGTACATGCTCAACAACTTGCCCAATAAAATGAGGTCCATTGTCACTCCACAAAAGTTTGCAAACACCGTATCTAGGGAAAAACTCCTTTAGAAGCACCTTTGCTGTTGTGAGAGCAGTATTATCCTTTGTAGGGTATGCCTCTATCCACTTACTGAAGGCACATACCACCACTAGGACATATTTCAGATTATTGCAGCGTTCGAGTTGGATGTAATCCATCTGCAAAACTTCAAAAGGTGCGGTTGGTGTAGCAAACCCTCCTGTAGGAGTTTGTGTCCCTTTTCCAGGATTATACTGCCAACAGATCAAACAGGACTGTACTACTCTTTTGGCTGTGCTAGCAATTTCAGGATGCTCCCAAACTTGTGTAAGCAATTTAGTTATTGCTAGAGCTCCAACATGTGCCAGCCCATGTGCCATTTGAATCATAGGTTGTAAATAGGCTGCAGGCAATTTCCACTTATTCATTTCTTTGTTACGCCAACAACCCTCATCATCTAACATTCCTTCTTTAGACCATTGCTCAAACTCTTCCACAGAAGCAGATCTCTGTATATCCAATACTTCCTCTCTAGCATCATGCCAACGCTCAGCTTGTGATTTCACTACGTACATGGATGTAGTGCTTCGCTGCATCGCAGTTTCACGGGCTACGCGGTCTGCAAAGGCATTGCATTGTCCTATTTTGTCAGTCACTTTCTTGTGTGCGCTACACTTCATAATAGCAACTCTCTTTGGGTATGTATGTGCAGTCAAGAGATTATGCACTAACTCTCCGTGCATTATCTGCATCCCATGGGATGTAAGAAAGCCTCTTTCCTTCCAGAGTAAGCCAAAATCATGAACCACTCCAAAAGCATAGCGGCTATCCGTGTAAATGTTCACACACAAGTCAGTGCTAAGCTCACACGCTCGTGTCAAAGCTATTAGTTCAGCTGCTTGAGCTGACTTCTGAGGTATGCGAGCTGTTTCCACTACTGTCTCAAGCGTGGTAATTGCATAAGCAGCTGAAGTCGTGCCATCTGGTAACTTCAGAGAGGACCCATCAACCTACAGTTCCCCATCTACATCTGGAAGGGGCGTATCTTGCAAATCGATGCGACCCTTTGTCTGCTCCTCAGTAAGGAATATGCAATCGTGAGGCTCCTTTGACTGAGACTGAGTCGCAGGATATGGCAACAAAGTGGATGGGTTCAGTGTCGCACATCTCTTCAAGGTAATATGAGGTGCTAGCAGTGTCAATTCGTATCCTGTCAAACGAGCACTAGTTAAGTGCTGAGTCTTAGTCTGATTCAAAGGGCATCTACTGCATGGGGTACTAGCACCAACAGTTTGTGTGACAAAACTATCCCTTCACTCTGACGTATGGACACAGCCGTCGCTGCAACTGAGCGGAAGCACCCAGGTAATGCACGAGCAACAGGATCAAGAACTGCAGAAAGGTATGCGCAAGGACGCTGTTTGTCCCCGTGTGTCTGTACTAAAACTGACAATGCACATCCTTCTTTCTCATGTACATAGAGTGTAAAAGCCTTCGTGTAATCTGGTGTGCCTAACACTGGTGCAGAGCAAAGAGCTTGTCTCAACTGACAAAAAGCATTTTGACATTCATCTGTCCATGGAAGGGGGATCGGAGTGTTTTTAGTCAAAAGTGCTAGCAAGGGTTTAACAATGTGTGAAAAACCCAATATCCATTGCCTGCAAAACGAAATCAGACCAATGAATGCACGGACATCTTTCTGCGTGGAAGGTACTGGGGTGTCTAAAATTGCTTGAATGCGATCTGGTGTCAGTGCACGGCCCTCCTTAGACAGAAGGTGTCCTAAATAGGTCACCTTCGGTCTACAATATTGCAATTTCTTCAGTGATACTTTATGGTGGTGTGTAGCAAGAAAAGAAAGCAAGGACAAAGTGCATTTCTCACACTGCTCAGGTGTATCAGCTGCCAACAAGATGTCATCGACATATTGTATGAGAGCCACTCCTTTAGGCAAGGTAAAGGAATCAAGCTGTCTCTTCAATGCTTGACTGTAAATACTAGGACTCTCAGTATAGCCTTGAGGAACTCTACAAAATCTGTATGATCTATTATTCAAAGTGAAACCGAACAAATATCGGCTATCAGGATGAATAGGAATCGAGAAGAAAGCATTCTTCAGATCAATTACAGAAAATGTAGTTGCTGTTGGAGGGACCAGGGTAAGCAATGTCGTTATGTCAGATACTACAGGGTACTGTGGTACTACAATCTTGTTAACTTCTCTCAAATCGATGATAAATCTATAGATCCTAGTGTCAGTATCTTTTTTCAAAATGGGAAGAATCGGACTATTGCAAACATTGTAAGGAACTTCTTCCACAACCCCCATCTTAATTAAATCATGTACAATACGTGTGAGTGCTTCTTCTTCTCGAGAAATTTTATACTGAGGCAGTCTTGGCAATAAAGCGCCCTCCTTGACACTAATATGTACTGGTGGAATAACCATTTGTCCTACATCAGTGTCCGAAGTAGCCCACAAAGTATTAGGGAGTGAGGCTAGTGCAATGTCCTCTTTAACAATACAAGATCTCTCAATCACAGGGTAGTTGTCATTCAAAATAACCTGTACTCCTTCCAGAGAACACGGTATCGTAGCCCTGAAATATTTAAGCATATCAAGACCCACAATATTGTTTGGTGTGTTTGGAGAAAGCAAAAATGGACATGGAGCAGTAAACTTATCAACATCGAATGCAAGTGGTTGTGACAATGGGCTAAGGGAAGGTGTTCCATCGAAACCTATCGATGTAATGGTTAAGCCAGACAGGGGAGCCCTTGGAACCAATTGTTTAGACTAGGCGCTATGAGTAGCTCCTGTATCAACCAGAAACTGATCAGTAGAGCCCAAAACATGTGCTGTAACATAGGGACCCCTCTGATCTACTGGAACTTCAACTGATTCCTTACCCCATCCTAGGCAATCCTATGCATAAGCAGAATCTTGAAAATCAGAGGGCACATAGTCAGACATTTGATATTGGTTCCTTCTATCAAAAGTGTTAAACCCATCCTGCCCACGTGTATTAGCATCAAACCGAGCACGATCATTCGCGCTTCCTCTAGGCCCTGGATATCCTGAACGATTTCTCATTTGTCCCCGACCACGTAGATTCTGCTGAGCACGCAGTACTGGACAATCAGAAAGCCAATGTCCAAATTTTTGCAGTACGCACACTGATCAACAGACAAATTCGAACGAGTATAGGAAGGAAAGGACGAACCATAAGATCCACGTCCACCTCTATCATGACCTCTAGAAGGCGGACCATAGCTTGAGCCAACATAACCTTTGTTTTCAACTCTTTAGACTTTTTGTCCTCATTACCTTTAGTTTCTAATTCTTGTCGCTCATAATACTGAGCCATAGTTAAAGAGAAACCGGAGAAGAGGTAGTCCATGAACTCTCACTGGCCTTTAAGCGACTAGCTATCCCTGGCAAAAGGTTTGCGACATATTTATCAACAAACAGATGCCTACCCGTGTCATCTATCAATGACTGGCCACTAAAATTGTGGTATGCCTCTTCAAAGCGTGTGAAAAAGTCAGAAACTGATTCATCTACCTTTTGCTTGCAAGACGCTAACACTGTCCAATCTATCTTTTTAGGGGGAATGATCGTCTTTAACTTAACTAATATAGCTGCCGGAAGATTTAAAATTAACTGACACGGTTACTGTGCAGGTTCTCTATCTTCATCTAACCGCTCTAAATCATTCCACAATGCTCCAAATGTCGCATTATCATCAATTTTACGCACAGTTCTCCACATATCAGGCGGTAATATTAATCCAAAAAACAAATCAATATCAGACAAAGTCATAGTAGAGCGACCTACCTGGCTTGACCTTGCCAGGTAGGTCGCTCCCCACCACACAGCTCCGCCTGTGTTCACCGCCCGCTGCTGCTGCTGGTAAGATCGCCCTTCCGCCTGTGGCCTCGGTGCCCGTATTTCTTTGCTTGTCTCCCCATTTTCCTTTCTGTGCCCCTCGCTGCCCCATTTGCGTTGTGCCTGTATTTTTGTCTGTCTTCTCCCCCATTTCCCTTTCTGTGCCCCTCGCTGCCCCATTTGCGTTGTGCCTGTATTTTTGTCTGTTTTCTCCCCCATTTTCCTTTCTGTGCCCCTCGCTGCCCCATTTGCGTTGTGCCTGTATTTTTGTCTGTTTTCTCTCCCCATTTTCCTTTCTGTGCCCCTCGCTGCCCCATTTGCGTTGTGCCTGTATTTTTGTCTGTTTTCTCCCCCATTTTCCTTTCTGTGCCCCTCGCTGCCCCATTTGCGTTGTGCCTGTATTTTTGTCTGTTTTCTCCCCCATTTTCCTTCTGTGCCCCTCGCTGCCCCATTTGCGTTGTGCCTGTATTTTTGTCTGTTTTCTCCCCCATTTTCCTTTCTGTGCCCCTCGCTGCCCCATTTGCGTTGTGCCTGTATTTTTGTCTGTTTTCTCCCCCATTTTCCTTTCTGTGCCCCTCGCTGCCCCATTTGCGTTGTGCCTGTATTTTTGTCTGTTTTCTCTCCCCATTTTCCTTTCTGTGCCCCTCGCTGCCCCATTTGCGTTGTGCCTGTATTTTTGTCTGTTTTCTCCCCATTTTCCTTTCTGTGCCCCTCGCTGCCCCATTTGCGTTGTGCCTGTATTTTTGTCTGTTTTCTCTCCCCATTTTCCTTTTGTGCCCCCGCTGCCTCTCGCCATTCCCGCCGCTGCGTCCCTGCGGCCCCGCCCCCTGACTGCCCATTCGCTGCCCCTGCCTCCCGCCTCCCAGCTGCTCCTCCCTCCCACCTCCCTATAAATGGCGGCCGCTGCGCGGTGAGGAGAGCGACCCTTGACCTTGCCAGGTAGGTCGCTCCCCCACCACACAGCTCCGCCTGTGTTGTCCGCCCGCTGCTGCTGCTGGTAAGATCGCCCTTCCGCCTGTGGCCTCGGTGCCCGTATTTCTTTGCTTGTCTCCCCATTTTCCTTTCTGTGCCCCTCGCTGCCCCATTTGCGTTGTGCCTGTATTTTTGTCTGTCTTCTCCCCCATTTCCCTTTCTGTGCCCCTCGCTGCCCCATTTGCGTTGTGCCTGTATTTTTGTCTGTTTTCTCCCCCATTTTCCTTTCTGTGCCCCTCGCTGCCCCATTTGCGTTGTGCCTGTATTTTTGTCTGTTTTCTCTCCCCATTTTCCTTTCTGTGCCCCTCGCTGCCCCATTTGCGTTGTGCCTGTATTTTTGTCTGTTTTCTCCCCCATTTTCCTTTCTGTGCCCCTCGCTGCCCCATTTGCGTTGTGCCTGTATTTTTGTCTGTTTTCTCCCCCATTTTCCTTCTGTGCCCCTCGCTGCCCCATTTGCGTTGTGCCTGTATTTTTGTCTGTTTTCTCCCCCATTTTCCTTTCTGTGCCCCTCGCTGCCCCATTTGCGTTGTGCCTGTATTTTTGTCTGTTTTCTCCCCCATTTTCCTTTCTGTGCCCCTCGCTGCCCCATTTGCGTTGTGCCTGTATTTTTGTCTGTTTTCTCTCCCCATTTTCCTTTCTGTGCCCCTCGCTGCCCCATTTGCGTTGTGCCTGTATTTTTGTCTGTTTTCTCCCCCATTTTCCTTTCTGTGCCCCTCGCTGCCCCATTTGCGTTGTGCCTGTATTTTTGTCTGTTTTCTCTCCCCATTTTCCTTTTGTGCCCCCGCTGCCTCTCGCCATTCCCGCCGCTGCGTCTGCGGCCCCGCCCCCTGACTGCCCATTCGCTGCCCCTGCCTCCCGCCTCCCAGCTGCTCCTCCCTCCCACCTCCCCATAAATGGCGGCCGCTGCGCGTGAGGAGAGCGACCCTTGACCTTGCCAGGTAGGTCGCTCCCCACCACACAGCTCCGCCTGTGTTGTCCGCCCGCTGCTGCTGCTGGTAAGATCGCCCTTCCGCCTGTGGCCTCGTGCCCGTATTTCTTTGCTTGTCTCCCCATTTTCCTTTCTGTGCCCCTCGCTGCCCCATTTGCGTTGTGCCTGTATTTTTGTCTGTCTTCTCCCCCATTTCCCTTTCTGTGCCCCTCGCTGCCCCATTTGCGTTGTGCCTGTATTTTTGTCTGTTTTCTCCCCCATTTTCCTTTCTGTGCCCCTCGCTGCCCCATTTGCGTTGTGCCTGTATTTTTGTCTGTTTTCTCCCCCATTTTCCTTTCTGTGCCCCTCGCTGCCCCATTTGCGTTGTGCCTGTATTTTTGTCTGTTTTCTCTCCCCATTTTCCTTTCTGTGCCCCTCGCTGCCCCATTTGCGTTGTGCCTGTATTTTTGTCTGTTTTCTCCCCCATTTTCCTTTCTGTGCCCCTCGCTGCCCCATTTGCGTTGTGCCTGTATTTTTGTCTGTTTTCTCCCCCATTTTCCTTCTGTGCCCCTCGCTGCCCCATTTGCGTTGTGCCTGTATTTTTGTCTGTTTTCTCCCCCATTTTCCTTTCTGTGCCCCTCGCTGCCCCATTTGCATTGTGCCTGTATTTTTGTCTGTTTTCTCCCCCATTTTCCTTTCTGTGCCCCTCGCTGCCCCATTTGCGTTGTGCCTGTATTTTTGTCTGTTTTCTCTCCCCATTTTCCTTTCTGTGCCCCTCGCTGCCCCATTTGCGTTGTGCCTGTATTTTTGTCTGTTTTCTCCCCCATTTTCCTTTCTGTGCCCCTCGCTGCCCCATTTGCGTTGTGCCTGTATTTTTGTCTGTTTTCTCTCCCCATTTTCCTTTTGTGCCCCCGCTGCCTCTCGCCATTCCCGCCGCTGCGTCCCTGCGGCCCCGCCCCCTGACTGCCCATTCGCTGCCCCTGCCTCCCGCCTCCCAGCTGCTCCTCCCTCCCACCTCCCCATAAATGGCGGCCGCTGAGGCGCCGAAGGCGCGCCTAAGGCAAGCCCGTCTGCGCCCGTCCGCGCCTGGACTGCGCCCAGCGCCAAACCCCTGGCCCCCGCAGCAGCCAACCCACCCACCGGACTTACGACACCGCCACCCTCAACGCACTCAACACCGGCCGTATCCCCGGCTGCCACCGTGCCACCCCAGGTCGCACCCACGGACCCTTCGCCTGCCAATCCTGCAAGTTCTCCTGCCTCCGGACCTGCACCGCACCCGCCAAGCACCAGCAGCAACCACCTGAAGTGCATCCTGCTCAACACCCGCTCCATCCACAGACACGCCGTGGAACTCTGGAACCTGCTCGACTCCACATCACCAGACGTCGCTTTCCTCACGGAAACATGGATGAACGCCTCCTCAGCGCCCAACATCGCCATCGCCATCCCGGACGGATACAAGATCACCCGAAGGGACCGCGCCAACCAGACCGGAGGAGGCATCGCCATCGTCCACAAGAACACCATCCGCATCACGACCAACTCCGACGACACCTTCACAGCCGGCGAACACCTGCACTTCCAGATACACACCGACCCCAAGTCCACCCTCAGAGGCACCCTCATCTACAGACCCCCAGGACCACGCACACAATTCAGCGAAGACATCGCCGACCTCATCAGCCCGCACGCCCTCCCCTCGGCTGACTACATCCTCCTTGGGGACCTCAACTTCCACCTAGAGAACAACAACGATCGCAACACCACCACCCTGCTGGACAACCTCGCCAACCTCGGACTCAAGCAACTGGTGACCACCCCCACACACCACGCCGGCCACACTCTTGACCCCGTCTTCTCCTCCAGTAAGGACATCTCCTTCAGCCACACCACCGGACTCCACTGGACAGACCACAGCTGCGTCCACTTCAGCTTCAGCAGGACCACCACGCACCACCACACGCAACAGTTTCCGCGCAGAAGCTGGAACAAGATCACCACCGACCAACTCACCACATCCCTGAGCCAGAACCCTCCCGCCAGCTCAACGAACCCCAACCAAGCCGCCAGCAACCTCACAAGATGGATCACCAACTGCACAGACGACCTCGCCCCATTGAAGACCCCCCAGTCAGACACGGCAACAAGAAAGCATCCTGGTTCACCGACGAACTCAAGAAATCCAAGAAGAACTGCCGGGCCCTCGAGAAAGCATGGCGCAGAGACCCGACTGCAGACAACATGACCACCCTCAAGCACGCCACCCGAAAACACCACCAGCTGATCCACTCCACCAAGAAAACCGCATTCAAGGAACGACTGGACAACAACGCCCACAACAGCAAGGAACTCTTCATCATCGTCAAAGAGCTCTCGAACCCCAGCGCCGGAAACAACGACATCACTCCCTCGCAAGACCTCTGCAACTCGCTCGCCTCGTTCTTCCACAGCAAGATCGCAGACATACACAACAGTTTCAGCACACAGCCGACGTACCCTACGACCGTTCCAACGTCCCCCACCTCCACCCTCCGAGCCTGGACCCCGATCAACACCGAAGACACTATCCGCACGATGAACTCCATCCACTCCGGATCACCTACCGACCCCTGCCCTCACCACGTCTTCAACAAGGCCGACGCCGTCATCGCACCCCACCTCCGGGACATCATCAACACCTCCTTCGACACCGCCACCTTCCCAGAGAGCTGGAAGCACGCCGAACTCAGCGCCCTACTGAAGAAACCGTCAGCGGACCCCACCGACCTCAAAAACTACCGCCCCATATCGCTCCTTCCTTTTCCTGCCAAAGTCATCGAGAAGACCGTCAACAGACAACTGGCCGCCTTCCTTGAGACGAATGGATCCCTCGACCACTCGCAGTCCGGCTTCCGGGCCAACCACAGCACCGAGACCGCCCTCATCGCAGCCACCGACGACATCCGAGCCCTGCTCGACAACGGGAAACAGCGGCCCTCATCCTCCTGGACCTCTCTGCAGCGTTCGACACAGTCTGCCACCGCACCCTAGTGCAACGCCCTGAACAACGTCGGAATCCAAGAGAAGGCACTGGAGTGGATCATCTCCTTCCTCGCCGGAAGAACCCAGAGAGTCCGCCTCCCCCGTTCAGTTCCGAGGCCACCGAAGTCATCTGCGGCGTACCACAAGGATCATCACTCAGCCCCACCCTCTTCAACGTCTACATGAGCCCCCTCGCAGCCATCGCACGCCAACACAACCTCAACATCATCTCCTACGCCGACGACACCCAGCTGATCCTCTCCCTCACCAACGACCCCACAACCGCCAGAACCAACCTACATGAAGGGATGAAGGACGTGGCCGAGTGGATGAGGAACAGCCGCCTGAAACTGAACTCAGATAAGACGGAAGTCCTCATCCTAGGATCATCACCCTCCGCCTGGGACGACTCCTGGTGGCCCCCTGCCCTGGGCAACGCACCCAAACCAACGGACCACGCACGCAACCTGGGCTTCATCCTGGACTCCTCCCTCTCAATGACCCGACAAGTCAACGCCGTCTCCTCGTCTTGCTTCAACATCCTACGCATGCTGCGCAAGATCTTCCGGTGGATCCCCACCGAAACCAGGAAGACGGTCACCCAGGCCCTCGTCACCAGCCGACTGGACTACGGCAACTCCCTCTACGCCGGAACCACAGCCAAACTTCATAAAAGACTCCAACGCATCCAGAACGCTGCAGCTCGACTCATCCTGGACATCCCCCGACACAGCCACATCGCCAGACACCTGAGAGACCTGCACTGGCTCCCCGTCAGCAAGAGAATCACGTTCCGACTCCTCACCCACGCACACAAAGCCCTCCACAACCAAGGCCCCAGATACCTCAACGACCGTCTGACCTTCTACACTCCCACCCGCCAGCTACGATCGACCAACCACGCCCTCGCCGCCGTCCCCCGCATCCGAAGAGCCACAACGGGAGGAAGATCCTTCTCCTCTCTGGCTGCCAAGACGTGGAACTCCCTACCCATCCACCTCCGCCTTACCCAAGACCACCTCTCCTTCAGGAAGCAACTCAAGACCTGGCTGTTCGAACAGTAGCGGACCCCCCTCCCCCAAGCGCCTTGAGACCCTCCGGGTGAGTAGCGCGCTATACAAATGATTGATTGATTGATTGATTGATAGTACAAGAGCTAATTGCACCCTCAACTTCCTCATAAAAGGCTGCTGGATTCTTTCGCGGGTCAGGCAATGCATTTTTAAGGGCCATAACATCTGCTCTATTCCAAGGAGTGTAAACCCAATTATAAATAAAGTACCCTTTCGCATTAATAGAAGTCTTATTATCATCTGCACCCGTTCCTTTAGGAGGAACATATAAAGGCGCAGCTTCCCGCATGGGTTTCACATTAATTACAACATTCTTGTCTGTTTCAGGAGTAGAAGTTCGTGCCATGCTGATCTGAGATGCTAGTGCAGCTGCTTCTGCTGCCTTTTTCTCCTCTCGCAAACGGGCTGCTTCAACACGCAGTTTAACCAAGCGTCTGATCGTGTCAGCCACCTGGGAGAAGACAAAAAGACCGTCACGTAATTGTTTACAATCAGCTGCTACATCATCGGGCTCCATTTCTACCGAATGCTTCCTAAATCGTTCAATAACCTCTGCAGCAAATGTATCGGTAAAATATATTTGCTCCCTTTCCTGCCATCCTTTTATACTATCTAAAAGTTCAGAAGCAGTGGTAGTACTACGAACGGCTTTACGCGCAGCAGATCTAATGTCAGATGCACGCCCAGTAGATAACATTGAGCGAGTTTCTCGAGCTTTGTCCTGGTCTGACTCATGAGGAGTGGAAGAAAAAATATACGGAGGTGGAGAACGATCTAATAACAAGAAATCATCTTGCGGTTTATTAAGGATAGGATAAAGGGGCTGCCTAACAGCGTATTGGCCAGTTACCTGTAAATGGCGTTCCCTATCTTCCCTCTCTTTAATTTCTTTCATCTCCTTGTTTTTTAACTCTAATGCTTTCGCATAAATGGTCTTTCGCTGTTCTTTGTCAATCAAGGCTTGCTCACGCTTCATTCGCTCACACACTTCTTTCTCCCACATTCGCACACAATCAAACATATCTTGCCTAGTCTTTCGTTTAAACATACATTGTTCCACATACTGAATCTTTCGCAAATCAAATGACCCATACATCGGCCAACGCAACTCAGGATCTTTACTAGTATATTTATTCCATAACGTGCAGTACATTATAGAAGAAATACCATACTTAATATACATATCCCTATTAGGCGTCCCCTCCGGGGGGGCTGGTTGTGCTTCGTCAAGTCTCAAATTGGTACCACTACAAAAGCAACACATCCTACAAAGTGTGCTGAAAACAGGCATGCCAAAAAAAAAAAAATAGTGCAGAATATGCAGTATTATAATCAAAGTAGCGCTTAAGGTACTCTTCGTACGTTGCGCTGTTCAAACAATTTTAAATAGAGAAAATTCTCCTCATTACCTGCCTATATGTATTGCAATACATATATAATTACAAAACAGATTCCAAAATTGCCCAATCATACAAACAAAGCCGCAGTAAGTGTTACTAAACTACCTTACCAATCAAAGGCATCAAACCAACAGCAAGTGCCGCAAAACGGCTCTTACCAATCAAATGGTGTCCAGGTTCCAACTGCCAAGGTCTCAAATCGACCAAATGGTCACTGCACAGCGAATCAACAGAAGAGATCTCAGTCGAGGACCGGCGCTGCCGAGATGGTCAGATCAGAAAGAAAGGAAAAACGCCGTGGGTGCCAAGACTCGGGTCTCCTCAGGCAGCGATCGCGTCCAGAAGCGAGATTCCAATCCTTCGTCTCGACCAATCCTTCGGGCATCCGAGTCGCCGATGAGCCCCACGTTGGAAGCGCCAATTTGTGGTGGTGAGCCTCAACAAGGCCTACCAGTGCTTATGGGTTCTCCCTTTCTGCACAGAGTCCTCAGACCAATAGGAAGAAGTTGGCACAGAAACTGGAATAGAAAAGACAGAGTTTATTAAACCTCATGAGGTGGAACTACATTCACACAACACCCTTCGGCAATGCATGAAGTAGCACACCGAATGGAAGGACCTTGGTCCTTTTATACCCACACAGGGGCTCAAATGAAGGCGGTACAAACACAAAATGCTGGATTTAGGTACATATAAGGTCAGACAAAAATGCACAGTCGACAACTGGGTGGAGCTAACAGTTTCTACTTCTAGTAGACACATCCTGACATTTATAAACTCGGAACAGCTGCATGGACAGCTGCGAGCTCAACTGAGCATGTGTAAAGCAAAAAAAACTAAATATAACTCGTCTCTAGGCAGATTTCAAGAGCAGTTAACAGGAAGGTAGGACAGAGCACATGACGAGCACATGGCAACCAAAATGGCTGCCAGAAATATAAAATGGATTCCACAAAGCGGACAATTTAGCCTCTGAATACAGGATGTCTTCGGCTAATGCTTAACTTAAGTGCTGCCAAATTACAACATGGGAGGTGGCCACACCTCCCTGTGACAGGATGCCTATTATTCCACCTTCCTCTGCTCGAGCTTGGCTCAGCAGCAGGAGGGCAGAAATGTGTCTCTGGTCGGCAGCAACCATTTTGTACTGTCCGGGACTAGAAGGCTGGTAGCATCAGGGATCCAACGAAGCTCGCTTCTGATGGGTGGAATCATACCTTCCACACCAGTTACATCAGTACGCGGTCGCATAATGCCACTCTATATGTCGTAAATGGCTGATACACTGACAACCCGGGAGAATGGACTCCGTAGGTTGCAGGGATGTTCTGCTCATGCAGTGGCACCCTCTCACTTAGAACCAAGCACCCTGCCTTCAGAATTGTTAAGGCCTGCTAGAGGGGGGACTTTAGGTTGTAAGTGCATGTCCCTTAGATATAGTAAACCTTTATCTTTAGTAAGTGGTGCAGGCACCAACTTACACAGGCTGCAGTGGCAGGCTTGTAGTTCCATTTTGCATGGTCTCTCATGGGTGGCATAATACATGCTGTAGCCCACGGGAGACCTCTGGGGTACCTATGCTCTGGGTACATGTGTACCATATACTAGGGACTGACAAGGGTACCCCAGTATCCAATCTGGAGTGTACCTAAGTACATAGCATAACAGTTTAGGGAGAAAGCAGATAGACTGGGGTCCTGATTAGCAGAATCCCAGTCAGACTAAAAACAGTATCTAAAAACAGTATTAAATGAAGCAAAAAGTGGGGGTAACCATAAGAAGCAGATCCTACTTTCCTACTGTCCTCCTCCCAGTCCTCTTCCAAGTCCATCATTTTGAGGGAGGTTGTTTTGGTCGCCCTGATCCTCATTCAGGCCCTGGTCCAACTAAGTTCTGGTCACCCTGGTACATGTTTCCTGTATCTGGTTCTCCTGGTTGTAGTCCTTTCTGACCCTGGTCTTCCTGGCCCTGCTCCTGGCTCATACTTGCATTAGCCCTTCCTTTTTCTTCTTTCTTTTTATTGAAAGTACAAAAGTCGAATACAAAAGAGCCATTTCGAACAAGTGCCTCCACCCTGCCCTCCCTCCACCCCCCCGCCCCCGATGCTAAAAACATCAGAATAGGCACGTGGTAATGAGTGATCTAATACAGGTATTCAATATCTAATGCTTCGAGAATAGATAAAACAGTGGATAAAGGGAAGAGAAAAAGAAAGGATAAAAATAGATATGACAGTACATTATAGTTTGTACGATTAAATCTTGTTACGGCAAAAAACAAGGTGAATAAGAAGATGTCCCGATTGTGCGTACCCTGAGATTTCCCCAGGTAAGACTTTCCTGGACTTGGGTATCGCCTTTATTTCTAGATTCAAGGGCTAAATAAATCCTGCCTAGAATGGGAAACATGAATTATTGCTTATATGTCTAAAGCCACTGTTGAATCCATCTATCTAAGCCAAGCAAATAAGGGTTGCCAGATGACAAGACCCTTCTTTTTTCCCCGGCTGCCCATTCTGGAGAATATAGCCTTTTCCATATGACAAGTAGAAATCAGTCGGGCTAGCCAATGAGAAAATAATGGAGGATTGGGGTCCTTTCAAGATGAAGCTATGCAGAGACGTAATATGGTCATAGCCACAAAAATAAGTGCACCTCCCTTCTTTCTACTGATTTTGTCTTGCACGCCTAATAAAATAATCGTGGGGATTATCTGAAATTCCAGAGAAAGAACTTTAATAAAAAAGTCTTGTATCTGACCCAGTAGAGGTGTACGTTGGGGACAAGTAGCAAACATGTGTATCGAGTCTACACTGAACTCTGCGCATCTGGGACAAAGCGTTCCTGCCCCTGCTCCCCATTTAGCAACTCTGCCAGGTGTGATATATAAAAAAAAGGCGGTTTTAAAAAATTGTGCCTGTAATTTAGCTGATAGTAAATCACTCCTGGTGGATTGCACGGCCTGATTGAATACGTTAAAAGAGATATTCAATTTCTCTAGCCATTTGTTAGCAGTGACAAGCATATCGTCAGGCATTAAACTGACTAGTATAGCATATATGTATCCAATCCTGGGTAGGGTGGAGTTTTTTAATTTTTCAATAAGGTCTACACTAGAGAAACCAGCAATCCCCCCGGTCTTGCGGGTCAGAAAGTCTCTTATAGCCATATGTTTAAAAATCTCCTGTTCCCCCAGATGAAATTCAGTTTTAAGTGCACGGAAGGATTTGATGCCATCGGTGGTTATCAGGTCTCCCATTTTTAATATTCCTGTTCGATGCCATTCATGTAGGTAAGAAGCCCCAAAAATTGCTGGTAAATTAGGGTTAGTATTCAGAGGGGAATAATAATTCAAATTACCCTGCCCTAGAGTTTTACGGATATTGGAGAAAACTTTGTAGGCGTTCATTAAGGTCTTAAATCTTACCCTTTTGTAGTATCCGAAGGAAAGCTGCCTCCAGAGACAACCACGGGTCTCTTCCCCTAAAAGCAATTGATAAGGTGACGGTAGGCCTATATTTGGAATATGTGAATGTTCTTGTAGCAGCTCTGTGCTATATTGCATGATCGAAGCCCAATAATAGAATCTTAGATTAGGTAGCACCCAACTGCCCCTCTCCCAAGGAAGAGAAAGCACCCAACCGCCCCTCTCCCGAGGAAGAGAAAGCAGTTTGAAAGCTCGCCTTGGTCGAGAGTATGCCCAGATAAATTTAGAAAAGATTTGGTCGAATCTCTGTATCATTGTTTTACCCATCTCCAAAGGGATGGCCCAAAAAAGTATAACATTTTAGGAAAATAGGCCATTTTAATAACGTTACATCTCCCCACTATGGTAAGATGTAAGTTATCTAACCGTTTAAGTGCCCGTTTGGTTTCTGTAGCTAGAGGGGTCATATTACTCTCTACTATCAGATCGATGTCGATAAGGTGTCCCCCAGATATTTCGCGGACTGTACCACCCGGCCATCTACCCAGTCAATTTGGTTGTTAATAATAATCTGGGTTTTGCCTTGATTGAGGGCATAGCCTGAGATTTTCCCAAATTTTTTGGCCTCTTGTTCTAGAGCATTAATGGCATTCAGAGGGTCAGGGGTCACTACCGCCAGGTCGTCGGCATAAGCCATGATTTTAGTATCTAGCCCAAATCTGCTCACCGCTCGAATAGATTGATTATTTTCTATAGCCTTTATGAGAGGATCTATATAGAGAGCGAAGAGCAGAGGTGAACACGGACAGCCTTGGCGGATCCCCCGTGAGATTTTGATCTGCTCCGTCATGATCCCATTAATTGATATACTAGCTGTGGGATTGCTATAAAGAGCTTGTATGGCTTGTATTGCCTTAGGCCCAAAGCGCATTTTCCTCATGACGACCCAGAGAAATGACCAGGAGACCCGATCAAACGCTTTCTCAGCGTCTAGTAGAATGAATGAAATCGGGTCTCCTGCTACTTGAGCTGCATCCAGCAGGGTGATAGCTCTGCAGATATGCTCCGTTGTGCTCTTTTTAGGGATGAACCTGTGTTGCCACTGTGATACCAGAGACTCTATTCTTAAAGATAGTCTTGTTGCAAATATTTTTGCATATACCTTAGAATCACAGTTAATTAGAGTTATTGGTCGGTACGATCCCATTTCTAGAGGAGATTTATCTTTTTTTGGGAATATTAATATCTTGGCATTAGACCAAGAGTCCGGAGGGGGTGCACCGTTAAAAATAGAAGCTACCAATAAAGTGAAGAGAGTGTTTATCTGAGGGGCAAATGTTTTATAAAACTCAGCCGGTATGTGATCTGCACCGGCCGCTTTCCCATCCGGGAGGCATGCCAGGGCTTTAGCTATCTCATCCCAACCGGGAGATTCCTCAAGTTGATCATGATCTTCAGCACTAAGTGCTGCCAGGGAAATTTGGTCCAGATATTCCAAGCAGTCATCCTCTCTCAGTTTTAAGGGCCCTGTGTTGTCTTCAGAATAAAGATTCTGATAAAACTCGCAGAATGCCTTACGGATCTTGATTGCATCCTTTGTGATCTCGCCAGAGCTGAGTTGAATTGACATAATTTTGCTAGAAGACACCTGTTGTCTAATTCTGAGAGCAAGTTGATGGCCAATGTTATCACCACATTCATATATTTTTTCCCTAGCAGAAGCCCATTTCATAGCAGTTTTCTCAGCAAATATGGACCCTATTTCTGCCTTACTGGCTATCACTTCTAACTGGGCATTTTCGATTTCGACACCCGATTTGACTGCTAAGATTAATTTTTCCTCTGCCTTTTTCATCTTGTCTTGTGCCCTTGCTAGCTATTCTTTGGCTTTTTTGTTCTTCCTTATAGAATACCGCAAGGTCTCCCCTCGGATGCCTGCCTTCATTGCATCCCAAACGGTTCTCACTGCTGCTGATCCTATATTAATTTCCAAAAACTCTTTAATCCACCCCTGCATATGTAATCGGTAACCCTCATCATACAATAAGGCTTTTTCGAAGCTCCAGCTCGAGGTTTCCCCCCTAAACCCTAACCCACTAATGGTTAAGATGAGAGGATTGTGATCCGACATAAAACGTGGGGCGATCTCAATAGAACAGCTTTGGAGTAGTGATGAGGAGACAAGAAAATAATCCAGTCTAGCAAGGGAGAGGTGTGGAGCAGAAAAATAAGTGTACCCCGGATGAGTTGATTTTAAAGTGGCCCAGACATCGCTGAGCCCATGAGTTTGTATTAAATTAGGTAGGGCCTGATAGACTTTAGGTTTCCTACCCGTATAGGGCCAGTGATCAGTTGCTTTCCAGTTGCTGGGTAGATTGATGTTTAGATCCCCAGAAATTACCAGTGGTAAAGGCCAGTGGGCGAGTTCCCCGAGATCCAATTAATGACCCCGGGGTTGTCAGTATTGCTCCCATAAATAGAGCATAATGTAAAGACCGAATTAGAGGGGAGATGGCATTATGCGATAACCCACCTGCCAAGAGGATCAGATTTCACCCTGCTAGAAGTCAATGGGTGTCTATTTTGAACCAAAACTCCAACCCCTCTTGTCTTTGTCCCCTGGGAGGTTCCTCCAATGACCCTATACCCCAGTGAGTTTAGTAGGTGCTTCTGGGATCCCTCCACATGTGTTTCTTGTAGGGTAATTACTTCAGCTCCTAAACAACGTAGACCCTGAGCTACTTTCTGCCTTTTCAAGGCATCATTTAAACCACAAATGTTAGCGGACACAGTTTTTAAGGAACATTGATTGTTCATATTGTTTACCATTTTTGCTCTTCTCCTAGGTATACATCTTGAATCATCATGCATTTTATGTATCCCACAATATCCTGAGATTTACTTGTTTGTGCATTTTTACCTTTCCTATTTTCTTTTCTTTTCTTTTGTTTTTTACCCTTCTTTTTCTGTATTTTGATTTCACCAACCAGTATCAAACTTTCCAGTATCATGAACCCCATCACCACCAAATCGTGACCCCCCCTTCCCACCCTTCCCTCCCACCCCCATACATAGAGCAATCAGGGAAACCCTGAATGATGGTTGTCAGTTAGGATGCCTCGCCGCTAGGCCGCGCCTTGATTCTAACAGGTGACATAATCGGCCTTGGACTATAATACTATAAAATATTTGAGCCCAAACGGGCGGACCACCCAAGTCGAAAAAATCAGAATACCCCACAATATATATCTTATGGGTAACTTTCCCATCACTCAAGTATAGCAAGGGAAAGATGTTCCGTTGACCTGGGATTACTTTCCTAGCTTACCAAATTACACTTCTGCTGGTAAATTTTCCCTCTAGCCTTTGCTTACTACCCATTTTTTGCCTTAATCTCCCCTAGATATTCCCCTGCCTTGACCTCAGACATGAAGATCCTTGTGGACCCGTTCAGAATAACTTTCAGTCTGGCAGAATTCAATAAAAACACTTGAGCGCCTAACTGTTGAAATGGGGTGATTAGTTGGCGTAGATGCCATCTGCGCTCTACCGTTGTGTGGCAGAAGTCCGGTTTGGCAAAAAACATCACACCATTAGCCCCCTTCGGTGAATTTGGACGGGCCTGATCATACACAAACTGTCTGAGGAGGAAGTTCCCAAAGAACACTAAAAAAGCCCTGGGCTTTCCACTGCAAGAGCTGCTGCCACTTCGACTCGATTTTAGATTGAAGGGGAAGCGGTGCGCACGCTGGATTTCATAGTCCCAGTTCCAGCTTTTTTGAGTCGGGAAGGTTTCATGTAGCAGTTTTACAATATAGCGCCTTGGGTCGTCTCCTTCGGCTCCTTCCGGGATGCCTAGTAGTCGGAGATTGTTCCTGCGCTTTCGATTTTCTTGCTCCTCCATTTTCATCCTGACATCTACCAGGCATGCCTCATGAGCAGACCCCTGACTCTTTAAAGTGATTACCTCCGTTTCTAGGCTCTCTGCGCGTCCTTCAACCATGCTGACCCGGTCGCTGATGTCAGTGCATATCTTATTTAATTTTCGCAAGCCCCCTTGTAGCTTTTTAGCTGCCCCCTTAGCGGCTCGATTATCAGAGCGAGCCTCTTCTTGGAATTCTTTAATCGAGGCCAAGATTGAGAATAAGAAGGGCTCTATCTTGGGTTCTGTTGTTGTTATAGATTTGGCGTTTTCCCTGATAGACACCTGCTCAGCTTTCATCCCGTGGGGGAAAGGACATTTGCGAGTCTGAATAGTCCCATTTAAGTTGGCTGCGTATCTTAGGAGGGTTTCTATTTTTCTTCTGGCGTTGTACCGTCCCCGTGTCTTTAGAGAGATCAATGCTAATGTCTTCACTAGAGCTAGTTTGATCTCCATCAGAGGTTGACAAAGAGCCGTCTGAGACAGAATAGAAATGTTCCCCGCTGATCTCTGGGGTCCAGGGGGCTCTGAGGCCAGGATTGGGTTCTACTGTGAGGATGTAATCCGTAATACCTGTTGCTAGGTATTTTGACCCGGTCGCGCTGTCCGCCAACGGCTTGGTGAGGCTTAAGTGTAGAGCGGTCGAAGAGGCAGAGTCCGGGAGAGACATTGAGCCTGCGTCTAGTGTAAGACTGGCAGTCTCTTCAGTTAGGGGAGTAGTAATGAACAGGTTACTAGATGAGTTTGCTGAAGCCACTAGTCCCTCTGTACCACTTTGATCTACCGGTTGCTCACTAAGTGGCTGAGATTCATCCTTTTGTACAAGTATTTCACTTTCTTGGGACCCGCCCGGTTTTAGGCCAGGGTTCAGACTCTCCTGGGCCTCTCCGGGTAGATGATCTAGTTCGGGCGCAACCGGAGGGGTAGAGCTTGGAGCACCATCCAGAGCAGTATCAAGATTATAAGGCAGTGTCTTGGGACCAATGAGCATTTCTACAATCGTAGGTTGAAAGCCTTCCTTAACTCCCCCTGCGCCCCCGCCACCACCGATTTTCCCCGTGGCCCGTTTAAGACAATTAGCCTCGCGTTTACCTCTGAGTGAGTTGTCCGGTATAGCTGCTTCCCCAGGAGCGGTGCTACTTGGTGTGGGCTGGGTTGCCTTTGACTTGTTGGTTTTCCCAGCCTTGAAGCCCCTGGTCGACATCCTCAGACACAAACGCCGCCCCCACGTTGGTGGCAAAAGTCTCGGAGTGAGCGCCAGCACCGAAGGAGCAAAGTAGCACAATATCGAAGGGCAGAAGAAGAAATACAGCGTTATTCCCAGCGCGATGCACTTCCCACAAGCAGAGATGACTTTCGTGCTTCCCAGGGCTAGATAACAAAGGTGCTGCCCACGCGTTCCGCTCCCTCTCGGACTCAGCATCACCAACAGGGAGCCCGGAAGGAACACGAGCACCAAAGTAATAAAGCAGTACAGAATCCAGAGGTAGGAGAAGAAGTGTAGCGATCTTCCTGGCGGGGTGTATTTCACAACAACAAAATTGACTTTCGAGCTTCCCCGGACTTGGAAGCAGAACGGTTGCGCTCGCGTCCTTTTCTCTCTTAATTTCAGCTTTGCTGGTCCCGGAGTGAGCGCGAGCACTGAGAATACAATGTAACACAATGTCTGATGACAGAAGGAGAAATATAGCGCTCTTCCAAGCGCGGCACTCTTCCGATAAGCTAAAATGTTTCCCCGGGGTTGAGAGCGGAGCTGCTTCCCTCGCGTCCTGCTCCCTCGCGGGTTCAGCATCGCTGATCAGTCCGCATAGCCGATGGTTGAGCTGCACGCGTGCGCGGCTGTGCGGCACGGATTCACGCTGACACCATCTTGCCCCTGTATTAGCCCTTCCTGTGCTTCCTGATCCTGGTACTACTGATCCTCACCCTGATGCTGCTAGTTTGCTTGGACCTTAGCCACCTAGCCCTGTTGTCCTAGTCTTCCTGGTTCTGTCATCCTGATTCTCCTTGCCCTGGTCCTTGTGGTCCACCTGGTACTGCATCCACTATCCTGGTTTTCTTTATTAGGTTCTCTTGGGCTGGGCCTGGTCATTTTGGTCCTATTGGTCCTTGTGGCTCTGGTTGTCCTGGTTCCCCGGCTTCCCACATGCCTGGCTCTAATACCGCAGTTCCTAGTTTCTTCTGCACTTGGCACTTCTGGTCCTGGTGTCCTTGGTTCTCACGTCGCTTGTCCTCCTAGCTCTGTAGCTGGTCCTGCTTATTTTAATACTTCTAGTCCACCCAATTCTTCCCCATCTGGTCTTTTTTTTTTGTGTCATAATTCTTTATTGAGAAATTAAGGTACATAAATAAATATAGTACATTATAATAGACCCACAATGGCCCAATGACATTACATATATAATATACCTAACTCTGATCTATTATAATCATAGAATAATATAGACAGAATAAATTATGGAGCAAGAAAATGCATTGAAAACCACTAAATTATTATAGGCATAAAACATGTAATATGGTATATATTGGAAATGATAAAAGATCATACAAGTTAATAAATAAGTCAATACATAGATAAGTAGATAAATAAATAAGTAAATGAATCATTAAGTAATTGAGAGATAATTGAAATAGATGAGAAAAAAGGTGGATGAATAAATGAAAGAGTAAATAAATAGGAAAGTAAAAGAGAAGAAATGAAAGTGAAAGTCAAAGTCATCTCTCAGAGTCAACTCTCTACCCGGTAAGAAGAATTAAGAAGTGAAAGAGCAAAAGGGGAAAGGATATGAGAGGAAAGGAGGACATGGAGAGAAAGAAAGAGGAAGGAAACAAATGAAGAGTGAAAAGGGGGGAAGATATCAGGCAAGATGATAATAGAAAAATATTTAAGAATCTCAGAGAAAAGAAGCCCATACCTGTTGGAATATTTCTTCTTCATCCTGAAGTTTACATAGTATACGCTCATGTGATGCCGTTTGAATCATTGCAACCATCCAGTTCTCTATAGAGGGAGGGTTAGATGATTGCCACAATCGAAAGTGCAGTCTGTAAAAGGTGGCGTTGATGACGTGAGATGACAGATGAACTCCCAGGATCATGCAATAAAATAATGGAAGGGGTAAGAGGAAGTTGGAGAGGAATAGTCTCCTTAAGTATATTTCCTATTTGTGTCCAAAAATATTGTATAGAGGGGCATTCACAGAGTATATGGGGAAGGTCGCATTTAGTTTCAGAACATCTCCAACATTTAGAGTGTGATAGTAGTCCTGCCCATTGTAATTTCAATGGTGTCCAGTACCAGTCATGTAAAGTTTTAAAAAGACAGATTTTCAGGCACGCCTCACAAGTGTTTTTATCTAGGGCTTCCAATATGTCCAGCCAGACATCTTTGTCTATGGTAATATGTAGGCGTGCCTGCAAATTCTCTTAAAGAGCATTAAGAAGTGGTTCTGAGTATAGGTGATTAGTTAAAGTGGAATATAATCCCAACATAACTTCCTTGTGTCGACCCCAAATATGGAGATATTCCAATATCAGCGATGTTTCTAATGTCCAGTGAGAAGAACCAAAACATCTCAGGCAATGCTATAATTGTAGATGCTTTGGAGGCTGATCCAAGGGAAGGTCAAATTCTTCACGAAGAAGATCAAAGGATTTCAAATCACCATTTATTATGATCTGATCTAATGTCTGGATACCTCTTGAACTCCAAATGGTCCAGTAAAGCGCACGACCATTGATTCTAATACTTTCATTCCCCCATATTGGAGCTTTAAAGTGCAACCGATGGGCAGTTTTTAAAAGGCGATGCGCACGTTGCCATGCTTCATATGTGGCATGGAGTATAGGATGCGAAGGGGAGTTTCGAGGTTTGCGAGTACTGTATAAATAGTTAAGGCCGTCATCACGTTCAAGTATTAAGCGTTCTGTTGTAACCCACTGTGGAGGATCGTTCACTCCTGGAAGCAGATAAGCCAGCTGTGAAAGATGTAAGGCTAAGGAATAGTGTTCTAATGATGGTAAGCCTAAACCTCCATGAGAACGTCGAGCTATTAACTTAGCAGCAGCTAAACGAGGGCGCATAGTTCCCCAAACAAAGGCCCGTATACGGGAATCTATACTACGAAGTGTGGTCAGAGGTATTACAATCGGAAGCATTCCCAATGCGTAAGTAAAGCGAGGTATAGTGACCATTCTTACTGCCTGTACTCTTCCCCACATGGAAAAACCCAAGAGTGACCATTTGGCAAAGTCTGTTTCCATTTGCACTATAAGAGGCGAAAAGGTTATCCAAAACCATCCCCACTAGACCACGATTAATTAGAATTCCTAAATATTTTAATTGGGACGATTTCCAGCAAAAGGAAATCCGTCAATTAAAGCTTTTGTAGTACTTGGAGAAAGAGGGAGAGCTTCACTTTTGTCCAAATTTATCTTATATCCAGAAAGGACTGAGAACTTGTTGATAGTCTCAAAAAGGGTGGGTAAAGAATGCGAGAGATCTTTAAGAGTAAGGAGAATATCATCAGCATATAAGTATAGTTTAGACGTTCCTCCTTTTATGGATATACCCTGAATCTGTGATGATTGACGAATGAGTGAAGTAAGAGGTTCCATCTCTAAAAGGAATAAGAGGGGGGAATGGGGGCAGCCTTGACGAGTACCTCTCCGAATTGGAAAGGGGTCAGAAAGAAAACCTCCACAATTGACCTGGGATATGGGATTGTCATATAATAAGCGGACCTCGGAAATAAACTGATCACCTAAGCCAAAGCGTTTCATAGCGGCAAAAAGATAGACCCAATCAATACGGTGAAACGCCTTCTCTGCATCCAAAGAGAAAGCGACCGCGTCTTCAGTCAATCCCTTAGCAGACCATAAGGTATGGGCTATTGTTCAGAGATGATTTCTAGAGGAACAACTTGGGACAAAGCCAACCTGTGAGTGGTGTATAAGGGAAGGAATAACTTTATGGAGTCGTGACGCTAGAATGCTTGCCAGGATTTTAATATCGCTGTTTATTAAGGAGATAGGGCGATAACTACCACAATCGAGCGGATCTCTGCCTGGCTTAGGGATATCACCACATTCATATATTTTTTCCCTAGCAGAAGCCCATTTCATAGCAGTTTTCTCAGCAAATATGGACCCTATATCTGCCTTACTGGCTATCACTTCTAACTGGGCATTTTCGATTTCGACACCCGATGAAGATAAATTTTTCCTCTGCCTTTTTCATCTTGTCTTGTGCCCTTGCTAGCTGTACTTTGGCTTTTTTGTTCTTCCTTATAGAATACCGCAAGGTCTCCCCTCAGATGCCTGCCTTCATTGCATCCCAAACGGTTCTCACTGCTGCTGATCCTATATTAATTTCCAAAAACTCTTTAATCCACCCCTGCATATGTAATCGGTAACCCTCATCATACAATAAGGCTTTTTCGAAGCTCGAGGTTTCCCCCCTAAACCCTAGCCCACTAATGGTTAAGATGAGAGTATTGTGATCCGACATAAAACGTGGGGCGATCTCAATAGAACAGCTTTGGAGTAGTGATGAGGAGACAAGAAAATACTCCAGTCTAGCAAGGGAGAGGTGTGGAGCAGAAAAATAAGTGTACCCCGGATGAGTTGATTTTAAAGTGGCCCAGACATCACTGAGCCCATGAGTTTGTATTAAATTAGGTAGGGCCTGATAGACTTTAGGTTTCCTACCCGTATAGGGCCAGTGATCAGTTGCTTTCCAGTTGCTGGGTAGATTGATGTTTAGATCCCCAGAAATTACCAGTGGTAAAGGCCAGTGGGCGAGTTCCCCCGAGATCCAATTAATGACCCCGGGGTCGTCAGTATTGCTCCCATAAATAGAGCATAATGTAAAGACCAAATTAGAGGGGAGATGGCATTATGCGATAACCCACCTGCCAAGAGGATCAGATTTCACCCTGCTAGAAGTCAATGGGTGTCTATTTTGAACCAAAACTCCAACCCCTCTTGTCTTTGCCCCCTGAGAGGTTCCTCCAATGACCCTATACCCCAGTGAGTTTAGTAGGTGCTTCTGGGATCCCTCCACATGTGTTTCTTGTAGGGTAATTACTTCAGCTCCTAAACAACGTAGACCCTGAGCTACTTTCTGCCTTTTCAAGGCATCATTTAAACCACAAATGTTAGCGGACACAGTTTTTAAGGAACATTGATTGTTCATATTGTTTACCATTTTTGCTCTTCTCCTAGGTATACATCTTGAATCATCATGCATTTTATGTATCCCACAATATCCTGAGATTTACTTGTTTGTGCATTTTTACCTTTCCTATTTCTTTTCTTTTGTTTTGTTTTTTACCCTTCTTTTTCTGTATTTTGATTTCACCAACCAGTATCAAACTTTCCAGTATCATGAACCCCATCACCACCAAATCGTGACCCCCCTTCCCACCCTTCCCTCCCACCCCCATACATAGAGCAATCAGGGAAACCCTGAATGATGGTTGTCAGTTAGGATGCCTCGCCGCTAGGCCGCGCCTTGATTCTAACAGGTGACATAATCGGCCTTGGACTATAATACTATAAAATATTTGAGCCCAAACGGGCGGACCACCCAAGTCGAAAAAATCAGAATACCCCACAATATATATATTAAGGGTAACTTTCCAAACACTCAATTATAGAAAGTGAAAGATGTTCCGTTGACCTGGGATTACTTTCCTAGCTTATCAAATTACACTTCTGCTGGTAAATTTTCCCTCTAGCCTTTGCTTACTACCCTTTTTTTGCCTTAATCTCCCCTAGATATTCCCCTGCCTTGACCTCAGACATGAAGATCCTTGTAGACCCATTCAGAATAACTTTCAGTCTGGCAGAATTCAATAAAAACACTTGAGCGCCTAACTGTTGAAATGGGGTGATTAGTTGGCGTAGATGCCATCTGCGCTCTACCGTTGTGTGGCAGAAGTCCGGTTTGGCAAAAAACATCACACCATTAGCCCCCTTCGGTGAATTTGGACGGGCCTGATCATACACAAACTGTCTGAGGAGGAAGTTACCAAAGAACACTAAAAAAGCCCTGGGTTTTCCACTGGAAGAGCTGCTGCCACTTCGACTCGATTTTAGATTGAAGGGGAAGCGGTGCGCACGCTGGATTTCATAGTCCCAGTTCCAGCTTTTTTGAGTCGGGAAGGTTTCATGTAGCAGTTTTACAATATAGCGCCTTGGGTCATCTCCTTCGGCTCCTTCCGGGATGCCTAGTAGTCGGAGATTGTTCCTGCGCTTTCGATTTTCTTGCTCCTCCATTTTCATCCTGACATCTACCAGGCATGCCTCATGAGCAGACCCCTGACTCTTTAAAGTGATTACCTCCGTTTCTGGGCTCTCTGCGCGGCCTTCAACCATGCTGACCCAGTCGCTGATGTCAGTGCATATCTTATTTAATTTTCGCAAGCCCCCTTGTAGCTTTTTAGCTGCCCCCTTAGCGGCTCGATTATCAGAGCGAGCCTCTTCTTGGAATTCTTTAATCGAGGCCAAGATTGAGAATAAGAAGGGCTCTATCGTGGGTTCTGTTGTTGTTATAGATTTGGCGTTTTCCCTGATAGACACCTGCTCAGCTTCATCCCGTGGGGGAAAGGACATTTGCGAGTCTGAATAGTCCCATTTAAGTTGGCTGCGTATCTTAGGAGGGTTTCTATTTTTCTTCTGGCATTGTACCGTCCCCGTGTCTTTAGAGAGATCAATGCTAATGTCTTCACTAGAGCTAGTTTGATCTCCATCAGAGGTTGACAAAGAGCCGTCTGAGACAGAATAGAAATGTTCCCCGCTGATCTCTGGGGTCCAGGGGGCTCTGAGGCCAGGATTGGGTTCTACTGTGAGGATGTAATCCGTAATACCTGTTGCTAGGTATTTTGACCCGGTCGCGCTGTCCGCCAACGGCTTGGTGAGGCTTAAGTGTAGAGCGGTCGCAGAGGCAGAGTCCGGGAGAGACATTGAGCCTGCGTCTAGTGTAAGACTGGCAGTCTCTTCAGTTAGGGGAGTAGTAATGAACAGGTTACTAGATGAGTTTGCTGAAGCCACTAGTCCCTCTGTACCACTTTGATCTACCGGTTGCTCACTAAGTGGCTGAGATTCATCCTTTTGTTCAAGTATTTCACTTTCTTGGGACCCGCCCGGTTTTAGGCCAGGGTTCAGACTCTCCTGGGCCTCTCCGGGTAGATGATCTAGTTCGGGCGCAACCGGAGGGGTAGAGCTTGGAGCACCATCCAGAGCAGTATCAAGATTATAAGGCAGTGTCTTGGGACCAATGAGCATTTCTACAATCGTAGGTTGAAAGCCTTCCTTAACTCCCCCTGCGCCCCCGCCACCACCGATTTTCCCCATGGCCCGTTTAAGACAATTAGCCTCGCGTTTACCTCTGAGTGAGTTGTCCGGTATAGCTGCTTCCCCAGGAGCGGTGCTACTTGGCGTGGGCTGGGTTGCCTTTGACTTGTTGGTTTTCCCAGCCTTGAAGCCCCTGGTCGACATCCTCAGACACAAACGCTGCCCCCACGTTGGTGGCAAAAGTCTCGGAGTGAGCACCAGCACCGAAGGAGCAAAGTAGCACAATATCGAAGGGCAGAAGAAGAAATACAGCGTTATTCCCAGCGCGATGCACTTCCCACAAGCAGAGATGACTTTCGTGCTTCCCAGGGCTAGATAACAAAGGTGCTGCCCACGCGTTCTGCTCCCTCTCGGACTCAGCGTCACCAACAGGGAGCCCGGAAGGAACACGAGCACCAAAGTAATAAAGCAGTACAGAATCCAGAGGTAGGAGAAGAAGTGTAGCGATCTTCCTGGCGGGGTGTATTTCACAACAACAAAATTGACTTTTGAGCTTCCCCAGACTTGGAAGCAGAACGGTTGCGCTCGCGTCCTTTTCTCTCTTAATTTCAGCTTTGCTGGTCCCGGAGTGAGCGCGAGCACTGAGAATACAATGTAACACAATGTCTGATGACAGAAGGAGAAATATAGCGTTCTTCCAAGCGCGGCACTCTTCCGATAAGCTAAAATGTTTCCCTGGGGTTGAGAGCGGAGCTGCTTCCCTCGCGTCCTGCTCCCTCCCGGGTTCAGCATCGCTGATCAGTCCGCATAGCCGATGGTTGAGATGCACGCGTGCGCGGCTGTGCGGCACGGATTCACGCTGACACCATCTTGCCCCTGTATTAGCCCTTCCTGTGCTTCCTGATCCTGGTACTACTGATCCTCACCCTGATGCTGCTAGTTTGCTTGGACCTTAGCCACCTAGCCCTGTTGTCCTAGTCTTCCTGGTTCTGTCATCCTGATTCTCCTTGCCCTGGTCCTTGTGGTCCACCTGGTACTGCATCCACTATCCTGGTTTTCTTTATTAGGTTCTCTTGGGCTGGGCCTGGTCATTTTGGTCCTATTGGTCCTTGTGGCTCTGGTTGTCCTGGTTCCCCGGCTTCCCACATGCCTGGCTCTAATACAGCAGTTCCTAGTTTCTTCTGCACTTGGCACTTCTGGTCCTGGTGTCCTTGGTTCTCACGTCGCTTGTCCTCCTAGCTCTGTAGCTGGTCCTGCTTATTTTAATACTTCTAGTCCACCCAATTCTTCCCCATCTGGTCTTTTTTTTTTGTGTCGTAATTCTTTATTGAGAAATTAAGGTACATAAATAAATATAGTACAATATAATAGACCCACAATGGTCCAATGACATTACATATATAATATACCTAACTCTGATCTATTATAATCATAGAATAATATAGACAGAATAAATTATGGAGCAAGAAAATGCATTGAAAACCACTAAATTATTATATGCATAAAGCATGTAATATGGTATATATTGGAAATGATGAAAGATCATACAAGTTAATAAATAAGTCAATACATAGATAAGTAGATAAATAAATAAGTAAATGAATCATTAAGTAATTGAGAGATAATTGAAATAGATGAGAAAAAAGGTGGATGAATAAATGAAAGAGTAAATAAATAGGAAAGTAAAAGAGAAGAAATGAAAGTGAAAGTCAAAGTCATCTCTCAGAGTCAACTCTCTACCCGGTAAGAAGAATTAAGAAGTGAAAGAGCAAAAGGGGAAAGGATATGAGAGGAAAGGAGGACATGGAGAGAAAGAAAGAGGAAGGAAACAAATGAAGAGTAAAAAGGGGGGAAGATATCAGGCAGGATGATAATAGAAAAATATTTAAGAATCTCAGAGAAAAGAAGCCCATACCTGTTGGAATATTTCTTCTTGATCCTGAAGTTTACATAGTATACGCTCATGTGATGCCGTTTGAATCATTGCAACCATCCAGTTCTCTATAGAGGGAGGGTTAGATGATTGCCACAATCGAAAGTGCAGTCTGTAAAAGGCGGCGTTGATGACGTGAGATGACAGATGAACTCCCAGGATCATGCAATAAAATAATGGAAGGGGTAAGAGGAAGTTGGAGAGGAATAGTCTCCTTAAGTATATTTCCTATTTGTGTCCAAAAATATTGTATAGAGGGGCATTCACAGAGTATATGGGGAAGGTTGCATTTAGTTTCAGAACATCTCCAACATTTAGAGTGTGATAGTAGTCCTGCCCATTGTAATTTCAATGGTGTCCAGTACCAGTCATGTAAAGTTTTAAAAAGACAGATTTTCAGGCACGCCTCACAAGTGTTTTTATCTAGGACTTCCAATATGTCCAGCCAGACATCTTTGTCTATGGTAATATGTAGGCATGCCTGCAAATTCTCGTAAAGAGCATTAAGAAGTGGTTCTGAGTATAGGTGATTAGTTAAAGTGGAATATAATCCCAACATAACTTCCTTGTGTCGACCCCAAATATGGAGATATTCCAATATCAGCGATGTTTCTAATGTCCAGTGAGAAGAACCAAAACATCTCAGGCAATGCTGTAATTGTAGATGCTTTGGAGGCTGATCCAAGGGAAGGTCAAATTCTTCACGAAGAAGATCAAAGGATTTTAAATCACCATTTATTATGATCTGATCTAATGTCTGGATACCTCTTGAACTCCAAATGGTCCAGTACAGCGCACGACCATTGATTCTAATACTTTCATTCCCCCATATTGGAGCTTTAAAGTGCAACCGATGGGCAGTTTTTAAAAGGCGATGCGCACGTTGCCATGCTTCATATGTGGCATGGAGTATAGGATGCGTAGGGGAGTTTCGAGGTTTGCGAGTACTGTATAAATAGTTAAGGCCGTCATCACGTTCAAGTATTAAGCGTTCTGTTGTAACCCACTGTGGAGGATCGTTCACTCCTGGAAGCAGATAAGCCAGCTGTGAAAGATGTAAGGCTAAGGAATAGTGTTCTAATGATGGTAAGCCTAAACCTCCATGAGAACGTCGAGCTATTAACTTAGCAGCAGCTAAACGAGGGCGCATAGTTCCCCAAACAAAGGCCCGTATACGGGAAACTATACTACGAAGTGTGGTCAGAGGTATTACAATCGGAAGCATTCCCAATGCGTAAGTAAAGCGAGTATAGTGACCATTCTTACTGCCTGTACTCTTCCCCACATGGAAAAACCCAAGAGTGACCATTTGGCAAAGTCTGTTTCCATTTGCACTATAAGAGGCGAAAAGGTTATCCAAAACCATCCCCACTAGACCACGATTAATTAGAATTCCTAAATATTTTAATTGGGACGATTTCCAGCAAAAGGGAAATCCGTCAATTAAAGCTTTTGTAGTACCTGGAGAAAGAGGGAGAGCTTCACTTTTGTCCAAATTTATCTTATATCCAGAAAGGACTGAGAACTTGTTGATAGTCTCAAAAAGGGTGGGTAAAGAATGAGAGAGATCTTTAAGAGTAAGAAGAATATCATCAGCATATAAGTATAGTTTAGACGTTCCTCCTTTTATGGATATACCCTGAATCTGTGATGATTGACGAATGAGTGAAGTAAGAGGTTCCATCTCTAAAAGGAATAAGAGGGGGGAATGGGGGCAGCCTTGACGAGTACCTCTCCGAATTGGAAAGGGTTCAGAAAGAAAACCTCCACAATTGACCTGGGATATGGGATTGTCATATAATAAGCGGACCTCGGAAATAAACTGATCACCTAAGCCAAAGCGTTTCATAGCGGCAAAAAGATAGACCCAATCAATACGGTGAAACGCCATCTCTGCATCCAAAGAGAAAGCGACCGCGTCTTCAGTCAATCCCTTAGCAGACCATAAGGTATGGGCTATTGTTCGGAGATGATTTCTAGAGGAACAACTTGGGACAAAGCCAACCTGTGAGTGGTGTATAAGGGAAGGAATAACTTTATGGAGTCGTGACGCTAGAATGCTTGCCAGGATTTTAATATCGCTGTTTATTAAGGAGATAGGGCGATAACTACCACAATCGAGCGGATCTCTGCCTGGCTTAGGGATAACTGTGATTAATGCTCTATTAGAAATGGGTCCAAGAGAAAATGTTTGGACATCCTCATTGAAAGCAGAATGAAGAGTGTCAATCATTTCTTCTCCAGCCCATTTGTAATATTCCGCAGTGAATCCATCCTCACCTGGAGATTTATGAAAGGGTAATTTAGAGATAGCTGCAGTAACTTCCTCCTTGGTAATGTCACCATCCAGTAAATGTCTACCCTCCTCCATAAGATATGGGAGATCTATTTTTTCGAAATATGTATTTATTTGATCTTCAGATGCTGGATCTTCAGGGGTGTAAAGATCTTTATAAAAGGATGCGAAAATATTTACTATATCTTGCGGCTTAGTAAAAATTTCACCTGATTCTGTTCGTATTGCTGATATATCCATGGAGGCTTCACGTTGCTTCAGCTGTGCCGCAAGTAAGCGTACCGCTTTCTCTCCTTGTTCATAATGGCCACCTTTTAGATGCTGAAGAGCATACTCCGCTTTGGAAGTGTATAAGTTATTAAGTTCCATTTTAGCTAATTCCAGGCTTATGCGGTTAGTTACAGAAGGGCATGAAGTATATAAACAAGTAAGAGAATTAATTTGAGTTTCAAATTCAGTACTACACAAAAATGCTGCCTTATTAGCCAAGGCTGCATCTCTCATTAATTGTCCACGGATAGTTGCTTTTGCAGCTGCCCAAACAATTCTATAAGAAGTCTCTGATGATTTATTATTAGTTTCTCCTTGGATTAGTTAAGTATTCCTCCTTGGATCTCCTTGGATTAGTTAAGTATTCAGAGAAATGTGAACATAGATATGTTTTACCATGAGGTGAACAGTTCATATGCCAGGGTTTCTACCTGGGGAGGTTAGACCTACTTCTAGAGCGAGTAGAACCAGAGAATGATCAGAAGTGGCGGCTTCTAAAATACGGGATTCATTAATAATTGCAACTACTGAATGGGAAACAAGAAAGTAATCTATCCTAGATTGTGTACCATGAACAGAAGGAAGAAAGGTATATTCTTTATCTAATGGATGACAAACGAGCCAATGATCTATCAGGCCATGATCCGATGTTATGTCTCCCAGTCGTGCTCTGTCATCGATATTGCATTTGTCTACGGAGCCTGTTCTATCTAAAATTGCATCCCGTGCAAGGTTCCAGTCACCACCGACAATGTAACTGGATGCTCCAATCTCCACAAAAAGGCGGTTTAAATTGAGAAAGAATGAGCGCTCGGCACCTGTTGGGGCATATATTGAACCAACACAGGGGATCTTTTCACCGATTTTTATTTAGTAAAGACATATCTACCCTCTGGATCAATCCAAGTTTTGATAATGGTGATGGGTAGAGATGTGTGTAAAAGGATGGCCACACCACACTTCCTTGGTTGATTCTTCTCAGATGAGGGTTGTACTGCCAGGCCACAATGAATAACTTTTCCCACCCAGTCTCGTTGTAAATTAGATGACTCCAGAGCATTTAGATGAGTCTCCTGTAGGAAAGCAATATCGTTTTTTTTCTTTTTTAAGTAAGAGAGTACTTTTTGGCGTTTTAGAAAGTGTGTAAAACCATTAACATTCCATGAGATTATGCGTAGCGGATGAGAAGAAGAGAATGTATTAATAGTCATTTTATGTTTTACAAGAGATATAGGAATAGGTACTAAACCAGTATTGGAAGAGTATCACAGGAAAGAGGAAAAAAAAAGATACAAGATTAGGCTGAGTAAAAGGAAAGAGTTGTGAGAGATAAAGAAGAAGAATCATCGGGTAGAGAGAGAGGAAAAGGATAAATAGTCTATTTAGAAAAAGTCAAGGAAATTAAAGGGTTATGGAGTGATCACTCATATGCTATATAACGAGGTAAGTAGGAAGGAAGAGTAACGAAATTCAAGAAAAACTAGTGAAAACACAAGAGAAAAAGTGGTAGAAGTGCTGTGCGAAGGGAACACAGCACCAGGGAGAAGGAACTGCTTACTGCGGGTCTAAACTTTTGGGTTACTCGCACCCGAGGAGCCACATCTGCCGACAGAATAAATAGTGAAGGGTGCATCTATACAATAATAATAATAATAGTTTATCGAACAATAGAGTATAATTTGGAATTATAGTTGAAAGAATAAAGGAGTAGGGGAAAGAGAATTACAACTTGATGGAATAGTGTAAAAGGGGATGAGGGAGTTAAAAGATAAAAAGAAAGGGTGGAGAGAGAGTAAAAAGTAAATACAAAGATAGAGAGAGAAAGGACAATATAATATGAAATTTGACAGATATATGGTACAATCAAATAAGCTATTGTTAGCATAATAATAATAATAATTAAATATTAAATAATAATATATATAATTATTGTCACATTTAAATCTGATCTCATCGAGATAAAACATCATTTAAAGAAACAGTAATATCATAATTAAATATTAAGGCAATTAAATAATACATATTATATATAAATAATATATATATATATATAGTGGTTGGGCAAAAAGGAAGGGGAGATATGTCGGAGGAATTGATAAAGGAGGAACATAGTAATATTAATAATTCATAATGAGTTCATGTCTATTTCATAACAGGAGGCGGTCACTTATGTATATAGTCAATAAGCCTAATATCTATATTATAACGTTTTAACAATATCTAATGGAAGGAAGAGTATTAGCAAATGGACTAACAATATATTTTATGTAAGTTATAGTAAAACAGACTTTAGATAGAAGAGCAAAAATAGTAAATAATATTACATGTTTCCTAATTAGCTATTATAACAATTAAATGCTACCATTCCTAAGAACCAACATAATATGAATATACATCACCATAGTTAAATACCAAAACAATTATATATTATATATTAAAACAGTTAATTTATTGTCATATATATAGGATAGCTAAGAAGTAATTACAAATAATATATGATAAATATATATGACCAATCAACAGATGCTTGAGTACTCATCTGATCATCCTTTCCAATGATCATCAACGGGATGAATTCCCATCTGGTGGTTAATGTAGAAAGACAATTAATCAGTCATAGTTCAAGATACTCCTTCTTCAAATGAAGTGGATTTTAGAGGAGAGCGTGATTTATCCCTGTCTCTTTCCTATGTAAGGGCAGCTACTGCCTGAAGGGCCTGTTCTCTATCTCCCAAAGAACGTATGGGTCGCTCTAGATCTCGTCCTCTACTCTGGGAACGGCTTGAATTACGTCTAGTTTCACCAGAAGATATCATGGATTACAATGGTGGAAGTTGGGGTTGGACTTGTGGCAAAGAATCTGTATATTCCATGTTTTGGGGGGAGATATTATCCAGAAAATGACGAAGGTCCTCCGGATCAAAGAAGTCTTTGGAAATCCCATCCTTGGTGATTCTAATGTGTGCAGGTTCGAAAAGACCATACTTGACATCAAGCTGACGAAGACGAGGTCGAAGAGAGAGAAAAGCCTTGCGACGTTCATTAATTAGTTTCTTTTGAGAAATCTGCGGCCATGTTGTTTTCATGACCTTGGAATATGAATGAACCTTGAGTACGAGCCGCTGTGATCAGTTGACAGGCTTGTTCATGACGCAAGAAGCAGGCAATGAGCGTGCGGGGTCGTATATTTTTGCCCGTATTGCTTGGTCCAAGACGTTGGGCTCTCTGTATCTCTAACGGGGGTTCAAAAGTGAGACCTGTAAGTCTTGGTAGGGCATCTCTGAGAAAGGATTTAGCATCTAACCCTTCTATTTTTTCCGGAAAGCCAAAAAAGCGAACATTATCACAACGGTTCCTGTCTTCCAAGTCAACTATTTTACTCCTAAGAAAAAGAAGTTCCTGGTCACGGTCTGGTATAGCATCAAGTCTGTTCTCCACTATTTTCATTTGTGCAGATAAACCATCCATCCGATTTTGTAATCCAGCAATATCCATATGAATAGATTTGGTTTCAGTCGTAAGGGTAGATATGGAAGATTCCATACCCTCTAGTCGTCGGCTTACAGCAGAAATGTCTTGGAGGATACGTTTTATAGTGGAGTCTGAAGATGATGATGCCATAGGAGTAGGATGGTTTAATGTCAAAGTAGTATTACTCCTTACATCCGATGTAGAACGACCTTGGCTAAGAGCTTCTGAGAAAAGGGACTGTTTTACAGGTTTCCCATTTGTCTTACCAGAAGGCATCTTCAACTTCGTAGCAGCAGTCCTTTGATATAGAACTGTGAGGGCCGTTTTTCTTCTCAAATATACTTCACACGGATTAAAGGAGTAGACCTTATGTCATGAAGGATTATTGAAGAATAGCAGGTAGTAATTTAATTTTATGGTTTTAAAAGTTAGTTCAAATCTATACTTTGTATCAACTTTATATTGTAGAGATTTCTTGTGAGATCCTCTCATTCATCTGATATGCTTGTCACATAGGGTCAATCCAAACCTGAAAGTAGTAGTTGAGCAGGAGGCACATAAAGTAGAAAATGGTATGTTAACTGCTGGTGTATAGATGAGGCTGTCCCAGTTAAGAACACAGCTGAATTCAGTTAGATCCTGGTTGGTAACAAGCTATATATGTAGAGAGTAATTAATAGTTATTAATCTTGATAATTGTCTTGAACCAGAATCAGCGTAGTGTATATCCAATATTTATCTTCAGTAAGTTAAGCTCTAAGAGTCAGGTAGTTCTGCTTCAATGCTCGCGTTTAATAAAATAAAGTCACTACTGCATATGATTTGTGTTGTTACACCAGAGTTAAGTAAAATATCAATATAAGTCAATACTTATTTTGTATCTGAGGCAGGTCTTCACTTGTTTTCCAGTGCAGCAAAACAATAGTTCTATTATATTGATAGTTGTTCAGCAGTACAATATCAGTGTGGGACCAGCATGTTTCAAATTTTTTTTGTCAATTTAAAACTCAGAGTTCAGCACACTATCATACTGGTAAAATAACAGTAGCAAAAGGTCAGGCAGATGTACCGCTCCGGTGCAGTCTGTACTGATAACAACAGCGTATCCAGCGACGGGCTTAATCACCTCAGAGTTGTCTGAAATGAAGAGTACAAGTCACACCGGTGCAGCGTCTCACTGTTGCAAAAGTAAAGAATTCTCCTCAGAGTTTCCAGAAATACCCAGACTAGTCGGAGTCATTCTGATTTATGACGCAGGTCAGGAGCGCTGTTCCCGCTCTTCACAAGGCAGCTCCCCTCCTGTCAGCGAGCTCCCACAACCAGGCCTGGGCGTAGTTCGCGGAGTTTTGCTGTGCGGAACTCCGCGAAGTTACAAAAAAACTCAGCGAAGTTCCACGAGTGGCAGAGTGCAGTGCGAACTGCAATTTGTGCTGGTATTCCTGCCGCTCGGGTAGAAATTCTACCCGAGTGGCAGCTCGCACTCGCGAACTTACCGCTCGCGATCGTGAACTTATTGCTCGTGATCGCGAACTTACCGTTCGCGATCACGAGCGGGAAAAAACTCTGCTGCACATCGCAAAGTGGAGTTTTCTGCAGTCTGCGAGCTCCATGGAGTGCGGAGTGCAGAAAACTCTGCAAACTCCGCGAACGGCGCGAAGTTCACCGCCCAGGCCTACCCACAAGACAGGGGTCGTTTTTCTCAGCAGGAAACACCGCATTTCAAACCCTGGGCTCTCCAGGAAGTGAGCAGCTGGTTTTCTTCTAATACAGAGCCTGTGAAAAAGCATTCGCCGCTGTCTGGGGCTCCCCAAGGCACGGAGCTCCGGGCTCAAGCGGCCATCCTGTTGCGTGGCCAGACCACGCCACCCCCATCTGGTCTTAATGGCCATAGTCCACATACTTCTATCCCGACTACTTTCTGTGTCCTCCTCCAACATGTCATGACACTTTTGGCCATAGCCCTCCTGCACATTGTCATCCTCGACTACCGTGTCCACTTTGTCCTGATCCTCTTTGCAAAAGCCATCCTGTTCTTAGTAACCTGGCTTTACCATTAAGGCTCCTGTCATCCTAGCTTTCCTTGTCCTGTTCCTCCTTGTCCTGACCCTGATTGTCCTGCTATGCCAGGTCCTCATATCCTGGGCCTCTGTGACTTGAGCTTCCTTTCCCCTTGGTTGTGGTCCCACTGGTCCTCCTTGTCCTGGTCCTCTAAGCTCTTGCCCTTCTTGCTCTGGTTGCCTGGCCATCTTTTCTTGATTCTTCAGCTACTGTTCTCCTAGTCTTCCCCATTCTCAGGCTGGTTTGGTCAGCAATGAACTTTCTAGTCTTAATCCTCACAGTCTGTCTTCTCCTCCTTGTTTTGTGCCCACTAGGTGTGATCCTTTTGTTTCTGGTCCTCCTTGTTTTGGCCTTTGTATGCCTAATCCACTTGGCCCTTGCCCCCTGGCCATTCTGGTGCTTTCAGCTCTCCTTCTCCAAGCTCTTCCTTTTCTTCCCTGATCCTCTTGACCTTTGTCCATTCGACCTGGTCCATCTGATCCTTCTGATCCTTCTCACCTTGCTCATCTGATTCCTAGTATATCACATCCTTGTCCTCTTGGCCTTGTGTCTTGTCCTCATGTCCTTCTGGCACTACATCGAATGGTCTGGGCTCTCTTGGTCTTGGTTCTCTTTCTGTAGGTTCTTCTGAGCCTCGTCATTTTGGTCCTGGTCTTCCTGGACATACAGGTTCAGTCCCCTTAGTCTTCCTGACTCTGGCTTTTCTAGTCCTCCTAATTTTCCTCACCATGGTCCTGCATACCCCCAGGAAATATTCTTTCTGCTTCACTTGGTACTTTGGGTCCTGGTCCTATGGGCATGGTACGGCTTGGCACTCCTAGGCCTGTTCCTGGTCCTCTTCATGCTGATCCTTCTAATCCTCCTTGCTCTGGTCCTGGTTCTCCTTGCTCCTAGTACTCCTGGTACTGACCCCCTCATCTTCCTTGCTTAAACTGGTCCTATTGGCATGGATCTGGCTTTCCTGATTCTGGTCCTGATCCTCCTGGCCCTCGTTTTCCTGCTCCTTGTACTGTTTTAATGCTTCTGTGTGGTCCTCCTGAGCCTGGCCATCCTGTTGCTCATCTTCCTAACAATCCTGTTCCTCAAGCAGCTTGTTGTGGCCCTGTAGCTACACAGGAGGTATGGCAAGTGATCCTTGGAGTTCACTTCTTTGTACTGGATAATGGGCAGAGCAGGTCCAGACCTTCAAGGCTCATCTCAAGTCACAGACAGCAGGTTGTCTCCTTCTGTTCTTCCAAAGGTTCAGAAAGTGTACTGAAGTGGGTACCTGGGAGCCACAGTTATGCCTGGCACTAGCTAGTAGGTGGGGTTGACTCCTGGCCCCTCCCTAACCAATGGGGTAAAGGTTCCCAGGGCAAACCCTACCGACTTTTGCTGGTGCTCTTATTTTCCCTACTTTAAACATTCCCACAGTGCCCTTCACTTTCAAAATCCAAGCTGGGGAAACCCTTCTCCCCTTGAGTCCAGCCTGTGTGCCCACCCAGAGGTGTGGCCAGGGTAATGAACAGTCCCCTCATCTGTGTTCACTCAAAGCCAGTTCATCAAACCCAGTGGGCGCCAGGGCAACTCTCCCCTCACTGGGTTTGGAACCTGCCTGACAAGGTGGACAAAGGCTGGGACTTTCCTTATGTCACCTAACATTTTCTTGTGACAGAGCAGGCCCATTCGAAGTAAATTATGTTGCTTGTCTACTAAACTTCCCTCCAGAGTAACAAATACACCTCCACACACTCAAGCCTTTGTCTCTGCTCTGGGAGCAGTGTTCATACCTCATCAAGGCTAATCACTCAGTGGGTTACTGCTAGAGAGCTAACATAATTTATCCACCTGGAACGTTGTGCAGGGTAAGCGCATCGATCTAAAAGTTACTCTTCTTTCATATTTATTACAAATCTGAGTTCACCATTGAGTTGGGCTTTTAATAGACATTAAAATAGTAGTTTAATCATTTTTTTATTCGGTCCCTACCAAGAGATAGCAACATTATTATCTACTATCTCTTCCCATTGTTATCCTATGGGTCAGCCAGCCTCACCAAACACTGAAAATTGCTTTTGGATTGTAGTGACTGTTCCATTGTGCAGACAAGTATGCAGGTGTGCCCTCTCTCTGAAACTCAAAATAAGATTTGTTTATTGCTATGATAGAATTAGATCAGCATGTAAAAGTAACAAAATGATGGTAGGCTTGCTATAAATTCATAATATCAATCATGTTGGAGTGGTTCTTCTTATTCACATTTTTATTAAACATCTCTGCTGCCATTACATTTGTCTTCATTGTGGTTACAATTCATAGAGTGTGCACTAGACTACGATTTTGATTTCAAAATAAGTCTTTAAAATGTATCTCTCAGGTTCTAGTGTTCTTGAGCGTATTATTTCTGAACAAGGGTTATTTCTTAATAAAAGCGCTATTGGTTATTCCACTAATTATCCTTGTAATGTTTAATGGAATGGATCATCACCTGTTGACTCATCTTGCTGAAATATTGGGTAGTGGGTTGTGGGGTGGTTGCAGTACAACAGTTTTTTCTGATTCAGGATAAGGACCAATTTCTTACTGTCAGGGTGTCTAAAAAACTGATCTAGAACTAATTTAGAAAACGTATCGCCATCGATAAGAGATCTACGAGTGATACTTGACTCCGACATGACTCGTGAAAAAACATATTGCCTGTGTCACCAATTCCTGTTTCCATCAGATTTGAACTTTTATACACATTATGCCAATCCTAGCTTTCACTCATAAGATTGTGGTACATTTATCCAATCTCATATTGACAACAACACTCTATCTGTCTAAGACTGCTAACAAAATCGATTTGTCATTTTCATAAAATTCAAAATGTCCTAATAATAACTATTTTTAACTATATAAAATGTACTCCATCTCAGACCACTTTTTGCCCCTGGGAACCTCTTTCTTTTCAAAGCCCCTTGGATGATATGCATAATCTTCTATCAGAAAGTATCCAAGTATCTATATGAGATGGCTACTATATAAAGAAAAAAATATAGCGTGCAGCCTAATTATAAGTTCATAGGCTTGCTATTCTTTAAAAATTGGGCCTTTATCATTATTCATCTTTTCACTTTTTTATTTTTGTCTCTCTCGTTTTTTCTCTTTTTTCTCTTTCTCTTTTTCGTTTTCTTTTTCTTTTTCTTTCTTTTGCTTTCCTTTCACAAAACTAATTTGTTATCTTGATTTATCTGTCTATCTTTTGTTAGGATATATAATGTTGTATACATATATTGTTTGTCTTTTTTCTTTTTGAGATTGTTTGTGATATCAACAAGCTGTTTATTGCATTAGTATCAAATTAAGTTGCGATAATAAGATGAAATAATATTGTGTATCAAAGAGGTATGAAATGTCGCTTTGAATAAATGAATGTGCCGTTTTTATAACTATCTTTGACTATATTGTCTAGTTATTAATTTATAAACTGTATTCTAGGTTTGTATATATAATATTTATTGGTAACCACTATGTTGTCTTATATTTCATATAGCTTACTTGCAATAGACGGTCTCCTGATGAAGGCAGTAGTGCCGAAACGCGCGTAGTTTACATCTACCGCTTGCCTCTATCAAGTGTTCTTGTTTACATCTACCGCTTGCCTCTATCAAGTTTTCTTCTATTGTTTGCCCCATTTAATTTGTCAAAAATGTGGAAATAAGCATTTTTTGTGTCAATGTGAGAATGTATTTTTCTTTATACACAATCCTTGTATTTATCAATGTTGTTATATCATTTTGTGATTTTCTTTGTGAATAATATACATTTTCTATAAATACAATTAACAAAATGAATTAAAAAAGATTTATAAATAATAAAAATACTAAATATTTCCTTATTAAGTGTCAATTTTTTGTATGATATGTAGTGTGGTTACTGTTTTAGTGTACCTAGAATATATTCTTTTTAATTATATAGAAGCTTGCTATTGGTTTCTTTACTCACTTAGTTTGTTTTCCCTGCGTATAGCAAGCATATTGGTTTGGTAGGGGTCCCCTTTTTACTAAAATGTAGTTCTCATAGCCTGTCTATGAGGGGAGCACTGTTCTTAGAGAAATATCCTATATTTGTATTATTATTAGTTACGGCATTTTCTGATATTTTTTATGGTATTGTATATTGTATTTAATCTTTTCTCTTCTATGATAATTTATGTTATATCACTCTTTTTATTCTGACTAATCTTGATCACACTTATATTTTTTCTTTACATATTATGTATTTTCAGTTTGAGCCCCATTTAGATTCTTAGGTTAGGATTGTTTGGTATTGATCCCAAACGCCTTGAGACCCTCCCGGGTGAGTAGCGCGCTCTATAAATGCCGTGATTGATTGATTGATTGATCCCATACGAGCATCACATTTATTAATCTCAGTTGTGGTGTGATTATAATCCAGAATATAACTGTGACATCTAAAAAGGTTATAACAGTATTCACTATGGCTACCCTTAAGACGTTTGGATTTACAGATGATGACTTTATGTCTATGGTAGGAGCATCAATGAATTTTGATAATAGAACAACTCTAAATCCTGACAATAATGAGGATTTAGTCAAATTGATGTCTCTTAAGAAAAAGACAAAAAGAATTGAACTGCATGGGCAGTTCATGCTCGAATATTTACGAGCTGGCATTATTCCGCAAGGATTGCAAATTAAAAATATTCCAGGACTGTTTATCCAGATTAAAGAATTTTTAAAAAAGTGGTCGATGATTGCGAACAGATGTTCGAGGGACCTTATGATGTTGATAGTTGAGACATCTAAGGAAATGCACTTACAGCTGTTGAATGAAATTTTGGAATTGGAAAACAAAGTTAAAAATTCAACAGCTGTAGATGATGCAAAGAAGAAACTTGAAGAATTAGATACAGAATTGCATTCGTATACTGACTATCTAACTAAACGTAAAACAGAAAAACTTAAAAAAGATATAAGGTATTTTAGTAAGGAGAATACTTACCCTTATCTTCTGGATGGCTATTATATGCAATCTGAGACAACTGCACAAGATCAACAACCTTACCATCAGACATATAGATCATATAATAAAAAGGTCACAACCTTCTCGGATACGTCAGACTCTGACAACGAAGGCCCATTAACGACATTTGAAAATAGAGGCAATAGATACAATCCGCGTTTCAATCAAGGATATCGTCCTTTTTTAGGGAGACGCAATCAGAGCAGAGGGAACTGGCGACCGCAACATCAATCACAGTACCAACAGCGGCCACACTATCAGCCTCGCGCACAATTTCAAACGCAGTTCCAGGGACATCAACCAGTAAACCAGAATCAGTACCTAGAAACCCGCAATGCACGCTATTGGAGGGAATAAAAGATATCCCTATCTTTAATTTAAGTACAGTCAGTTTTAATGAAGCAACCTATTCGCTTCTTTCAAAAGGGTTAACATATGTACCCCACTCAGGACTAAATAGGTTTGAGCTATTCAATGATTTGATTACATTTTTTCGAAAGATTCGTTTAAAATGCTTTTTCTCTAACATAGACATTAATTCTACTGACACTAACAAATCAGGATTGGCACCTAAATCTACGTTTACACCTACAGTAGAACAAGTTGCTCCTGAGATCAAAATATTTGAACAAGTAGTATTCGATAAGTTAATAACAGCTACCAAATATGTACCGAAGACACCGTTCAACATGTCTACTGACGAACATGAAGCTTTAATGAAACTTAAATGCTCTCCTGAAATCACAATTAAAAGTTGTGATAAGGGAGGAGGTATAGCCATATTGGATACTGCAAACTATATAACTAAAATTGAGGAAATGTTAAATGATGGTAGGTTTTATGCTAAAATAACAAGAAACCCCACTGAGAAGATTAAAAATAAAATACACAGATTAACAACTAAGGCTTTAAGAAATGGCTATATCTGTGAAAAAGAATTTGACTATATGAATATAGATCATCCCAGACTGGCAAGTCTGTATGGTACACCTAAGATTCATAAAGATGAAAAAAATCCACCTTTTAGACCGATTGTCACCACAATTGGGTCCGTTACGGAACCTATATCCAAGTATCTGGATGCCATTCTGTGACCTTGCATTCAGGACATTCCTGGATATGTCCAGGATACACGACAGATAATCAATTTATTGGAAGGAATACCGTTCAATTCTAACAGACAATGGTTAGTTACTTTGGATGTTGAAAGTCTATATGGCAACATACCATGTGACAGAGCAATTTCAGCAGTACAATGGTTCATGGAACTGATGAACATTGACTGTAATACTAACTTTAGCATTGATTGTCTACGAATTATTCTTGAAGACAATATATTTGAATTTCGAAGTGAGCTATACAGACAAATAAAAGGAGTAAGTATGGGCGCATCTTGCGCCCCGACGATAGCAAATATCTATATGGCACATTTCGAACAACAATTCATTTTCAATGAAATTGCTCCATTTTTTGAGTCTATACTTCACTGGTCACGATATATAGATGATATTGTGTTTATATGGGATGATAATGAAGACACTCTAGCCGAGTTCCTTCTATGGCTGAACCTTTGTAACATGAACATTGAATTTTTAGATATATTAATTAAACATGAATCCGGTCAACTGTTAGTGGATCTATTTACCAAAACAACTGCTCGTAATACCCTTCTACATTATAAATGTTTCCACCCTACAACACAAAAAAACAGTATTCCCTTTGGACAATTTTTTGCGCCTTAGGTGTAATTGCACAAAGTTAGAAGATTTTGATCTGAGAGCAACAGACATGAAGAGGAAATTTCTGAATAGAGGCTATCCCCATAGACTAATTAGAGAGTCATATAAACGAGCAAGGTTTTATGACCGGCAACACTTATTAAAAGGTGTAAACCAAAAACAAGATGTCAAACTAGTCTTCGTCACCCGCCATTCCCTTATGAATGAACAAATTCGCCAAATAATATGTTCCAATTGGCATTTACTCAACATAAATAGAGAACACACAGATATATGGCAGAAACCTCTTTTTGCATATCGCAAGAATAGAAATCTGAAGGATCTAATTGTTAGATCGCGCATGCCACCACGAAAAGAGCCAATACAGAGAAGTATTGAGGGCATGTTACCTATTGAAGGCAATTATAAATGTGGCAATTGTAAAGTTTGCCCTCTTGCTATAGAGACGAACAAATTAAATTTTAATGGACAAATAATTGTATCTAAGGGCATGAGTAACTGTAAGACAAAAAACATAATCTATCTGCTAATCTGCCCCTGTAACAAAGGTTATGTGGGCGAAACATCACGCACTCTTAATGTTAGATTAACTGAACACAGATCTGCAATCAGAACAAAAAAATTGGCTTCGCCTATGGTATCCCATTATATAGAGAGCAATCACACCGCTGATGATATACGTTGGTATATCATAGAAAAAATTCTATCTAAGGAAGGCCACTGTTCAGAAACCATTAGAAAGAAACGTGAAGTTTTTGGGATTTTTATGTTAGATACAGTTAATAAGGGTTTGAATTTGGAAATTCCTTGGGAACAAGCCATTGTCTAGTGCTTAGGATCAATATTCTGATCTTACTATCTTTTGCTTTTTCAATAAAGTTAGGTTTCCCTTTCTGAAGCAGCTACTTGGACGCTGTAAAGTTATCTGGACCCATAGGTTTGGAGTTGATTGTCTTTTTTGGTGTTGACTATGAATCCCATATGGTAATAACATTATTTAATGGGTCAGCACACAATGTGGTCTGCCCCCTCTTCTCTTTTGCCATATAAACAATAATTTTATGAATAATATATTTGTTTACAAATATATATATATTCTTTTGAGTATCTTGGGAGGGATGTTATGCTTGAGTGCTCCTAATATGGCGGTCGATGTACTTTTCGAAGTCCGATGTTGATATCTATTTCACAAAGTTATCTCTTGTTGCTAAACATACTGTGGTGTTCTATTTCACTTAATAGAGCGTTTTAGGGCTTTCTTTGGAGGTCGTCTTTAATATCCATGATTCTCTTCGTAACATGGAGTTAGCATTATATGACGGCTTATTTATTTCTAGTCCGTTTTCTATATCTAGGACTCTTTTTACTTGATCGGGTTGTCATATTCCTTGTGCCATTACCACTTTGCTGTTTGGAATATGGTGTATGCACTATGTTTTTGGCATTTGCGTTAGTTATTCTTAAGTGGTCCTATTTAAATGAGTCAGTAATAATATATATGTAACATTTTTTGTTGGATGAACACTAACCTTTGCCCAACATAAGATGGCACCCGTCATATTCCTTAGAAGTCTGTCGTCTCTATGCATGACTCTTTTATTCCGCGAGAAAAAGGGCGCGAACTTCTGGGTATTTAAAAAAGAGACGCGATTCACTCATTCGCGAAAGGTCGTCTACACGGAGTGCATCAGATTGGTGATATCCACGCGCTATTCTTTGGAAGCATATGGAGATACGAAGGTATTTAAATATGTTAGGGTCTGGTAGTACCTCAATTTTTGGAAGTATTTTCTATACTTAGATCTTTTAAGGGGCTAATTACAGTCTTATATGTCTTTCTTCATAGCTCCTGAAAATACAGAGTTGGCTTGTACTGGCTAGCTCTATTTCCTATATAATTACCTGAACATAGAGATCCCTACGTAGAAGAATTATCCTTCATTTTTGAAGTAAGCAATTTTGTAATCACTTATTTTCTCAATGTTACGGATCTATATCGTGATTAATAAGTAGTACTCGATAATGCGATATAGTGAAGGGGTATGATCTTATGTTTTTTGTTCTAAATATAGCTCCTGAAAGTACTGATACAGAACTTCCATATCGGGATTTGACCTACACTAATTACGGGCAATGACCTTTGTCAACGATCTATATAGAGAGTAGCCTGTAGGATTGCTAGCTTTCTTCTCCATTAAGTGAGTTTTTTTTAACCCTATTATGTTCTAATTTAAATTGAATGTTACCCCTATTCAGCTAGTCATTAATTTATGTGTTGCATTATATTTTTCAGTTTCTGACGCATTATTGGGCATTTGTTATCGAAATTTATTTGCTGCACAAGTACTCATCAATCAAAGTAAGTGCAGCCTACCTATTAAGCCTTATTAGGGAATCCTGCCAACATCTTGATAATGTTGATATATAGAGGGTTTAAAAGAAGAGTTCCCCTTACAATTACATTAAACATGGTACTAATATATCAAGTGGTATTTATAGAATATTTAGTACATATTAGGGAAATTGCTCGTTCCAACATGTGTGCCCTAGCACATCTGTATTGCCATTACTTGGACCTTTTTTTCCTATATTGTTAGGTTCTTCACCTATAAGATCTAATTCTCTATATGAGATGGCTACTATATAAAGAAAAAAATATAGCGTGCAGCCTAATTATATGTTCATAGGCTTGCTATACTTTAAAAATTGGGCCTTTATCATTATTCATCTTTTCACTTTTTTATTTTTGTCTCTCTCGTTTTTTCTTTTTTTCTCTTTCTCTTTTTCGTTTTCTTTTTCTTCTTCTTTCTTTTGCTTTCCTTTCACAAAACGAATTTGTTATCTTGATTTATCTGTCTATCTTTTGTTAGGATATATAATGTTGTATACATATATTGTTTGTCTTTTTTCTTTTTGAGATTGTTTGTGATATCAACAAGCTGTTTATTGCATTAGTATCAAATTAAGTTGCGATAATAAGATGAAATAATATTGTGTATCAAAGAGGTATGAAATGTCGCTTTGAATAAATGAATGTGCCGTTTTTATAACTATCTTTGACTATATTGTCTAGTTATTCATTTATAAACTGTATTCTAGGTTTGTATATATAATATTTATTGGTAACCACTATGTTGTCTTATATTTCATATAGCTTACTTGCAATAGACGGTCTCCTGATGAAGGCAGTAGTGCCGAAACGCGCGTAGTTTACATCTACCGCTTGCCTCTATCAAGTGTTCTTGTTTACATCTACCGCTTGCCTCTATCAAGTTTTCTTCTATTGTTTGCCCCATTTAATTTGTCAAAAATGTGGAAATAAGCATTTTTTGTGTCAATGTGAGAACTTATTTTTTCTTTATACACAATCCTTGTATTTATCAATGTTGTTATATAATTTTGTGATTTTCTTTGTGAATAATATACATTTTCTATAAATACAATTAACAAAATGAATTAAAAAAGATTTATAAATAATAAAAATACTAAATATTTCCTTATTAAGTGTCAATTTTTTGTATGATATGTAGTGTGGTTACTGTTTTAGTGTACCTAGAATATATTCTTTTTAATTATATAGAAGCTTGCTATTGGTTTCTTTACTCACTTAGTTTGTTTTCCCTGCGTATAGCAAGCATATTGGTTTGGTAGGGGTCCCCTTTTTACTAAAATGTAGTTCTCATAGCCTGTCTATGAGGGGAGCACTGTTCTTAGAGAAATATCCTATATTTGTATTATTATTAGTTACGGCATTTTCTGATATTTTTTATGGTATTGTATATTGTATTTAATCTTTTCTCTTCTATGATAATTTATGTTATATCACTCTTTTTATTCTGACTAATCTTGATCACACTTATATTTTTTCTTTACATATTATGTATTTTCAGTTTGGGCCCCATTTAGATTCTTAGGTTAGGATTGTTTGGTATTGATCCCATACGAGCATCACATTTATTAATCTCAGTTGTGGTGTGATTATAATCCAGAATATAACAGTGACAACTACAAAGGTTATAACAGTATTCACTATGGCTAACCTTAAGACGTTTGGATTTACAGATGATGACTTTATGTCTATGGTAGGAGCATCAATGAATTTTGATAATAGAACAACTCTAAATCCTGACAATAATGAGGATTTAGTCAAATTGATGTCTCTTAAGAAAAAGACAAAAAGAATTGAACTGCATGGGCAGTTCATGCTCGAATATTTACGAGCTGGCATTATTCCGCAAGGATTGCAAATTAAAAATATTCCAGGACTGTTTATCCAGATTAAAGAATTTTTAAAAAAGTGGTCGATGATTGCGAACAGATGTTCGAGGGACCTTATGATGTTGATAGTTGAGACATCTAAGGAAATGCTCTTACAGCTGTTGAATGAAATTTTGGAATTGGAAAACAAAGTTAAAAATTCAACAGCTGTAGATGATGCAAAGAAGAAACTTGAAGAATTAGATACAGAATTGCATTCGTATACTGACTATCTAAGTAAACGTAAAACAGAAAAACTTAAAAAAGATATAAGGTATTTTAGTAAGGAGAATACTTACCCTTATCTTCTGGATGGCTATTATATGCAATCTGAGACAACTGCACAAGATCAACAACCTTACCATCAGACATATAGATCATATAATAAAAAGGTCACAACCTTCTCGGATACGTCAGACTCTGACAACGAAGGCCCATTAACGACATTTGAAAATAGAGGCAATAGATACAATCCGCGTTTCAATCAATGATATCGTCCTTTTTTAGGGAGACGCAATCAGAGCAGAGGGAACTGGCGACCGCAATATCAATCACAGTACCAACAGCGGCCACACTATCAGCCTCGCGTACAATTTCAAACGCAGTTCCAGGGACATCAACCAGTAAACCAGAATCAGTACCTAGAAACCCGCAATGCACGCTATTGGAGGGAATAAAAGATATCCCTATCTTTAATTTGAGTACAGTCAGTTTTAATGAAGCAACCTATTCGCTTCTTTCAAAAGGGTTAACATATGTACCCCACTCAGGACTAAATAGGTTTGAGCTATTCAATTATTTGATGACATTTTTTCGAAAGATTCGTTTAAAATGCTTTTTCTCTAACATAGACATTAATTCTACTGACACTAACAAATCAGGATTGGCACCTAAATCTACGTTTACACCTACAGTAGAACAAGTTGCTCCTGAGATCAAAATATTTGAACAAGTAGTATTCGATAAGTTAATAACAGCTACCAAATATGTACCGAAGACACCGTTCAACATGTCTACTGACGAACATGAAGCTTTAATGAAACTTAAATGCTCTCCTGAAATCACAATTAAAAGTTGTGATAAGGGAGGAGGTATAGCCATATTGGATACTGCAAACTATATAACTAAAATTGAGGAAATGTTAAATGATGGTAGGTTTTATGCTAAAATAACAAGAAACCCCACTGAGAAGATTAAAAATAAAATACACAGATTAACAACTAAGGCTTTAAGAAATGGCTATATCTGTGAAAAAGAATTTGACTATATGAATATAGATCATCCCAGACTGGCAAGTCTGTATGGTACACCTAAGATTCATAAAGATGAAAAAAATCCACCTTTTAGACCGATTGTCACCACAATTGGGTCTGTTACGGAACCTATATCCAAGTATCTGGATGCCATTCTGCGACCTTGCATTCAGGACATTCCTGGATATGTCCAGGATACACGACAGATAATCAATTTATTGGAAGGAATACCGTTCAATTCTAACAGACAATGGTTAGTTACTTTGGATGTTGAAAGTCTATATAGCAACATACCATGTGACGGAGCAATTTCAGCAGTACAATGGTTCATGGAACTGATGAACATTGACTGTAATACTAACTTTATCATTGATTGTCTACGAATTATTCTTGAAGACAATATATTTGAATTTCGAAGTGAGCTATACAGACAAATAAAAGGAGTAAGTATGGGCGCATCTTGCGCCCCGACGATAGCAAATATCTATATGGCACATTTCGAACAACAATTCATTTTCAATGAAATTGCTCCATTTTTTGAGTCTATACTTCACTAGTCACGATATATAGATGATATTGTGTTTATATGGGATGATAATGAAGACACTCTAGCCGAGTTCCTTCTATGGCTGAACCTTTGTGACAATAATTTGAAATTTACGTCACATGTAAGTAACATGAACATTGAATTTTTAGATATATTAATTAAACATGAATCCGGTCAACTGTTAGTGGATCTATTTACCAAAACAACTGCTCGTAATACCCTTCTACATTATAAATGTTTCCACCCTACAACACAAAAAAACAGTATTCCCTTTGGACAATTTTTGCGCCTTAGGTGTAATTGCACAAAGTTAGAAGATTTTGATCTGAGAGCAACAGACATGAAGAGGAAATTTCTGAATAGAGGCTATCCCCATAGACTAATTAGAGAGTCATATAAACGAGCAAGGTTTTATGACCGGCAACACTTATTAAAAGGTGTAAACCAAAAACAAGATGTCAAACTAGTCTTCGTCACCCGCCATTCCCTTATGAATGAACAAATTCGCCAAATAATATGTTCCAATTGGCATTTACTCAACATAAATAGAGAACACACAGATATATGGCAGAAACCTCTTTTGCATATCGCAAGAATAGAAATCTGAAGGATCTAATTGTTAGATCGCGCATGCCACCACGAAAAGAGCCAATACAGAGAAGTATTGAGGGCATGTTACCTATTGAAGGCAATTATAAATGTGGCAATTGTAAAGTTTGCCCTCTTGCTATAGAGACGAACAAATTAAATTTTAATGGACAAATAATTGTATCTAAGGGCATGAGTAACTGTAAGACAAAAAACATAATCTATCTGCTAATCTGCCCCTGTAACAAAGGTTATGTGGGCGAAACATCACGCACTCTTAATGTTAGATTAACTGAACACAGATCTGCAATCAGAACAAAAAAATTGGCTTCGCCTATGGTATCCCATTATATAGAGAGCAATCACACCGCTGATGATATACGTTGGTATATCATAGAAAAAATTCTATCTAAGGAAGGCCACTGTTCAGAAACCATTAGAAAGAAACGTGAAGTTTTTGGGATTTTTATGTTAGATACAGTTAATAAGGGTTTGAATTTGGAAATTCCTTGGGAACAAGCCATTGTCTAGTGCTTAGGATCAATATTCTGATCTTACTATCTTTTGCTTTTTCAATAAAGTTAGGTTTCCCTTTCTGAAGCAGCTACTTGGACGCTGTAAAGTTATCTGGACCCATAGGTTTGGAGTTGATTGTCTTTTTTGGTGTTGACTATGAATCCCATATGGTAATAACATTATTTAATGGGTCAGCACACAATGTGGTCTGCCCCCTCTTCTCTTTTGCCATATAAACAATAATTTTATGAATAAATTATTTGTTTACAAATATATATATATTCTTTTGAGTATCTTGGGAGGGATGTTATGCTTGAGTGCTCCTAATATGGCGGTCGATGTACTTTTCGCAGTCCGATGTTGATATCTATTTCACAAAGTTATCTCTTGTTGCTAAACATACTGTGGTGTTCTATTTCCCTTAATAGAGCGTTTTAGGGCTTTCTTTGGAGGTCGTCTTTAATATCCATGATTCTCTTCGTAACATGGAGTTAGCATTATATGACGGCTTATTTATTTCTAGTCCGTTTTCTATATCTAGGACTCTTTTTACTTGATCGGGTTGTCATATTCCTTGTGCCATTACCACTTTGCTGTTTGGAATATGGTGTATGCACTATGTTTTTGGCATTTGCGTTAGTTATTCTTAAGTGGTCCTATTTAAATGAGTCAGTAATAATATATATGTAACATTTTTTGTTGGATGAACACTAACCTTTGCCCAACATAAGATGGCACCCGTCATATTCCTTAGAAGTCCGTCCTCTCTTTGCATGACTCTTTTATTCCGCGAGAAAAAAGGCGCGAACTTCTGGGTATTTAAAAAAGAGACGCGATTCACTCGTTCGTGATAGATCGTCTACACGGAGTGCATCAGATTGGTGATATCCACGCGCTATTCTTTGGAAGCATATGGAGATACGAAGGTATTTAAATATGTTAGGGTCTGGTAGTACCTCAATTTTTGGAAGTATTTTCTATACTTAGATCTTTTAAGGGGCTAATTACAGTCTTATATGTCTTTCTTCATAGCTCCTGAAAATACAGAGTTGGCTTGTACTGGCTAGCTCTATTTCCTATATAATTACCTGAACATAGAGATCCCTACGTAGAAGAATTATCCTTCATTTTTGAAGTAAGCAATTTTGTAATCACTTATTTTCTCAATGTTACGGATCTATATCGTGATTAATAAGTAGTACTCGATAATGCGATATAGTGAAGGGGTATGATCTTATGTTTTTTGTTCTAAATATAGCTCCTGAAAGTACTGATACAGAACTTCCATATCGGGATTTGACCTACACTAATTACGGGCAATGACCTTTGTCAACGATCTATATAGAGAGTAGCCTGTAGGATTGCTAGCTTTCTTCTCCATTAAGTGAGTTTTTTTTAACCCTATTATGTTCTAATTTAAATTGAATGTTACCCCTATTCAGCTAGTCATTAATTTATGTGTTGCATTATATTTTTCAGTTTCTGACGCATTATTGGGCATTTGTTATCGAAATTTATTTGCTGCACAAGTACTCATCAATCAAAGTAAGTGCAGCCTACCTATTAAGCCTTATTAGGGAATCCTGCCAACATCTTGATAATGTTGATATATAGAGGGTTTAAAAGAAGAGTTCCCCTTACAATTACATTAAACATGGTACTAATATATCAAGTGGTATTTATAGAATATTTAGTACATATTAGGGAAATTGCTCGTTCCAACATGTGTGCCCTAGCACATCTGTATTGCCATTACTTGGACCTTTTTTTCCTATATTGTTAGGTTCTTCACCTATAAGATCTAATTCTCTATATGAGATGGCTACTATATAAAGAAAAAAATATAGCGTGCAGCCTAATTATAAGTTCATAGGCTTGCTATACTTTAAAAATTGGGCCTTTATCATTATTCATCTTTTCACTTTTTTATTTTTGTCTCTCTCGTTTTTTCTCTTTTTTCTCTTTCTCTTTTTCGTTTTCTTTTTCTTTTTCTTTCTTTTGCTTTCCTTTCACAAAACTAATTTGTTATCTTGATTTATCTGTCTATCTTTTGTTAGGATATATAATGTTGTATACATATATTGTTTGTCTTTTTTCTTTTTGAGATTGTTTGTGATATCAACAAGCTGTTTATTGCATTAGTATCAAATTAAGTTGCGATAATAAGATAAAATAATATTGTGTATCAAAGAGGTATGAAATGTCGCTTTGAATAAATGAATGTGCCGTTTTTATAACTATCTTTGACTATATTGTCTAGTTATTAATTTATAAACTGTATTCTAGGTTTGTATATATAATATTTATTGGTAACCACTATGTTGTCTTATATTTCATATAGCTTACTTGCAATAGACGGTCTCCTGATGAAGGCAGTAGTGCCGAAACGCGCGTAGTTTACATCTACCGCTTGCCTCTATCAAGTGTTCTTGTTTACATCTACCGCTTGCCTCTATCAAGTTTTCTTCTATTGTTTGCCCCATTTAATTTGTCAAAAATGTGGAAATAAGCATTTTGTGTGTCAATGTGAGAATGTATTTTTTCTTTATACACAATCCTTGTATTTATCAATGTTGTTATATAATTTTGTGATTTTCTTTGTGAATAATATACATTTTCTATAAATACAATTAACAAAATGAATTAAAAAAGATTTATAAATAATAAAAATACTAAATATTTCCTTATTAAGTGTCAATTTTTTGTATGATATGTAGTGTGGTTACTGTTTTAGTGTACCTAGAATATATTCTTTTTAATTATATAGAAGCTTGCTATTGGTTTCTTTACTCACTTAGTTTGTTTTCCCTGCGTATAGCAAGCATATTGGTTTGGTAGGGGTCCCCTTTTTACTAAAATGTAGTTCTCATAGCCTGTCTATGAGGGGAGCACTGTTCTTAGAGAAATATCCTATATTTGTATTATTATTAGTTACGGCATTTTCTGATATTTTTTATGGTATTGTATATTGTATTTAATCTTTTCTCTTCTATGATAATTTATGTTATATCACTCTTTTTATTCTGACTAATCTTGATCACACTTATATTTTTTCTTTACATATTATGTATTTTCAGTTTGGGCCCCATTTAGATTCTTAGGTTAGGATTGTTTGGTATTGATCCCATACGAGCATCACATTTATTAATCTCAGTTGTGGTGTGATTATAATCCAGAATATAACTGTGACATCTAAAAAGGTTATAACAGTATTCACTATGGATAACCTTAAGACGTTTGGATTTACAGATGATGACTTTATGTCTATGGTAGGAGCATCAATGAATTTTGATAATAGAACAACTCTAAATCCTGACAATAATGAGGATTTAGTCAAATTGATGTCTCTTAAGAAAAAGACAAAAAGAATTGAACTGCATGGGCAGTTCATGCTCGAATATTTACGAGCTGGCATTATTCCGCAAGGATTGCAAATTAAAAATATTCCAGGACTGTTTATCCAGATTAAAGAATTTTTAAAAAAGTGGTCGATGATTGCGAACAGATGTTCGAGGGACCTTATGATGTTGATAGTTGAGACATCTAAGGAAATGCTCTTACAGCTGTTGAATGAAATTTTGGAATTGGAAAACAAAGTTAAAAATTCAACAGCTGTAGATGATGCAAAGAAGAAACTTGAAGAATTAGATACAGAATTGCATTCGTATACTGACTATCTAACTAAACGTAAAACAGAAAAACTTAAAAAAGATATAAGGTATTTTAGTAAGGAGAATACTTACCCTTATCTTCTGGATGGCTATTATATGCAATCTGAGACAACTGCACAAGATCAACAACCTTACCATCAGACATATAGATCATATAATAAAAAGGTCACAACCTTCTCGGATACGTCAGACTCTGACAACGAAGGCCCATTAACGACATTTGAAAATAGAGGCAATAGATACAATCCGCGTTTCAATCAAGGATATCGTCCTTTTTTAGGGAGACGCAATCAGAGCAGAGGAAACTGCCGACCGCAATATCAATCACAGTACCAACAGCGGCCACACTATCAGCCTCGCGCACAATTTCAAACGCAGTTCCAGGGACATCAACCAGTAAACCAGAATCAGTACCTAGAAACCCGCAATGCACGCTATTGGAGGGAATAAAAGATATCCCTATCTTTAATTTGAGTACAGTCAGTTTTAATGAAGCAACCTATTCGCTTCTTTCAAAAGTGTTAACATATGTACCCCACTCAGGACTAAATAGGTTTGAGCTATTCAAAGATTTGATGACATTTTTTCGAAAGATTCGTTTAAAATGCTTTTTCTCTAACATAGACATTAATTCTACTGACACTAACAAATCAGGATTGGCACCTAAATCTACGTTTACACCTACAGTAGAACAAGTTGCTCCTGAGATCAAAATATTTGAACAAGTAGTATTCGATAAGTTAATAACAGCTACCAAATATGTACCGAAGACACCGTTCAACATGTCTACTGATGAACATGAAGCTTTAATGAAACTTAAATGCTCTCCTGAAATCACAATTAAAAGTTGTGATAAGGGAGGAGGTATAGCCATATTGGATACTGCAAACTATATAACTAAAATTGAGGAAATGTTAAATGATGGTAGGTTTTATGCTAAAATAACAAGCAACCCCACTGAGAAGATTAAAAATAAAATACACAGATTAACAACTAAGGCTTTAAGAAATGGCTATATCTGTGAAAAAGAATTTGACTATATGAATATAGATCATCCCAGACTGGCAAGTCTGTATGGTACACCTAAGATTCATAAAGATGAAAAAAATCCACCTTTTAGACCGATTGTCACCACAATTGGGTCCGTTACGGAACCTATATCCAAGTATCTGGATGCCATTCTGCGACCTTGCATTCAGGACATTCCTGGATATGTCCAGGATACATGACAGATAATCAATTTATTGGAAGGAATACCGTTCAATTCTAACAGACAATGGTTAGTTACTTTGGATGTTGAAAGTCTATATAGCAACATACCATGTGACGGAGCAATTTCAGCAGTACAATGGTTCATGGAACTGATGAACATTGACTGTAATACTAACTTTATCATTGATTGTCTACGAATTATTCTTGAAGACAATATATTTGAATTTCGAAGTGAGCTATACAGACAAATAAAAGGAGTAAGTATGGGTGCATCTTGCGCCCCGACGATAGCAAATATCTATATGGCACATTTCGAACAACAATTCATTTTCAATGAAATTGCTCTATTTTTTGAGTCTATACTTCACTGGTCACGATATATAGATGATATTGTGTTTATATGGGATGATAATGAAGACACTCTAGCCGAGTTCCTTCTATGGCTGAACCTTTGTGACAATAATTTGAAATTTACGTCACATGTAAGTAACATGAACATTGAATTTTTAGATATATTAATTAAACATGAATCCGGTCAACTGTTAGTGGATCTATTTACCAAAACAACTGCTCGTAATACCCTTCTACATTATAAAAGTTTCCACCCTACAACACAAAAAAACAGTATTCCCTTTGGACAATTTTTGCGCCTTAGGCGTAATTGCACAAAGTTAGAAGATTTTGATCTGAGAGCAACAGACATGAAGAGGAAATTTCTGACTAGAGGCTATCCCCATAGACTAATTAGAGAGTCATATAAACGAGCAAGGTTTTATGACCGGCAACACTTATTAAAAGGTGTAAACCAAAAACAAGATGTCAAACTAGTCTTCGTCACCCGCCATTCCCTTATGAATGAACAAATTCGCCAAATAATATGTTCCAATTGGCATTTACTCAACATAAATAGAGAACACACAGATATATGGCAGAAACCTCTTTTTGCATATCGCAAGAATAGAAATCTGAAGGATCTAATTGTTAGATCGCGCATGCCACCACGAAAAGAGCCAATACAGAGAAGTATTGAGGGCATGTTACCTATTGAAGGCAATTATAAATGTGGCAATTGTAAAGTTTGCCCTCTTGCTATTGAGACGAACAAATTAAATTTTAATGGACAAATAATTGTATCTAAGGGCATGAGTAACTGTAAGACAAAAAACATAATCTATCTGCTAATCTGCCCCTGTAACAAAGGTTATGTGGGCGAAACATCACGCACTCTTAATGTTAGATTAACTGAACACAGATCTGCAATCAGAACAAAAAAATTGGCTTCGCCTATGGAATCCCATTATATAGAGAGCAATCACACCGCTGATGATATACGTTGGTATATCATAGAAAAAATTCTATCTAAGGAAGGCCACTGTTCAGAAACCATTAGAAAGAAACGTGAAGTTTTTGGGATTTTTATGTTAGATACAGTTAATAAGGGTTTGAATTTGGAAATTCCTTGGGAACAAGCCATTGTCTAGTGCTTAGGATCAATATTCTGATCTTACTATCTTTTGCTTTTTCAATAAAGTTAGGTTTCCCTTTCTGAAGCAGCTACTTGGACGCTGTAAAGTTATCTGGACCCATAGGTTTGGAGTTGATTGTCTTTTTTGGTGTTGACTATGAATCCCATATGGTAATAACATTATTTAATGGGTCAGCACACAATGTGGTCTGCCCCCTCTTCTCTTTTGCCATATAAACAATAATTTTATGAATAAATTATTTGTTTACAAATATATATATATTCTTTTGAGTATCTTGGGAGGGATGTTATGCTTGAGTGCTCCTAATATGGCGGTCGATGTACTTTTCGCAGTCCGATGTTGATATCTATTTCACAAAGTTATCTCTTGTTGCTAAACATACTGTGGTGTTCTATTTCCCTTAATAGAGCGTTTTAGGGCTTTCTTTGGAGGTCATCTTTAATATCCATGATTCTCTTCGTAACATGGAGTTAGCATTATATGACGGCTTATTTATTTCTAGTCCGTTTTCTATATCTAGGACTCTTTTTACTTGATCGGGTTGTCATATTCCTTGTGCCATTACCACTTTGCTGTTTGGAATATGGTGTATGCACTATGTTTTTGGCATTTGCGTTAGTTATTCTTAAGTGGTCCTATTTAAATGAGTCAGTAATAATATATATGTAACATTTTTTGTTGGATGAACACTAACCTTTGCCCAACATAAGATGGCACCCGTCATATTCCTTAGAAGTCCGTCGTCTCTATGCATGACTCTTTTATTCCGCGAGAAAAAAGGCGCGAACTTCTGGGTATTTAAAAAAGAGACGCGATTCACTCGTTCGCGATAGATCGTCTACACGGAGTGCATCAGATTGGTGATATCCACGCGCTATTCTTTGGAAGCATATGGCGATACGAAGGTATTTAAATATGTTAGGGTCTGGTAGTACCTCAATTTTTGGAAGTATTTTCTATACTTAGATCTTTTAAGGGGCTAATTACAGTCTTATATGTCTTTCTTCATAGCTCCTGAAAATACAGAGTTGGCTTGTACTGGCTAGCTCTATTTCCTATATAATTACCTGAACATAGAGATCCCTACGTAGAAGAATTATCCTTCATTTTTGAAGTAAGCAATTTTGTAATCACTTATTTTCTCAATGTTACGGATCTATATCGTGATTAATAAGTAGTACTCGATAATGCGATATAGTGAAGGGGTATGATCTTATGTTTTTTGTTCTAAATATAGCTCCTGAAAGTACTGATACAGAACTTCCATATCGGGATTTGACCTACACTAATTACGGGCAATGACCTTTGTCAACGATCTATATAGAGAGTAGCCTGTAGGATTGCTAGCTTTCTTCTCCATTAAGTGAGTTTTTTTTAACCCTATTATGTTCTAATTTAAATTGAATGTTACCCCTATTCAGCTAGTCATTAATTTATGTGTTGCATTATATTTTTCAGTTTCTGACGCATTATTGGGCATTTGTTATCGAAATTTATTTGCTGCACAAGTACTCATCAATCAAAGTAAGTGCAGCCTACCTATTAAGCCTTATTAGGGAATCCTGCCAACATCTTGATAATGTTGATATATAGAGGGTTTAAAAGAAGAGTTCCCCTTACAATTACATTAAACATGGTACTAATATATCAAGTGGTATTTATAGAATATTTAGTACATATTAGGGAAATTGCTCGTTCCAACATGTGTGCCCTAGCACATCTGTATTGCCATTACTTGGACCTTTTTTTCCTATATTGTTAGGTTCTTCACCTATAAGATCTAATTCTCTATATGAGATGGCTACTATATAAAGAAAAAAATATAGCGTGCAGCCTAATTATAAGTTCATAGGCTTGCTATACTTTAAAAATTGGGCCTTTATCATTATTCATCTTTTCACTTTTTTATTTTTGTCTCTCTCGTTTTTTCTCTTTTTTCTCTTTCTCTTTTTCGTTTTCTTTTTTCTTTTTCTTTCTTTTGCTTTCCTTTCACAAAACTAATTTGTTATCTTGATTTATCTGTCTATCTTTTGTTAGGATATATAATGTTGTATACATATATTGTTTGTCTTTTTTCTTTTTGAGATTGTTTGTGATATCAACAAGCTGTTTATTGCATTAGTATCAAATTAAGTTGCGATAATAAGATGAAATAATATTGTGTATCAAAGAGGTATGAAATGTCGCTTTGAATAAATGAATGTGCCGTTTTTATAACTATCTTTGACTATATTGTCTAGTTATTAATTTATAAACTGTATTCTAGGTTTGTATATATAATATTTATTGGTAACCACTATGTTGTCTTATATTTCATATAGCTTACTTGCAATAGACGGTCTCCTGATGAAGGCAGTAGTGCCGAAACGCGCGTAGTTTACATCTACCGCTTGCCTCTATCAAGTGTTCTTGTTTACATCTACCGCTTGCCTCTATCAAGTTTTCTTCTATTGTTTGCCCCATTTAATTTGTCAAAAATGTGGAAATAAGCATTTTGTGTGTCAATGTGAGAATGTATTTTTTCTTTATACACAATCCTTGTATTTATCAATGTTGTTATATAATTTTGTGATTTTCTTTGTGAATAATATACATTTTCTATAAATACAATTAACAAAATGAATTAAAAAAGATTTATAAATAATAAAAATACTAAATATTTCCTTATTAAGTGTCAATTTTTTGTATGATATGTAGTGTGGTTACTGTTTTAGTGTACCTAGAATATATTCTTTTTAATTATATAGAAGCTTGCTATTGGTTTCTTTACTCACTTAGTTTGTTTTCCCTGCGTATAGCAAGCATATTGGTTTGGTAGGGGTCCCCTTTTTACTAAAATGTAGTTCTCATAGCCTGTCTATGAGGGGAGCACTGTTCTTAGAGAAATATCCTATATTTGTATTATTATTAGTTACGGCATTTTCTGATATTTTTTATGGTATTGTATATTGTATTTAATCTTTTCTCTTCTATGATAATTTATGTTATATCACTCTTTTTATTCTGACTAATCTTGATCACACTTATATTTTTTCTTTACATATTATGTATTTTCAGTTTGGGCCCCATTTAGATTCTTAGGTTAGGATTGTTTGGTATTGATCCCATACGAGCATCACATTTATTAATCTCAGTTGTGGTGTGATTATAATCCAGAATATAACTGTGACATCTAAAAAGGTTATAACAGTATTCACTATGGCTAACCTTAAGACGTTTGGATTTACAGATGATGACTTTATGTCTATGGTAGGAGCATCAATGAATTTTGATAATAGAACAACTCTAAATCCTGACAATAATGAGGATTTAGTCAAATTGATGTCTCTTAAGAAAAAGACAAAAAGAATTGAACTGCATGGGCAGTTCATGCTCGAATATTTACGAGCTGGCATTATTCCGCAAGGATTGCAAATTAAAAATATTCCAGGACTGTTTATCCAGATTAAAGAATTTTTAAAAAAGTGGTCGATGATTGCGAACAGATGTTCGAGGGACCTTATGATGTTGATAGTTGAGACATCTAAGGAAATGCTCTTACAGCTGTTGAATGAAATTTTGGAATTGGAAAACAAAGTTAAAAATTCAACAGCTGTAGATGATGCAAAGAAGAAACTTGAAGAATTAGATACAGAATTGCATTCGTATACTGACTATCTAACTAAACGTAAAACAGAAAAACTTAAAAAAGATATAAGGTATTTTAGTAAGGAGAATACTTACCCTTATCTTCTGGATGGCTATTATATGCAATCTGAGACAACTGCACAAGATCAACAACCTTACCATCAGACATATAGATCATATAATAAAAAGGTCACAACCTTCTCGGATACGTCAGACTCTGACAACGAAGGCCCATTAACGACATTTGAAAATAGAGGCAATAGATACAATCCGCGTTTCAATCAAGGATATCGTCCTTTTTAGGGAGACGCAATCAGAGCAGAGGGAACTGCCGACCGCAATATCAATCACAGTACCAACAGCGGCCACACTATCAGCCTCGCGCACAATTTCAAACGCAGTTCCAGGGACATCAACCAGTAAACCAGAATCAGTACCTAGAAACCCGCAATGCACGCTATTGGAGGGAATAAAAGATATCCCTATCTTTAATTTGAGTACAGTCAGTTTTAATGAAGCAACCTATTCGCTTCTTTCAAAAGTGTTAACATATGTACCCCACTCAGGACTAAATAGGTTTGAGCTATTCAAAGATTTGATGACATTTTTTCGAAAGATTCGTTTAAAATGCTTTTTCTCTAACATAGACATTAATTCTACTGACACTAACAAATCAGGATTGGCACCTAAATCTACGTTTACACCTACAGTAGAACAAGTTGCTCCTGAGATCAAAATATTTGAACAAGTAGTATTCGATAAGTTAATAACAGCTACCAAATATGTACCGAAGACACCGTTCAACATGTCTACTGATGAACATGAAGCTTTAATGAAACTTAAATGCTCTCCTGAAATCACAATTAAAAGTTGTGATAAGGGAGGCGGTATAGCCATATTGGATACTGCAAACTATATAACTAAAATTGAGGAAATGTTAAATGATGGTAGGTTTTATGCTAAAATAACAAGCAACCCCACTGAGAAGATTAAAAATAAAATACACAGATTAACAACTAAGGCTTTAAGAAATGGCTATATCTGTGAAAAAGAATTTGACTATATGAATATAGATCATCCCAGACTGGCAAGTCTGTATGGTACACCTAAGATTCATAAAGATGAAAAAAATCCACCTTTTAGACCGATTGTCACCACAATTGGGTCCGTTACGGAACCTATATCCAAGTATCTGGATGCCATTCTGCGACCTTGCATTCAGGACATTCCTGGATATGTCCAGGATACATGACAGATAATCAATTTATTGGAAGGAATACCGTTCAATTCTAACAGACAATGGTTAGTTACTTTGGATGTTGAAAGTCTATATAGCAACATACCATGTGACGGAGCAATTTCAGCAGTACAATGGTTCATGGAACTGATGAACATTGACTGTAATACTAACTTTATCATTGATTGTCTACGAATTATTCTTGAAGACAATATATTTGAATTTCGAAGTGAGCTATACAGACAAATAAAAGGAGTAAGTATGGGTGCATCTTGCGCCCCGACGATAGCAAATATCTATATGGCACATTTCGAACAACAATTCATTTTCAATGAAATTGCTCTATTTTTTGAGTCTATACTTCACTGGTCACGATATATAGATGATATTGTGTTTATATGGGATGATAATGAAGACACTCTAGCCGAGTTCCTTCTATGGCTGAACCTTTGTGACAATAATTTGAAATTTACGTCACATGTAAGTAACATGAACATTGAATTTTTAGATATATTAATTAAACATGAATCCGGTCAACTGTTAGTGGATCTATTTACCAAAACAACTGCTCGTAATACCCTTCTACATTATAAAAGTTTCCACCCTACAACACAAAAAAACAGTATTCCCTTTGGACAATTTTTGCGCCTTAGGCGTAACTGCACAAAGTTAGAAGATTTTGATCTGAGAGCAACAGACATGAAGAGGAAATTTCTGAATAGAGGCTATCCCCATAGACTAATTAGAGAGTCATATAAACGAGCAAGGTTTTATGACCGGCAACACTTATTAAAAGGTGTAAAACCAAAAACAAGATGTCAAACTAGTCTTCGTCACCCGCCATTCCCTTATGAATGAACAAATTCGCCAAATAATATGTTCCAATTGGCATTTACTCAACATAAATAGAGAACACACAGATATATGGCAGAAACCTCTTTTTGCATATCGCAAGAATAGAAATCTGAAGGATCTAATTGTTAGATCGCGCATGCCACCACGAAAAGAGCCAATACAGAGAAGTATTGAGGGCATGTTACCTATTGAAGGCAATTATAAATGTGGCAATTGTAAAGTTTGCCCTCTTGCTATAGAGACGAACAAATTAAATTTTAATGGACAAATAATTGTATCTAAGGGCATGAGTAACTGTAAGACAAAAAACATAATCTATCTGCTAATCTGCCCCTGTAACAAAGGTTATGTGGGCGAAACATCACGCACTCTTAATGTTAGATTAACTGAACACAGATCTGCAATAAGAACAAAAAAATTGGCTTCGCCTATGGTATCCCATTATATAGAGAGCAATCACACCGCTGATGATATACGTTGGTATATCATAGAAAAAATTCTATCTAAGGAAGGCCACTGTTCAGAAACCATTAGAAAGAAACGTGAAGTTTTTTGGATTTTTATGTTACATACAGTTAATAAGGGTTTGAATTTGGAAATTCCTTGGGAACAAGCCATTGTCTAGTGCTTAGGATCAATATTCTGATCTTACTATCGTTTGCTTTTTCAATAAAGTTAGGTTTCCCTTTCTGAAGCAGCTACTTGGATGCTGTAAAGTTATATGGACCCATAGGTTTGGAGTTGATTGTCTTTTTTGGTGTTGACTATGAATCCCATATGGTAATAACATTATTTAATGGGTCAGCACACAATGTGGTCTGCCCCTCTTCTCTTTTGCCATATAAACAATAATTTTATGAATAATATATTTGTTTACAAATATATATATATTCTTTTGAGTATCTTGGGAGGGATGTTATGCTTGAGTGCTCCTAATATGGCGGTCGATGTACTTTTCGCAGTCCGATGTTGATATCTATTTCACAAAGTTATCTCTTGTTGCTAAACATACTGTGGTGTTCTATTTCCCTTAATAGAGCGTTTTAGGGCTTTCTTTGGAGGTCGTCTTTAATATCCATGATTCTCTTCGTAACATGGAGTTAGCATTATATGGCGGCTTATTTATTTCTAGTCCGTTTTCTATATCTAGGACTCTTTTTACTTGATCGGGTTGTCATATTCCTTGTGCCATTACCACTTTGCTGTTTGGAATATGGTGTATGCACTATGTTTTTGGCATTTGCGTTAGTTATTCTTAAGTGGTCATATTTAAATGAGTCAGTAATAATATATATGTAACATTTTTTGTTGGATGAACACTAACCTTTGCCCAACATAAGATGGCACCCGTCATATTCCTTAGAAGTCCGTCGTCTCTATGCATGACTCTTTTATTCCGCGAGAAAAAAGGCGCGAACTTCTGGGTATTTAAAAAAGAGACGCGATTCACTCGTTCGCGATAGGTCGTCTACACGGAGTGCATCAGATTGGTGATATCCACGCGCTATTCTTTGGAAGCATATGGAGATACGAAGGTATTTAAATATGTTAGGGTCTGGTAGTACCTCAATTTTTGGAAGTATTTTCTATACTTAGATCTTTTAAGGGGCTAATTACAGTCTTATATGTCTTTCTTCATAGCTCCTGAAAATACAGAGTTGGCTTGTACTGGCTAGCTCTATTTCCTATATAATTACCTGAACATAGAGATCCCTACGTAGAAGAATTATCCTTCATTTTTGAAGTAAGCAATTTTGTATTCACTTATTTTCTCAATGTTACGGATCTATATCGTGATTAATAAGTAGTACTCGATAATGCGATATAGTGAAGGGGTATGATCTTATGTTTTTTGTTCTAAATATAGCTCCTGAAAGTACTGATACAGAACTTCCATATCGGGATTTGACCTACACTAATTACGGGCAATGACCTTTGTCAACGATCTATATAGAGAGTAGCCTGTAGGATTGCTAGCTTTCTTCTCCATTAAGTGAGTTTTTTTTAACCCTATTATGTTCTAATTTAAATTGAATGTTACCCCTATTCAGCTAGTCATTAATTTATGTGTTGCATTATATTTTTCAGTTTCTGACGCATTATTGGGCATTTGTTATCGAAATTTATTTGCTGCACAAGTACTCATCAATCAAAGTAAGTGCAGCCTACCTATTAAGCCTTATTAGGGAATCCTGCCAACATCTTGATAATGTTGATATATAGAGGGTTTAAAAGAAGAGTTCCCCTTACAATTACATTAAACATGGTACTAATATATCAAGTGGTATTTATAGAATATTTAGTACATATTAGGGAAATTGCTCGTTCCAACATGTGTGCCCTAGCACATCTGTATTGCCATTACTTGGACCTTTTTTTCCTATATTGTTAGGTTCTTCACCTATAAGATCTAATTCTCTATATGAGATGGCTACTATATAAAGAAAAAAATATAGCGTGCAGCCTAATTATAAGTTCATAGGCTTGCTATACTTTAAAAATTGGGCCTTTATCATTATTCATCTTTTCACTTTTTTATTTTTGTCTCTCTCGTTTTTTCTCTTTTTCTCTTTTTCTCTTTTTCGTTTTCTTTTTTCTTTTTCTTTCTTTTGCTTTCCTTTCACAAAACTAATTTGTTATCTTGATTTATCTGTCTATCTTTTGTTAGGATATATAATGTTGTATACATATATTGTTTGTCTTTTTTTCTTTTTAGATTGTTTGTGATATCAACAAGCTGTTTATTGCATTAGTATCAAATTAAGTTGCGATAATAAGATGAAATAATATTGTGTATCAAAGAGGTATGAAATGTCGCTTTGAATAAATGAATGTGCCGTTTTTATAACTATCTTTGACTATATTGTCTAGTTATTAATTTATAAACTGTATTCTAGGTTTGTATATATAATATTTATTGGTAACCATTATGTTGTCTTATATTTCATATAGCTTACTTGCAATAGACGGTCTCCTGATGAAGGCAGTAGTGCCGAAACGCGCGTAGTTTACATCTACCGCTTGCCTCTATCAAGTGTTCTTGTTTACATCTACCGCTTGCCTCTATCAAGTTTTCTTCTATTGTTTGCCCCATTTAATTTGTCAAAAATGTGGAAATAAGCATTTTTTGTGTCAATGTGAGAATGTATTTTTTCTTTATACACAATCCTTGTATTTATCAAAGTTGTTATATAATTTTGTGATTTTCTTTGTGAATAATATACATTTTCTATAAATACAATTAACAAAATGAATTAAAAAAGATTTATAAATAATAAAAATACTAAATATTTCCTTATTAAGTGTCAATTTTTTGTATGATATGTAGTGTGGTTACTGTTTTAGTGTACCTAGAATATATTCTTTTTAATTATATAGAAGCTTGCTATTGGTTTCTTTACTCACTTAGTTTGTTTTCCCTGCGTATAGCAAGCATATTGGTTTGGTAGGGGTCCCCTTTTTACTAAAATGTAGTTCTCATAGCCTGTCTATGAGGGGAGCACTGTTCTTAGAGAAATATCCTATATTTGTATTATTATTAGTTACGGCATTTTCTGATATTTTTTATGGTATTGTATATTGTATTTAATCTTTTCTCTTCTATGATAATTTATGTTATATCACTCTTTTTATTCTGACTAATCTTGATCACACTTATATTTTTTCTTTACATATTATGTATTTTCAGTTTGGGCCCCATTTAGATTCTTAGGTTAGGATTGTTTGGTATTGATCCCATACGAGCATCACATTTATTAATCTCAGTTGTGGTGTGATTATAATCCAGAATATAACTGTGACATCTAAAAAGGTTATAACAGTATTCACTATGGCTAACCTTAAGACGTTTGGATTTACAGATGATGACTTTATGTCTATGGTAGGAGCATCAATGAATTTTGATAATAGAACAACTCTAAATCCTGACAATAATGAGGATTTAGTCAAATTGATGTCTCTTAAGAAAAAGACAAAAGAATTGAACTGCATGGGCAGTTCATGCTCGAATATTTACAAGCTGGCATTATTCCGCAAGGATTGCAAATTAAAAATATTCCAGGACTGTTTATCCAGATTAAAGAATTTTTAAAAAAGTGGTCGATGATTGCGAACAGATGTTCGAGGGACCTTATGATGTTGATAGTTGAGACATCTAAGGAAATGCTCTTACAGCTGTTGAATGAAATTTTGGAATTGGAAAACAAAGTTAAAAATTCAACAGCTGTAGATGATGCAAAGAAGAAACTTGAAGAATTAGATACAGAATTGCATTCGTATACTGACTATCTAACTAAACGTAAAACAGAAAAACTTAAAAAAGATATAAGGTATTTTAGTAAGGAGAATACTTACCCTTATCTTCTGGATGGCTATTATATGCAATCTGAGACAACTGCACAAGATCAACAACCTTACCATCAGACATATAGATCATATAATAAAAAGGTCACAACCTTCTCGGATACGTCAGACTCTGACAACGAAGGCCCATTAACGACATTTGAAAATAGAGGCAATAGATACAATCCGCGTTTCAATCAAGGATATCGTCCTTTTTTAGGGAGACGCAATCAGAGCAGAGGGAACTGCCGACCGCAATATCAATCACAGTACCAACAGCGGCCACACTATCAGCCTCGCGCACAATTTCAAACGCAGTTCCAGGGACATCAACCAGTAAACCAGAATCAGTACCTAGAAACCCGCAATGCACGCTATTGGAGGGAATAAAAGATATCCCTATCTTTAATTTGAGTACAGTCAGTTTTAATGAAGCAACCTATTCGCTTCTTTCAAAAGGGTTAACATATGTACCCCACTCAGGACTAAATAGGTTTGAGCTATTCAATGATTTGATGACATTTTTACAAAAGATTCGTTTAAAATGCTTTTTCTCTAACATAGACATTAATTCTACTGACACTAACAAATCAGGATTGGCACCTAAATCTACGTTTACACCTACAGTAGAACAAGTTGCTCCTGAGATCAAAATATTTGAACAAGTAGTATTCGATAAGTTAATAACAGCTACCAAATATGTACCGAAGACACCGTTCAACATGTCTACTGACGAACATGAAGCTTTAATGAAACTTAAATGCTCTCCTGAAATCACAATTAAAAGTTGTGATAAGGGAGGAGGTATAGCCATATTGGATACTGCAAACTATATAACTAAAATTGAGGAAATGTTAAATGATGGTAGGTTTTATGCTAAAATAACAAGAAACCCCACTGAGAAGATTACAAATAAAATACACAGATTAACAACTAAGGCTTTAAGAAATGGCTATATCTGTGAAAAAGAATTTGACTATATGAATATAGATCATCCCAGACTGGCAAGTCTGTATGGTACTCCTAAGATTCATAAAGATGAAAAAAATCCACCTTTTAGACCGATTGTCACCACAATTGGGTCCGTTACGGAACCTATATCCAAGTATCTGGATGCCATTCTACGACCTTGCATTCAGGACATTCCTGGATATGTCCAGGATACACGACAGATAATCAATTTATTGGAAGGAATACCGTTCAATTCTAACAGACAATGGTTAGTTACTTTGGATGTTGAAAGTCTATATAGCAACATACCATGTGACGGAGCAATTTCAGCAGTACAATGGTTCATGGAACTGATGAACATTGACTGTAATACTAACTTTATCATTGATTGTCTACAAATTATTCTTGAAGACAATATATTTGAATTTCGAAGTGAGCTATACAGACAAATAAAAGGAGTAAGTATGGGCGCATCTTGCGTCCCGACGATAGCAAATATCTATATGGCACATTTCGAACAACAATTCATTTTCAATGAAATTGCTCCATTTTTTGAGTCTATACTTCACTGGTCACGATATATAGATGATATTGTGTTTATATGGGATGATAATGAAGACACTCTAGCCGAGTTCCTTCTATGGCTGAACCTTTGTGACAATAATTTGAAATTTACGTCACATGTAAGTAACATGAACATTGAATTTTTAGATATATTAATTAAACATCAATCCGGTCAACTGTTAGTGGATCTATTTACCAAAACAACTGCTCGTAATACCCTTCTACATTATAAAAGTTTCCACCCTACAACACAAAAAACAGTATTCCCTTTGGACAATTTTTGCGCCTTAGGCGTAATTGCACAAAGTTAGAAGATTTTGATCTGAGAGCAACAGACATGAAGAGGAAATTTCTGAATAGAGGCTATCCCCATAGACTAATTAGAGAGTCATATAAACGAGCAAGGTTTTATGACCGGCAACACTTATTAAAAGGTGTAAACCAAAAACAAGATGTCAAACTAGTCTTCGTCACCCGCCATTCCCTTATGAATGAACAAATTCGCCAAATAATATGTTCCAATTGGCATTTACTCAACATAAATAGAGAACACACAGATATATGGCAGAAACCTCTTTTTGCATATCGCAAGAATAGAAATCTGAAGGATCTAATTGTTAGATCGCGCATGCCACCACGAAAAGAGCCAATACAGAGAAGTATTGAGGGCATGTTACCTATTGAAGGCAATTATAAATGTGGCAATTGTAAAGTTTGCCCTCTTGCTATAGAGACGAACAAATTAAATTTTAATGGACAAATAATTGTATCTAAGGGCATGAGTAACTGTAAGACAAAAAACATAATCTATCTGCTAATCTGCCCCTGTAACAAAGGTTATGTGGGCGAAACATCACGCACTCTTAATGTTAGATTAACTGAACACATATCTGCAATCAGAACAAAAAAATTGGCTTCGCCTATGGTATCCCATTATATAGAGAGCAATCACACCGCTGATGATATACGTTGGTATATCATAGAAAAAATTCTATCTAAGGAAGGCCACTGTTCAGAAACCATTAGAAAGAAACGTGAAGTTTTTTGGATTTTTATGTTAGATACAGTTAATAAGGGTTTGAATTTGGAAATTCCTTGGGAACAAGCCATTGTCTAGTGCTTAGGATCAATATTCTGATCTTACTATCTTTTGCTTTTTCAATAAAGTTAGGTTTCCCTTTCTGAAGCAGCTACTTGGACGCTGTAAAGTTATATGGACCCATAGGTTTGGAGTTGATTGTCTTTTTTGGTGTTGACTATGAATCCCATATGGTAATAACATTATTTAATGGGTCAGCACACAATGTGGTCTGCCCCTCTTCTCTTTTGCCATATAAACAATAATTTTATGAATAATATATTTGTTTACAAATATATATATATTCTTTTGAGTATCTTGGGAGGGATGTTATGCTTGAGTGCTCCTAATATGGCGGTCGATGTACTTTTCGCAGTCCGATGTTGATATCTATTTCACAAAGTTATCTCTTGTTGCTAAACATACTGTGGTGTTCTATTTCCCTTAATAGAGCGTTTTAGGGCTTTCTTTGGAGGTCGTCTTTAATATCCATGATTCTCTTCGTAACATGGAGTTAGCATTATATGACGGCTTATTTATTTCTAGTCCGTTTTCTATATCTAGGACTCTTTTACTTGATCGGGTTGCCATATTCCTTGTGCCATTACCACTTTGCTGTTTGGAATATGGTGTATGCACTATGTTTTTGGCATTTGCATTAGTTATTCTTAAGTGGTCCTATTTAAATGAGTCAGTAATAATATATATGTAACATTTTTTGTTGGATGAACACTAACCTTTGCCCAACATAAGATGGCACCCGTCATATTCCTTAGAAGTCCGTCGTCTCTATGCATGACTTTTTTATTCCGCGAGAAAAAAGGCGCGAACTTCTGGGTATTTAAAAAAGAGACGCGATTCACTCATTCGCGATATATCGTCTAAACGGAGTGCATCAGATTGGTGATATCCACGCGCTATTCTTTGGAAGCATATGGAGATACGAAGGTATTTAAATATGTTAGGGTCTGGTAGTACCTCAATTTTTGGAAGTATTTTCTATACTTAGATCTTTTAAGGGGCTAATTACAGTCTTATATGTCTTTCTTCATAGCTCCTGAAAATACAGAGTTGGCTTGTACTGGCTAGCTCTATTTCCTATATAATTACCTGAACATAGAGATCCCTACGTAGAAGAATTATCCTTCATTTTTGAAGTAAGCAATTTTGTAATCACTTATTTTCTCAATGTTACGGATCTATATCGTGATTAATAAGTAGTACTCGATAATGCGATATAGTGAAGGGGTATGATCTTATGTTTTTTGTTCTAAATATAGCTCCTGAAAGTACTGATACAGAACTTCCATATCGGGATTTGACCTACACTAATTACGGGCAATGACCTTTGTCAACGATCTATATAGAGAGTAGCCTGTAGGATTGCTAGCTTTCTTCTCCATTAAGTGAGTTTTTTTAACCCTATTATGTTCTAATTTAAATTGAATGTTACCCCTATTCAGCTAGTCATTAATTTATGTGTTGCATTATATTTTTCAGTTTCTGACGCATTATTGGGCATTTGTTATCGAAATTTATTTGCTGCACAAGTACTCATCAATCAAAGTAAGTGCAGCCTACCTATTAAGCCTTATTAGGGAATCCTGCCAACATCTTGATAATGTTGATATATAGAGGGTTTAAAAGAAGAGTTCCCCTTACAATTACATTAAACATGGTACTAATATATCAAGTGGTATTTATAGAATATTTAGTACATATTAGGGAAATTGCTCGTTCCAACATGTGTGCCCTAGCACATCTGTATTGCCATTACTTGGACCTTTTTTTCCTATATTGTTAGGTTCTTCACCTATAAGATCTAATTCTCTATATGAGATGGCTACTATATAAAGAAAAAAATATAGCGTGCAGCCTAATTATAAGTTCATAGGCTTGCTATACTTTAAAAATTGGGCCTTTATCATTATTCATCTTTTCACTTTTTTATTTTTGTCTCTCTCGTTTTTCTCTTTTTTCTCTTTTTCTCTTTTTCGTTTTCTTTTTTCTTTTTCTTTCTTTTGCTTTCCTTTCACAAAACTAATTTGTTATCTTGATTTATCTGACTATCTTTTGTTAGGATATATAATGTTGTATACATATATTGTTTGTCTTTTTTCTTTTTGAGATTGTTTGTGATATCAACAAGCTGTTTATTGCATTAGTATCAAATTAAGTTGCGATAATAAGATGAAATAATATTGTGTATCAAAGAGGTATGAAATGTCGCTTTGAATAAATGAATGTGCCGTTTTTATAACTATCTTTGACTATATTGTCTAGTTATTAATTTATAAACTGTATTCTAGGTTTGTATATATAATATTTATTGGTAACCACTCTGGGGCCGATTCTGATGCGGGTTGGAAAAGCTTCCCGACCGAATCGGTTGGGAAATGGTGTCCGACCCACTCGGATCGGGAAAGTCCGACCGGCGGAGTAGGATGCATCCGGATGCTTCCAGATACGATTTGGTTGAACTCCCATTGACTTCAATGGGAACATTTGTTCCTAACCGCATCAGAATTGGGCCCTCGGTCGGGAAGACACGTTCCCGATCCGATTTGGAAGGAGCAAATGCCGTTAGGAGGCCTTCCTAACCGCATCAGAATCAGGCCCTCGGTCGGGAAGCTTTTCCAACCCGCATCAGAATCGGGCCCTATGTTGTCTTATATTTCATATAGCTTACTTGCAATAGACGGTCTCCTGATGAAGGCAGTAGTGCCAAAACGCGCGTAGTTTACATCTACCGCTTGCCTCTATCAAGTGTTCTTGTTTACATCTACCGCTTGCCTCTATCAAGTTTTCTTCTATTGTTTGCCCCATTTAATTTGTCAAAAATGTGGAAATAAGCATTTTTTGTGTCAATGTGAGAATGTATTTTTTCTTTATACACAATCCTTGTATTTATCAATGTTGTTATATAATTTTGTGATTTTCTTTGTGAATAATATACATTTTCTATAAATACAATTAACAAAATGAATTAAAAAAGATTTATAAATAATAAAAATACTAAATATTTCCTTATTAAGTGTCAATTTTTTGTATGATATGTAGTGTGGTTACTGTTTTAGTGTACCTAGAATATATTCTTTTTAATTATATAGAAGCTTGCTATTGGTTTCTTTACTCACTTAGTTTGTTTTCCCTGCGTATAGCAAGCATATTGGTTTGGTAGGGGTCCCCTTTTTACTAAAATGTAGTTCTCATAGCCTGTCTATGAGGGGAGCACTGTTCTTAGAGAAATATCCTATATTTGTATTATTATTAGTTACGGCATTTTCTGATATTTTTTATGGTATTGTATATTGTATTTAATCTTTTCTCGTCTATGATAATTTATGTTATATCACTCTTTTTATTCTGACTAATCTTGATCACACTTATATTTTTTCTTTACATATTATGTATTTTCAGTTTGGGCCCCATTTAGATTCTTAGGTTAGGATTGTTTGGTATTGATCCCATACGAGCATCACATTTATTAATCTCAGTTGTGGTGTGATTATAATCCAGAATATAACTGTGACATCTAAAAAGGTTATAACAGTATTCACTATGGCTAACCTTAAGACGTTTGGATTTACAGATGATGACTTTATGTCTATGGTAGGAGCATCAATGAATTTTGATAATAGAACAACTCTAAATCCTGACAATAATGAGGATTTAGTCAAATTGATGTCTCTTAAGAAAAAGACAAAAAGAATTGAACTGCATGGGCAGTTCATGCTCGAATATTTACGAGCTGGCATTATTCCGCAAGGATTGCAAATTAAAAATATTCCAGGACTGTTTATCCAGATTAAAGAATTTTTAAAAAAGTGGTCGATGATTGCGAACAGATGTTTGAGGGACCTTATGATGTTGATAGTTGAGACATCTAAGGAAATGCTCTTACAGCTGTTGAATGAAATTTTGGAATTGGAAAACAAAGTTAAAAATTCAACAGCTGTAGATGATGCAAAGAAGAAACTTGAAGAATTAGATACAGAATTGCATTCGTATACTGACTATCTAACTAAACGTAAAACAGAAAAACTTAAAAAAGATATAAGGTATTTTAGTAAGGAGAATACTTACCCTTATCTTCTGGATGGCTATTATATGCAATCTGAGACAACTGCACAAGATCAACAACCTTACCATCAGACATATAGATCATATAATAAAAGGTCACAACCTTCTCGGATACGTCAGACTCTGACAACGAAGGCCCATTAACGACATTTGAAAATAGAGGCAATAGATACAATCCGCGTTTCAATCAAGGATATCGTCCTTTTTAGGGAGACGCAATCAGAGCAGAGGGAACTGGCGACCGCAATATCAATCACAGTACCAACAGCGGCCACACTATCAGCCTCACGCACAATTTCAAACGCAGTTCCAGGGACATCAACCAGTAAACCAGAATCAGTACCTAGAAACCCGCAATGCACGCTATTGGAGGGAATAAAAGATATCCCTATCTTTAATTTGAGTACAGTCAGTTTTAATGAAGCAACCTATTCGCTTCTTTCAAAAGGGTTAACATATGTACCCCACTCAGGACTAAATAGGTTTGAGCTATTCAATGATTTGATGACATTTTTTCGAAAGATTAGTTTAAAATGCTTTTTCTCTAACATAGACATTAATTCTACTGACACTAACAAATCAGGATTGGCACCTAAATCTACGTTTACACCTACAGTAGAACAAGTTGCTCCTGAGATCAAAATATTTGAACAAGTAGTATTCGATAAGTTAATAACAGCTACCAAATATGTACCGAAGACACCGTTCAACATGTCTACTGACGAACATGAAGCTTTAATAAAACTTAAATGCTCTCCTGAAATCACAATTAAAAGTTGTGATAAGGGAGGAGGTATAGCCATATTGGATACTGCAAACTATATAACTAAAATTGAGGAAATGTTAAATGATGGTAGGTTTTATGCTAAAATAACAAGAAACCCCACTGAGAAGATTACAAATAAAATACACAGATTAACAACTAAGGCTTTAAGAAATGGCTATATCTGTGAAAAAGAATTTGACTATATGAATATAGATCATCCCAGACTGGCAAGTCTGTATGGTACTCCTAAGATTCATAAAGATGAAAAAATCCACCTTTTAGACCGATTGTCACCACAATTGGGTCCGTTACGGAACCTATATCCAAGTATCTGGATGCCATTCTGCGACCTTGCATTCAGGACATTCCTGGATATGTCCAGGATACACGACAGATAATCAATTTATTGGAAGGAATACCGTTCAATTCTAACAGACAATGGTTAGTTACTTTGGATGTTGAAAGTCTATATAGCAACATACCATGTGACGGAGCAATTTCAGCAGTACAATGGTTCATGGAACTGATGAACATTGACTGTAATACTAACTTTATCATTGATTGTCTACGAATTATTCTTGAAGACAATATATTTGAATTTCGAAGTGAGCTATACAGACAAATAAAAGGATTAAGTATGGGCGCATCTTGCGCCCCGACGATAGCAAATATCTATATGGCACATTTCGAACAACAATTCATTTTCAATGAAATTGCTCCATTTTTTGAGTCTATACTTCACTGGTCACGATATATAGATGATATTGTGTTTATATGGGATGATAATGAAGACACTCTAGCCGAGTTCCTTCTATGGCTGAACCTTTGTGACAATAATTTGAAATTTACGTCACATGTAAGTAACATGAACATTGAATTTTTAGATATATTAATTAAACATGAATCCGGTCAACTGTTAGTGGAACTATTTACCAAAACAACTGCTCGTAATACCCTTCTACATTATAAAAGTTTCCACCGTACAACACAAAAAAACAGTATTCCCTTTGGACAATTTTTGCGCCTTAGGCGTAATTGCACAAAGTTAGAAGATTTTGATCTGAGAGCAACAGACATGAAGAGGAAATTTCTGAATAGAGGCTATCCCCATAGACTAATTAGAGAGTCATATAAACGAGCAAGGTTTTATGACCGGCAACACTTATTAAAAGGTGTAAACCAAAAACAAGATGTCAAACTAGTCTTCGTCACCCGCCATTCCCTTATGAATGAACAAATTCGCCAAATAATATGTTCCAATTGGCATTTACTCAACATAAATAGAGAACACACAGATATATGGCAGAAACCTCTTTTTGCATATCGCAAGAATAGAAATCTGAAGGATCTAATTGTTAGATCGCGCATGCCACCACGAAAAGAGCCAATACAGAGAAGTATTGAGGGCATGTTACCTATTGAAGGCAATTATAAATGTGGCAATTGTAAAGTTTGCCCTCTTGCTATAGAGACGAACAAATTCAATTTTAATGGACAAATAATTGTATCTAAGGGCATGAGTAACTGTAAGACAAAAAACATAATCTATCTGCTAATCTGCCCCTGTAACAAAGGTTATGTGGGCGAAACATCACGCACTCTTAATGTTAGATTAACTGAACACAGATCTGCAATCAGAACAAAAAAATTGGCTTCGCCTATGGTATCCCATTATATAGAGAGCAATCACACCGCTGATGATATACGTTGGTATATCATAGAAAAAATTCTATCTAAGGAAGGCCACTGTTCAGAAACCATTAGAAAGAAACGTGAAGTTTTTGGGATTTTTATGTTAGATACAGTTAATAAGGGTTTGAATTTGGAAATTCCTTGGGAACAAGCCATTGTCTAGTGCTTAGGATCAATATTCTGATCTTACTATCTTTTGCTTTTTCAATAAAGTTAGGTTTCCCTTTCTGAAGCAGCTACTTGGACGCTGTAAAGTTATCTGGACCCATAGGTTTGGAGTTGATTGTCTTTTTTGGTGTTGACTATGAATCCCATATGGTAATAACATTATTTAATGGGTCAGCACACAATGTGGTCTGCCCTCTTCTCTTTTGCCATATAAACAATAATTTTATGAATAATATATTTGTTTACAAATATATATATATTCTTTTGAGTATCTTGGGAGGGATGTTATGCTTGAGTGCTCCTAATATGGCGGTCGTTGTACTTTTCGCAGTCCGATGTTGATATCTATTTCACAAAGTTATCTCTTGTTGCTAACCATACTGTGGTGTTCTATTTCCCTTAATAGAGCGTTTTAGGGCTTTCTTTGGAGGTCGTCTTTAATATCCATGATTCTCTTCGTAACATGGAGTTAGCATTATATGACGGCTTATTTATTTCTAGTCCGTTTTCTATATCTAGGACTCTTTTTACTTGATCGGGTTGTCATATTCCTTGTGCCATTACCACTTTGCTGTTTGGAATATGGTGTATGCACTATGTTTTTGGCATTTGCGTTAGTTATTCTTAAGTGGTCCTATTTAAATGAGTCAGTAATAATATATATGTAACATTTTTTGTTGGATGAACACTAACCTTTGCCCAACATAAGATGGCACCCGTCATATTCCTTAGAAGTCCGTCATCTCTATGCATGACTCTTTTATTCCGCGAGAAAAAAGGCGCGAACTTCTGGGTATTTAACAAAGAGACGCGATTCACTCGTTCGCGATAGGTCGTCTACACGGAGTGCATCAGATTGGTGATATCCACGCGCTATTCTTTGGAAGCATATGGAGATACGAAGGTATTTAAATATGTTAGGGTCTGGTAGTACCTCAATTTTTGGAAGTATTTTCTATACTTAGATCTTTTAAGGGGCTAATTACAGTCTTATATGTCTTTCTTCATAGCTCCTGAAAATACAGAGTTGGCTTGTACTGGCTAGCTCTATTTCCTATATAATTACCTGAACATAGAGATCCCTACGTAGAAGAATTATCCTTCATTTTTGAAGTAAGCAATTTTGTAATCACTTATTTTCTCAATGTTACGGATCTATATCGTGATTAATAAGTAGTACTCGATAATGCGATATAGTGAAGGGGTATGATCTTATGTTTTTTGGTCTAAATATAGCTCCTGAAAGTACTGATACAGAACTTCCATATCGGGATTTGACCTACACTAATTACGGGCAATGTCCTTTGTCAACGATCTATATAGAGAGTAGCCTGTAGGATTGCTAGCTTTCTTCTCCATTAAGTGAGTTTTTTTAACCCTATTATGTTCTAATTTAAATTGAATGTTACCCCTATTCAGCTAGTCATTAATTTATGTGTTGCATTATATTTTTCAGTTTCTGACGCATTATTGGGCATTTGTTATCGAAATGTATTTGCTGCACAAGTACTCATCAATCAAAGTAAGTGCAGCCTACCTATTAAGCCTTATTAGGGAATCCTGCCAACATCTTGATAATGTTGATATATAGAGGGTTTAAAAGAAGAGTTCCCCTTACAATTACATTAAACATGGTACTAATATATCAAGTGGTATTTATAGAATATTTAGTACATATTAGGGAAATTGCTCGTTCCAACATGTGTGCCCTAGCACATCTGTATTGCCATTACTTGGACCTTTTTTTCCTATATTGTTAGGTTCTTCACCTATAAGATCTAATTCTCTATATGAGATGGCTACTATATAAAGAAAAAATATAGCGTGCAGCCTAATTATAAGTTCATAGGCTTGCTATACTTTAAAAATTGGGCCTTTATCATTATTCATCTTTTCACTTTTTTATTTTTGTCTCTCTCGCTTTTTCTCTCTTTTTTCTCTTTTTCGTTTTCTTTTTCTTTTTCTTTCTTTTGCTTTCCTTTCACAAAACTAATTTGTTATCTTGATTTATCTGTCTATCTTTTGTTAGGATATATAATGTTGTATACATATATTGTTTGTCTTTTTTCTTTTTGAGATTGTTTGTGATATCAACAAGCTGTTTATTGCATTAGTATCAAATTAAGTTGCGATAATAAGATGAAATAATATTGTGTATCAAAGAGGTATGAAATGTCGCTTTGAATAAATGAATGTGCCGTTTTTATAACTATCTTTGACTATATTGTCTAGTTATTAATTTATAAACTGTATTCTAGGTTTGTATATATAATATTTATTGGTAACCACTATGTTGTCTTATATTTCATATAGCTTACTTGCAATAGACGGTCTCCTGATGAAGGCAGTAGTGCCGAAACGCGCGTAGTTTACATCTACCGCTTGCCTCTATCAAGTGTTCTTGTTTACATCTACCGCTTGCCTCTATCAAGTTTTCTTCTATTGTTTGCCCCATTTAATTTGTCAAAAATGTGGAAATAAGCATTTTGTGTGTCAATGTGAGAATGTATTTTTTCTTTATACACAATCCTTGTATTTATCAATGTTGTTATATAATTTTGTGATTTTCTTTGTGAATAATATACATTTTCTATAAATACAATTAACAAAATGAATTAAAAAAGATTTATAAATAATATAAATACTAAATATTTCCTTATTAAGTGTCAATTTTTTGTATGATATGTAGTGTGGTTACTGTTTTAGGGTACCTAGAATATATTCTTTTTAATTATATAGAAGCTTGCTATTGGTTTCTTTACTCACTTAGTTTGTTTTCCCTGCGTATAGCAAGCATATTGGTTTGGTAGGGGTCCCCTTTTTACTAAAATCCAAGAACGTTATGAACAGGTTTAAAAAGGATGTCTCCATCAGAGACCTCAAATTCGGCAACAAAGCAAACTTTTTGGTCCCCCAGTCAAATTCATCAACTACAGTGGCAGAGCATTTAGTATCCAAGGCACTAAATTCTGAAATAAGATCTCTCTAGAAATCCTCACTTTACCCAGCATACTGAAGTTCAGGATGTCCTTAAAAACCTGGCTCTTCTCTGAACAGTCAACTCAGGTTCCATGTTACTTTGCAGCCATGTGCTACTCAGTTCCAAGAGACTGCTTTAGAGTGGAAGTCATGTACCTGAAAAAAACATCGAACAATAAAATAAATAAATCTCTTCTATCAGTTTATTATATCAGAATACAGCCAATCATATTCTTCCCGACTTTTACACCTGACCTCCAAACTTGAGGCAATAAAGAATCTTCAACACTTCCAGCCCAACTGTTTCGGTCAACATGTGGGAACTTGAGCAAAGGATACAAAGAGCTTTTTTCAAGGCTCTAGAACCCCTAAGTGCAGTGGACAAACCATTACCGCCCATCACACTAACTTAGGAGTGCAGAGGATATTAACCGTTCGACTATCACACTGCGGAGGAAAATCCTTCTGGGGGATGCACCAGAAGGATTTTCTTTTTACAAAATAAAGTTGTGGCACGAGGGAAGAATTTACCTCATGTCTGCAGTTTTTTTTATTTTTTATGGGGCTATACCCATTCCCCTAAAGCCCCAACATTCGGGTGACATATTGGATGATTCTTTTCATGATGCCTGTCTCTGGTGCACGGCAGAAAGTCCAGTGGATGGCAGGGATATTTTGGAAAAAAAGAATGGAGTAGGGGCTGAATCATCCTGACAACATGGCTTACCACCTCGCCTGAACCCCAAGCCTCCCTATGCCTCCAACCTCCCCCCCCCACAAGAGCCTAGGGCATCATCATGGCAAGGAAGAGGAAATTTGGATTATTTTAAGTGTAGCTTTGACATACAGACATATTGGCAGATAGGGTAGTAAATCTCAATTTTCTCCTACGTGCCCTGGCAAATGGGAGCATTATTTGGGCTCTGGCTCACTAGGCAACCCAGGGTATTTCCGAAACCTAGACACCATTTTCATCACAGACTTCATTGCCCCTCTCACCATTGACTTCAAAGCCTTCGTACTTCTCACCAAGCTCAACTTCCACTTAGAAGACAGGACTGACCCCTGCTTGACAGCACTCTTTGAATACCTGAACAGTATTGTTCTAACCCAGCTTATCACAGAAGCAACACCCATCGCAGGACACACCCAGGACCTCATCTTCACCACCAGAGACAGCATCAAGTACAACACGACCTCACCGCTCGCATGGACCAGCCACTCCATCATCCACTTCCAAATCAACATACCACAAGTCATCGCACCCACCAGAGTCAGCCTACCAAGCCGAAGCTGGGGCAAAATCTCTGAAACAGACTGGCTCAACGCGCTCAGCACAGATCAACCGAACATCACAGACAACCTCAACAAGGACAGCACCAATTTCAACAACTGGATCAAGAACTGTGCAGATGCCCTCACACCCAACAAGGACAGAACAACAAACAAGCATGCTAGCTGGCAGTCAAAGGCATTTAAGACTCTCTCCGGCCCTGCAAACACCTAGAAAGAAAATGGAGAGCCAGCCACTAAACTCGCAACAGAACCACCTACAAAGCTGCACTTAGACGCTACCACCAGTAACTAGGAGGCACCAAGAAAAGAGTGCTAGTTGAATGAATAGTAGGGAGATCCAACAGCTGCTAGGCAATCTTCTCGAACATCAAAGACTTTACCACATCTTCAGCCTCCATAAACCGCATCACCCCCTCCCAAGAAGTCTGCGACAACCTTTCAAACTTCTTCCACAACAAAATCGCAAACATCTACAGCAATTTTGCATACCAACTAGAAACCAGCAATTTCATCACAAACCTGCCCATCACCAACCAAGACGGCCACCTGACCGAATAGAAAACTCTCAGCAGAGAAGGCACAGCATTGATTATGTAGCCCATCCACTGAGGAGCCACAACAGACCCATGGCCCACCACATCTACAACCTTGGAGCATCACCCATCAGCACCCACATCATCAACACCTCCCTCACATCCACCACATCCCCAAAAGACTGAATGCATGCACTGTTCAACTTCTTCCCCAAGAAGCCGACATGAGCTACCTACGCAACTTCCATCCTGTCTCCTTATTCCCCGTCCCTGCTAAAGTGATAGAGAAGTGGATGACATCCAAACCATCCTGGACCGAGGACAAATAGCAGCCTTCATTCTGCTTGACCTCTCTGTGGCATTCTACACGGTCTTCCACAACACACTCATCACAAGACTCCACCAGCTCGGCACCCAAGGACCTGCATGTAGTGTTGTGTATTATAGAGCGAGGGACTCCTATGGTCCCTCACGGACTCCATAGTCTAATGATGTAAGTGATGGGGTGTGGTTAATAAAATTCATGACGCAGTATGTTCAGTTACCGGTTACACTCTGAGGAATAAAGACATGTAATACCGAGCTCCATGTGTGGGATAATTCATTTACATGCTACCGGGCTGGGAGGACGCTACAACTGGCGATGAGAAAGGGGATACAAAAACCCCACAACCAGAAGATTGTAGAGTGCTCTCCCAGGGAGTGCATGTCACAAGTGCCTCATTGGAAGTGAAGAATCGATTGTTCGCGTATGTGGAGTCAAAGAACAACTCCAGCCAGTACGAGACCTTTGAAAAAAGTGAAGGCCCTACGGAAAGTGTCATTTATCGTCGGTAAGAAATGTACTAATACGAGCGAGATAAGAAAAGCGACGCCACACCCTAACTCAGAGCCATAATTCGTACAGTGCGGAATCGTCAAAGGCAGTATCAACCAGGTGCAGAAACTGCAACCAGCAGCGACAACCAGGTGCAAGAGAATGCTGAGAGGGGAAGCAGATAAACTCAAAAGGAGTGCTAGAAGCAGGGAAAACCAAGTAGCAAACTGATGGTTGAGAGCGGTAAAGAACAAGAACAAGAGACAAAACTGCTACTCACCATCAAAGAAGAGGATGGCCCCTCACCACCTGGGCACGATGAGCCAAGCACCAGTCAACGGACTGATGCTCGTAGTGGTGACACCTAGCCAGAAGACGCTGTAGGTCAATTGCGGCCTGAACAGCATATAATCCATACAGCAACTGCAGAAAACAGCGAAAAGTATGATGCCTTCTTTTTCTCAAAGTAGGCATCTACATTCAATACCATCCAAAAAGCATAGTCTTGGTGCACGATGGACTGCTTGGGTTGAAACTTTTGATGATTTCATTGATGCACTTGAAATAACCGATGACAAGAAGATCATCAAGTATCTTAAGAATCTAGCAGGAGAAAAAATAAAATAAGTGATAAAGAAGATACCACGGGTAGACAGAATATCTTAACAGGATGTCAAGGTGGCATTGAATATCAAGTTCAATCCGATGCCAAACGTTGATTATGAAAGGAACATCTTCAGTCAGGTGAGACAGAGAGATGGTGAAACGATAGATACATTTTTTGAAAGACTTTAAATGCTCATCAAACACTGTAAGTTCAACATATTCAATGACAAAGAAGCCATTCATCTCAGAGTCATAGATGGTTGCCTGTCCGATTCTTTTAAAAGCCAAAGGCTGAGAGAGATGCTCAGTCTGTAGCATGTGCTAATGGCGGCGAGAGCTGAAGAGCATGCCAGCAAACAAACCACTGACATGGAGGCCAGAGTAGCCCAGAGTGAATCAGCACTGAGTATGAAGAGCAAGAAAAAAACACAAGGTAGAAGGCTACAAAATTATGGGCCAGATGTACGGCCGTTTTTGCAAGCGCAAACGGGTTTGAGAACCCGTTTGCGCATGCAAAAACAGCATGGGCCATGTACAAAGCCTATTTTGCGACTCACAATTTTTTGCGACTCGCATAATAGTGTTTTGCGACTTGCTATTAGGAAGGGGCGTTCCCTTCCTAATAGCGAGCGCAACCCCATGTATGAATGTTTTGCGTCCGCAATTGCGGGCGCAAAACTCTTGCAAATTGCCACCCTCTTCAAGAGGGTGGTAATGCACTCGCAAAAGAGAAGGGGTCCCCAAAGGACCCCTTCCCCTTTGCAAATGCAGGGGAAAATATTTTTTAAGGGCAGGCAGTGGTCCCAGCGACCACTACCTGCCCTAAAAAATTAAACGAAAACGTTTCAAGTTTTTAAAAAAATGCATCCCGTTGTCCTTTAAAGAAAACGGGCTGCATTAAAAAAAACTGCTTTATTTAAAAGTAGTCCCAGACATGGTGGTCTGCTGAGCCCAGCAGGCCACCATACCTGGGAGGGCCTGCCATTCCCAATGGGGTCGCAAATTGCGAGAGGCTCATTAATATTCATGAGCCTCTCAATTTGCGACCCCATTAGGAATCTCACACAGTGTGAAATGCACTGTTGTACATAGGAAATAGCGCCTCGCAAATTGCGAGTCGCAAAAAACTCGCAATTTGTGAGGCGCTATTTTCTTGGTCGTACATCTGGCCCTAAGTCTCTGAAGAAGAAGAAATTGTGTTATCAATGAGGATTTTTCCTTTCCACATGAAGGTAAATGTCCCGCCACTGGACAGACCTGTAAAGGCTGCAGGAAAGAAAACCATTTTGTAACAGTTTGTAATGTGAGAAAAAAATTGAATGCCTCATGTCGTGAAGACAAAGTGGCTGCCAGTGCATCAGTTGTGAAGACACAATGGCTGCCAGAAAGTTCCAGAAGCTTTCCAGTCAAACCCATCAAATTAACCGACGACATCAGTTGAGGCAAGTAAAAACTTACAAAAAGGCTGATTGTCGTCTAATTCCTCCTCAAAAGGTTCTTCAACGTCACTGTAAAGCAACAGTGAAGAAGATGGGTGTGAGATGTCAATGCTGTCCAAAGAAAAGGACCGCATGGAGGTTTGATTTCCTGCAAGGAAGAATACAAGTTGAAAAAGGATCGACAAGGGAAATCACGAAATTCATTTGGACATTGTTACAAAATAAATTTGAAGGCTAATAGTTGCTATATACCATTTGCCATAGACAGTGGTGCATCGATAAACATCATGCCAGTCGAAAAGTACCATGAACTGTCTCTAGTGCCCTGTCTCACACCATCAAAAACCAAAGTTTGCACGTGGGCAGCCTCGACACCACTACAAAGTCAAGGTTAATTCATTGCAACTATGAAATATAAAAAGACAATGATACAAGCCTCAATCCCTGTCCTTAAGGGCACTTCGTCAAGTGCCTGTCTACTTAGTTTCAGCGTTGCCACTGACATGGGACTAATTTCTATTAATTAAAATATCAATGCTCATCATGACATAGTGAATCAGTTTCCATCCTTGTTTCATGGATTGGGAAAGCGTAAGACAAAGAAAGTGCAGCTCCACATTAAGGAGGACATTCATCCAGTTGCTCATCGACATCATCAAATTGTCTTTAATCTACAAGAGGCTGTTGAAAAAGAATTTGAGACTTTGCTGAAACATGATATCATTGAGTGCTCCACTGGTCCAATGCCATGAGTTTCACCAACAGTGGTGGTACCAAAGAAGGACAGTGGAGGGTCTCTGCGAATTTGTGTTGACATGCGTCAAGCAAACAAGGCAATTGAAAGAGAACGGCATCCAGGTCTGCACATTGCCGATAAGATTGCCCAGTTGAATGGTGCTAAGGTCTTTTCGCGCCTTGATCTGAAAAAAGGATATCATCAGCTCAAATTGGAAGAAATTTGCAGGCACATTACTACCTTTTCAACTCATGTTGGTCTGTTTAGATACAAATGATTGAGTTTTGCAGTGTCTTCAGCTGCCGAACTCTTCCAAAATTATATTCGTCGCATTATACACCCTGTTATGCATGGTTTCAATTGCAGTGATAATATAGTGAAAGTTTGGGCCACACGAAAAGAACATGATAGAGCCCTTACTCAAGTGAGCCGTCTATTTGCTGATCTCATGTTAAGTGCTGAAAAGTGCAAGTTTCACAAAGCAAAACTAAAGTGCCTTGGTTATATTTTCTCGATGGGGGGAATCACTCCCGACCTAGTCAAGGTTCAAGATTTGTCATCCCCACCACAAGTTGTAACCATGCTTGCACTCTTTTCTTGGTATGGTCAGCTACTGTACATCCGTGACTTTGCCACTGTGAGTGCTCCATTGAGAGAGTTAATGAAAAAGGATGCTTCGTTTCAGTGGTCACAGGAGTGTGATCAAATTTTCAAGACAATTAAGCATGCAATTAAAAATGTGACTGAAATGGCTTCCTTTGATCTGAAATTGCATACAGCGATTGTTGTGGATGCCAGCCCAGTGGGTTTGGGCGAGATTCAATCAGGGGTTTGTTAAAGCGCGACTACTCACCCGTAAGGGTCTCAAGGCGCTAGGGGTAGGGGGGGGTGCAGGTTCCATCCATCAAGGAGGGGGTCTGTCGAAGAGCCAGGTTTTGAGGTTTCTTGCGAAGATGGGGAGCGATGTTGTCTGTCTGAGGTGGAGCGGAAGGGCGTTCCATGCTTTGGCCGTGAGGAAGGAGAAGGAGCGGCCTCCCGATCTGGTCTTTCTGGTGCGGGGGACCACGGCGTAGGAGAGCTGGGCTGATCGTAGGGTCCTTTGGGGTGCGTGGAATTTGAGTCGGCTGTTCAGGTATGCTGGTCCGGTGCCGTGGAGGGCCTTGTGTGCGTGGGTGAGCATCTTGAAGGTGATTCTCGCCTCGACAGGGAGCCAGTGGAGTGTGCGCAGGTGCTGGGAGATGTGGCAGTGTTTTGGCAGGTTGAGGACCAGTCTTGCGGCGGCGTTCTGGATGTTCTGTAGCTTGCGGGTGAGGTTTTTGTTTATTCCGGCGTAGAGTGCGTTGCCGTAGTCGAGTCTGCTGGTGACCAGGGCGTGAGTGACGGTCTTTCGGTGTTCGAGGGGGATCCATTTGAAGGTCTTACGAAGGAGGCGGAGGGTGTGGAAGCAGGAAGACGAGACAGAGTTGATCTGGCGGTCCATTTTGAGCTCGGAGTCCAGGATGATTCCCAGGTTGCGTGCGTGGTCCGTGGGGGTTGGTGGGTTTCCGAGGGCGGGGGGCCACCAGGTGTCGCTCCAGGCATCGGGGTTTGGGCCCATGATGAGTACTTCTGTTTTGTTGGTGTTTAGTTGTAGGCAGCTGTTTTTCATCCATTTGGCGACGGCTTCCATGCCTTCTCGAAAGTTGCGTCTGGCGGTGTTGGGAGAGGATGAGCTGGGTGTCGTCTGCGTATGACACGATGTTGAGTCCGTAGGTTCTGACGATGGGGGCGAGTGGAGCCATGTAGACGTTGAAGAGCGTCGGGCTGAGGGAGGAGCCCTGGGGGACTCCGCAGGTGGTAGGTGTGGGGTCCGAGAGGAAAGGGGGGAGTCTGACCCGCTGCGTCCTGCCGGAGAGGAAGGAGCGGATCCAGTCGAGGGCCTTGTCCTGGATTCCTGCGTCGTAGAGTCTGCGTATTAGGGTGCGGTGGGAGACTGTGTCGAACACCGCTGATAGGTCAAGGAGGATGAGGGCTACTGTTTCTCCTTTGTCCAGTAGGGTGCGGATGTCGTCTGTTGCGGTGAGGAGGGCGGTTCCGTACTGTGGTTTTTTCTGAAGCCGGATTGGGAGGAGTCGAGGATGTTGTGTTCTTCAATGAATGTGGCGAGTTGGCTGTTGATGGCTTTCTCGATGACTTTCGCTGGGAACGGGAGCAGGGAGATGGGTCTGTAGTTTTTGAGGTCGGTCAGGTCCGCTGAGGGTTTCTTTAGGAGGGGGTTGACCTCGGCGTGTTTCCAGTCGTCGGGGAACGAGGCGGTCGCCAGGGAGCGGTTGATGGTGTGGCGGAGCATGGGTGCGATGGTGTCGGCGGCTCTGTTGAAGAGGTGGTGGGGGCAGGGGTCCGTGGGGGCCCCTGAGTGGATTGACTTCATTGTCTTCAGTGTGTTTTCGGTGGTGAGGGCTGTCCAGTCGTCAATTGCTGGTTTCCGGGTGTCGGGGGTGGTTGGTGAGGGTTCAGTGTGTTGGTTGTCTTCGTCGAAGTTGTCGTAGATGCTCTTGATTTTGTGGTAGAAAAAGGTGCTGAGTTTGTCGCAGAGGTCTTGTGAGGGAGGGATGTTGGTAGACTCGCTAGTGGGTTGGGCGAACTCCTTGATGATGGTGAAGAGTTCCTTGCTGTTGTGCGCGTGGGTGGAGATTCTGTCTTCAATCGCTTTTTTCCTCGTTTCTCTGATGAGTTGATGGTGGGCGTTGGTGGCGGCTCTGAAGTTGTCGTGGGCTTCTGTGGATTTGGTGTTCCTCCAGGCCTTTTCGAGGCGGCGGCATGTGCTTCTGGACTCTCGAAGTTCGGTGGTAAACCATCTGGCTTTCTTGGCGCGGGTATTGTTGTTTTTCTTGAGGGGGCTATGGTGTTGGTGCTGTCCGAGATCCATCTATGCAGGGTTCGGGCTGCGGTGTTGGGGTCGTCGTTTTCCGCGATGGTTGGGGTGGAGTTGTTGAGTGAGGAGGTGAGCTGGTCGTCGGTGATTTTGGTCCAGTTTCTTCGTGGAAGCAGGTGCTGGTGTCTGTGGATGGTGGGTGTTCTGAAGGTGAAGTGGACGCAACGATGGTCGGTCCATGGGAGTTCGGTGGTGTGGCTGAAGGTGATGGAGTTTCCTGTAGTGAAGAGGGGGTCGAGGGTGTGTCCTGCTGAGTGCGTGGGCTCGGTCACGATCTGGCGCAGTCCAATGTTGTGGAGGTTGTCCAGGAGGGATGTGGTGTTGGGGTCCAGTTGGTTGTTGAGGTGGAAGTTGAGGTCTCCCATCAGGGTGTAGTTGGTGGATGCGATGGCCTGCGGGGAGATAATGTCCGTGATGGAGTTGGCGAAGGGTCCGCGGGGTCCAGGGGGTCGGTAGATGAGGGTTCCTCAGAGGGTGGCGGTGGGGCTGGCCAGTATCTTGAAGTGAAGGTGTTCCATCAGTTCTGTGGGCTCGTCAGGGAGTGTGCTCAGTCGGAGGCTGGATTTGTGGACGATGGCGATTCCTCCTCCTGGGCGGGTTGGGCGGTCCTTCCTGGAGATCTTGTATCCTTGGGGGATGGCGATGGCGATGTCCGGTCCCGAGGTGGTGTTGGTCCAGGTTTCGGTGAAGAACGCTACGTCCGGGGTGGTGCTGTCGAGGAGGTCCCAGATTTCTGTGGCGTGTTTGTGGAGGGATCGGACGTTGAGGAGGATGCATTGCAGGGTCTTCGATTCGGTTGTGTTCTTGTGGGCGGGTTGTGCTGGATCCGTGTTCTTGGCGGTGCTGCAGGTGTGCCGGCAGCGGTGACAGCTGAAGGGTCCGTGGGAGTCGGCTGGTGATGCTAGCTTGCAGTTGTTGTTGCGGCCTGGGTTGAGTGCGTGGAGTGCTGCTGGGTCGTAGCGTTGGCGGGGTTGAGGTCCAGGGTTCCTGGCGCTGGTCGCGGTCGGGTCACGGACGGGCGCAGACGGGCTTGCCTTTGACGCGCCTTCGGCGCGCCAGCGGCCGCTGTGCGGCCGCGCAGTGGCCGCCATTAAGTAGGGGTCGGGGAGGGCTGGACAGCTGGGAGGCAGGAGCGGGGAGGGGAGCTGGATTGGGCCAGTCGCGCTGGGGGGAGGGGCCACGGGGGCAGCAGCGGCGGGGAAAGGTAAAGGGAGGAAATAAGGGATAAAGAAAAAAGGGAAAATAGGCAGAAATAAGGCACAAAAGAGCAGAGATGCAGAAAGGTGAAACATAAAAGAGGGTAGAAAAACGAGTGAAAACTAGTGAAAGGGCAGAGCGAGAGGAAGGGAAAAGGAGCAGAAATAAGGCACAAAAGAGCAGAGATGCAGAAAAGTGCAGAAAGGTGAAAGATAAGAGGGTAGAAAAACGAGTGAAAACAAGTGAGCAGAGCGAGAGGAAGGGAAAATGAGCAGAAATAAGGCACAAAAGAGCAGAGATGCAGAAAAGTGCAGAAAGGTGAAAGACAAAAAGGGTAGAAAAACGAGTGAAAGAGCAGAGTTAGGAAGACAGAGGTCCACTGGACCACCAGGGATGAGGCGCAGGGAAACCTGCGGGTGGAGGAGGGCCTCGATCACCAACACTCGAGAGTGCAGGGGCAGGCCTCACTTAATGGTGGAGCTGCGAGGGTGGGAGAGCAATTTCACTGACAATGAGTCAGTGGTCTTGCTCGCCTGTCCCCGAAGTGGCCGCCATTAAGTAGGGGTCGGGAGGGCTGGACAGCTGGGAGGCGGGAGCGGGGAGGGGAGCTGGATTGGGCCGGTCGCGCTGGGGGGAGGGGCCGCGGGGGCAGCAGCGGCGGGGAAAGGTAAAGGGAGGAAATAAGGGATAAAGAAAAAAGGGAAAATAGGCAGAAATAAGGCACAAAAGAGCAGAGATGCAGAAAGGTGAAAGATAAAAGAGGGTAGAAAAACGAGTGAAAACTAGTGAAAGGGCAGAGCGAGAGGAAGGGAAAATGAGCAGAAATAAGGCACAAAAGAGCAGAGATGCAGAAAAGTGCAGAAAGGTGAAAGATAAGAGGGTAGAAAAACTAGTGAAAACAAGTGAAAGGGCAGAGCGAGAGGAAGGGAAAATGAGCAGAAATAAGGCACAAAAGAGCAGAGATGCAGAAAAGTGCAGAAAGGTGAAAGACAAAAAAGGGTAGAAAAACTAGTGAAAGAGCAGAGTTAGAGGAAGAAGACAGAGGTCCACTGGACCACCAGGGATGAGGCGCAGGGAAACCTGCGGGTGGAGGAGGGCCTCGATCACCAACACTCGAGAGTGCAGGGGCAGGGGCAGGCCTCACTTAATGGTGGAGCTGCGAGGGTGGGAGAGCAATTTCACTGACAATGAGTCAGTGGTCTTGCTCGCCTGTCCCCGCAGTGGCCACCATTAAGTAGGGGTCGGGAGGGCTGGACAGCTGGGAGGCGGAAGCGGGGAGGGAGCTGGATTGGGCCGGTCGCGCTGGGGGAGGGGCGCGGGGGCAGCAGCGGCGGGGAAAGGTAAAGGGAAGAAATAAGGGATAAAGAAAAAAGGGAAAATAGGCAGAAATAAGGCACAAAAGAGCAGAGATGCAGAAAGGTGAAAGAAAAACGAGTGAAAACTAGTGAAAGGGCAGAGCGAGAGGAAGGGAAAATGAGCAGAAATAAGGCACAAAAGAGCAGAGATGCAGAAAAGTGCAGAAAGGTGAAAGATAAGAGGGTAGAAAAACGAGTGAAAACAAGTGAAAGGGCAGAGCGAGAGGAAGGGAAAATGAGCAGAAATAAGGCACAAAAGAGCAGAGATGCAGAAAAGTGCAGAAAGGTGAAAGACAAAAAAGGGTAGAAAAACGAGTGAAAGAGCAGAGTTAGAAGACAGAGGTCCACTGGACCACCAGGGATGAGGCGCAGGGAAACCTGCGGGTGGAGGAGGGCCTCGATCACCAACACTCGAGAGTGCAGGGGCAGGGGCAGGCCTCACTTAATGGTGGAGCTGCGAGGGTGGGAGAGCAATTTCACTGACAATGAGTCAGTGGTCTTGCTCGCCTGTCCCTGCAGTGGCCGCCATTAAGTAGGGGTCGGGGAGGGCTGGACAGCTGGGAGGCGGGAGCGGGGAGGGAGCTGGATTGGGCCAGTCGCGCTGGGGGAGCGGCCGCGGGGGCAGCAGCGGCGAGGAAAGGTAAAGGGAGGAAATAAGGGATAAAGAAAAAGGGAAAATAGGCAGAAATAAGGCACAAAAGAGCAGAGATGCAGAAAGGTGAAAGATAAAAGAGGGTAGAAAAACGAGTGAAAACTAGTGAAAGGGCAGAGCGAGAGGAAGGGAAAATGAGCAGAAATAAGGCACAAAAGAGCAGAGATGCAGAAAAGTGCAGAAAGGTGAAAGATAAGAGGGTAGAAAAACGAGTGAAAACAAGTGAAAGGGCAGAGCGAGAGGAAGGGAAAATGAGCAGAAATAAGGCACAAAAGAGCAGAGATGCAGAAAAGTGCAGAAAGGTGAAAGACAAAAAGGGTAGAAAAACGAGTGAAAGAGCAGAGTTAGAGGAAGAAGACAGAGGTCCACTGGACCACCAGGGATGAGGCGCAGGGAAACCTGCGGGTGGAGGAGGGCCTCGATCACCAACACTCGAGAGTGCAGGGGCAGGCCTCACTTAATGGTGGAGCTGCGAGGGTGGGAGAGCAATTTCACTGACAATGAGTCAGTGGTCTTCCCCAACACAGTGGACATGCAAATGCCGAAGGCGCATAGCAGCTAATGCTAGCCGAAGTTTGTCACAGGCTAAAAGAGCTTGCTCACAACCTGAGAAAGAAAACCTAGCTGTTGTGTGGGCAAACATTTTCATGTATTTCTGTATGGGAAACATTTTACACTTGTTACTGCTTACCAAGTGCTGCTCACTATTTTTGGAAATCCGAAGGGGAAGACGCCCCCTTGCATTGAGAGGTGGGGACTACGACTACAGGAGTATGACTACACGATAGTGCACCGTCAAGGAAAGATCGTAACCTTGCCCACTACTTTTCTCGAGGGACCATACAGTGTCAGGGTATCCCTTCTAAAGTGGCTGAGGCCTAAATCAACTTCATTGTGAGATCCAGTGCTCCTGCAGCTAAGTCCATGGAGAAAATAAGTGCTGCTACAAATGTAGATAGGAATATGCTCATCCTCAAAGACATTACTATGCATCAACCCTGGAGAACACATGCTCGACCTCTTGATAATGACAGTGAATATCAGCAATTCAAGAATGAGTGTGATGAACTGTCAGTGACACAAGAAGGGACTATCTTGCGATTGTTGAGAATTGTCATTCCTGAAAGTTTACAACAGCAAGTCATTGTAGTGGCACATGAAGGACATTGTGGAATTGTCACCACAAAGTAAGCCTACCAGGACCGTGTTTGGTTCCCTCATCTTGATGAGTGAGTTGAGAAAGAGCTCCAGGCTTGTCATTTGTGTAAATGTTTATCTTCCAAAATAACACAGCATCCATTGAACTTGTCAGATCTTCCAAAACATGTTTGGGAGAAAATTGCAGTTGATTTCTTTGGACATTATCTCATGGTAATAGTAGCGGAGTACTCCAGGTTTCCTCTAGTCAAAGACCTTTCTTCAATCACTCATGATCGAGTAATTGAAAGACTAGTAGGCATATTTGCAACCTGGGGTGTTCCGTCCATTCTAAAATCTGACAATGGACCACCATTCAATGGTCGGGAATTGAAAGACTTTTCACACACCTGCCCAAGTGCCTGGATACCTTAGCAGGTGATTCGTGTGATACGCAAATTGACAAAACACATGATATAGCTAAGATTTAAAAACTACTGAACAGATTTAAACCACACCAACAAAAGCACACTCCTTGATTAAATTTCTTATTTCAAGCCACGTTTGGTTTAAATCAGTTTAGCAATTTTTCCTGGAGGGGGGGAATTGTTATGGAAGCTAAAATATGAAAACACCTGGGGAAACGACACCTGAGGCTTACTTCATGCAACAAGTAAATCTTGATGGCTTTCTTTTGAACAGTTGCCCACTCAACCTGTTATTGCTTTGGTTGATCATGTGTTTTTTTCTGACCCCATATGCATCCTACACTAAAGATGTGATTAGAGAGCAGAGGTGAGTGTTGCAATGTAGTGTACGGATATTAACAATTTTGTTGGTGGTATTTAAAGATGGGGGTGAATGATGACATGTGATGAGCTGGACAACAAACGATGGCACATGGCACTTAATATAGTACAGAATATGCAAACTTAAAAGTAGTGCTATGGAAGCGCTGTTAAAATGTCAGGATAGATTAGTAAATTAACTGTTTTTAGAATTTTGGATTGTTGTACTTTAAATTGAAATACAGTGATGCATGTGTGTGAGTTGTTAAATACTAGTGTTAACTTCTAGATACCATTGCATGCTTTATGAATCAGATTCATGAGAAAAACACTAAATAAACCTAAAAACATTCCTTTAGATTTTCGGAGGACCTACTCCTTCATGAAGAACTTTATAGACAGAGAACACTTTTCTAAGTGTGTCGGAGTAGGAGCACCACTCTAAATCGGCGGTACTCTGGCCCCACCAAACTTGTGCTTTCCCGGCTCAACCACAGCACCAGCAAAATGAAGGCTTTATAAATTCCTGCCAGGCAGAAGAGGATGTCTAAATCCTCTGCTGGCCCTCCGCTAGTTGAGAGGAGGAAGCAGCTTCTGCTAAGCGGGTGAGATAGGGAGACACCTGCCTGGGACTAAATGACCTCCCTGAGTTGTTATCTCAGACTTTTTGCTTGATGGCTACAGGCTTCTCCATTAGAGATTATGAAACTGTTAAGATTTCCTCCATTTTCTTGGGATTGTGCCAGACAATTTGAACCCTTGGAATTTGAGACTAAAAAATTGACAAGATAATATAATTAATCAATACATACATTTTAAGTTTGATACATTGAATGCATTTGTAAATAGAGACACTGTCTGCCATGGATTTTATTTTATATAACACATTTAAGTGAAAGGAATGACAAGTTAGATAGAAGACCTACCAGAAGCATTAATACTACTTGTACTCAGTTTCCCTGATTAATGCTAGACATCAAACCCCAATGCAGTATTCTGTTAGACTCACAGGACAGCATGACATGCCTTAGCATCCTTTCATCTTTCTGAGGTCCATACAATTGGTACCATTATATTAGGTATTGGTAACACCTGCGATTTACAGCGCTTGGAATTGCAACAAACACATTATTAAGCACCACTTAAAAGTTTACAGGAAAGTGATGTTGTAAAATCTTTACTGTCTAGTAGTAAATAGAGTATTGAGTCAGGCCTTTCCATTTTTATTTTGTTAAACCATTTTATTTGGGTTTCAAGTAATGAGAGATGCATTACATATGCAGGCAAAACAGAAGTGTAGACATAACATGCTGGTTACATGTCTGATGTTAAAACAACATTGCATGCAATGAGTGAGAATCGAGTCCACAAGTGTCTATGGAGTGCCTTAGGGGGGTGAACCACTCCCAGAAGAGTTGCGTCTACTGATACGTGCACCCAAAGGAATAATGTTAGAAGAAGAACTAGATACTAACATAGTGAGTCCACAGGGGTGTTCCGGGTGCGGAGCGTTTGCGCACAGTGAGGGGGATCTCAGGAAGGCAGGGTGCCTGCGGACATCGGTGGGACCGTTCAGAGAGAGGCTGCAGGGGGACCTTGTGACTGCGGGGGAGCAGTGTCATGATCAACAGTTTGGCGGAAGCGCAGGAGTAGCATGGCCCACTCAGGGGAGATAGGGCAGCGACGGACTCTGCGCATCTACTCATAACGAAACGCTTCTTCTTCTGCAGTGCCCCACTTACGTACAGCCCCTACCCAGGCTGCCAGAGGGGATCCCTCATTTGCGCACCAGTGCATTTTGATGCCTCTCTTGGCCAGAAGAAGAGCTAGTGCTACGAAACGCAGTTGGACCTTGTAGTGTTTTCGTTGTTTGAATATTTGCAATGAGCATGCTTCCCAGGAAGAAATATCGGGGAACTCCGTGACCTCGTGCAGTGTGGCGTGAATAGTGGTCCAGTAGTGCCTCAGGACAGGGCAAGTCCAGAACATATGAAGGAAGGTTGCGCTATGGGTCTAGCAGTGGGGGCAAGCAAACTGTGACTCTAGGTACTGGCGCTGGAGCTGCGCCGGCATCAGGTATGCCCGGTGCAATATAAAGAACTGTATATTTTTGAAGCAGGAGTTCCGGGACACCTTCTTCGGGAATTCCAGGGCACACACCCACTCTTTATCGTGTAGTGGCTTCTCAAATTCCTCTTCCCATTTATGACGCAGCTGAGCAAGCGGGGCAGGGGTCAGTTTCTGGATGGCCTTGTATGAGTCAGGCCTTTCTAACATTAGTTTAAAGCCTATCCTACACTAAAATGGATCAGAGTCACCAAGTTTTCCTCTTGCAGTAGTTGTATTTATTCATAAAAGTTCAGAGCTAAGTCACCTAATCAAAGCAAAAAGTATTTTCAGATTTGACCAACATGTTATGGCTAGAGCCATAGCAGGATGGGAGATGTGGGTACAACCAATTAATCATTTCTCCCAGCTTATGGGTAAGTGAGGGGTCTAGGAGGGTGTGCATCCTGAAACAACAGAGATGCTGAGACTGTGCTCAAACCATGACCAGAGATGGTTACTGCTGTAACAGCTTTCTCCTGGATTCTGGGCTGGCCACTATTAAGGAAGCAGGGTACAATTTCAAACGTGTATAGTGGTGTGTCCATGAACACTAATTTACCAAAATGGCAGGCTTAGCAGAAGTTATATCAGGCATCAGACCCCAGACGACATCCAAGGGTGGGTTCATTGTTGCACTCTTAGCTATGCAGCTGTATCTCATTTGCTGCTAAAGGGCTTTGAAAGATAACACTACTCTTGGAGCACTGTTCAATTTCTGTTCCCTTCAGAACCTCTAATTCCAGGGATAACAAGAGTAGTGCCATGGGTAGCACTTACCTCTGGCTCCTTCTAATTAATATACATAGGTGTGATACTATGAGAGTTCTCCAGTTTAAGAAGCTTTATTTGAATAATAAAGAAATACAGAAGACCAGCAATACAAAGTAAAACATATTAAAATAGAGACATGTGAGAGAATGGCTAGTATAGAAAACAGAAGAGAAAGCTGTTTAAAAAATTTTAAGGAGATAAGGGGAGGGAGGGAGAAGGGGAGGAGGGAAGGAGGAGGGGAGGTGGAAACTATTACAAAGTTGATAAAATAGAGAATATGCATATTACAAAGGCATGTGATAAAAATCTCAATCAAATTAATATATACAATAGAACAATAAAAGGTAAAAAACAAGAAGCAGAGAAAATAGACATTCAAGGAGGTTTAAAATTCTCAGCATTTAAACGAGAATTATTTACTAATACTAGATTATTAAATAAGTGGTGAGAGGTAACCAAAAGAGATCTCTATTAACCATTGGTCTGCAGGAGGAGGCAAAAGCAATATCAAGTCGATGAAAATGACAAAGACTATTCCACCAGTGTTGAATAGAAAGTTTTGTAAGTGTTTTCCAGTTGAGAGCGATATGTTGGAAAGCTAAAGCAAGCATAAGGTCAAAAAGACCATGCGTATGGGGAAGAAGATCTAAGGAATCTGATAGACTCCCAGAGAAAAGAAGAGGAATGGAATAAGGAATGGAAATGTGAAACAAGCGAGAAATATAGGACCAAACTATCCCCCAAAAATTAGAGACCGAAGGGCAAAGGAAGAGGAGGTATTAAAAGTCAGCATTAGAAGAGCCACAGGTCCAACAGTTAGTATCAGCCGAATGAGAAAATTTTGCTATAGAGGAAGGGGTAAGATAAAGTCTATGATAGAGGCAGAACAAAGATTGAGTGAGAGAAGCAGAATGAGAGATTTTGAGAGAACGGGACCAAAGTTTGTCCCAAAAGATGATAGACCATTCACATCCCAGGTCAGACTCCCATGAAAGTTCCAATTTGGATTTAACACATTCTGGATTAGGAGCTGAGAAATGTTTATAGATAAGAGAAGCTTTGGGTAGCAAAAGAAGGATCTTAAGAAGAGAATTTTGAACTGAGGGAAGAGGGGAAGATAGAAGAGAGTAGTAAGTGTCAATAATGACTGCCATTAGAATAGTGAATTTCTGTAGAAAAGAGCTGGGACAATGAAATGTAGCCTGAAATTGGGGAAAGGAGCAAGGAGATAGGCCATCAAAGAGGTTTTTAACCCAAATTATGCGCCTTGATCTCCAGGATCTCCAAAAGATGGTTCTGCTATTAATAGTAATAAGGGAATTATGCCAAGTAGGAGAAACTAAAAAGGATTCCCTAGAAATAGACTTTGGATGGGTCAAAGGTTTCAATAAGGAACAAGTATGTTTAAACAAGGGGAGGGAGGTAAGAGGAGTTTTGGCAGAAAAGGCTAGAACTTCCTTTAAAGAGAAGGGTAACAATAAAGCACGTTCAATGGAAAGCCAAAGGGTTGTGAAAGTGGAAGGATCGGAGAGGAGCCATTTCGAGGCCTGACGAAGGGAAAATGATTCATGATAAAGGCAAAAATCAGGAAAATTTACACCCCCATTAGTTCGTGTCTTACGAAGATAAGATAAAGAAATCCTGGTTCTTTTGTTCTTCCAGAGAAATTTAGAAAGAAGAGAATCAATCCGTTTAAAATAACAAGCAGGAATATGGACAGGAAGCATGGAAAGGGTATAAATCGAAATAGGGGTAATCATCATTTTAATTGAGTCTAACCGACCCCACCACGAAAGAAGGAAAGGATTCTAAGAGGAAAGTAGTTTGTCAATCCGAGACAGGACCGTAGTCATATTTAATTTAATAGAAGAGGCAATGGAGTTGGAGAAGCACATACCTAAATATTTGATTTTAGAATCATTCCATGAAAAACCAGTGGAAGAAAAGGAATGTGGAAGACAAAATTTAGTGAGAGGGAGAATTTCTGTTTTATCTGAATTGATTTTATATCCAGAGACAAGGGAAAAGGAATGGAATTCATGTAATAAAGGGGGAATGGAGATTTCGGGAGCAGAAATAAAAAGCAGGATGTCATCCGCGTAAGCGGCAAGTTTTAAGTGTTGGTCACCATAAGAAAAACCAGATATGGAGTCATTATTATGGATTGAGGCTAGGAAGGGTTCAAGAGCTAAGACAAAAAGAAGGGGGGAAAGAGGGCAGCCTTGACGAACTCCGCGTTGAAGAGGAAAATAGGATGAAATACAACCGTTGACTAGTACCGAGGCTCTGGGGGCAGAGTATAATAAAGAAATAAGTGAGGTGAATTTAGGACCAAAACCATGCCATTTTAGAGATGCAAATAAAAAGGACCAATCCATTATATCAAATGCTTTTTCAGCATCAACAGAAATGGCCGCCAAGGATATGGAAAGGGAAGGAACTTTGTTCAAAACGTTAAGAAAGAGGTGAGAATTATTGAAGGTCAATCTGCCCCTGACAAAACCACATTGCTCCTTGCCAATCAAATGAGGCATAAGAGGGTCTAAACATAAAGCAAGTGTTTTGGCAAATAATTTATAATCAACATTGACCAGGGAAATTGGCTGATAGTTTTTACAAAACATAGGATCTTGTCCGTCTTTATGTATGAGACAAATTGTGGCCTCTTGAAAAGTACCCTCTGTTTTACTGGAGAGAACGAAAAGAATGGAAAAGATTTAAGAGTTTAGAAAGTAATAAGTTAGAAAAATGCAAATAAAATTCAACTGAAAAAACATCCGGGCCAGGAGTTTTCCCCGTCTTTAAAGCGTTTAGAGCAGAGGATAGTTCTTTAAGGGACAAGTCTACTTCAAGATCAGAAAGATTGAGATGAGAATTAGATGGGGTTGGAAGGTTATCAAGATAGGACTGGATGAGGGAACTGGAGGGAGGAGAGTCTGGGGTGTAAAGATCTTTATAAAATAGCTTAAATTCGTTAAGAATGTCCTGATCTTTGTGAAGAAGAGAACCATCTGAAGAATAAATAGAGTCAATCAGCGTACGATCTTTACGAGTTTTAAGATAATTCGCTAAAAGTTTTCCAACTTTATTGCGACCTTCGTAATAACGAGCACTACTATGGAGAAGTATGGAAGACGCATTGTCAGTTGAAGATTTATTAAATGCTAATTTGGCACGTATCAGAGCAGGTAGGACCGAATCTGCTGATGAGGTATAGAATTTATGTTCTAAGGCCTTAATATGTGCCAGGGTAGCTTTACGTTGTTGAAGAAAAAGTTTCTTTTTTTTTAAAACAAAGTCTATGATGAAACCTCTCGTGGTAGCCTTAAAGGAATCCCATAAGATATATAAGGCGAAGAAAATGGGATCACTGTTTAGTTCGAAAAATTCGTTAGCAAAAGTGATGAAAGAAGAAGAGAAAAGTGGGTCAAGAAGAAGAGAATTATTGAAACGCCAACGGGAGGACCTGGGATGTGAAGGTAGTAAGTCAAGGTCAGTTATAATTGGTGCATGATCAGAAATAACGATAGGTTCAATAGAGGAGGATACCAGGTTTTGAGATAAAGATTGAGAGAGAAAAATATAATCTAAACGGGAAAGGGAATTGTGAGGAGGAGAGAAGAAAGAAAAGTCAAGAGTATCGGGGTGAGAGAGTCTCCAAGAGTCAACCAGATGTGATTGTGAAATAGTGTCTAGAAAATGTTTATGCGATTTGTGAGGAGTGAAGCGTACCTGAGATTGACGGTCAAGAAAGGGATCAACAACTTGATTGCAATCGCCTCCTAGTATAAAGTAATCATCCCTGAATTGAATACATTTCTGTGTGATCAGAGGCCAAAAGGAACAATCAGGGTGAGTAGGCCCATAAACATTAAAAACAGTCAAAGAAATGTTATTAATTAACAACTTAGCTAACAACCATCTGCCTTCTGTATCAATTTCTTGCGATATAATTTTACAGTTCAATTTCTTATGACAAAGAATTATAACACCGTTTTTCTTATTAGCAGCAGGAGAGAATAAAACTGAACCCACCCCACCTTTCTTTAATTTTAATGCCTCAGGTTCTGTAAGATGGGTCTCTTGTAAAAGAACCAAATCAGGGTTGTAAGAGGCAAGATGTGATAGTATTCTCTGTCTCTTAATTGGGTTAATAAAACCCTTCACATTCCAAGAAATAACTCTGAATGTAAAACCATCAAAAATACATAAAGAACAAAACATGCAGTATTAAAGAAGATGCATTGAATAAAACAATCAAACTTACAAGCCATAGGTAAAAGTAGCATTAGAGAAAGGAAAGGAGATGAAAAAAGGAAGGAAGAAGGAAGAAAGGACTGAAAAAAGAGGAAGATGAAAGAAGAGATAACAAGAGAAGACAGTACATGACAACCACAAATTACAAATAGAAATATAAAATGAGAAAATAAGGGATTGAAGACTGTAATACCTTCCTTCTAAGGCGGGACAAAGAGAATACAAGCAGTGGTGACACAAGGGAGAAGACGGCACAACCAACCGGGGAGGGAGCATCACAGCGGGGGATCTTATGCAATAGATAGGAAACAGAGAAAGAAATATGTTAAAGAAGATAAATATGTGCAGAAATGTAGAAGGAGAAAAAATAAAAAGAAGAAATAAGAGTAAAATGATACAATACAGTTATTAACATTAACCTGCGAAGAGAAAAGCATTAAGTAAAACCAAGCGAATTAAATCATGTAATGGAAAAGAAGAAAGTCAAGGTATAGAGGATGTCGAAGGTAGAGGGCCAGAGATTTCCATCGAAGATGCAGAGTGTGAGTGAATGAACTTCTTCAATTCTGCCGGTTCCTCAAAAGTGGAAGTTTTGTTCTGGTAAGTGACCTTGAATAAACACAGATGAAATAGTCCATATCGAGCTCCAAGTGTACGCAAAGCTGGTCGAAGATCCAGGAATTCTTTCCGCTGTTTAGCTGTTTCTGAGGAAACATCTTGAGAGAGAAATAACTTAGAGCCTGACCAGACGAGCTGTTTTTTGAGTTTGGCTGCATTTAAAACAAGCAGTAAGTCTGTAAATTTTAAAAATAGAAAGATCACACCCCGTGGTTTGGAAGGAGCAGATGACGAAGACAGACGGGGGCCCAGCCTGTGGGCTCTTTGAATATTCAGATTAGTAGACGCAGGAAGCTCAAGAAGCTTTATGAGAAAATTATTGAAGAAGGGAACGGGATCATCACCTTCCAAATTCTCAGGAAGACCATATAAGCGTAAATTATTGCGCCTATTTCTATTTTCAAGATCCTCAGCTGATTTCCTCAACGAAAGGACCTCCCTCTCAAGGGCAACCAATTTTGTGGAAACATTTTGAAGGTCATCAACTTGCTGTTCCACTATGGAAATACGAGAGTCCATAGAAGCCCATTTAGTATCCATAGCTTGCAAGCGGGAGTTAGTCTCTTCAACAAAAGGGCGCAAAGCGCGGATTTCCTAAAAGATAATGTCCAGAGACATCAGAGAAACAGGCTTTGGTGGAGAGGGAGGGTCCTGTTTGGGACGTTTGTTAGCGGAAGAAGCAGGGATTTGCGTTTTAACTGAAGAAGGCGACAAAACCGCTGACCTCGATGATCCAGAATGCGCCATAATGCTAGTATCGTGAGGTGTATGGTCAAAGGGAGGAGAGTCCAACACCTGAGAATGAGCAGTGGAACTCTTGCTTGTAAGTAGTAATTTCTTACTCCTACCCATAGAACAAGGCAGGAAAAATGTTGTGGAGACAAAAGAGAGCACCAGCAAATACTTACAAATACCCCACAGCGTGTGAAGCGAGCTCGAAAAACTAACTGCGCAAACAACTAAATACCAAGTAATCCTCCTCAAAATTAGAAAAAAGTCTGGTCAGGCATAAAATAGTAGAAAAGCAGATATTTGGTGGTAGAAGTCAAGAAAGCAGCATTGTGCCTGAAGAGAAGAGCAAATAAAGCCTCTCAGGTAAAACAAAATGGAGGCCGCAAGAAGCTGGAGCAATTTGAAGAGGTTTTACCTTCAAAAGAGCAAAAACTGCAATAAAATGACAGGGTGTCATTCAGGAGCACTTCTGATGCAAAGGGCTCTCCATTTCGATGAGGAAAGAGACTCTGGAGCCGCGAAAATCGCCGCGACAATCCCGCCGCGATGGGGAGCTCCGGGGCTAGGCGGCCATCTTGTTTGGTGCCGCACCTTCCTCCCATACTATGAGAGTTCTAATCAACTCTGCTTTACACTCTAGATTCATGCAATGTTTATGCTACAACTCAATCTATGCGATACAAAAGGGGATGATGGACGGAACGCTTGAGCCAATCAAACACTCACCCCCAGTCAACTGATCTGGGTTTAATCCATCATCATTCTTTAGCTCACTCCACCACCCCAGTTCAGACATGGCCATATGCAAATCAGTCTGACCCTGTGCCTCATGGGAACAGTCCAGCCCGAACTGCCAAGCCATGTCTTCCCTGGACCGGAAACAAGCATCCTAGGACCGGTTTCTGGCATTCCAGCCGTCATCAGCCAGGCTTGCTTGAATCCAGTGGCAAAGTGAGCAAGGGACCCACGTCTGGGCATACCCCCGCCAACTTAGGGCGAACAAAGCGATACAAAAGGGGATGATGGACGGAACTCTTGAGCCAATCAAACACTCACCCCCAGTCAACTGATCTGGGTTTAATCCATCATCATTCTTTAGCTCACTCCACCACCCCAGTTCAGACATGGCCATATGCAAATCAGTCTGACCCTGTGCCTCATGGGAACAGTCCAGCCCGAACTGCCAAGCCATGTCTTCCCTGGACCGGAAACAAGCATCCTAGGACCGGTTTCTGGCATTCCAGCCGTCATCAGCCAGGCTTGCTTGAATCCAGTGGCAAAGTCAGCAAGGGACCCACGTCTGGGCATACCCCCGCCAACTTAGGGCGAACAAAGCGATACAAAAGGGGATGATGGACGGAACGCTTGAGCCAATCAAACACTCACCCCCAGTCAACTGATCTGGGTTTAATCCATCATCATTCTTTAGCTCACTCCACCACCCCAGTTCAGTCATGGCCATATGCAAATCAGTCTGACCCTGTGCCTCATGGGAACAGTCCAGCCCGAACTGCCAAGCCATGTCTTCCCTGGACCGGAAACAAGCATCCTAGGACCGGTTTCTGGCATTCCAGCCGTCATCAGCCAGGCTTGCTTGAATCCAGTGGCAAAGTGAGCAAGGGACCCACGTCTGGGCATACCCCCGCCAACTTAGGGCGAACAAAGCGATACAAAAGGGGATGATGGACGGAACGCTTGAGCCAATCAAACACTCACCCCCAGTCAACTGATCTGGGTTTAATCCATCATCATTCTTTAGCTCACTCCACCACCCCAGTTCAGACATGGCCATATGCAAATCAGTCTGACCCTGTGCCTCATGGGAACAGTCCAGCCCGAACTGCCAAGCCATGTCTTCCCTGGACCGGAAACAAGCATCCTAGGACCGGTTTCTGGCATTCCAGCCGTCATCAGCCAGGCTTGCTTGAATCCAGTGGCAAAGTGAGCAAGGGACCCACGTCTGGGCATACCCCGCCAACTTAGGGCGAACAAAGCGATACAAAAGGGGATGATGGACGGAACGCTTGAGCCAATCAAACACTCACCCCCAGTCAACTGATCTGGGTTTAATCCATCATCATTCTTTAGCTCACTCCACCACCCCAGTTCAGACATGGCCATATGCAAATCAGTCTGACCCTGTGCCTCATGGGAACAGTCCAGCCCGAACTGCCAAGCCATGTCTTCCCTGGACCGGAAACAAGCATCCTAGGACCGGTTTCTGGCATTCCAGCCGTCATCAGCCAGGCTTGCTTGAATCCAGTGGCAAAGTGAGCAAGGGACCCACGTCTGGGCATACCCCCGCCAACTTAGGGCGAACAAAGCGATACAAAAGGGGATGATGGACGGAACGCTTGAGCCAATCAAACACTCACCCCCAGTCAACTGATCTGGGTTTAATCCATCATCATTCTTTAGCTCACTCCACCACCCCAGTTCAGACATGGCCATATGCAAATCAGTCTGAACCTGTGCCTCATTGGAACAGTCCAGCCCGAACTGCCAAGCCATGTCTTCCCTGGACCGGAAACAAGCATCTTAGGACCGGTTTCTGGCATTCCAGCCGTCATCAGCCAGGCTTGCTTGAATCCAGTGGCAAAGTGAGCAAGGGACCCACGTCTGGGCATACCCCCGCCAACTTAGGGCGAACAAAGCGATACAAAAGGGGATGATGGACGGAACGCTTGAGCCAATCAAACACTCACCCCCAGTCAACTGATCTGGGTTTAATCCATCATCATTCTTTAGCTCACTCCACCACCCCAGTTCAGACATGGCCATATGCAAATCAGTCTGACCCTGTGCCTCATGGGAACAGTCCAGCCCGAACTGCCAAGCCATGTCTTCCCTGGACCGGAAACAAGCATCCTAGGACCGGTTTCTGGCATTCCAGCCGTCATCAGCCAGGCTTGCTTGAATCCAGTGGCAAAGTGAGCAAGGGACCCACGTCTGGGCATACCCCCGCCAACTTAGGGCGAACAAAGCGATACAAAAGGGGATGATGGACGGAACGCTTGAGCCAATCAAACACTCACCCCCAGTCAACTGATCTGGGTTTAATCCATCATCATTCTTTAGCTCACTCCACCACCCCAGTTCAGACATGGCCATATGCAAATCAGTCTGACCCTGTGCCTCATGGGAACAGTCCAGCCCGAACTGCCAAGCCATGTCTTCCCTGGACCGGAAACAAGCATCCTAGGACCGGTTTCTGGCATTCCAGCCGTCATCAGCCAGGCTTGTTTGAATCCAGTGGAAAAGTGAGCAAGGGACCCACGTCTGGGCATACCCCCGCCAACTTAGGGCGAACAAAGCGATACAAAGGGCGATGATGGACGGAACGCTTGAGCCAATCAAACACTCACCCCCAGTCAACTGATCTGGGTTTAATCCATCATCATTCTTTAGCTCACTCCACCACCCCAGTTCAGACATGGCCATATGCAAATCAGTCTGACCCTGTGCCTCATGGGAACAGTCCAGCCCGAACTGCCAAGCCATGTCTTCCCTGGACCGGAAACAAGCATCCTAGGACCGGTTTCTGGCATTCCAGCCGTCATCAGCCAGGCTTGCTTGAATCCAGTGGCAAAGTGAGCAAGGGACCCACGTCTGGGCATACCCCCGCCAACTTAGGGCGAACAAAGCGATACAAAAGGGGATGATGGACGGAACGCTTGAGCCAATCAAACACTCACCCCCAGTCAACTGATCTGGGTTTAATCCATCATCATTCTTTAGCTCACTCCACCACCCCAGTTCAGACATGGCCATATGCAAATCAGTCTGACCCTGTGCCTCATGGGAACAGTCCAGCCCGAACTGCCAAGCCATGTCTTCCCTGGACCGGAAACAAGCATCCTAGGACCGGTTTCTGGCATTCCAGCCGTCATCAGCCAGGCTTGTTTGAATCCAGTGGCAAAGTGAGCAAGGGACCCACGTCTGGGCATACCCCCGCCAACTTAGGGCGAACAAAGCGATACAAAAGGGGATGTTGGACGGAACGCTTGAGCCAATCAAACACTCACCCCCAGTCAACTGATCTGGGTTTAATCCATCATCATTCTTTAGCTCACTCCACCACCCCAGTTCAGACATGGCCATATGCAAATCAGTCTGACCCTGTGCCTCATGGGAACAGTCCAGCCCGAACTGCCAAGCCATGTCTTCCCTGGACCGGAAACAAGCATCCTAGGACCGGTTTCTGGCATTCCAGCCGTCATCAGCCAGGCTTGCTTGAATCCAGTGGCAAAGTGAGCAAGGGACCCACGTCTGGGCATACCCCCGCCAACTTAGGGCGAACAAAGCGATACAAAAGGGGATGATGGACGGAACGCTTGAGCCAATCAAACACTCACCCCCAGTCAACTGATCTGGGTTTAATCCATCATCATTCTTTAGCTCACTCCACCACCCCAGTTCAGACATGGCCATATGCAAATCAGTCTGACCCTGTGCCTCATGGGAACAGTCCAGCCCGAACTGCCAAGCCATGTCTTCCCTGGACCGGAAACAAGCATCCTAGGACCGGTTTCTGGCATTCCAGCCGTCATCAGCCAGGCTTGCTTGAATCCAGTGGCAAAGTGAGCAAGGGACCCACGTCTGGGCATACCCCCGCCAACTTAGGGCGAACAAAGCGATACAAAAGGGGATGATGGACGGAACGCTTGAGCCAATCAAACACTCACCCCCAGTCAACTGATCTGGGTTTAATCCATCATCATTCTTTAGCTCACTCCACCACCCCAGTTCAGACATGGCCATATGCAAATCAGTCTGACCCTGTGCCTCATGGGAACAGTCCAGCCCGAACTGCCAAGCCATGTCTTCCCTGGACCGGAAACAAGCTTCCTAGGACCGGTTTCTGGCATTCCAGCCGTCATCAGCCAGGCTTGCTTGAATCCAGTGGCAAAGTGAGCAAGGGACCCACGTCTGGGCATACCCCCGCCAACTTAGGGCAAACAAAGCGATACAAAAGGGGATGATGGACGGAACGCTTGAGCCAATCAAACACTCACCCCCAGTCAACTGATCTGGGTTTAATCCATCATCATTCTTTAGCTCACTCCACCACCCCAGTTCAGACATGGCCATATGCAAATCAGTCTGACCCTGTGCCTCATGGGAACAGTCCAGCCCGAACTTCCAAGCCATGTCTTCCCTGGACCGGAAACAAGCATCCTAGGACCGGTTTCTGGCATTCCAGCCGTCATCAGCCAGGCTTGCTTGAATCCAGTGGCAAAGTGAGCAAGGGACCCACGTCTGGGCATACCCCCGCCAACTTAGGGCGAACAAAGCGATACAAAAGGGGATGATGGACGGAACGCTTGAGCCAATCAAACACTCACCCCCAGTCAACTGATCTGGGTTTAATCCATCATCATTCTTTAGCTCACTCCACCACCCCAGTTCAGACATGGCCATATGCAAATCAGTCTGACCCTGTGCCTCATGGGAACAGTCCAGCCCGAACTGCCAAGCCATGTCTTCCCTGGACCGGAAACAAGCATCCTAGGACCGGTTTCTGGCATTCCAGCCATCATCAGCCAGGCTTGCTTGAATCCAGTGGCAAAGTGAGCAAGGGACCCACGTCTGGGCATACCCCCGCCAACTTAGGGCGAACAAAGCGATACAAAAGGGGATGATGGACGGAACGCTTGAGCCAATCAAACACTCACCCCCAGTCAACTGATCTGGGTTTAATCCATCATCATTCTTTAGCTCACTCCACCACCCCAGTTCAGACATGGCCATATGCAAATCAGTCTGACCCTGTGCCTCATGGGAACAGTCCAGTCCGAACTGCCAAGCCATGTCTTCCCTGGACCGGAAACAAGCATCCTAGGACCGGTTTCTGGCATTCCAGCCGTCGTCAGCCAGGCTTGCTTGAATCCAGTGGCAAAGTGAGCAAGGGACCCACGTCTGGGCATGCCCCCGCCAACTTAGGGCGAACAAAGCGATACAAAAGGGGATGATGGACAGAACACTTGAGCCAATCAAACACTCACCCCCAGTCAACTGATCTGGGTTTAATCCATCATCATTCTTTAGCTCACTCCACCACCCCAGTTCAGACATGGCCATATGCAAATCAGTCTGACCCTGTGCCTCAAGGGAACAGTCCAGCCCGAACTGCCAAGCCATGTCTTCCCTGGACCGGAAACAAGCATCCTAGGACCGGTTTCTGGCATTCCAGCCGTCATCAGCCAGGCTTGCTTGAATCCAGTGGCAAAGTGAGCAAGGGACACACGTCTGGGCATACCCCCGCCAACTTAGGGCGAACAAAGCGATACAAAAGGGGATGATGGACGGAACGCTTGAGCCAATCAAACACTCACCCCCAGTCAACTGATCTGGGTTTAATCCATCATCATTCTTTAGCTCACTCCACCACCCCAGTTCAGACATGGCCATATGCAAATCAGTCTGACCATGTGCCTCATGGGAACAGTCCAGCCCGAACTGCCAAGCCATGTCTTCCCTGGACCGGAAACAAGCATCCTAGGACCGGTTTCTGGCATTCCAGCCGTCATCAGCCAGGCTTGCTTGAATCCAGTGGCAAAGTGAGCAAGGGACCCACGTCTGGGCATACCCCCGCCAACTTAGGGCGAACAAAGCGATACAAAAGAGGATGATGGACGGAACGCTTGAGCCAATCAAACACTCACCCCCAGTCAACTGATCTGGGTTTAATCCATCATCATTCTTTAGCTCACTCCACCACCGCAGTTCAGACACAGCTATATCCAAATCAGTCTTGACCCTGTGCCTCATGGGAATAGTCCAGCCCGAACTGCCAAGCCATGTCTTCCCTAGACCAGAAACAAGCATCCTGGGACCGGTTTCGGGCTAACAGCCCTCATCAGCTAGGCTAGCCTGAATCCAGTGGCAAAGTGTGCAAGGGACCCACGTCATGAAGTGAGCTAAACAACGATGATGGATTCAACCCAGATCTGTGACTGGGGGTGAGTGTCTGAATAGTTTCAGCGCTCCGTCCATCATCTCCTTGTGTTTGCTTTGTTCGCCCTTAGTTGGCAGGGTCTGAACTGGGGTGGCGAAGTGAGCTAAAGAACGATGGATTTAACCCAGATCTGTTGACGGGGGGTGAATGTTTTGATTTGTTCTGACTAATTTACTGAATTTTGAAGATTAACTGATGAATAGTTCATGGAATTAAAATATTGTAATTTGACTAATATGCTAATAAACTTAACTGGTTTTTTTTGCTTTTTTTTTTTTAGAGTTTTATATAGTGCGAACTAGACCTGAGACATCGGGTATCAGAGCGCTTTACATGAGCACCAGTTTCGTTACATGAGGACACATTCATTTTTGGCACAGGGAGATTAAGTGATTTGCCCAGAATCACAGGATGTTGAGCATCGTTGCCGAGACTCTAACCCGGTTCCCCAGCTTCGAGGTCGACCGCTCTAGCCGTAAGGCTACATCCTCTCCCCATTCCCTTGCCATATTCTCTGTTGTTTTGTGGTATCAAAATGGTTTCATTGTCATTTGAAATATTGAATATGAAAATTGCTCTTCCTTTATATTCCTCAGCTGAAAACCAACGGGCTATTTGACTCAAGCACAACTGAGGTCAAGAAATATACCACAGACTCATTAGGAGCAGAAAAGTGCCCTTTATCACCTAAAAGATAGGACCGGGGAAGTGCAAACTGTAAAAAAGGTTAAGGTGCTGATTGAGCAGGGTAAACGAAAAATTTTAGTCACCTAATATTTATGATAAATAATTTACTCAAAAGTTCGTCATAATAAAGTATCAAACGAGACAAAGTGGGAAAGTAGGGTGGCTAAAAAGTCATTCTTTGAGGTGTGGTGACACATTTCTTGTATAATAATATAAATATAGACAAATAGGGTAAGATGGCAGATACTAGAAATAGAACAGGTAGATGTGAGTTCTTACTGAGATGGTGCAAGATGTGTTTCATTTGCACTGGATTAATAATGTTTATGTGGTTAATTTTAGCAATCACAATTCCAATTAGATTAGCAATAGGAGAAACATCTATATTAAAGAATAGCACAGAAAATGATAAGGGAACTAAAATGAAGAAGACAGCCATATTAGAAGATAGTGTAGAATTCCATAAAGACAGGTCAATAACAGACTTTTCAAAGAATGTTTTTACTAAATTATTGTATGAATATGTAGAAACAATGGATGTGAGAGCTTGTTACGTTTGTATGCAATTACCTGTGTCCGTAGCTGAAGGTGTGACCTATCATCACCTTCCTTTGGAATAACATGTAGTGTTTTAGCAAGTCTATTTTACAAGAGAGGGAGATTAGAATATTATTATACTGACATAGATAAGATTTTTGCAGAGATTCCTATAGTCTCTGAACTAAATAAAGTAAAAGAAGTAAGGATGTTTGGCGAATACTTTTTAGAAGATAAAGTTCTAACATTAGATGATATAGTTAAAAACAACCTTACCAGTGAGCTAAGAAATGAAGAAAAGGTGTTTTTAGAAATGGTTGAAGATAGAAGGGTAACATTTCAAAGAAAAGTGATAGAAGAGACAAAAACACTTCTTATCATGACAAGAAAAAGACAAGTGCAGCTATGACTCTGGATTGGCCCCAACAGGGAAGGTTGTGCATTAGAAGAAAAAGAACAAGATATGATAACTATTTCGTGGGTTCCAGTGATTGCCAAGACAATTATAACATTTTAGGAGGTTGGGGTTTCAAAGGGGGAAAAGATCCAATATTTCCTGGGATCTATTATATTTGCGGTAACAGAGCTTATTATAGGCTGCCGGACCATTGGTATGGATCATGCTACTTAGGCCTGGTTTTTCCAAAGATTTTTCATGTAGATAGAGCAGAAAAAGGAACACACGAAATGGGAAAAGCATTTACACGTAGAAGAAGGGAAAGTTTTTCAGAAATAGTAGGTGATATTTTTGGAGCATTGATACCAGCAGTGGGAATATCTTTGAATGCATTTAAAATTCGGAAATTATCCACAGTAGTAGATCGTTTATCTACAGATACTGCTGGAGGGTTCTTGATGGTAAATACCGAAATGGTTGCCATGAGAGCTATGGTGATGCAAAATCGGCTTGCCCTTGACATTCTTTTGGCAAAAGAGGGTGGAGTCTGTGGAATGCTGAAAGTCCAACACTGTTGCACTTACATTCCAGATAAAAGTGAAAATATACAAAAGTATATAAAGAATATTACAAATTTTCACAAAGAACTTGTTTCACTGGTGGTTGAGAGTGCCCTGGGAAAACTTGGTAAGAGTTTTTCCTCAGTAATAAATTGGTTTACTAGAATGAGTAGGTTAATTATAGGGAAAATTATAATAGTAGCAACCATAATAATCATAATAGTTCTAGTGTTGAAATTAGTTATCATATGTATAAAGAGAAGAAAAAGACAGAATAAAATAGAAAAAGAAAATAAGAAAAATAAGGAAAGGGAAAGAGAGATGAGTGAAACAGAACTGGAAGAAATAAAAGAAAACATGTATAAGAAAACAAAGAGACAAGATGAAAGGGATATAGTTGTGTAAAAAGAACTAACAAAAATAAACTGGTCAAGAAATATGCTATCTGCCAAAAATTGTGTAACTTGGGTTTTTGTGGTGATGTTAAAAATCACCAAAGGGGGAGTTGATGGAGCAGGGTAAACGAAAAATTTTAATCACCTAATATTTATAATAAATAATTTACTCAAAAGTTCGTCATAATAAATAACCAACCATGTATGTTCTACTATAAGGGGTTAAGGTTAACATGCTATATTCGTGCAGACTAATCTACTTACAATTGTTAACGTGAACAACATAAATCTAACAATTTGCGTACTAATTAGAATAATATTGCATGATTCGTGCTTTAAAATAAAACTGTCTGGTGGCAAAATAAAGCGGTTGGTAAGTAAGGAAAAGCTTTATATGTTGCTTTGGCTAGGTAACACCTAACTGGGGTACGTAGAATGACGGGAGGGAAACGAAAAGGCTTATTTTCTCTATTCTTAACTATGTTCTGTTTATCTTTATAATAGTTCGCTTAGGCCCGTTGTGCTGCGATGTAAAAATGGCTGCTGAGGCAACAGAGTACGCAGGCGCAGAAAATGGCTGCCGTGAGCAAGCAAAGCTGTGAACAGGGGAGATCATGTGACTGTCCCAAAGCTTCGGATGGAAGCGTGGTCAAGGCCGTGATGACCTTATTATACCAACGTGTGCCAAAGAATGGCTGAGCGAAAGGCGTGAGAAGCTGCAATGAATACGTGAATAAACAATGAACTGTCCAATTTAAAAGTATCGGAAAAAGATACAAAAAGAGACTAATGTGCGGATGGGTAATGTCATGAACCTGTGAGAAATGGTCGAAGAATGAACTTTTTACAAAAAACCGGATAAAGCAAGGATATTCATAATGAGACGTATACCGACCCAAATGGACCAATTAGAGAGAATCTCGCCCACAAAGATGTAACATTTTCACTTAGTAAGCTAGTATTAGGGTATAAGAAGGCCTACTTTGGGGAGGGGAATTTAATGCTTTTTTGAATGCTTTTTGGATGCTATTTTGATGCTAATGCTGCTGCTTTGCGGATGCTGCTTTTAATGCTGACCAAGGGAGGATTTGCGGTTTATATTTTATTGAGCACAAGACTCTATCGCTGAAGAACTATTTTTATTTTTACTTTCCATTTTTAATATTATAGAACTTTTTATTCCTAAAAGATTTGAGTAAGAAAAGAAAGGGATTGTGGCGGGAACCCCATATAGGTGGTCCGTCGGGAAGGTCTGTTTTACAGGACAGATAGACAGTTTTTCCGGGAGTTCTATGCTGTGATCTGAATTCTTTGCTGTGAGGAACAATATTTTTCCATCCAATAGGTATGCATTGCAATTTCAATTTATTCTTATAATAATGACAAATGTAATAATCTGAATAATAAATTTGAACTTATTTCATGCTTCTAAAATTTAGATAAATATTATTACTTTTAAACCAATGAGTCTGTGGTTCTTTAGCTCAATAATAAATGTAACTGTTTAAAAGGTTTATAGTGATTGAGCTGGTGTTAATCACCATCAACTGATTCCTACTAGTTGGTCCATCGACCAATGAGCGGAATACCTTAAAATCTGAGAAGAATTATGTTGTTTTAAAAAGGTATCCCGTCTCCTTCCAGCACGTCATTAACTGTTTCTCCTTAGTAAAACGGACGAATTCCAGGGAATATATGAGAGTGTGTGAATGTTTATGCGGTGTTATGGGCCCCACCGTCATATGGATATAGTTGTGGGTTAAAAGGGATATTTGTACCTGGATGTTCAAAGCATATAGGAGAAGAAATGTTATTGATAGCGCTGGATCAGTGCCCACCAAAAATTCCATAGGGTATATAACAACTAACAGTGCACCCAAAACATTTAAGGTCGCTAGGGTGAAGGCTGGAGACTGTTTTAGGAGAGGGCAAGAATGAGTCCTGCCTGAGGGGAAACAGCCTTTCTCCCACAGCTTTTACCACAAAGGATCTTTGCTACACAGCTTTTACCACACAGGTAAGTACTGTGAAGATACGTATTTGTACCTTTACCACCCAGTACTTTCCTACGCAGGGAAGTCGTTTTTTTTTTTTTTTTAATAACATACTTTTTATGTTATTTAAAAAAAGTGATTTTAGGGTTTAGGGATGCTTGAGGTAAAGGGAGGTAAAGGTGATACTAGGGTTTAGGGGTGGGTAGAGGTAAAGAGAGGTAAGGGTGAGGGGGATTTTAGGGTTCAAGGGTGGATAGCAGTAAAGGAGGCAAGGGTGATTTTAGGGTTTAGGGGTGGGTAGAGGTAAAAGGAGGTAAGGGTCAATTTAGGACTCAGGGATGGGTCAAGGTATAGGAAAGTAATGGTGAATTTAAGGTTCAGTTGTGGGTAGAGGTAAAGGGGGTAAAGGTGATAATTCTAGAGTTCAGGTATAGGTAGTGGTGAAAGTAGGCAAATATTAATTTAGGGTTCATGGGTGGGTAGAGATAAAGCGAAGTAAGGGTAAATTTAAGGTGGTTAGAGCCTAAAGGAGGTGTAGTAATAGAAGTTGCACTCACGTAAGAGGAAATGTAGTTTATTCATGAGAAGTCAGGAGAATCCAACAATCTCCAGCTAGGCACAGTCAACAACCACCAACTGACTAACAGACCCTGGCCACACCAGAACCTAGGGTGACATCACAGAATGTTGTGAGATCACAAAGGTCCTAGCCTGGCCAGGGCAGGATAAACCCAATATGACACATCTCCTTTCTTAACAGCAAAATAAGATAACAATGATGATAAAATAGATAAGATAACAATGAAGATCATATATGAAGGTAGAGATACAAACTATAGGAGAAACATAAGGTGAACAGGTAAAGTGCACAATTAAGAAACATTTCCCATTAAAAGGAAAGCATTGTAGACCATAAAAAACAGGTTACAGAAATGAAAAACATTGGCAGCTCAGTATAAGGGACCCTATAAACAAAACAAAGGTTATTACATCCCTAGCAATAAAATTGTAAATAAACAATAACCTCTACACCTATACCTTCTCCCTTTCTCATATAAGTTATACATAGGAGTGTTTCACTGACATACACATTCCGCTAAATAAGCGGGAAATTTCCTAGGTCTCACACACCATTCATCTCTTTCTTTAACATCTTTGTCATGTTCTATGTCATTGCATTTCTCATACCCAACCACATTACCCAACCCTACATTGGGCAACCTTGAAGTTTTCTTCCTATGCTCTTCTTTGGTTTATTTGTGATACATAGCCACTCTTCTCAAATTCCATGTCTGCCCATTGTCGAGACTAACCCAGTTACCACCAACTTGACTCACTTGATAGGGACCTCTGAATTTGGATAAACCTTTGTTGACTCCATCCAGTTTTACTTTGACCCAGTCCCCAGTGTGAATGAACCTTTTCTGTACACTTTCTGTAGTACCTCCTCCTTCTTGCTTACTGCTTTTCTCTAGCATCCAAGATGGTACCATCTTGGCACCCGCTTGTTTACCCCTCATCATTTCAAAGGGACATTTGCCAGTTCCGCTATGTATGGTTGTGCAATATGACCATAACATTTCCTTCACTGCCTTCTGTACTTGGACACCATTGGTGCAAGCAAGTTGCATGGTACCTTTGACCATCTTGTTTATTCTATCACACAAACCATTGCCTTGTGGGTTGTATAAAGAGGTGCAGGCATGCCTTATACCCAATCTAGCATAGAAATTCTCCATCTCAAGAGAAGTTAACTGTGTGCCATTGTCAGTAAGATCACAGAAGGAATTCCTTCCCTTCGAAACACCTCACTCAAGACATTCAAGGTTGCATCTGTGTTAACAGATCTCATGAACACGTCCACCCATCTAGACTTTGCATCCACCAACACTGCAGCATACCTCTCATATTCCAGCAAACAGTTAAAAGGTCCAATAAAGTGCCTGCTAATTTTTTCCCAAACATTTTCAGCCTCCCACACATGTTGATTTTCATACTTTACCAACACCTACCCCAACCTCTTTTCAGTCTCCTTGCAGCTATGACTTTTTTCCACCCACTCTTTTATTTGTATATCCATGAGCGGCCACCAAAATCTTTCTTTAACCCTCCTGATGGTGAGTGTTTGGCTCAAGTGTCCCTCAAGTGCCAGCTTTATCACTTTGTCTGGAACTGATAAGGGTGGTATAAAATGTTCTCCCCTCAAATTAATCCAATCACCCTGAACAGATGGCTAATTTTTTACTTGAAAAAACGGCCTCAAAATAAGCTGCATTACACCCTTAAGTGTCACCTCATTCTTCTTACCTGTAACCCACTCCAGCTTGGAAATGGCATCTTCTAAGCCTTCAGTGACATCATCCAAAATTTTCAACCACCTCCTTCGATTCCACTTCAAAGTTGTTAACACTGTCATCAGGTAGCCTTGGGAGGCAATCCGCCACAGCATTTTTCCACCCTGTTACATATTGAACATTACAATTGTACTCTTGCAGTTTCACTGCCAAGCGGGCCAATCTTCCCAAACAGTTTTTCCTACCATCAGGCCCCAATACTTTAATCAAGGATTTGTGATCAGTTCTTAAAGTGAATGTTCTTCCCCACAAAAACACTCAAAAGTATTGGGTAGCCCAAGCAGCTGCCAATGCCTCATGCTCTATAACTCAGTACATTCTTTCAGTGTCACTCAATGAACGTGAGGCCAACGCCACAGTTCTTTCCACCTGGCCATGTTTTTGAGCCAAAACAGTACCAATAGCTACTGCACTGGCGTCAGTAGTAGCCACTGTTTTGTATTCCGTATGGATAGGTGCTAGTACTCCTGCTTGGGCTATATCCTCCTTAATCTTTGTGAACGCTTGCTGCTGTGCTAAATTTCATTCAAACTTCCTCCCCTTTCCAACTCTCTCAATGGTTCTGTTTTTGCTCCAAAATGTATCACAAATTTTGAGTAGTACTCAACAAGCCCCATAAAGGATCCCAGTTGATCCCTATCACAAGGTGTCTGCACACAGACAATTGCACTCACTAGGTTCTGTTTGTGCTTAATTCTATCACTGGCAATGTGACAGCAAAGATAATCAACTTCTTGCACCCCAAAAACCCATTTTCCTTCCTCAAAGTCATTCCAGCATCTCCAATTCTTTTCAATACTCTACTAAGGATTCTGTTGTGTTTAACTTCATTGCAACCAAAAACTGAAATTTCATCCTGAAAGAACACCGTAATACTAACACCAGTCAAAATTGTTGTGATAAGGAGCTGAAAAGCACTGGCAGCTGAGCATAATCCAAAGGGCAACCTATTGAACTGGAAGGTTCCCTCTGACGTTCTGAAAGAAGTGAGGTGTTTACTATTAGGATGCAACCTGACCTAGTGATATGCACTCCGTAGATCGAGTTTGGAGAAAACCTTTCCCCCTGAAGCATCATAACAATCTCATTTATGTTAGGCAAGGGAAAACTGGCCATTATTACACTCTCATTTACACTGCGCATGTCAACACAAAAACAAAGGGATCTTCATGATCACTATCTGAGCTAGCCACTCCAAAGCCTGCACTGGCTCTATAACCTCCTCGTCCAACATTTGTTGTATTATCTCTTTGACTTGGACATGTGCCGCCATTAGTACCCTCCTTGCCACAAGGACGGCATTGCGCTTGAGTTTGATTTTATGCAAGAACCCCTTTGCCCCACCCAACTTCTTCTCAAATACCTCTGCATTGTCATTTAGGATGCTTGCTCATTAGCTCACCTCCTTCAACCACCATAACTTGATTTTCTGCTCTAGAATCTACTTTTATATGTAGTTTGTATTGATGTGCCCAATGCAATATGGGTGGCCCATTCGGAGCAACTTATACCTTAACTTTCGTGCACCTCCCTGAAAACCTAATGTCTGCCCAGATGTACCCCAACACTCGACCCTTGGTAACCTTTCAACACAACATCAGATGGTATCAGCTCCCCCCCTTGTCACGTCACATCATATAGCCATTTTGGTAATATAGTATAGAGAGAACGAGTGTCAACAATCAAAGATACTATCTTTCCATCAATGTCAAAATCAGCCTTGGGTTGTTTTCTTTTCCTTTCTATTTCCTCCTCATGATCCTCTTCTTTGACGATCAATATTCTATGTTCAATATCTTCCTCTTCTACACAAGCTACTTTCCTTTCACTGGCTTTGCATGTGCGTGCCATAATGCCCTTTCCTCCCACATTTGTGACAATCCTTGGTCTGGGCAAAACAATTTTTCGAGTCTGCCAAATGGAATTTGCAACCACACCTGTGACATATGCGTGCCCCAACTCTTCCAGAGAGGTTGACGATCCCTCTAGTGTTTTTGTCTTTACTATAATTTGGTCGACCTAACTGTATTTTGGCCTTTACGATATTTACCAACTCTGTCTCGTCTTGCATGAGTGACACTTCTCTCTCTTTTTCTTGAGAAATTATTTTCATTTCTTTCATGCACCTCTCCGATTCCTCAACCACTTTAACAATTTCAATGGCCTCCTTCAGGGTAGGATTCTTTGCCGCCTTACCATCTCGTCTGTCATTGGCCCAAACTGACATTTAATAGATAATTCCCGTAATCTGGGCACAAATTGATCAACCGTTTCACCAACTCTTTGTGGCTGGGTATAAAATTTGTGTCTGCGCATAACCACATTTTCCTGCTTGGCGAAACTCGTTCTTAACCTAATAATAGCATCTTTGTATACATCATCCACCTTTTGTATGGCTTCTGGTAGATATTTAAACAAGTGCTGCCTCTCCTTTCCCAAAGCTCCAAGCAACAAAGCTTTCTTGAGTATTGCAGGAAACCTAGCACCATCCAAAGCCACTAAATAGTTCTCAAAACAGTCTATCCAATCCTCCCATTCAATGGGTGGCACACCGGCAGACATTTAGAGCCCGATTACGATGGATTACGTTGGATTTGGCTTTCCCGGATCCGATTCGTAGCCCTTTGGTCTGACCGAATCGTACACAGGTCCGAATGACCAAGTACGATGCGAAGATCGCGTACACGTCGTCCGAATCGTTTCCGAACCCGATCCTGTCCATATGACTCTTTCGTAGCCGAAGCTGGATTCTGACCGAGCGAGTACGATGCACGATTCGGACAGCCGCATCAAATCGGTCTCAGCGAGACAAAACGGCTGCTGTAGCAGGCCCCCTTCACCCGGAGCCCTCTGAATCTGTCATGGGGGGTTGCCCATGGTCCCCCCGATCCAAGCATGCACAGTGTGGTGGGCACGATGGGGTGCCTGCCACAGGGTATATGCTTTTCCCCACCCACCCCTTTTTGCTATGGGAGCGTGTGTACATGTTCAATACACAGGCTCCCATAGAGTTCAATGGGAGTCCGAGCGAACAGAGTCCGTCAGCATACGGATGCATCGTACTCGCCCGTTCGGACTCCCGGAGCACGATTCGCTCGGAAAGCCCTCCGGATCAGAGTCTTACAGAGGGCTTTCCTAGCAAGATCGGAATCTGCACCTAAGAAGGGTGGTGGGGCAACAATTGCATTGTCTAGATTTTTTTCTTTCTTTTTTTTTCTTATAACGAACTTAATTAGTATTGAAGTGCTCCTCTACTTTAAAACCAACACATTTGCACACAAGAGTATAGCATACAAATCGCTGAAGATGTATGGAAATACTGATCTTAACAAAAATGTTAATCTCTACTCAACAAGGGATGTGCCAACTGTACAAAAGCGTGCACATCGCTGAAAAAATTCCTAGGTATTAAACTTGAGGCCAATACTGCACCTGCAGTACTACTTTTGCCAACTGGATGTCGCCCAAAAACAAGGAAAAGCGTGGTGAAGCTTAAATATTCACCTCCGTGAGATGGAAGCGAAAAGAATCCGTGATGAAGTTAAAACGTTCACCAGTCAGCACGTCTGAGAAGAATAGAACGCACAGGGGACTGCCAGTGCCGAGTGCTGACCACGCAGGCCTCACATTGATCAAAGGATGACATTTGCCAGTAGAACACCCAAACAGGTAATTTAATTCTCTTTCACATCTGCCTCAATTCCGATGTGCATCAGCTCCGCTGTACGCACCAAGATCACATACCACAGAAATGTTGCGGCCCCTCAAGTCAAACAGTGAGTCCAAATGTAATATTCAGAGCCTGCACACCTTACCACTACATGCCTGAAATGTCGATAACACACCACATCACTTCTTAGGCACCCTTGATGCTTTCCAGGGTACCTCTGCTCACACGCCCTTCCAGAATAGATGCGTAGGTTCCTCCGTGGATTTCCTGACCTTTAGGAATGCTTCGCGTGGTCTAGATCATCACCAGAAATGTAGTAATAGAAGTTGCACTTACGTAAGAGTAAATGTAGAATAGTTTATTCATGAGGTTTGAGGAGAATCCAACAATCTCCACCCAGGCACAGCCAACGATCACCAACTGACTAACGGACCCTGGCCACACCGGAACCCAGGGTGACATCACATAATGTTGTGAGATCACAAGGGTCCTAGCCTGGCCAGGGCAGGATAAACCCAATATGACAAGAGGTAAGCGTGGTATTAGGGTTCAGGGTAGGGTAGAGCTAAAGGGAGATAAAGGTTATTTCAGGATCTGAGAATGGGTAAAGGTAAATGGAGGGAAGGTTGATTTTGGGGTTCAGGGTTGGGAAAAAGTTAACTGAAATAAGATTGATTTTAGCGTTTGTGTTGTGTAGAGGTAAAGGGAGCTACAGGGGGAATTTAAGGGTTTAGTGTTTTTTTAGAGGTAAAGGGAGGTAAGTGTGAAGCGTATAACTTTTGAAAACACCACATGTTTGATGATGAATAAAACATCCTCTTAGTTATAAAAGAGGTAACCAAAAAGTAAGTAAATGTGACATAGTTGGAATTTTGTTTTCAGAAAAACACATACTCTACGGCAACAGCTGTAAGTGGAGGGAATATGTTTACAGCTTCATCATCAATTAATATGATAAACGGCCAAAATGTATGTTTGGGAGACTGGTCACATGCAACAAAGATTCGGAATTGCTAGTTGTTTGTGATCAGCTCTTGGAAATACTGGGAAGAGTGAACTTCAACTTGTTCAACTGGTTCAAATGTTTTTAAATTGTCTTGCAAGCAAAAGGATAAGAAAAGAAGTACACAAGCAGCGCGGAAGAAAACTAATCAAGAAATCCATGCACCAGGGAAAAGGAAAAATACAGGGACACAAAGTGAAGCCCAAGTGAAGCCACACGGGCTGACACGCGCTCACCAATGTAAAGGAAGAAAATAAGAGTGACAATGAAGCCAACCAATGGTAAATGATCGGTGCGCTAAAAGGCCCTTTTTAGACTTTTTTCTTAAGAAATACCAGATTGTCACAAGCGACAGAGCACATGCTGTCTCAGGCAAGACCTAAAAACTGAACTGAATTGATTACTCGTCTGCCATAGAAATCTAAATTAGCCATACCAGTCGCTCAATATCAGTGAGGATTTGAAGCATGTGACTCATTGTTGAGGATTGTTGAGCATTTGAAGCACGAGACTCATTGTTTCCTGTTATCATTGTGATTGAACCACTGCACTCTATACACATAGGAATGTATGCTCCTGCCACTGAGGTGGAGAAATATAAACAGATCACACCTCTTATGATCACTTTGACATGCCTCTGTATGTGTAGCACCTTTGACGTTGTGCCTGTGCTGCGCTCCTGTATGGTCCCCTGTGTTTACGTACTATAGCCTTCTTTAAAATTCACTGCGAGAACAGGAGCCATTGCTGCCTTCCATGACCTGCGCCTTCCAAACTTCCTGAAGTGGTCCAGCTGTCCACGGTGAGTCTGACACAAGTTTCTTTATATTGTACGCAGTGCTTAATTTGTAGAAGAAAGAGTGCCGGTGCCCTAGCTGTGCTCAGAAGCCCGCAGCCGGTACAATTAACCATTAGCGCGCCAAATACCAAGGCTGCATAGTATTGAAATCATGCAATGCTTTTTTAAACCACTACCAGACTCTCCCTGTCCTTTTATCTCACTCCTGCAGGTTCCTGATTTCTCCCATTGTGACGGTTTTGTCATCTTTCGCTTCCTCTTTCTTTCTGCTGTGTGTGTTTTAATGATGTGGAAAAATAAAAGCTGATCCAAGAAATAAGTGCAACCATCGGCTCAAATGAAGAGCTGATTGTACACTCATCTCTTCAGCTGGTTTGGCCAACTGAGGAGATGTTGCTCCTACTGCTTTGATAATCAGAGCTCGAAGGTAGTGTTATGTGTTTCCTGCATGGCCCATTGTAATTTTCCCTATGTTATCCTAACTATACACATTGCAGGCCTCATTTTCCTTTGCACACGTTACTATATAAACATGCTTGCCTTTGTGCCACATTGCACTCTCATACGGAACCTGCATGTGATTTCGCATTCTGTTCTTTTCCTGGGATTTAGTCTGAGCACAGCAGACAAGGTCAAACAACATTGTCCCTTGTTATTCTTTATGGACAGGCACTAGCACCTAGACATAACACAGGAAGTCGTGTTGTTTATGTGCACACATGTCCTATCATATAGATGAAATGAAAAAAACATTTATATAGCGCATGGCTACCCGGGAGCATCCCAGCGCTGGGCAATACTAGAGAGAGGAAGCAGAAACTAGGGAAACAGAAATGTCTTCAATTGTTTACGGAAGGCAGGATGGCTAGATTTCCTGTGAAGATACAGAGGCAGGGAGTTCCAGAGTTTGGCAGCGTTATACGAGAAACGCCGGCCCCCACTTCTGGCCTTCTTGATCCTAGGGACCTCAACCAAATGAAGCTCATCTGAGCGCAGTTTCCTGTTGGCCTTGTAGGGGTAAAACATGGGCGAGTTTATCGGTGGCCCATTCCCTTGCAGGGATTTATGGACAATGTAAAGAGCCTTGAAGCTAATTCTTTCCTGCACCGGGAGCCAATGAAGGGAGTGTAGTGCAGGTTTTACAGAATGGCTATTGGACACTCCCATCAGCAATCTGGCTGCACAGTTTTGTACGGTCTGGAGTTTCGTGACTACTGCAATTGGGGCACCCAGATATAAAGCGTGTCCATAGTCTATCCTGGAAATAATAAGCGATTGAACTAGTATTTTTTGGCTTGAAAAGGGAGAAGAGGAAGCACTTTGCGGGCCATTCTGAGCAGGCCATAATAAGTGGCCACTGTCTTCCTGGCCTGCACCCTGAAGGTCAGGTTCTGATCCACCCAGATGCCCAGGCTCTTTATCTCGGTCTTAGGGACCGGTATTGGGCCCATGCTTGCTGGCCACATGGTGCTGGATTTAAAGCTTAAAAGATTGTCCAGGATCATGAGCTCAGTTTTTTCACCGTTAAGCTTAAGGTGAGACACACCCATCCACTTAGATACTTCCTCAAGAGATGAATAGAGGCCATTAGACCTCTAATCTGCTTGGTTCAGCACTACAACCAATTGAGTGTCATCGGCGTAGGTCACCATTTGGATCCCAAAGGGGGCTACAATAGCCGCCAGTGGGGCCATATAAACATTAAAAAGAGTCAGGCTCAATGATGAGCCCTGAGGGACTCCGCACAGTAAAGGGGTGGGTTTTGAAGCGGTGTCCCCCTCGAAAACCTGGAAGAATCTTCCCTCCAGAAAGGAACACAGCCATTGCAACGCAGTACCAGTTACTCCTACGCTCCTGAGACGGTGAACCAAAATGCGATGGTCCACCGTGTCAAAAGCTGCGCTCAGGTCGAGGAGTATAATGGCTGAAGACCCTCCTGAATCTAGAATCTTTCTGTTTTCTTCCACCACGGCTAGCAGAGCAGTTTCGGTGCTTTGTCGCGGGTGGCATCCTGTTTGGGTGGGATGAAGCAAGTTATGAGATTCCAGAAAACTAGAGAGAGTATGGTTTACATATTTTTCTGCAATCTTGCCAATTCCTGGAAGGAGGGAAATGGGACGATAATTGTCCAGGTCCACAGGATCCAGATTGGGTTTTTTTAATAGCGTTTTCACCATAGCCCCTTTCCAATTAGTGGGGACTATGCCTGTGGAAAGTGAGGCATTAATCAGGTCCGTGATGGTGGGGGCAATTAAAGGTGCTACCAGTTTCAGAATATTTAGAGGTGCTGGATCCCTGGGTGACCCACTTTTAACCGAGGACAGCAAAGTTAAAAGTGACTCCTGGGGTAGAGGTGGAATGGCCTCCAATTGGTGTTCAGTTATATATGGACCCGAATCCATGTGCTCGTTTGGGATATCGCATTCATCATCAGTTTGGGGTTGTAGTTTAAGAATATTCTGTACTTTGGTGATGAAGAACTCTGCCTGTTCATTGCAGCGTTGACCCTAGGTGTCAGGTACAATTGGCGGGGCGGGGGATTTGAGTAGTTTTTTTATAATAATAAAATTTTCTCTGGTAGAGTTGACAGCTGACAAGATCTTTTCCTCGAAATAGGAGGCCTGGGCTTTTTTTATTTCTGCTTTATAAATTCCAATAGCCGCCCTATATTCCAACTTCTTGTTGGGTGAGCAATCTTTCCTCCAGCTTCTTTCCAGTACCTTACAACGCTGTTTTAACATGCGTAGTTCGGAGGAAAACCAAGGGGATTTATGAGATCCACAAGACTTTTCTATCAATATTTTTGGAAGGACCACATTCAATGAGTACGCAACCTAGGGGTCATCCTCGACCCCACCCTCTCCATGACTAAGCAGGTCAACGCCGTTTCCTCATCCTGCTTCAACATCCTCCGAATGCTCCGCAGGATCTTCAAGTGGATCCCCACCGAAACAAGAAAAACAGTCACCCAGGCCCTCGTCACCAGCAGGCTGGACTACGGAAACGCCCTCTACGCAGGAACGACGGCTAAGCTCCTGAGACGGCTGCAACGCATCCAGAACGCCTCTGCACGTCTTATCCTCGACATCCCCCGACGCAGCCACATCACACCCCACCTGAGAGACCTGCACTGGCTCCCTGTCAACAAGAGGATAACCTTCAAGCTCCTCACCCACGCACACAAAGCACTCCACAACTCCGGACCAGCCTACCTCAACAGACGACTCAGCTTCTACACCCCCACCCGCCAGCTCCGCTCGACCAGCCTCGCCCTCGCCACAGTCCCCCGCATCCGGAAAACGACCGCCGGCGGCAGATCCTTCTCCCACCTCGCCGCCAAGACCTGGAACACCCTCCCCACCAACCTCCGACAGACCCAAGACCTACTGGCCTTCAGAAGACTCCTCAAGACCTGGCTCTTCGATCAGTAGCAGCACCACCCCTCTCTTCCCCCAGCGCCTTGAGACCCTCGCGGGTATGTAGTGCGCTTTATAAGTGACATGATTGATTGATTGATTGATTGATTGAATGAGTCTTCTATCCAATTACAAAAGTCCTCATTGGCCTTGACTGGACTGGGATCAGGCTTAGGTCTGGTCTTTTCCAGTTCGTGGGCCCACTTGTCCAAGGGGAGCTTGGGCCAGGGACGGCTCAAGGTCTGTATGGACTGAGTTCGAGATGTAATGGCCTGCGGGGACCAAAAAAAAGGGATAAGGAAATGGTCAGACCACGGGAGGGGAATGGGATCTTTCCCTTTTAAGTCCTCTAGGTTAGAAAATACGGGATCAAGGAGGTGCCCTTTGACATGAGTTGCTCGCAAAATCTTTTGTGGCAGATGAAAGGCTCCAAGGTCTCGCGCTAATTCAAATGCAGTTACTGCTCCCGGGTCATCGAAATGCAGATTAAAATTTCCAAGTAAAGTAAAATTTGCCGCTGTGCTGGCTTGGTTAACTACTGCTTCTACATAGATTTACAGAATGTACCTGTTGCCCCGGGGGGACGATAGATAAGAATTATAGATAGATGAGTACTTGAGCCACCGACAGACACATGGAATGAGAGTTCTGAGACAAGAGCACTGCGGCCGCTGAGATGTAGAGCGTCCATCTGTGTATGCTAAGGTACGGGGTCTGCAGGTAATTCCAGAGATCTTTAATATACTCATTCAGCTTTAGTAGCGGGGGGATAAGGTTACTCTGTCTTATAAAATGACAGCGATTTTCATGCTATATGGAATATTAACCAGGCTAACAGTATTTTTATTATGCTTTAGTTTTCTAATTAAGGCACATATACTGCATTTCAGAGCACGATAGTTTGAATAAATATTCTAAACTTTCTCTGTGTCTCCTGGTTATCTCGATGTGGACAACTACGAGTGAGAGAGCAAAACGGTGTGTCCTGTTACCGCAATCCCTGAGAGGGTCGATAGTGTTGTGTTCTGGGGGTGCCAATTCATTCGTTCCTCTGGTAAGGTAAGGTGGGCAAGTGAAGCACTATAGCTAGGAGGACTCTGGCTCATAGATACTGAGGTGGTATGGTGACTCATCCTCTGCATACTCATCTTCTATGATCCCAAGCATAGTTCTATTCCAGACCAGCAACCTGCTGGGCCCGTGATCAGTCCTGTAGTTGTTAATTCAGTTATGGGCAAGCAATCCACAAGTTGTGAAGAAATCCCCTTTTGAATTGGCTAGAAAATAGATCAACTAGAAGCTATTTTTCACTTTATGGAACCACAAGATAAGCACAGAATGTGCTTGCCCAATGGTCTGGTTCCCACTCTGGATGACTGCAACACGTGGGGGACAATTTTTGCCACAGTTTATGCTCTTTGTCATGGCACTCCCTCGATGTCCGTTTTACTGAATGTCCTCAAACAGATACAGAATAAGGGAGGTCCTGCCCTCGATTTGGGGATGAAACATGCAGGAAATTTTCCTGTCATCTTTGAAATGATTCTTTCTAAAATTAAAGGTGAAGCAGAGTCTTTGGCCATACACCAGTGGCTTGCTGCGGTTGCCAAATGCGAGTTGACAGTCATTATTGCAAATATGTAAACATGTTTAGGACGCAATACTTTGGGGACCAGACCTGCAGTTCCACCCCTTGGCAATCCTAGTTCTGACAAGGATGCCAGGTCAGCTCTTGAGTTTCCTAAGAAACCATGGGATAAATCTAAACAACTAAATCCTAGACAGCGCGGAGGCTGTCGGCCCCTGAATCATCTGAAAGATGATACGATTTTCGTGAAAAAAACAAACTCCTGATAGATATCAGGTTTCTGATCCCCATTCCCCTCGTTACTTTCAGGACTCGTCTCATGAACAATACGATAGAGGAGGGTGATCTGATTGCAGGCAAGGAGAGTACGTGCAACTCAAAAGGCTGACACAACGCTCGCCTGATGTGAAGATAAAGAAAGAGGATAGACCTCCTCTTTATAAAGCGTCTTTTCAGAAAAAGAAAGTTGCAGCTTTAACAGCTAAACTTGCCACAGATGGTGAGAACCCTGTTCCTGAACAGGAGTTTAGCTGGGACTCTCCACAGCTTGGAAGAAGCCACCATAGTACGCTGGAGTCTCAACCAATTTCTGGTGGTGAAAGCAACTGAAAATGTTATTACAGTTGAAACCGTGGATACCCGCTTAGCCACTCTAGACAGGCTATATCACTTGGATATTCAAATTGAAGGTGGCGCTAAACGCACCATTAATGCAATCTTCTGGGAGAATTTAACTACACCTTAAGACATTTTCTTGGCGGAGGTCAATTAGCCCTCACCATTCGTTCTTGCATGCCCTGAGGGTGAGATGTCATTCTACCTTCTCTCTCACACCATGTCCCGGATTAAGTCAAAAAGGCTTATGCTTCTAAATGGGCCCTTGCTTTGGGATAAAGATTCTCCTTACCACATTATTCCTATATGGTCCACCCCTCAAGTACAACCACAATATCCTATTAAACAGGATGCTAAGGCACTCGTCAAATAAATTCTTTCCCAACTGGAGTACTAGGAGATGACTGAACCCTGTATATCTCAAATGAATAATCCTGTTTTTCCTGTTCCAAAACCAGACCATTCATATTATATTGTCTTTGATTACAGACATTTGAATGGCCATACACACACGTTTGCAGTACAAATACACACAGTACTGCACTCAATAATAAAGTAGTTCGCAAAAAATATAAAACTACCTTGGATATTTCCAATGGGGACCATGATGCTCTGTCCTACATGGATGACATCTACTCGACAGACAATGACCTAAACCCCCATTTAGCAAGAGTGGATCACATTATTTTGCAGTTTGCAGAACTTGGTTACAGGATTATCTTTAAAAAATATTACATTCCTTTTCTCAGTGTCCTTCTTTTGGGATATGAACTTACCAATGAGGGGAAAATTCTTGCCCCCCATTTTCTGGAAAAGTGTGCTTAGTTGTAGCCTGTAAGTACAGTTAGGAAATTGCAGTTTGTTGCAAAGTCATCCTGTGCCCTGGGCACCCCCCAACTTTTTGCTGACTGGTACTGGTGGTAACTGACTCTGACTGACCCTGGGCTTTGCCTAACCAGGCCCAGTGCCAGTGCTATGCTGAAAACACTTAGATACAGTTAAAACACCTACATACACTAGGGTACACTATGGGTTGGGGTACCCCTGTGATTGGTATGACCTACCCTATAAGCCCCTAGTATATAATAGGGCAGGGGAATTGAAACTACCTATCAGTGCCTAGTATGTAGTAGGGCATGGCAGTTTAAGAGGCCAGCAGCCTTTCTGCACTTGCATGTGTGCACTGCTGAGGCCTGAGGTCAGTTTTAAAAGCAGCCCTGGGTGCCATAACTGCTTTTAAAAATGGATAACCTACAATGTTATGGCATATTAGGGACCCCCAGGGTCTCCCCTAGGTGTCCCAGGGGTGGGGGGTCAGGTATCTATAAGGTAGACCCTTCTAAAATGAGTTTTATATGCCCTGGGTTAAGTGAAATTTCACATTTCACTCCCACATTGTGGTAAAGTGCTGCCCAAATTCGACTTTGATGCTAGGAGCACTGTGAAGTGAGGATCTGCAATATTTTTACAGATTCAGAACCCCTAAAGTCTCCCCTAGTAGTCCTATGGGGTGGGGGCCCTGTAGATATAAGCAAAGCACTTATAAAATATGTTTTTGTAAGTGCTGGTGCTGGAAAAATGGCCCAAGTCATTTTTCCCATTGCAAATCCCCTGTTACATAGGTTAACATGGTAGGAAGTTATTAATTAATAACTCGTGATAGAAGGGGGCTAGAAGTGCCATTCAAAGATTTCCCCGAATGGTATTAATAAATCCAACAATATGATATTGTTGAATTTCTCCTAAAGTGTACATACAAGAAGTTATAAGACTTTCTTGTTTGTAAGTCCAGATTCAGCCTTCCAGTGGTCTGCCCTGATTGGTCAGAGTTAAGTGGATTAGCCAGCCTTCCTGGAGAGGTGATAAAAAGCCCCTGGGGTTATGCAGCTGGGCTGGGAGGGCAGTGTGCTGGTCCACAGGAATGCCAGGCCAGGGGGAGGGGTTGTAAACCATGGGCTTCAAAGGGAAAAGAAGAACCCAGTGTCATTTACAACTCTGAACTTTCTACCTCAGGCAGATGGTAGAATTAAGGAAGGTATGAGCAGATGCAGGGGGAGGGAGTCTAAGTAAATTAGCCATCCAAGGGGTGTGTTTAGCCAGCTCTTGCCCCCTTGCTGGAAAATATGCCATTATGGATTTGGAAGATTTGATGCACTCTGGGACAAAATAATGCCACACTCTACAGGATGTGGTCATATTTTTGAGGAGTTACCCTGCTCCCATTGGTCAGGAGTGACCTCCTGTCTGACCCAGAGAACTTGGAATAAGTATCTGAGAGGGGCAGAGCCCTCCAGATCTGCTGCTTGAAACTGAAGAAAGCAAGAGCTTGTGCCAAGCTGAGAAGTTTTGCTGTGCAAATTCTAAGGCCTGACCTCTGAAGCCTGCACCATCAGAAACTACAGCCCTGTGGACTACCTTGCTGAAAAAGAAGTAAAGAGTGTACTCCCTGCAAGCTACAGGTTAACAGAGCATTACCTGGACCCTCACCACCAAGGATCATCAACATGGGGAACTACCAGTGGATTGTAAGGGTGATGTCCAAGTGGATTGTGGGAACTGAAGTCCTCAACTTTCAAGGACCATCTTGGAGCTTCCAGACCCTTGGAGTGAGTTTGAGACACTTTGGGACCTTTTGAGGAACTTCAGGAAGAAGTTCAAGAAGTTGGAGAACTTTGGAGGAACTTTGGAAAAAAGCTCCATAGAGGGACCGACTCAACCTGGTCAGCCAAGCCGCCTGCCTTCAACCCCGAGTCGGCCAAGCCATTCAGGTTCGTCCCGCTAAAAGCTCCGTCGGTCCGACTTCCAGAGTTTGACCGGGAATAGAAGAAATCGGGGCAGCACTTTACCACAATGTGGGAGTGAAATGTGAAATTTCACTTCACCCAGGGCATATAAAACTCATTTTATAAGGGTCTACCTTATAGATACCTGACTCCCCACCCCTGGGACACCTAGGGGAGACCCTGGGGGTCCCTAATATGCCATAACATTGTAGGTTATCCATTTTTAAGTGCCCCAAACACCAAAGTCGAGTTTGGGCACAATTTACTTTTTAAAAGCAGTCATGGCACCCAGGGCTGCTTTTAAAACTGACCTCAGGCCTTAGCAGTGCCCACATGCAAGTGCAGAAAGGCTGCTGGCCTCTTAAACTGCCATGCCCTACTACATACTAGGGACTGATAGGTAGTTTCAATTCCCCTGCCCTATTATATACTAGGGGCTTATAGGGTAGGTCATGCCAATCACAGGGGTACCCCAACCCATAGTGTACCCTAGTGTATGTAGGTGTTTTAACTGTATCTACAGGCAGAGGCCTAAAGTGAATGGGACTGAGGTTGAGGCTATCAGAGACACTGGGGCTAGTGTAACTATGGTCCTGGATGAGCTGGTGCCTCCAGAGAGGTTGTTACCTGGTGAGTTTCACCAGGTGACTTATGTAGACAGCACTACCAAACTCCATCCTATGGCTCTGGTGGATTTGAAATGGGGAGGTGTGACAGGCCCTATGAAGGTAGCTGTGTCAAAGGTGCTCCCAGTCCAGTGTTTACTGGGCAATGATCTTGAAGCCTCTGTGTAGTCAGAGGTGGAGAGAGGACTCCATATGAAAATATTGGAGCTCCCTGAGTGGGTATGTGCTGTGACTAGGTCACAGACTAGCCAGAAGGGAGGGGCTGGACACTTGGACCCTGGAACAAAGGGACAAGCATCCAAGGACAAGGGTACTAGACCTCGTGAACCAGCCCAGGGAACTCCAGAGGTGCCGGCAGAATCTAACCCTGATGGGGAGGATCTGGCCTCTGAGGGAGGGACTCCATCCCTGCCAGAGCTGTCAGATTTGTCAGAACTGACAGGTCCAGGTGGACCCTCCAGAGAGGAGTTCAGTAAGGGACAACGTGACTGTCCCACCCTGAATTTTGACAGGACGTACATACCTGATTATGCTCAATGCATTAAACTTTTTTATGCCTTAATACGTCCAGATTTGTTTGCTTCCAGCTGGACATCAGAACACACTGCCTCACTCAGATCTTTACAGTCTGATTTGCTTGAAACACGCCATTTACATACATGTGTCAATACTACGAATTTAATTAACTGCGTTTTACCAGGTGCAATTGGATTTACTTATTTCACCTTTAACAAAGGTGAGACAGTCCCCATTCCATATAAATCACATTTGTTTTCATCTGTGAAAATGTGTTTTGCTTCAACTAAAAAAATTCTAACTGCTGTGCAAATGGCCATCCTGAAGGAGCGGCCACTTGCTCAAGGTAAATGCATTATTGTTGTTTCTCATGTGCCAACCTTAGAGACTGACATAAAAGCCAGCGTTCCAAATTCAAAAGCCCTCCACATTTGTTGGATACTGTGGGCTACGTCCTTAACAGCCGTGGATGTATACTTCGTCTTTGACCCTTCTTTGCAAGCACAAGAATTCTTGCAATATGAACATGTTTATTCTTTGTCTTCTTCTCTTCTGCCTCTTTACCAATATTGATCCATCATTTATAGTGATGGATATGCACAACCGGATATAGGTTTTAAGCAGCAATTTTCTGCCGCATGCACCATCGTTCTGGGCTCTACCTCTGATGGGGCCTTACATCCTCAAACTACTCGCACACAGTCTCTTGGTGACTGCACTGCGCAGTTGGCTGAATTGAAGGCTTTACTCCTTGTGCTTCATATTGCGGATCCTAAATTCCCCACACTTATAGTGTATGATTCGTATTATTGTATGCAATCTTTTAATGATAATTTAAATTTTTGGAAACAAAATCATTACAGAGATTCAAAGGGAAGCACACTCATGCACAAGTGCTTTGGGATAAAGTTGCAGATCTTAAGGATAGGTTGCCACACACTCATGTTATACACACATTGAGTCATCACCGTGTGGGAGCACACACCATAGGAAATCCTTCGGCAGATGAAGCAGTTGCCACAGCTAAAATAGGAGCAATGAATTCGCTCTAAGACTCATATCGACAATGATATTTTGGTTGCTGTGAATGCTACTAAAAGCGGCACCATCTTGCAGAAGGGTTTTCCTTCTAAGTATTCTTATCAATTAAGGGCCCGATTAAGATGTCGGGCGGAAAGGCATCCTAGAGCTAGTCGGAGGCCTTCCTTCCGATATCAATGGTTTCCCTCCGACTGCCGTATTACAATACAGGCGGTCAGAGGGAAACCAGTGGGGGGATTCTGCACTGCTTCCAACGGGCTCACAGAGGCCGTAGTGGTGGCGGGCAGAATGTTAATCCCATAATGACGACGGAGCCAGCCTCAGCTTCGCCATTGGGCATACAATGTCGCATTTTACCTGCCCTTTAATGGTGGTCCACCCGCCATGAAAAGGCAGACGGAAAGTGACTTTGAGGGCTTCTAGCAGGGCCCTCTTCCCCCTGGCCCTCCTCTATGGGTGCCTCCCTAAACATCCCTGCACCGTGGGGCTGGCACCGCATGGTGCCTGCCACACAGTGCAGGGATGTTTGCAAACATCCATTTTTCAATTGTAGCTTGTGCAGCGGGCCTTATCCCCCACCGCACAAGCTGCAATTGTAAACTGGATGTTTCTGACTGCCCATAGGGTGCATCTTAATACAGCGGGTGGAACAACCGGCCTATGGTCAGGCAGGTTCCATTCCACTATGATGTCAGTTGGACGCTCGTCGGACCGACATAATTAGCCACAATATGACCAGAATGTTCCTTTTGTAACTATTCCTGGCATTGGTGATTGTATGATTCACAATGCAGACTGAAGACAGGGGCGTAACACACACCCCTGCATCCCCCACGGTGCGGGGGGCCCCGAGCTTGAGGGGGCCCCCTCTTCACAGTAGTCGGGCCTGAGAGCTCCGGATTCAATCCGGAGTGGGGACCCTCCATGTACTTTGCAGGGGGGCCCCCTCAACTTTCGTTACGCCAGTGACTGAAGACATGATTTAATTGCAGCCGCACATGAAAGTATAGCTTCTACACATGCCGGTGTGGCCATCATTTCACTCTTAGAGCACAGATATTGGTGGCAAGGATTATACCAACAAACCAGAAAATATGTTTTATCTTGTGACATCTGTCAGCAAATTAAGGGCCCGATTCTGATGCGGGTTGGAAAAGCTTCCCGACCGAGGGCCTGATTCTGATGCGGTTAGGAAGGCCTCCTAACGGCATTTGCTCCTTCCAAATCGGATCGGGAACGTGTCTTCCCGACCGAGGGCCCAATTCTGATGCGGTTAGGAACAAATGTTCCCATTGAAGTCAATGGGAGTTCAACCAAATCGTATCTGGAAGCATCCGGATGCATCCTACTCCGCCGGTTGGACTTTCCCGATCCGAGTGGGTCGGACACCATTTCCCAACCGATTCGGTCGGGAAGCTTTTCCAACCCGCATCAGAATCGGCCCCTAAGTGTTCTACTGTGTCTCGTCCACTGCAGACAGAACTTTTTATTTGCAACAAGCTTTTGGCTGTATTTACTTAGATCACTGCGGTGCCTAAATTTCTGATACTGTGTTCAAATTAATTGTGGTTGCATGTGATTCTTGCTCTAGGTTCCTCTGGGTTTGGCCACAGTGCTCTGCTGGAGCTCGCACTTTTATTAAAGACTTGCAGGTCTTCATTAGGACATATGCCTGCCACGCATTACACTCGGACCAAGGTCTGACTTTCGCCTCTAATAGTAAAATGTATTTATATTGGAGGGGGAAAGTTATGGCCTGATTGCAAGTCCGGCGGTCTTGCGACTGCCAGACTATCAGTGGCGGTGGTCCGTTCGCCGCATTACGACTTGCAGCGTCATTGCGGCAGAGGACAGTCGGTCCCTAGTGGTGGTGGAGGTGCGCCACAATGTAGTATGCACAGCAAGACTGGCGCGGTCACGCAGAGCATATTATAATTTCCAACAGCCATTTTATGGCGGTAGCCCCGCCATGAAAAGGTAGGTGGCAGAGGAACAAACAGGGCCCCCATTCCCTCCCGCCATGGGGATACATTCAGGGGGCACAACATGGGCCCCCATGTCAGTATACCCCCAAAGTTCCAGCACGGAAGAGACGTCACTGTCCATACCGTGCTGGAACTTTTATGCCGTTCCCATTGCGGTGCCTGTTTTCCCTGTGCCGCCATGGGAAAGGCGAAGGACCATCCACCGTACATGAGTTTAACTCGTAATACGGCGGGCGGTCCTTGAAGGGGTTTGGCACAGCTGTACTGGTGGAGAGCTGGGGCAACTGCGCCAAACTCGTAATCAGGCCCCTATTTTTTGTGTTTAATGTCTAGCATTTTTCAAAAATTGTTTTATGTTTGGAGTGAGTAGTTTAGGGGCTCATTACGATGTCGGGCGGAATCACTTCTGCCCGACACCGACTCGGTCATGGGACCAGCTGACACCCGGTCGTCGGTCACGACCTCCCAATTAGGATGCGACCGAACACTGTCTGGTCGCATTCTCATATTTCATTATGGGAGCATGCATTACGGCCGTGAACCAGCAGTAAAGCATGCTCCCATAGTGAAATGGGAGGTGCGGTTTAGCCCTGCACCGTGTGGCAGGCACCTCAAGGTGCCTCCCACAAGGTGCAGGGATCAACAGGGGGACACCATATGTGCCACCTCGGCCTCCAACCGGAGGCCGTGCACCAAAGGGGCCCTGCTGGGGGCCCCCTAACACGCTTTCTGACATGGTTTCCATGTCAGACAGACCGGCATGGAAACCATGTCGGAAACCGTGGATTGTAATCTCAAGGGCGGAAAGAGCTGCCCTTGAGATTACAGGCCGCATTCCGGCTGGCGGATGGGCTCTCTGAGCCTGTCGGAAACCAGCCAGAAAGACCGGTCGGATTAATTTCCGACCGCCTCCATCAAAATGAGGCAGTTGGAAAGGAATCCGACCGGCTCATTACGATGCAGCCCTAAAGGCTCTGAGTCTCTGACTGAAGGTCAGAGCCTTTACGGGGCGTATCGTAATCAGCCCCTTAGTGTCCTGCACCTTTTCTGAGCTAAGTTATATTTGAGTGGGGATAGTAAATCATGTATGTTTTGGGGCCAATTATGATGTTGGTCGGAGTTGCCTCCGACCAACATCATCGCAGAATCGGGACCCACTGAACTCCGGTCGGCTGTCCCGACTGCCTTATTACGATGCGACCGCACATGGTGCGGTCGCATACTCACATTTCCCTATCAGAGATTGTGCTATGGCCGTAAATCAGCCGTAGCACAAGCTCCTATAGGGAAATTGGAGGTTGTGTTCATTCCTGCACTGCATGGCAGGCACCTCAGGGTGCCTGCCACACAGTGCAGGGATCAACAGGGGGCATCATAGGTGCCCCCTCAGCCCCCAACCAGAGGCCGCAAGGATAAGTGGGCCCTGCTAGGGGCCCCCAAATTTGATTTCCGACAGGCTTTCCATGTCAGAAAGCCCAGCATGGAAAGCCAGATGGAAACCGAGCATCATAATCCCAACGGGGGAAACGCCGTCCATTGGGATTACAGGCCGGTCTCCGACTGGCCGACGGGCTCCTTGAGCCCGTCAAAATCCATCCGGAATGACTGGCCAGTTGCAATTCCGCCCGCCTAGATTGTAATTAGGCTGTCAGAATTGAAATTGACGCACTCGATCAGAAAGCCTCTGACCTCAGGTCGGAGGCTTTCCCACCGAGATCGTAATAGGCCCCTAGGTTTCCAGCACCTTCCCAGACTTTAGTTATATTTAAGTGGGAATAGTAAATTATGTTTGTTTAGTGTCCAGCACTTTCCCTGATTTAAGCTATCTTGAAGTGGGAATAGTAAATTATGTATGTTTAGTGTCCAGTACCTTCCCAGACTTCAGTTATATTGGAGTGAAAAAGTAAATTATTTATGTTTAGTGTCCAGCACCTCCCCTGACTTAATTTATATTGGAGTGGGAATAGTAAATTATGTATGTTTAGTGTCCGGCTCCTTCCTTGATTTCAGTTATTTTGGAGTAGGTACAGTAAATTATTTGAGTTTAATGTCCAGCATCTTCCCTGACTTAAGTTATATTGGAGTGGGAATAGTAAATTATGTCTGTTCAGTGTCCAGCACCTTTCCTGACTTAATTTATATAGGAGTGGGAATAGTAAATTGTGTATGTTTAGGGCCCAGCACCTTCCCTGACTTAAGGTATATTGGAGTGGAAAAGCAAATTATTTATGTTTAGTGTCCAGCACCATCCCTGACTTAATTTATATTTGAGTGGGAATAGTAAATTATTTATGTTGTGTGTTCAGCGCCTTCCCTGACTTAAGTTATATTGGAGTGGGAATAGTAAATTATGTATGTTTAGTGTCCGGTGCCTTCTCTAACTTAAGTTATTTTGGAGTGGGAATAGTAAATTATGTATGTTTAATGTCTAGTATCTTCCCTGACTTAAGTTGTCTTGGAGTGGGAATAGTAAATTATGCATGTTTAGTGTCCAGCATCTTACTTTTATTAAAACACACATATAATTGTTAAAAAATAATTTTATTTAACACAAATAAATTGTCAATGCACATTTTTATAAGATGTAAAAAAAAATTATTAAAAGAAATGCTATAGGGCCTCATTACGATGTCAGGCGGACGGCAGCTTGTATGCCGGGCGGAGAAGGCCTGCTGCCCAAGCTGCCATTGGAGAATGGATGTTTTTAAACATCCCTGCACCGTGTGGCTGGCACCTCAGGGTGCCTGCCACACAGTGCAGGGATGTTTAGGGGAGCACCATAGGTGCCCTCAGGCCCCATAGCGGAGGGCAGTGGGGGAGGGGGCCCAGCTGAGGTCCCCCAAAGTCACTTTCTGACAGCCTTTTCATGTCAGAAAGGCTGATATGGAAAGGCTGTCAGAAACCAACCTTGTACTCGTGACGGTGGAGGTGAATCTGGTTCCCCCATTATTCATGGGATGAAAATTCCGTTCCTCTTCCGACAGGCTCTGTGAACCCGTTAGAAGAGGAGCGGAATCCCCCCACGGGTTTCCCTCCGACCGCCGTCATAGTAATATGGCGGTCAAAGGGAAACCCTCGATGTGAGGCAGAAAGCCTCTGACAGTATGTGGGATGGCTTTCCGTCCGACATCCTAATCAGGCCCTTATTTGTGAAGACATATAACACATTGAACACATTGAAAATATTTTCGCATTTATTGTACAACTTTATTTTTTATTTATTTTAACATTTTAAACAGAAAATAGTTTTGTATATTTGTAATGTATTGCACATGCAAATAGTGTATTTTCTAAATAAACATTTACATATATTTATAATTTTTAACAACCTATTTTGCAATAACATTCATTAAATATTATTTTTGTTATAATATATTTATTTTTCAGTTTTTTAGCTACAATGTTTATTTGTACATAGTCATATATATTTTGTAAATTTTGGAGAAAAAGGTTTTTGTTGATTTTGCATGTTCACAGATAATTTTATATAATTTGTAACATGTTTTGTAATGAAATGTTTTTACTGTTGGTTAAGCAGCATATTTTTAATATATATTAAAAACTTTTATAGAACATATATTATTATTTAAAATATATATTACAAATTTTTAAATATTTAATACAGTTTTATCTGTATGTGTAATATTTCAAATATATATTAAATAATATATATTTTTATATTATTTAATAATATATTCTATTTTAAATCATAATACTAGAATAAAAAATAAGTTTTCAGTACAATATTTTTTTGCAACACATTTTTACATTTTGTATGTAATATATTATTTGTAAAACTTTTTTAACACTTTTATATATATTTGTTACTTGAAATTATAAAATATACATTATAATGTAGAGTAAATAATATATATTATAATATTATTTACAATATATTGTACCATTTCAGAAATATATTTTGTAATAATATTTTACAATTTTTATATTTCTTGATAAATTTTTAATATACACATTTTTGCTATAATTCATTTTTACATTGAGTTGAATGGGGAAATAGCATGTTCTCCAGTTTATTTGGGCGGACATTTTTGTTTGGACTAAGTGCATTTTGTAATCTATCTGTATTGTTATTTGATCAGTTTTGAGGAAGGAAGTTTGTGGTTCGGAGCTGTGTTGGAACCATTAAGGCAAGTTTAATTTAACTTATTTCTAAGGAACTATCTGGCCCCAGGAAATCGACGACCTCTCCAGCCCTCTCCCACAGTCAATGTGAAGAACTTGCTCTCTTCTTTACTGACAAAGTTGCTAACATACACTCTCAGCTGTTGAGCAAATGCTCACAGGATGTATTGCTAGAGGAAGCTGACTTACCTAATATTAGGCAGAACCCTAGGCTTACTTACCCAACTAATTACACACAGAGTGCCAACACCCCCACTTAAACTGTACACCTGGGCCCCCTTGGATACCACTTCCTTTAACCGCATTCTCCTCTTCACCAAAACAGGTTCCCCCCTCGATCACCTACCTCTCAATGTGTTGGGTCAGTTGGATCCTTCTATACTATCGATGGTAATGGAGCTCCTTAATGCCTCTTCGAAGGAGGGGTTAGTGCCCTAAATATGGAAACATGCAATGGTCCTCCGTCTCTTAAAGCAAGCAAATTCAGATCCGTCCAACTTCCGCCCCATCTATCTGCTCCCCATTTTCTCAAAAATTCTGGAGAAACACATACATTGCCAACTGTTCTCCTTTGTGGAAACCCCAAATTTTCTTCATCCCTCCCAATCTGGGTTCAGAGCTGGCTTCTCTACTGAATCCACCCTTCTTGGGGTCACAGAAATGCTAAGGCACTGCTTCGATGAGGGTGAAACTGCGGCACTCATCCTGCTGGATCTTAGCGCTGCCTTCGACACAGTGTCCTACCATATGCTCCTGGGGGCATTGCAGACATTGAGCCAGGACGGAATAGCCTTGGAATGGCTTTGCTCCTTTCTTAAGGACCGAACCTTCCAGGTCTCCTCTCATGCTTTCCCCTGTGGAGTTCCACAGGGCTCAGTGTTGTGCCCACTGCTATTTAATATATATTTCCACCCTTTAGCTGAGGTGGTCGAAAATGAGGGACTGGGGGGGCGTGGCCAAGCCGAGCAGCAAGATGGCCGCTCACTGAGAGGGCTCTGCCGGCTAAGCCCATATATCCTGCAATTATCCTTTCTAATCCCGGAACAAATAAGGGAAAAATACGTGATCAGTCGGCCTGTGACTTGCGGTGATAACATCCTGCCAACCCGGCGGCTGTGGGAGACACAGGCCGCCCTCCAGCATCAGTGGGAAGGATCGGGCCTGTTGCGGCCTGGTGTGTGCGGCCCTGTGGCTGTTGCAGAGGCTTGCGTGGAAAAGACGGCCGCTGTGACCACGCTGAGACTGCGGTGCTGAGTACAGGTGAAGACCCCACGGAAGCGATCTCCTAGGCTGCGAGGAATCCGAACAGCGGAAAGTCGGTGCCAGACGAGGAGCGTGAGTAAGGGCCTGGCCAACCGGGAGCTCCGATGGGTCTTGCCAGGATGTCTGGGCCTGTGTTGCGGGGTCGGATTCCCCAGGGCGCGGTGCCTGGTGGGAAGCCCCGGGGCCCGTGCTGCTCCATCGAGTGCTGGCGTGGGGAGAAACGCGCCGGGAGCGAGTGAAGCCAACAGAGAACTCTGTAGAAGTGCCCGCGATGGCAGTATATACCTGGGAAGCACTGCTTGAAGGCCCCTGCCGACTGTGCTGTTGATCGCCCAGGGCTGTGGACGTGCACCGGTGAGTGCCCGCCTGGTGCGCGCTTGTCCCGGTACTGGGGCGCTTGCATTGGGGGCGGACCTTTGGCGGGCCGAGACGTGCTGGGCTGTGGTGCGGGGTGCGCAAGGCCCTGCCTGGGGGCGCGCCGGTCTGGGACGATGCACAGCATTAAAACGGAGCCATTGTGGTACAACAAACACACCAGTATAAACCACAAACGGCCTGTAAATTAACCTCCCACTGCAGGACAGGAGTGAGCTGTGCCCATTGAAAGTCTGGACCCGAACTTAGCAATCCTCCTCTGGGCCTTTGAGAACTCCGGAGCACGGCCCACGCTAGCAAGTACAAATCTACAAAAAAACTGGGTGTGGAAGCCCACTGATCGCGCTGCTGGTCGCCCAGAGGTGGGGCCGTGTGCTGGGCCATACCCGGCTGAGGCACGCTTGGCCTGGTGCCAGGGTGCAAATACCGGGGTCCGGCTGCGGCGGGCCAGGGGGTGCTCGACTGGGGCGGGGTCCACGCGGGCCCTGCCTGGGAGCATACTGACTTGTGGCGCCTTCTAGCATTCGGCAGGCTCTATTGTGGAGAAGTCAATGCACCAACACAAACTGAGCACCAACAGTGAATCAACCAGCCATGGGTAAACACGCCAAATGGAGGGAGTAACCGCGCCCGCTACTGAGACTTGCGGAGCTGAATCTGACCTCACGCAGGACAATGAGATAAAATCCATGCTGAAAGAAGCAAAGACAAGCTTAAAAGCAATCAACTCTAAACTTGACTAACTGGCTGCACGCATGGTGCAGAGTGTTGAGAAGCATGAGACCTGGCTCGACACCATCGAAACAAGGATATCGGACTCGGATGACCACCAAGCTGAGACGCATGAACAGTTGCTACATATGGACAAAGTTCTAAACTTGATAAAGGCCAAAAACGAGGACCTAGAAGCCAGATCTCGTCGTAACAACGTAAGGATCACTGGGATCCCAGAGACGACAAATATTTCAAACATGGAGCAATATGTTGAGTCAATGTTGAAAGACTTTTTTGGTAAAGACCTTTCCAGAATGTTCCTGTGGAGCGGGTGTACCGCACTCTTGGCCCTAAATCACCAACTGGGGCTCCACCACACCCAATCCTTGCTCGCCTCTTGAGCTATAGAGACCGGGACACTATCTTGCGAATGGCTCGTGAGCAAGGCACAGTTCAGTACCAAGGCAACACTATATCCTTGTACCCGGATTTCACCCAATTGGTTCAAGCTGCGCGTCATGAATTTGCTCCGGCTAAGAAACTGCTTCAGCAATCCAGAATTAAATATGCCCTCTTCTACCCTGCTAAACTGAGAGAGCAAACTGATGGCAAGCCTTTGATCTTCACGGACGCTCGAGCTGCGATGAAATTCGCTAAGAAGAATGCGGGCCCACGCTCAAGCCCGAAACATGCGAATGGTGCCGCACTGGAAGATCGTCTGAGCGATAATGACTGAATGTGAAATCCTCCAAACTCAGATAAGCTAGGGCTTGAACCCTCTTTTCTCCACTGTTAGAAATGGGGGTCTCTAGTTGGCAATGGCGGGCCACTGTCCAAGTAGGGACCCTTCTTCCTAAGTCAGAGTGAGAGGGCTACCCTCTTTAATACCCCTGCTCAACCCTGTGGTAACGTAGCACGAGCAGGTAGGCTTATCTCAGAGGCAGGGTGTGAAGCATTTATGATCATACACAGTAACACAATGAGGAACACTACAAAGGGACACCACACAAGTAGTTATTATAAAAAATAAGTATCTTTATATAAAGGCAGATTTATCACAAGACCAATAACTGTAAAAGCCACAATACTGTCAAAAATAGGATAGCTGTTGAAGGTCTGTCAAAAATAGTTCAAAGGTTGCAAAAATAAGGTTCAAGTTCAAAGCAGTGGTCTCTGCGACCCTTTCTTTCACAAAGTACCTGGGTTTAGTTGCAAAACCAACAAAGTGTCGCAAAGAAGCTGTAGCGATGATTCTCGGCACGCGAGGCCGGCGATGCGTTGAAATCCTTGCCGCAAGGGAGGATGATGCGCCGATCTGCGGGATGCGTGCGGAGACGATGCGACAAACTTCTGCACGCTGGACCACCGATGCGATGACTTTCTTGCCGCGTGGGAGAAGTCGATGCGGTGATCCTGTTGCGCTGTGCGATCGTGTTGCGATGCGAAGACAAGACGCTCCGCGAGGGAGCGACGAAATTCGGTGTGATGCGATCAAAGTGGCGAACGCACGGCGTCCGCACTGCGATGTCTCGAAGCGATGATTTCTGTCAGGGTTGCGAGTGCGCGGCGACAGCAGCGCGATGATCTTTCCAGCACGTCTCGGCTGCAGCGGCTCGCAACGGGGCGTCAGCGATGGTTTCGGGTTGCGGGCCCTCGGCGGCAGCAGCGCGATGATTTTCCCAGCGCTCTCGACTGCAGCGGCCCGCAAAGATGCGTTAGCGTCGATCTCTTACCCTCTTCTCTCTGATGCAAACTAGAGGCCCTGGAACTCACAGGAGCCTCCTCAGCAGATAGCAGTCCTCGCAGGGAGGAAGCAGGAGGTTGGTGGTGGAGTCTGTTGTGCCTGAGACTCCAGCAGGAGGCTAGCTCTTTTCCTAGCCCTTGGGTGATTGCTGTACAAAAATAAAAGTTCTCTCAATAGTTCCTTTTCCTCTTCTTCAAGGTCCAGTGGTCACTGCTGCAGGCCAGTGCAAGAAACAACACACAAGCACAAGGACAGTCACTTCCTGCAGATTCCTCCAGTGGCACGGACAGAGTTTCCTCTCCAGATCCAAAAGCAATACAAAAGTAGGGGGTTTGAGCACAGATATTTATACCCCAAAAGCCTTTGATCCTTGAAGCTACCAGTCCCTGAACCTAGCCAGAACCAGTTCTGCTCAGGCCTGGAGCACTTTGTTTACCAGGCTGCATCCTTCCTTTCAGAAAGAGGGGTCTGCTAGCAGACACACAGTGGGAGGTGGAGCCAGCATTCACCTTGCCAGGCACAGCCCTATTCAGATCAAAGAGCCACCCTTCCCCACACTCTAAATGCAGATCTCTCTATTCCACCAAGGTCTGACTCAGCCTGTCCTGCCCCTCTAAAACCAGACAGCCAATACACATAACGGCAGAGCACACTGGAAGGCTTAGGCAAGAAAATACCTACTTTCTAAAAGTGGTATTTTCAAACACAGAATATAAAAATAAACTTCACTAAAAGGTGTATTTTAATATTCTGAGCTCAGGCATACTAAATTCGTTTTTCTACCATGTCCCTGGGGTCAGTTAGGACTATAGCATGTAATAGTCAAACTGCCCATTCTAGCCTATGAGGAACAGGTAGCCTTACAGTAGTGAAAAACGAAATGGTGCATAATTCACTACCAGGACATGCTACACACACCCAGGCATGTCCTACCTTACACATACAATGCACCCTACCCGAGGGGCGACTTACAGGATGCCAAGGGAAGGTTCAGGGGCTGGGAAGTGGTTGCACTTCACAGCCAAGATGGCAGTTCTGGACTGCACACAGACACTGCAGTGGCAGGTCTGAGACACACTTTACAAGCTGCTTCTGTGGGTGGCACACATCAGTGCTGCAGGCCCACCAGCAGCATTTGGTTTACCAGCCCTGGGCACACATAGGCCACACTACTAGGGACTAACAGGTAAACCAAATAAGCCAATCAGGGATATACCAATTCACATAGACATATTTATACAGGGAGCATTCGCGCTGTGACACTGAATGGCAGTGGCACAGCGCCCAGAGCATCTAACACCAGTAAAACAGAGGAGACAACAGCGAAAAATGGAAGGGAGACCCACGCCAATGGTGCCAGGTCTAACATCCACCCTATGCTATACTGTGCCTGTTCCTTGGGGGGCCCCTCTATATATGTCCTCAGTTGTATCTTGTGATTGCACTAATAAGACTGTCACACTTCTGTAATGGATTGCTAGATGTGCTTTGAACTGATTCTCCATGGGTTCCAACCTAGTCATATGTTCCGAACTAAACTGGCTCGGCCACCCAGCCTTAAATGGCAGTGGTGTCCGCCGGCGACTCCTTGCTCCCCATGGGATAATTCCTATATAGCCCTTTTGCGCTATTTCACGACTCCACATTTGTTGGGGGGGCACGGGCGGGGTACTTACTCAACCTGATTTGGGTTTTGGTGTGGGAGGAGGGGGTACTGTTCTAATCGTTGTTATTTAGTATTGCAGACTGTCCAACTGAAAGCACCACCAACACATAGTTTCACTAAGAACTCAGACACCCATTGCAAATACAGACATGCACAGTGTTCAGACACACACTCACAAATACCTCGTTCCACTTATTGCAGACAACGGGCGGATTCATGCATCTGGTACTGCAACCTGCTAAAAATCTGAGATGGCTGGCACAAACTGCTTAAATTGCAACACATGGAACGTGCGTGGCCTAAATGACCATAGAAACGCGAGATTAGTGCTTCCTATCTGGCTAGACACAGGGCTGACATTTGTTTCATGCAAGAGACTAACCTAACCGACATATCCCTGTCTAAACTAAAGGCCAACAGATGGGGAAAAATACACACTTCGACCTATTCTAATTACTCCAGAGGGGTAGCAATTTTAATCTGCAGGGGGCTCCCGTGGACAACTGAGAAAGTCACCATAGACCCGGAGGGTAGATACATCATTTTAAAAGGCAAGCTATTTGGTCAGCACATCACTCTAGTCAACACTTATGGGCCAAACACAGATGACCCTGAATTTTTTAATCAGTTGTGGCAGGGGGTTCAGTCCTTGGGACATAATGCTACACTGTGGGGGGGTGACTTCAATGTTGCTTTATCGGAACACGATGACAGGGTGGGTGCACCTAGGCCACATCACCCACAGTCCGCTGCCACGCTTCGCCTTATAATGGACGATCACTATCTGGTTGACCCCTGGCGTACCTTAAACCTGAATGACAGAGAGGGCACTTGTGTGTCCCAACAACACAGAGCCTGGTCCAGACTGGACTTCTGGCTCACATCCAGAGACATTCACTCATGGGCCATAGAGGCGTCGCACCACCCGCGCACACTGTCAGACCACGCACCTGTGGCACTTTTACTTCAAATCCCTAGACCATATATACAGCCCTTTACATGGCGCCTACCCCAGCAAGCATTGTTGGACACAGTATTCAAAGAAGAAATCCACACAAAAATAAGTGACTACTTCGAACGCAACATGGGCTCAGTAGACTCAGAGGGCATGATGTGGGAGGCCTTTAAAGTCGTAATTCGGGGGGAGTGTATAGCCCTGCAAGCCGGGGTCCTAAGGGACATCCACAACTGTCTCGTGAAGTTAGAGAGCAAAATCCGGGGCTTGGAACAACAATATTTTCAATCCCAAACGCCTGACAGAATGGCTGAAATCCTTGGGAAGTTAACGGCATACCAAGAGGAGGCTGAAAGGAAAATAACATTTTTACACAAATATGCACAGGCCCGTAAATATGGGTAGGGAGACAGGCCTGGTAAGACACTGGCAAACTTGCTTAAACCGCCTAGAGGCTCTGAATACATCACCAAGCTCCATCCACCAGAGGTCCCCCCGGTTCACATGCCCACAGACATCCTAGACACAATGAAGAATTATTATGCCCAATTGTACACATCGAGGGCCAACCCATCAGAATCGGAAATAACAAAATACTTTGATTCAACTGAACTACTGTGGCTCAGCAGTGCTCACCATGAATACCTGGATGAGCCATTTACTGCTGAAGATATTCGCCCCTGGGGCGGATGGCCTAACCGCCACTTTTATAAAGAATATGCAGATTTGCTGTGCCCCCCGATTGTTGGAGGTGTACAATGAAGCACTACAAGAGGGATCACTCCCACCATCAATGCGGGAAGCCATCATTATAAACACTACTCAACCCGGGCAAAGACCCAACTT